>NC_069492.1:8743991-8831491 GCF_026875155.1 Cherax quadricarinatus | reverse complement strand
TATATATATATATGATAATTAAATTTTGCCCATGTTAATTACTTATCAATTTCTCGGTACTGTACACCATTAATATATTCACAAAGTTTTATATATATAATTACTAAGATAGTCAGAGGTGTATACCTTTGCTGAGAAAGTCATACTTGAAAACATGTGATGACTCAATCATCATTCTCTTCACTCTGTGTCAACATAAACATAGGTAGAAATCGTAGTAATTTATATATACATTACTTGGTTCCTTTCCATTAAATAATTAAAAATACATAAAAGAGGTCATGCATGTGTGATTAAATACTGAGTTGTAGTTACATTTATTCAGCATTAATAATTAATATATTATCTGAGATAAAATGTGAAAATACTGCACTTAGAAACACATTGTATCTTACAATGTGAAAATAACTTAAAATTTAAGTAATTATTTTTCGTCTCTCAACAGGCTGAGAGGAGGCTTTCTGAGCCTTCTCCTGCTGACACCTGGTGGCGAACCGTGTTAGTACACGGAAGATGGCGGATCGTCAGGGTAGAAGAGTAAACACGGTCTGTGTTGAATTCATTCGTGGCTCTCTCAGTGGTGCGACGATGCATGTCTTGTTGCCTACCATTATTCGCGACGTCTACGGCAGCCCCACTGAGGAATTATATGGTGTGGCTCTCAATGGGATGTCGAGGATTTTTGTAAAATTCGCAAATGCCGGATTTTACTCCAAGATTGTGGAAGCTTTTCAAGAGAGGAATATGGCGGTGAATTCAGCCGTAGAGGTATGCCTGCATGATGTCTCCACATACGTCACCTGGGTCAAAGTAAGGAACGTGCCTTTCGAGGCGGAGGAGTATGACATTCGGAAAGTTTTTGGTAGATACGGCGCGGTACATGCAGCGACCAAGGGAGTGTGGAGGGAGGGCCCATACGAGGGGCTCCCGAAAGGCTCCTGCACCCTGAAGATGACATTAAAACAGCCGATTCCAACTTACGTTCATCTGGAACACTACAGGTCCCAAGTTTTTGTGCACTATGCAGGCCAACGGAAGACCTGCAGGTTATGCAACTCGTAAGACCATATGGCTGCTCAGTGCTCCAGACGCCTGGTTGTCCGCATCCGGGAACCTTCTCCTGTGGTCCTAAGAACCGAGGCTTCGATCTGGGGACTGGTCCCTCGACTGGACAAGGACCTAAGCTTCGGAGTGAGGAAGTACAACAAGAGTGAAACGCGGTCTATAGCGTGTGCCACCCTGTCGGTGGACACTACAAAAGTGCCCACGCCATCAGTGGGGTCTACAGAGCCTATGGAGTTGTCACAGGAAAGTGATTAATGAATCTCAGCATGATTTTACAAAGGGGCGTTCCTGTGTTATGCATTTACTGTCTTCACTAAGGTATTTGAGGAGGTAGATCATGGTACTGAATATGATATTGTGTATATGGACTTCAGTAAGGCTTTCGATAGAGTTCCACATCAGAGGCTGTTGAGGAAACATGAGGCACATGGAACAGGAGGAGGATTTTTTTCCTGGATAGAGGCATGATTGACAAATAGGCAGCAGAGAGTTTGCATAAGTGGGGAAAAATCAGAATGGGAGCACGTCACAAGCGGTGTTCCACAGGGGTCAGTTTTGGGCCCCTTGCTGTTCTGAAAACGACATAGATGAGGAAATAAATAGGAACGTAAGCTAATTTGCTGATGACACCAATTGATTCTAATGAGGACATTAGAGCACTCCACAATGATTTGAATACACTAGTGCAGTGGTCAGAGGTGAGGTAGATGCAGTTTAATTTAGACAAATGCAAAGTTCTAAATGTTGGACAGGAAAATAACCATGTCACATATAAACTAAATAATGCAGATCTTAATATTACGGCTCGCAAAAGAGATTTAGGAGTTCTGGTTAGTAGTTATTTGAGATCAAGACAACAGTGCATAAGTGTTGACAAAAAGCTAACAGAAAATTGGCTTCATATAAAGAAGTATGAATAACAAGCCCTCAGGTTGTTCTTCAACTCTACATATCCTTTATTAGGCCTCATTTAGACTATGCTGCACAGCATAGTCGGTACAATGGTATTATATTGTCACCGTATTACAGAATGGATATAAATGCTCTGGTAAACGTACAAAGGAGGATGACAAAGTTGGTCACATGTATCAGAAATCTTTTCTATGAGGATAGACTGAGGGCCCTGAATCTGCATTCTCTAGAAAAGCCTTAGAAAAGACTTAGGGGAGGATATGATTGAGGTGTATAAATGGAAAACCGTAATTAATAAAGGGGATGTAAATAGCGTGCTAAAAACATTCTAGCATAGACTGGACTCGCAGCAGTGGTTTTAAGTTGGAAAAAAATCAGATTCATGAAGGATATAGAAAAGGACTGGTATGGTAATAGAGTTGTATATGAGTGGAACAAACTCCCGAGCACCGTCATAGAAACTAAGACGTTGTGTAGTTTTAAAAATAGGTTGGATAAATTCATGAGTTAGTCTGAGTGGGTGTGAGTTGGCCCTGAGTAGCTTGTGCTACTAGTTCAGATCCCATGCTCCTCCCTTAGTTGGCTTAAGTCAGTGGGTGAATTAGACCTGCCTTGCATGGGCCAGTAGGCCTGCTGCAGTGTTCCTTCTTTCTTATGCTCTTATCTGTGTAAATAAGTACGAGCTACAGTATAATGCAGCATTGGACGAACAAAAAATTTTTGATATGGTATACCAACGCACACGTGAAGCGTGCTCTCATTATAGGATTCATCAGGAAAGGGATCAAAAGAATGTAACAGCATATAGCCTGAAATGGGACGAATATCAGCTGAACGAATTCTGGGTTCTTGTAACCCGACACATATTGAGAAAAACTGAGAGAGCAACACTTGGAGTTCTTCCCGATTACCCCTGAGGCCACGAATATTCCATTGTAAATAAGACATTATTTACAAAGACAGGTATGCTAACAAGAAGAAGCAATAAGATCTATGGGCTATTATGGTCAGTGAAGTCAACGTTTGGGGGCAACGGTAAGCATGTAAGCTAGGAGAAATCAGAATCCTGTGAAGGAAAAGATTGTTGCGAGGGCCGTGAAAAAGTAAGAACAATATCAAGAGAGACATTAGTGAAGAGGGACTCATTGTCAGGCATCTTACAGGTCAGAAGAAGGTGTACACGATAGATGAAGTCTTGAGAATAATGTAGGTGAGCAGGAGAAAAAGTACCTTGGGTGTGTGTATATATTTGTATCTGAGAATGTGAATGTTTTATGTATATTATGATAATAGAAAATGATTTGCAGAACCTGACCTGTCTTTGTCGGTAGCTTGCTTGCAACTGACTCCAGTTACACTCATACACGACGATATGACTCATAGGAGGTCACAGGGGACACACCCAACCAGCCATCTTACTGGTCGGTACAATGGTATTATATTGTAAGTACATAGACTACAGTACTATCTATAGTATAGGGAGTAATAGCACGTGAAAAATAAATGAGAAATATATTACATAAATATAATCAAGAGACTAGTTACTGAGCGAGCCTGTCTTGGAGTCTGCCTGAGTTAGCTACAGTGATCAGGTTGGTAATAACACGAAAACAACTATCGAAACACTAACTGATCAGAAGTGGTCATAAAAGGGTTTATTGCAGAACCGTACTCGTTGAGCTGGCCCAAAAGGGTCAGGTGACCCTCCAAAAAAAGGTAACCATAGTGAGGGTCGTCACACAGGCTCTGTCCCCACTACTGTTGACTACAGTAAGGACGGACACAGCAAAGTAACCATAGTGAGGGTCGCCACACAGGCTCTGTCCCCACTACTGTTGACTAAAGTAAGGAGGGGACACAGCAAAGTAACCATAGGGGGGGTCACCAAAACAGGCTCTTTTCCCCCACTACTTTTGACTACAGTAAGGACGGGACCCAGAAAAAGTAACCATATGAGGGTGCCACACAGGCTCGGGCCCCCCACTACTTTTGACTAAAAAAAAAGGGGGGGGGACCCAGCAAAGTAACCATAGTGAGGGTCCCCACACAGGCTCTGCCCCCACTACTTTTTAAACTCCCGTAAGGACGGACACAGAAAGCATATACCAATATAAAGGGGAAAAACTCTTTTTAAATCATTCAGCACAAAAAACATGAACATGTGATCTACCATCCACTTAATGTAAAGCAAAAATTAAAACTCTTAAAAACCAGAATTTCAAGAGATATCCTTTAAATGGGGGTTTTCCTTGATGGGGGTTGAGAGACTCTTGACCCCAAGGAATGAACCTAATCCCCCTTTTCCCAATGGACAAAACCCTTTGGGGTCTTCTTATTGCTTTAGTTTTCCCTAAGGGTTTAGCGAACCTCCTCAACAAAAAAATTACAATACAATAATAATAATAATAAAAATAATAATAAAAATTTAAAAATTTAATAAAATAATAAAAATAATAATAAAAATAAAAATAATAGGAAAGTAAAAAATATACTTTATAAATAAAAGATAAAGAAAATTTCCAACTAATTTGGGGTTTTTCCTATGTGTACGACTTTTAATTATAGGTGAAGCTGTTTGTATAAGTTTTGTGAGTAACACCCACTAGAGAACAGGAAACTTTGGGTTGAAGGTTGGAAGTAATTCTTTCATTGTAAACCCGATCCCAAATACTTTTACAGGGACTGGAATTTTTTTAATTAGGTTTTTCTGTGCTTTTTTTGGCACTGGGGCCCCCACTGTGCCAGGGGTCACTGTGCCCGGTCATTGTGCCAGGGTTTCTTTGGGCCCCGGCCCAACTGTCCCCCTTGTAAATGTGCCACCATCACTTTTCCCACGGTCACTTTGCCAGGGTCCTGTGCCACGGTCCTGTGCCACGGTCACTCGGGCCAGGGTCACTGTCCCACGGCCCACTGTGCCACGGTCACTGACCCAAACGGTCACGGTGCCACGGCCCACTTTTGCCACGGCCTGTCCCAGGGTCACTGTCCCAAACCAAACACTGTGCCACCATCCCCCCTGGGCCACGGTCACTGTGCCAGGGGCCCATTGTCCACGGTCACTGGCCTGGTCACTGTGCCACTGCCCACTGGGGCCACCACCCCTGTCCCCGGGTTCACTGTGCCGGGGTAATTGGCCCGGTTCACTTTTGCCAGGGTCACTCTCCCCGGGGTCACTGTGCCAGGGACCTGTGCCAGGTCACTGACCACGGTCACTGACCAGGGTCATTTTGCCACGGTCACTGTGCCACGGTCCTGTGCCACGGTACTGCCCCACCATCACTGTGCCACCATCACCTTTTGCCACGGTAAACTGTGCCACGGTCATTGTGCCACGGCCACTGTGCCTTTGGTCACTGTGCCATTTGTCACGTCCCACGGTCACTGTCCCACGGTCACTGTCCAGGGTCACTGTGCCACGGTCATTTTGGCCACGGTCCCCTCTGCCGGGGGCACTGTGCCAGGACACTGTCCCACGGTCACGAGCCAGGGGTTCACTTTTGCCACGGTCACTGTCCCACGGTCACTGTCCAAACGGTCACTGTGCCACTATCACTGGCCACGTCACTTTTCCACGGCCCACTGGCCACGGTCACTCGGGCCAGGGTCACTCTGCCACGGTCACTGTCCCACGGTCCTGTGCCAGGGTCGGGGGCCCAATGTCACTGTGCCCCGGCACTTTTCCCCCCGGGTCATGGCCACGGTCACTGTCCCCCCGGTCACGGGTGCAAGGGAATTTGTGCCACTGTCACGGGCCCAAACACCAAACTGTCCCACCATCCCCTGGCCCCCTTTTTCCCACTGTGCCACGGTCACTGTGCCACAGCCAATGTGCCCGGTCACTGTGCCACGGTCATTTTGGGGCCCACGGTCACTGTGCCACTGCACTGGGGCCCACTGTCACTGTGCCACGGCCCACTGTGCCACGGCACCTCCCAGGGTTTTCACTTTTGCCAGGTTTCACTTTTCCCCACTCCCACTGTGCCCTGTCACTGTCCCCAGGGTCACTGTGCCCTGTCACTCGCCACTGTAAATCTGCCACGGTCACTGTGCCACGGTCACTCAGACACGGTTCGTGGCCAGGGTCACTGTCCAGGGTCACTGTGCCACAGTCACTGTCCCACGGCACTGTGCCACGGTCACTTTCCCACGGTCACTGTGCCCGGTGACTGTGTCCCCCGGGCCCATGTGCAACGGCCCCACTGTCCCATGGCACTGTCCCAGGGTAACGGGTGCCAGGGTGACTGTGTCACCCCCCACGTGCAAGGGTTTCACTATGCCACGATCACTGCCCACGTCACTGTCCAGGTCACTGTGCCACGGTCGCTGTCCCAAACGGTCACGTGCCACGGGCCCACTGTGCCAGGGGTCACTCTTCCACGGTAAATTTTGTGCCCCCTTCACTGTGCCAGTCATTTGTGCCACTGCACTTTTCCACTGCCCACTGTGCCACGGTCCTGGCCACTGTCACTGTGCCACTGTCCTGTTGCACTGCCCACTGTCCAGGGTCACTGTGCCACGGGTCGCTGGGGCCACGGTCACTGTGCCACAGCCACTGGCCAGGGGCCCACTGTGCCACGGTCACTGTCCCACGGTCACTGGCCATGTCATTTGCCACTTTTCCATTTGTGCCACGGTCATGTGCCACGGTCCTGTCCCCGGGTTTTCACTGTGCCACGGCCCACTGTGCCACTGCCACTTTTCCCACGTCACTGTGCCAGGGTCGCTGTGCCACTGTCACTGTGCCACTGCCCACTCTGCCACGGCACTGTGCCACGGTCACTGTCCCACTGTAAACTTGCCACTGCCCCGGTGCCACGGTCATTTGTCCCACGGTCACTGTCCCAAACGGCCCACTTTTCCACGGTCCCCTGTGCCACTGCCACTGTGCCACTGTCACTGTCCCAGGGCCCACTGTGCCCACTGCCACTTTCCCAGGGGGTCCCCTGTGCCACGGTCACTGTCCCCGGGTTCCCACTGTGCCACGGTCATTTTTCCCACAGGGTTTCACTGTGAAACGGTCACTGTGCCAGGGGTCACTGTCCACGGTCACTCTGCCCTGTCACTTTGCCCTGTCACGGTGCTACAACCACTGTTCCAAAACCCCTGTTCCACAGTCACGGGCCCAAACTGTCACTGTGCTAAAGCCACTTTTCCCACAGTCACTGTGCCAGGGTTTCCACTTTTCCACATCACTGTGAAAACAGTCAGTGCCACGGGCAGTGTCCCAAAGGTTTTAACTTTTGCCACGGCCCGCTGTCCATGGTCATTTGTGAAGGGGTCCCCTGTGCCACTGTCGTTTGTGCTAGTGTAAATTTGGGGCCAATTCACTGTGCCACGGTCCCCATTGCCACGGTCACTGTACCACAGTCACTGTGGCCAGGGTCACTGTGCCATGGCCCACGTCCCCACGGTAACCCCTCCCAGGGTCACTGGCCAGGGGGACTGTGCCACTCCCACTGTGCCACGTCACTGTCCCACTTCACTGTCCCCACTGTCCACGTTACACTGTCACTGTGCCACGGTCACTGGGGCCAGGGGCCCTTGTGCCACGGTGACTGGGGGCCACGGGGGGAACTGTCCCAAACTGCCCACTGTGCCCTTTCACTTTTCCACGGTCACTGTGCCACGGTCACTGTGCCACTGCCCAATGTGCCCGGTCACGGGTGCCACGGCACTTTTCCACGGTCACTGTGCCAGGGTCACTGGGCCACGGTCACTGTCCCCAACGGGGGACTGTTTTCAAAACCTTTTCAACGTCACTGTCCCATGGTCACTTTTTGCCAGGGTCACTGTCCCCCGGGTGACTGTTTTCCCCGTCACTTTTTGCAACGGTCACTATGCCACGATCACTGCCCCACGCTCACTGTGCCAGGGCACGGGTCCCACGGTCGCTTTTCCCAAAACGGTCACTGTGCCAAAGCACGTGCCACGGTCCACTCTTCCACGGTCACTGTCCCCACGGTCACTTTTGCCACATAAACTTGAAAACTGTCCCCTGTGCCCTGTCACTGTCCCACTGTCACTTTTCCCCACTGCCCACTTTTTCCAGGGGGTTCACTTTTGCACTGTCACGTGCCACGGTCACTGTGCCACGGTCGCGGGGGCCACGGCACTGTCCCAACTGTGCCACGGTAAAGGGCCCAGGGCACTTTTGGCCACGGTCACTGGGGCCACTGCACTGTGCCACGTCACTGTGCCACGGTCATTTGTCCCACGGTCACTGTGCCACGGTCACTGTCCCCACGGTCATTTGTGCAACCCCAAAGTCCCACTGCCACTGTGCCACGGTCGCTGTAAAAACTGTCACTGTGCCACTGTCCTCTGCCACGGTCGTTTGTGCCCGGCCCACTGTCCCAAGGGTCACTTTGCCAAGTCACTGTCCCCCGGGGCCACTGTCCCCAGGGTCGCTGGGCCACGGTCACTGTGCCGCGGTCACTGTCCCAAAGGTCATGCCATGGTCACTTCCACGGTCACTGTCCCAACGGTCACTGGCCCCGGTCACTGTCCACGGTCACTCGGGGCAATTTGCCACTGTGCCACTGTCACTGTGCCACAGCATTTTGCCACGGCTTGTGCCACGGGCCTGTGCCACTGTACTTTTGCCACTGCACTTTTCCCATTTCCCACTTTTTGGCACTGTCCTGTGCCACGGTCATTTGGGGGCCACGGTCCGGCCAGGGGCACTGGGGCCACTGCACTGTGCCGGGTTTAACTGGCCACTGTCACTTCCCAAAACTGTAAAGTGCCCCCCCCTGTCATTTTTCCCCACATCACGGGCCAGGGTCACTTTCCCATTTGGGTCACTGTGCCCCAGGGCCCACTGTCCCATTTGTCCTGGGAAAGGGGTCACTGGCCACAGTCACTGTGCCACGTTCACTGTGCCACGGTCACTGTGTCACGGTCCTGTGCCACGGTCTCTGGGCCACTGCACTGTTTTATGGTCACTGTGCCACTGCCCACTGTGCCAGAGTAAATTTGCCACTGTCACGGGCCATGGTCACTGTGCCCACGGTCACTGTGCCAGGGTCACTGTGCCAAGGTCACTTTGCCACTGCCCACTGTTCCACGGTCACTGGCCAATTTCACTGTGCCACAGTCACTGTCCCAAACGGTCACTGGCCCCCGGTCGCTTGCCAGGGCCCACTGGGGGCCGGGGTTCACGGGGCCAAGGGGGGGTCACTGTGCCCCCGGTTTCACTGTACCCGGTCACTGTGCCAGGGTCACTGTGCCCGTCACGTGCCAGGGTTCACTCTGCCACTGCCACGTGCCCTGTCACTTTGCCCAGCCCTTTTTTCCCACTTTCTGTGCCACGTCACTGTGCCACGGTCACTGTGCCACGGTCACTGTGCCCCCTGCCCACTGTCCCACGGTCACTGTCCCAACTTCACTGTGCCCCCTGTCACTTTTTCCACGTCACTGGGGGCACTGTCATTTTGGGGCCCGGGTTTCACTGGGGCCACTGTCACTGTCCATGGTCCCACTTGCCACTGTCCTGTGCCATGAAACTGTCCCCATTTCACTGTGCCCCTGTCACTGTGCCACTGTCACTGTGCCACTATCACTTTGCCACGGTCATTTTGGCCACTGTCACTTGCACGGCCCACTTTTGCCACGGCCCACTGTCCCCACGGTCACTGTCCAGTCACTGTCCCAAACGTTCACTGGGGCCAAAGGGGTCATTTGTGCAGGGTAAAACTGTGCCAGGGTCTCTGTGCCACTGTCACTGTGTCAGGGGTCACTTTTGCCACGGGTCATGTCCCAAACAGTCCCCCTTTGGGCCACTGTCACTGTGCCAGGGTTTCACTGTTTCACGGTCACTGTTTGCCACGGTCCTGTCCCAAGGCCCCCACTGTCCCACTGTCACGTTCCCCCGGCACTGTGTCACGGTCACTGACCAGGGCATTGTGCCACGGTAAATGCCCCACGGTCACTGTGCCCCCTTTTCACTTTTTGCCACGGTCACTGTCCCACGGTCCTGTGCCACGGCCACTGTGCCACGGTCACTGTGCCACGGTCACTGTGCCACGGTCATTTGTCCCCGGAAAACTGTTCCAGGGTCATTTGTGCAGGGGTCACTGTGCCACGGCCCACTTTCCCAACCGTCACTTTTCCCACGGTAACTTTTCCAGGGCCCATGTTCAGGGTAAACTGTCCCAAGGGTCACGTGCGCCAGGGTCACTGGCCACGGAAAACTTTTCCCGGGGGTACTGTGTCACGGTCACTGTCCACGGTAAACTGATTTCCGGGTCACTGGTGAGGGTTCACTGTTTTCACGGTCACTGTCCCAAACGGTCACTGTCCACGGCCCACTGTCCCACGGTCACGTGCCACGGCCACTGTGCCCACGGTCACTGTGCCGGGGGTAAACTGTGCCACGGTCTTTGTGCCACGGAAAACTGGCCAGGGTCACTGTGCCCGGGGTCACTGTGCCAGGGTCACGTGTCACGGTAAACTTTTGTACGGTCACTTGTCACGGTCACTGTGTCAGGGCCCACTGTGCCACGGTAAATGTCCCAAAGGGTCACTGTGCGACGGTCATTGTCCCAAAGGGTCACTCTGCCCGGTAAATGGGGGGGGGGCCCGGTCACTGTGCCACGGTCACTGTCCCAGGGTCACTGTCCCCACGGTCCCTGTTCACGGCCTGTGTCACGGTCACTGTGCCAGGGTCCATGTTTTCACGGTCATGGGGTCACGGTCACTGTGCCACGGTCACTGTGTAAACGGTCACTGTTTCACGATCCCTGTTCAGGGTCACTGTGCCAGGGTCACTGTGTCAGGGCACTGTCCCACGGTCACTGTGCCCGGTCACTGTGCCACGGCACTGTACCACGGTCACTGGGGCCCGGTAAATGTGTCACGGTCACTGTGTCACGGTCACTTTTGTCCCCCGGGTCACTGTTTTCAGGGCCCTGTCCACGGCCACTGTGCCAGGGTTTAAAAACCCCTTTTTCCAAAGGGTCACTGTCCCCACGGTCACTGTCCCCCAGGGTTTCACTCTGCCAGGGTCACTGGGGTCGGGGGTCACTGTGTCCGTCACTTTTCACGGTCACTTTTGCCACGGTCACTGTGCCAGGGTCACTGTGTCACGGTCACGGTACCACGGTCACTGTGCCACGGTCACGTGCCACGGTCATGTGCCACGGTCACTGTGCCACGGTAACTTCCCCAGGTCACGTCCACGGTCACGTCCCCCCCCGGTACGGGGCCAAACGGTCACTGTGTCACGGTCACTGTGTCAGGGCCCCCAACTGTGCACGGTCACTGTGCCCAACCCGGTCACTGTGCCACGGTCACTGTGCCAGGGGTCACTGTGCCACGGTCACGGGCCCCCAGGGTAAACTTGCCACGGTCACTGTGCCCGGCCCACTGTGCCCACGGTCACTGTCCCCACGGTCACTGTCCCACGGCCCACTGTGTAAACGGTCCGGTGCCACGGTCATTTGGGGCACGGTCACTGTGCCAGGGTCACTGTGTCAGGGTTAAACTGTCCCAAGGGTTCACTTTTCCCACGGAAAACGTGCCACGGTCACTGTCCCCACGGTCACTGTCCCAGGTTTCACTGTGCCCAACGGTCACTGTGCCAGGGTTTCACTGTCCCACGGTCACTGTGCCCCACGTCACTGTGTCAGGTTTCACTGAAACCACGGTCACTGGCCACGGTCCTGGGGGCACGGTCACTGTCCCCACGGTCACTGTGCCAGGGTAATTTGGGGCCCCACGGTCACGTGCCACGGTCACGGTGCCACGGTCCCTGGTCACGGCATGTACCAGGGTTCCCCTGTGCCACGGTCCCTGTTCCCAAAGGTCACTGTGCCACGGCCCACTGTCCAGGGTCACGGGCCCCACGGTCACTGGCCACGGTCACTTGTCACGGCCCACTTTTACCACGGTCCATTTTCCCGGTCACTGTGCCACTCCCCGGGTGCCACGGCCCTTTGTGAAAAGGGTCACTTTTTCCCACGGCCCACTGTACCACGGCACTGTGCCACGGTCACTGTGCCCGGTCACTGTCCCCGGTCACTGTGTCAGGGTCACTGTCCCAGGGTTCACTGGCCACGGTCACTTTTTCCCCCCACGGTCACTGTCCCCACGGCCCACTGGGGCCAGGGTTCCACTCTGCCACGGCCACTGGCCACTGTGCCCGTGCCACTGCCCAGGTGCCACTGTACTGTGCCCTTTCCCACTGTCCCAACTGTCACTGGGGCCCACTGTCACTTTCCAAACGGTCACTGTCTTTGGTCATTGTCCCAAGGTGACTGACCCACGGTGGGGGGTCCCACGGTCACTTTTGCCACTGTCACTGTGCCACGGTCATTGTGCCACGGTCACTGTCCCAAATGTCACTGTGCCAGGGTCACTGTGCCACGGCCCACTTTCCCCAGGGTCCCCTTTTTGGCCACGGTCACTGTCCCACGGTCACTGTGCCAGGGTGCCTGTGCACAGCACTGTGCAAGGGGTCACTGGGCCCCAAGGGTTCACTTTTGCCCGGTACTGTCCAGGGTACTGTGCACAGTCACTTTTCAAGGGTCACTATCCACGTTTCACTGCCCCACCTCACGGTGCCCCCGGTAAACTGTCCCACGGTCGTTGGGGCCACGGCCCACTGTGCCACGCCCACTGTGCCAGGGTCACTCTTCCACGTCCCCTTTTGCCACGGTCACTTTGCCACAGTCCTGTGCCACTGTCACGTGCCACTTCACTTCCCAAAAACCCCTGTCACTTTTCCACTGTCACTGTTCCCCCTGCCCACTGTTGTTTTGGGTCCTGTGCCACGGTCACTGTCCAGGGTCGCGGGGGCCAGGGTTTCACTGTGCCGGGGGCCACGGTCACGTCCCAGGGGTAAACGGGTGCCACTTTTCCCCGTGCCCCCTTTAAACTTGCCAGGGTTTCACTGGGGGCCACGGCCACTGGCCACGGAAAACTGTCCCCCACGGTAAATGTTGAAAAGCCACTGTCCCACTGTCACTGGCCAGGGTTTCGTTTGTCCCCACGGGTCACTTGCCACTTTCACTCTCCCCACGGCCCGCTGGGCCACGGTCACTGTAAAAAGGGTCACTGTGCCACATTTCCACTGGGCCACGGTAAATGTGCCACGGCCCACTGCCCCGGGTACTGGCCACGGCACTGACCACCGGTCACGTTCCAGGGTCATGTGCCACGGTCACGTTCCAAACCGGCCCACTTTTCAACCCCAAACTGGGGCCACGTCACTGTCCACGGGGTTCATTTTGCCACGGTCTCTGTGAAACTGTCACTGTCCCAACGGGTCACGTCCCATGTCACTGTTCCACTGCCACGGGGGCACTGTCACTGTGGCCACGGCACTGTGCCACGGTCACTGTGCCTGGTCACTGTGCCACTGTCACTGGGGCCTTGGGGGGTAAATTTGGCCACTTTCACTTTTGGCCACTGTCACTGTGCCACTGTCATTGTGCCACTATCATTTGTGCCACGGCCCACTTTCCACTGCCCCAAACCCTTTTTCACGGTCCCCCTGTCCCCCTTCCCGTCCCCCCTCCCCGTTCCCTCCTTCCCCAAGGGCCCAAACGGTCCTGTGTCACTTCCACGGCCCGGTTCTTTTCCTTTTCCCACTGTGCCCTTGGCCCCCTTTTCCAAGTCACGTGCCCCCGAATTTTCCCAAAGCACTTTCCCATGGTCACTGTGTCCCCTTTTCACTGTCCCACGGTCACGTCCCAAGGCCCCACTTTTGCCATTCACTTTTCCAGGGCCCACGTGCCAAGGTAAACGTGCCACAGTCCCTTGCCACGGTCACTTTTCCAAACAGGTCGCTGTGCACGGTCACTGTCCCGGGGCGGTCACGGCCAGGGTTTAACTGGCCAGGGTCACTGTACCAGGGTTCACTGTGCCACGGTCACGGGCCCCCCAACGGTCACTGTCCCACGGTCACTCTGCCATGCCACTTTTCCACTGTCACTGTGCCACAGCCCTTTTTTTCCAGGGTTTCTCTTTGCCCCGGGCCCCACTGTGCCACGGTCACTGTCCCAGGGTCACTGTGCCACGTCACTGTCCCACGGTCACTGTGCCCTGTCACTTTTCCCACTGTCACTGTTCCACTTTCACGGTGGAAACTGTCACGGGCCCAAACGGTCACTGTGCCACTGTCACTGTGCCCATGGTCACTTTTCCACTGTCACTTTTGTCACGGTCCACTTGCCCAGGGTTTCACTGTGTCAGGGCCCACTGGGGCACGGTCACTGTGCCACGGTCACTGTGCCACGGCCCATTTCCCACTGCCCCACTTTGTCACGGTCACTTTTGCCACTGCCCACTGGCCACGGTCACTGTCCCCAGTCACTTTTGCCACGTTCACGTCCCAACGGAAACCTGTTTCCGGTCACTGGGGGCCCGGTCTCTGTCCCAAACGGTCACTGGTCAGGGGCACTGTGCCACTGTCACTGTGCCACAGTCCCTTGCCACTGTCCTGTGCCAGTCCTTTTCCACGGCACTGTGCCACGGTCACTTTGTAAAGGTTTTAAAAGTGCCACGGTCATTGTGCCACGGTCACTGCCCCCCACGGTAAACTGTGCCATTTTCCCACGTGCCAGGGTTTCACTTTTAACCACGGTCCCCGTCCCAAAGGGCCCACGTGCCACGGTAAACTGTCCCACGGTCACTGGGGCCACGGTCACTGTCCCAACGGTAACTGTTCCAGGGTCACTGTGCACGGTCACTGTGCCACGGTCACTGTCCCACCGCCCACGTGCCACGGTAAATTGCCGGGGCCCACTGTTTTCACTTACTGTGCCAGGGCCCACTGTGCGCCACGGCCCAACTGTGCCACGGTAACTGTGCCAGGGTCACTTTTTTTCCAGGGTTCACGGCCCCCCGGTAAACGGGGAGTCCCCGGCCTGGGGTTCAGGGGTCACTGTGTCACGGTCACTGTCCCAACCGGTCACTTTTCCAGGGTTTTCACTGTCCCACGGTCACTGTCCAAAAGGCCACTGGGGGCCCCAGGTAACTGTGCCAGGGTCACTGTGCCAGGGTCACTCCCCCACGGAAACTGTGCCAGGGCACTGTGTCAGGTCACGGTCCCCCCAAAAGGGCCCCCTGTGCCCACGGTCACTGTGTCACGGTCACTGTGTCAGGGTCACTGTTTCACGGCCCACTGGCCAGGGTTTCACTGGCCACGGTCATTTGTGCGCCCGGTCATTTTTGCCACGGTCACTCTCCCACGGCCCACTCTGCCACGGTCACTGTGCCCGGTCATTTGTCCAGGGTTTCACTGTGCCACGGTCACTTTTGCCCAGGGGTAAACTGTGTCACGGTCACTGTGCCACGGCCCACTTTTGTCACGGTCACTGTGTCACGGTCCCCTGGCCACGGTAACTGTGTCACGGTCACGTGTCACGATCACTTTTGTCACGGCCCCCTGTGCCCACGGTAAACTTTTGCCCACGGTACTGTGCCAGGGGTCACTGTCCCACGGTCACTGTGCCACGGTAACTTACCAGGTCATTTGTGCCCGGTCCTGTGTCACGGTCACTGTTCACGGTCACGTGTCCGGTCACTGTGTCACGGTCACTGTCCCAAACGGTCACGTGCCACGGTCTTTGTCCACGGTCACTGTCCACGGTAAATTGTCACGGTCATTTTGTCACGGTCACGTGTCATTTTTCACTGGGGGCCAAACGGTCACTGTCCCCCGGGGCACTGTGTCACGGCACTGTACCCCGGTACTTTTTCCACGGTCACTGTGCCACGGTAAATTTGTCCCCGGTCACTTTGCCACGGTAACTGTGCCAGGCCCACTTTTGCCACGGTCACTGGCCACGGCACTGTGCCAGGTAACTGTGCAGGGGTCCTGTGTCACGGTCATTGGGGTCACGGCCCACTGGTCACGGTCACTGTGCCCGGTAAATGTGCCACGGCACTTTTTGCCAGGGGTCACTGTGCCCACTTCACTGTCCCCACGGTCACTGTGCCACGGTCACTGTGCCACGGTCACTGTGCCAGGGGCCCACTGTGCCACGGCACTGTGTCACGGTCACTGTCCCCACGGTCACTGTGCCACGGTCACTGTCCCACGGTCACTGGTGCCCCAACCCTGTCACTGCCCCCAGGGTCACTTTTGCCACGGCCCACTTTTCCCCACGGCCCACTGTGCCAGGGTTTCCACTGGGCCACGGCCCACTGTGACACGGTAAACTGTGCCACGGTCACTGTGCCCCCGGTCATGGGCCACGGTCACTGTGTCACGGCACGGAAACCCCCGGCCCAACTGTCCCAATTTTTCCACTGTGCACGGCCCACTGTCCCAGGGTCATGTGCCAGGGTAACTTTTGCCACGGTCACTTTTGCCACTTTTTTTTTCACGTGCCCGGCCCACTGTGTCACGGTCACTGTACCACGGTCCTGTCCCACGGTCACTGTGCCACGGTCATTTGTGCCAGGTACTTTTGCCACGGTCACTGTGCCAGGGTTTCACTGTCCCCCGGTCATTTGTACCACGGTACGGGCCACGGTCACTTTTCCAGGGCCCACTGTCCCAACGGTCACTGTGATACGGTCACTGGGGGGGGGGGGGGGTCACTGAAACCCACGGTCATTTGGCCACGGTCACTGTGCCACGGTCACTGTGCCACGGTCACTGTGTCAGGGTCACTTTTCCCCACGGTCACTGTGCCACGGTCACTTTTTGCCACGGTCACTGTGCCACGGCCCCTTTTTTGCCCGGTCACTGGGCCCACGGTCACTGTGCCACGGTCACTGTGCCCCCGGTCCCCTTTTCCCACGGTCCTGTCCCCGGTCACTGTGCCCACGGTCACGTCCCCAGGCCCAACTGTGCCACGGTCACTGTGCCAGGGTCACTGTGCCCGGTCACTTGCCACGGCCCAACTGGCCACGGTCACTGTCCCACGGTCCCCTTTTGGCCCCCCGGTCACTGTGTCACGGTCCTGTCCCAAAGGGTTTCACTGGGGCCACGGTCACTGTCCCCACGGTCACTGTACCAAAGGTCACTGTGCCACGGTCACTTTTCCAGGGGCCCACTGTGCCACTGTCACGTGCCACGGCCCACTGTGCCAGGGTTCACTGTGCCACGGTCACTTTTGGCCACGGTCACTTTTTCCCCACGGTCACTTTTGCCACGGTCACTGTCCCACGGTCACTGTCCCACGGCACTTGCCACGGCCCCACTGTCCCACTGTCACTGTGCCACGGTCACTGGCCACGGTACTTGCCACGGTCACTGTCCCAAACGGCACTTTCCCACGGTCACTGTCCCATTTGTCACTGTGCCACGGTCACTGTGCCACGGTCACTGGCCACGGCACTGTTCACGGTCATTTGTACCACGGTCACTGTGCCAGGGGTCACTGGCCCGGCCCCACTGTGCCAGGGGTCATTTTCCAGGGTCACGTCCAGGGGTCACTGGGGGCCAAACGGTCACTGTGCCAAACGGTCACTGTCCCCGGGTCACTGTGCCCCGGTCACTGTCCCCAACGGAAAACTGGGCCAGGGTTTCACTTTTTGCCAGGGTTCACTGTGCCCGGTCCTGTGCCACGGTCATTTGGCCCAAACTGCCACTGTGCCACGGTCACTGTGCCACGGTCACGTGCCACTGTGGATGGGGGCCATTGGGTTTAAAAAAATAAAAAAAAAGAAAGGGGAAATTTTATTGTAAAAAATATTATTATTATCAGTGTTGTTTGACTTTTTAAACCCATTATTTTTAAAATTTAAATTTTTTATTATTATTATTATTAATTATTTTTATTTTTAAATTATTTTATTTTTTTTATTATTATTTTTATTATTATGTGACTATCCCAGCCCCTTTTGGGGGGGGGGGGAGGGAAAGGGTTCCAGACTAATTCAAAACTGAAGCAAAAAGATAAAATTTCCCCCCTAGACCCCAAGAGCCCCTCACCAGCCACCATGCAACCTCCCTTGAGGGGTTTCTTAGGACAGTAATATATTAAAAAACTTGTACTTAACTTTGCAAGTTATAAGCAGAATTTCTTATTTGGATTTATGAAATGAGATTTTAAAGGCTACAGTACTGTAATTATTACTAAGTTTTCATTGTATATTTTAACAGTTTTTTCAAATAAATACCAACTCAACAATGGACACTTACTTATTAAAAGTAATATTGCACTTAATTGAATATTCAGGACAATAAGAAGTTAATATTTACTCGGGAACCATAAATTAGACACAAATATTTCCAGTCCTCTGAGTTCCATTTATAACTTTTTATACTTACCAGCAAAAAAAAATGTTGAATGTTCTCATCCTCATAATAGGAGATCTCAAGAGGTCAATAATAGTCTTCTTGATGTTTACTTCTTGTCTTCTTTCATTCACAAGTTCAATGTTTGTGTTGGGCACCGACAAAGTTCCGTCAACATGACGATGCTGTCAATATGAATTACAAATTTCAATAGATTATTTATCTTAAGAGTTGATTCATATGCTATGTAAATAATGTACCTAGAGAATAAAAAGGCACAATACCATGACTGGAACAATATACAGATAACCCTCACTTAGGAGACCAAAATGAATGACAACATTTCTGTCTGACTTGGATCATTAACTATTCAGTCTCATAAGTGCTAGTTATGTGTTTATTCTTACTTCATGAAATTTTCAGTGCTAGTTGACAAAAAATTCTTAATTTTTCGTGACAAGAAAAAATCTCCGAGGCAAGTTACCTCGAGGTTGTGAGCGTCCGGCAGATGTCTCAGTACCTCGACATTATTGACTCTCGCAACTCTCTCTATAATCTTCTTGGCTTCATTATAACGACCCTGAGTAACTAACCATCGTACACTCTCTGGCATTAACCTTCAAGAAAACAAAATATTTGTTTAAAACAAGTATTGATACGGTAGGGCTACTTGCGTACTGCACACGAATACTGCGCTTCTAAGCAAGAATGTCAGTCGCTATATTTTTTACTTGTGAAGTCGGTTTCCCACTGTGGTCTGAATATGGGGTTGCAAGAGACTTTGAAGAGCTAGAAGGAGAGGCTGTTGTGCAAATAATTGTGTGTCTGGTCAATACCATGGGTCTGGACGTGAATGAGGACGATGTTGAAGAGTTGGTGGAGGAGCAGAGGAAAGAGCTGTCCACTCTGGAAGTACTCGAGCTTGATAATGAAAAGGCAAAGACACTTAGGAGTCAGGAGAGGACGAGGACAACGAGGAAAGCCACATCAATCTAGCCAAAGATCTCAAGCATTTGTCCTGGTGCTGGAACAAACTACCTTAACTTTTGATGTATTATCACCCTGATGTTGGTGCTGTGGAAATGGGCTTTAGAAATTTTAATGACACAGTGATGGCCAACTTTTGGAACTGTCAGGAATCCAGTTTGAAGCAGTCAACCCTTGATTTCTTCTATAGAAAAATTCAAAAAGATTCTACTGAACTGTCTGTAGGAGTCACCAAATGAACCAGGAAGGATGACTCAAATCTTTCCACCTCTTATTAGTAATTCTCTCACTTTCTGTCTCATGCCCTACATTATGAACAACACTAAGTTAGGATGAAGTACAGTATTTTTTATTATTGTCTTTACTAATTTACTATTTTGTATTACAAGTATTAAATATATTCTTTGTTTCAGGAGTTTAAATGCACGCTTTTGCACTTTTTACAATTTTGTACATTTTTCATTGTTTAAGTGGTTGTATATGGAGGTCTGAAACGAATTACTCCTATAACGAATGTATGCAATAATGAATAAGGTTCTAGAACCACTCTGAAGGACGGGTGTTATTGTTGTAGTTTTATAACTGCAAGCGCACCTCAGGCAAGACAGTGATTGAGTGAATGATGGTGAAAGTTTTTCTTTCTTGGACCACCCTACCATGGTGGGAGACTAGCGATGAGTTAATAAAAAATAATACAGTGGAACCCCGAGTTTCGTCCGTACTGAGTATCGCATGCTTCGAGTTTAGAACAGTTTTTTTCGGCTAAATTTTGTCCCAAGTTTCGCAATGTGCCCCGTGTTTCATCCCACATACCAGACTTGTCTGCCTGCCCGCGCCTGCCCCGTGTTTCATCCCACATACCAGACTTGTCTGCATACCCACGCCTGCCCCGTGTTTCATCCCACATACCAGACTTGTCTGCCTGCCCGCGCCTGCCCCGTGTTTCATCCCACATACCAGACTTGTCTGCCTGCCCGCGCCTGCCCCGTGTTTCATCCCACATACCAAACTTGTCTGCCTGCCTGCGCCTGCCCCGTGTTTCATCCCACATACCAGACTTGTCTGCCTGCCCGCGCCTGCCCCGTGTTTCATCCCGTGTACCAGACTTGTCTGGCTGCCTGCGCCTGTTCACCTCCCCACACAGCCATCATCAGTCTGGCCTTGTTTCTCCTCGAGTAAACAATACATTATATACTAGGCATTTAAAGTGCCCTAGAGCGATAAAATGCATATACAGTACACTCATTACTTGCCTTATAATATTTATAATCTTAATGTTGAGTGAGAGGTGAGTAAACAAGATCAGTACATGAGAGTGTAGAAGGTTTGCTGAGTTTTGTAAACAAACCAATTGTGAAAATTTGTGTGAACTGCCTCCAAGTGAGTCGCCTACCCTGGCAAACTCTGTTGACACCGAGTTCTGAGGTGGGTACCTCAGCCTTACAAGTGGCTTATAGGACAGATTTTCACAAATGATTGGTATTGCAAGAAACCTCGCCTGCATGCACGTATAAAGGACTAACTTACTTGGTGTTGCAGCATATATCCTGATCTTCACTTCACTAAGCTAGCCTTAGCCCCTTTGGACTCCCCCTCAGAAACCACGTGCAACCGGGAGCATTAATTCCTTCAATATTCAATCGTAATTAGTGTCCTGCCTGCACCTCAGAAATTCCTATATCCAAGAGGGTATGTATCCCCTAGTGTAACTATGCAGACTCAGACACTAGCTTCAGACGGCTCTGAGACACTGGTACTTACTGGGCATGCTCTCTCTGTTGCACACTGGGCCCACAGTTAAACTCAACCCACTATCTCCCAAGACACTGGCCAGAATCTAATAGGAAAAAGGTGGAGGTTTTGTCTTACTGTATGGGCTGATGGAGGAGGTCATCTATGGTACATCGAGGTGCCTCTACCAGATTTCCCCAGGTCTCAAATGTGAAGACACGTGGGGCGCCATCTGTTGTTCACGGCACGTCTTGTCTTGATGGTGTCTGTCGTAAGATGAGCGAGCTGGTTTCCCTTCCAGACCCTCGTCTCTTCGTTCAAACTAGGGCGGCCATTTTCCCCCCCGGGGCAACTTTTTTTGGGGTTTGCTGGCATGATGACCCAGCTTTTCCGCCAACCCCTTCCTTTAAATTTGGGGTGCCATTTCCCCCTTTTCTTTTTTAAAGGTTTGGGAAAAATTTTAGGGGCCTTATACTCCCTATTTAAAACTTTAGGTTTTCTTTATAAAATTACCCTACGATCCCCTTAGTAAATAATTTTAGTGTACTCCCCAGAAAAATACCTACCCCTTTCCCCTGAGATTTAAAAATCTAAAAATTAAAATTTTTCCCAACAACCCCCAAAACCGAGAATCCCTTGTTTTGGGGGGGTTTAAAGGGGGCCGCCTGGCTAAAGCCGCCCGAGGGCCCAGGGTGGATTGACTGGGGAAAACTATTTGGACCAAAAAAATTTTCCCCACATCCTCCCGCCGGTGAAGGTAGGGGCAAAGGGTCTAGTTAAGTCTCCCTCCGCGGGCCCCCCCCAGTGGGCCCTGGACGGGACGCCTTTGGAGGGGGTCGTCCGGCCCGTCGCTCGCTCAACCTTGGTCAAATTTTTCTCATCCCCCCGGCCCCACCGTGTGGCCTCGAGAGGAAAAACCCTTTTTGATGGGTTTATATTTCTGGGACCCCTTTCCCATTTTTCCTTTCACCTTTCTAAAATCCCCGCCTTGTCTGGGTGGGTTGACACTACCAGGCCAAAAAGGCCGTATCCCTGGGCGCCTCGGATTTTCTAAAACCAGGCCCCCTTAAATTTGGGGCATCTTTTTTTTTTTCCTTAAAATTTTGCCCCCGGGGTGCCCCATAGAAATGTTCCCGAAAGGTTTGGTAAAGTAATCCTGGGGCCCACACCGGTTCCATTTGCCCAAGGATGTTCCAGTCTTTTGGGAAAACCCCTGTGCTTTCCTTCATTAAAGGGGGACCTTTGGGCCCCAAAATTAATTTCGGGCCCCCTTTGGGAAGACTGACTAAAAATTGTGGGGAAGGGCTCAACCCTTTTTCCCAAAAGGGGGGCAGGGTGAGGGGGGGTGAGAGCTTCTTGCCTTTCAACCCCTTTTGTACTTTAGGTAGGGGCCTTTTATTAACTCTTCCCCCCTTTCTAATTTAAAAATGCCCTCGTTCACAAAGCTCCCCTCCTCCCTTTGCAAGACCTTCCAAAATTTCCCTTTTTGGACTGTGCCCACCTTTGCGTTCTTTAGAACCCCCCTTCCCAGGGCCCCCGGGGAAAGCTTTAAACCCTTTCCACTCGCACTCTATTTCTTCGGGGTGTTCTCGTACTTCTCGTTGCCCCAAAGGGATTCCTGAAAACTTTATCGGCCCCCCTTAAAAGCTTGTGCCATTTTTCCGAGAAAATCAATCCCCGGGCAACCCAAAGGAATTTGGCAGTAAACCCCCTGAACAACTTCCAAAAGGGTCTCTGTTGTCATATCTTTCCAACCAAATGCCCCGCTCGAGTATTTGGAAACAAGAAAAAAGGCAGACTTTTTAATTTCTAAAGGCCCCCCCTATAATTCCGGGGTTCTTAAATGGATAGCCCAGTTTTGTCTATTCCAAAGTCTAAAAGGGGCCCTGTCACTTTTACCCCCCTCTGAGGCAAAAGGTGGGGGAAACCTGGGTAGGGGTGGGTTTCTCCCGTTTACCCCCCGGCAGACCATGCAACTTTTTAGAAAACCCTTTTGCGGCGTTTTGGGCCCTTTAAAAATACCCAGAAATTCTGTTTTAGGCAGGTGAGGGTATCCCCAAAAACCCCCCATGAAAGGTCCCTGATACATCTGTATCAATAGCTCTGTCCCCCATCCCTCCTTTCCCAGCAGCAGGGGGATCGTTTGGCCCCTTTAGAAAAAAAGGCTCGGGTTTTTTGTATTTTCCCTGCATTTTTCCCCCCGAATGATTAGGAACAACCCCAAATGGGGTAAACCAATTTGTGTTCCCTAAAGTCGTCATGTTGGACACGCGTCCTAAACCCCTTAACCTGCTGCCGGGTCACAAGTATTTCCCCGCACCCCGGAAAACCCTTCCCTTTGGAAAATTCCCCTTTTTCCAAAAATTCTCTGGGGACCCCCCCGGGGAGACAACTGTGCCCTTGGCTTACCTTGTCATGCAGTTTCCCAAAAATCGAAATACCTTTTCCCCGTGATTTTAAGTTTTCTAAACGAGGGTAGCGCCGGGGGCCCAAAAAATTTAGTGTCGTTTTCCCCCCGCAAAGGGTACTATGCGGCGGGTTGTCCCCAGGGGAATTTTTTGCCCCACCCAAGCAACCCCTTGCCGGTAACCGGGTCTGGGCCCTTTAAAACCAAATTCGTTTTTTACTCGGGCTTTTTTGTGGGGTCACCCTCGGCTTTCAGGTCGGGGGGTTTTTTGATCTGTAGGCCACATCCCAAAATTTGGGTTGACTTTGCTGTATTTTCCCCGTATCCCCTTTTCCCCGTTTTCCTGACATAGGGGGCTTGGACCTGTCATTCGGGCCCCCACTGTAAGGCCTCACCCGAGTCTGCCTTACACGGGTTGGGGTCCCCCTCAGTTCTCAACACCCCTCTACGTACTTCCCCAGTTTGCCCAGAAACATGCCGTGAGCTCTAGTTTTGGGGGATCGAGCAACCCTTCAGGGGTTTTCCCCCGCGCCGAGGGGTGCCCAGTTTGACTTTGGTCCCGGCCCCCAAAATACGTTTCTGCCCCTAGCCCTGGAGGGGGGCATCACAGAAGAGTGAATTTCATAATCCCCCCGGGTTTGGCACCGAGGGCCCGGGGGGGAATGGGGAACTCTTTGAAATTTCCGTTGGTCTTTGCTAACCAGTTTCCCCACTCCTGGCAGACGTTCTGGCGTGGGTCTTTCCCAACCGGGGTTTCAGCTCCCAGGTTGTTGCATTTGCACCCTCCCTCGAAGGGTTTAGGGGTTGTTAAAACCCCCCAAAAGGGGAATGAAGGCAGTTTTCCCATTTTGTCAGAAAAAGGACCTCCGGGGTCAGTTCCCCTTCCCCCATCGGCTTCCTCTTTAGCCTAAGTTGTTTTCCCTTTGTTTCCCACTCCAGCCCCCAACACCGATGTTCCTCAGGCAGGGGTTTGCCAGCATGCCCACTTTTCCACGTGCCCCCCAACTTTGGGAAAGGTTTGTCACCCTTTCCCCTTTCCAAAAATTTGGGGCCTTGGAGAGCTCTCCTGATTAGCTCTCGGTAAATGTCCTTCAACAGCCTTTCATCTGGGGTTTTGGGTCCCTTTGGATGTTGTCAAAATAAAAAAGGGGTTTCGTAATTCTTTAAGGGGGGTTTGTTACAGTTAAAAGGGGGTTTAGTCTTTTGGGGTAGCCTGAAATTTAAGGAATGGTAAACTTTTGGCCCCAAAAACAACACTCCCCTGAATCTATAGGTATCATACCCTTGCTTGGGCACCTCCCTGTTACCCAACCACAAAAAACCTTGTGTTTCCCTGTCCTGTGGCTGCCCCCTTTTACGTAGGGGGGCTTTGAAATTGTCTGCCGATAGGGTCTGTTCTGCCCTGAATCTAAAACAATCGCTAATTTCTGCTTTCAGGAGGGCCCTGTGAGCAGACATTTCGTTCAAGGGGAGGGCCTGGGGGATCCCCTGCGAGCTGAAGTTGAAGATACTCTGATGGGGGGGTTTTACCGATTTCCTTGGTGACTCCCATGGTGGAAGTTAATGTGTTTTTTCCCCCAGGCCGGGGGGCCATTCGGATTTTTCTCAATAAACCCAAAGGGCCCAGCGGTTCCTTAAAAATTATATCTTTTTCCCCCACCGGGACCCTTCTTGGTCAGGTTTTTCCCCAAGGGAATTCAAACGACCACTTTGCCCTCTTAAAAATTAGTGGGCACCCGTTGGGGGGCCCCGGTTTCCAGGGGGTTTTTCGCACCAATACTGTCCGTCCTGAACTGCACATGGTTCAAGTAATCTCGTTACGTTTTCGTGTTCGGGGGGCGGTGGTCCCTTTTAATCCCTATCACCCAAGGTCCCATTTTTTTTGGCCCGGCTCACTTTTCGGATATCCCCAATTTGCGCCTTTTGCGGGCCCTTGTGCACCCCAATCCGCATCACCAGTACACCCTCATTTCGCGGGTTAAAAACCAGGGGCCCCCCTTTTCCCGGGGGTTCGCAGGGAATTGAGTTTGGTACTCTGCCTCCTACGATGTACCCGCTGGAGTCCTTTTTAACAGGCCCACACCCCCCCTTGATAACCCTTCTCGTAGACACAAACTCGTCAATGTAACCCCCTTCCTACCAAGATGCCTACATTAAAACATTGTCTGTAGCAATGTCTGGTTCCGCTAGTTAAGCCCCAAACCCCTCAAACGTTTAAACTGCTGCGGGCCAGCCCCCTTTTGGTAAGGGATATTGGGCAGCCTCTTACCATCAAGGCTAAAATTTTTCCCGTCGATCCCCGGCCCAAACCTGACCTTTCCTTTGACTACTGGTTTTAAATTTGCGTGGGATTTTCCCCCCCAAAACCCTTTTTCCCATTAATGTCAACTTTCCCAAAACTGTCTCAGCTTAAACCTAGTTGCTAGACTCTTGCTATAAAGGTTCTCTGTGCCCACGGGTAAAAGAACAAAAGGGGTCGTTTCAGACTTTTTCCCCGTTCGCGACCACCGCCTTTTTGGGGTGGGAAAGGCCCCCCGAGCTTAAAAAATGCCCCCCGAAAAAAAATTTCCGGTGGTACTCACCACACCCCATCGCAATTTCCGGGACTTGTTCTTGTTTCCTCCCCCCCTTTTCTTGGGGTTTTTCCCTTCCCCTTTAAAATTGGCTAATCCGGATCATTAGGCCATGTGCTTTGTGGTGCTTTCCCTTCCCAGCCCCCCGAACCCCAAACCCCCCTGAGCTGGGGTTTCAGCCCCTGGCAAAATGTTCCCCCAAAACACTTGAAAAAAATTTTCTTAAACCCCCTTAGTGTTAAAACCCCCTTTGGTTATAGGTGGGTAAAGCTTGAAAAACTAAAAGGGCGGTGTTCTTCTTCAAAAAACACGCACCGTTTTCATACTGGCCCCTTTGGGCCCTTTGTGGGTGGGGGGACTCCCCCCCTGGCAAAAAGTCCCTACCTTTAGAGGAGGGGGTTTTTTAGGTCTATCTCTCGAATTTTGGGGGGGGAAGTTGACCCCCCCCTTTTCCCCCTTGGTGGAAATTTCTCACCTGCCCTTCCCCTCAGGTGAGATATAGATCCCCAAAACCCCTTCAATAATTTGTTTTATCGTGAAAATTCGTCCGATTTTTTAAAGTGAAACCCTCTTTGCACGTGGCCCTTAGCGGTTTCCTCTGAATCCCCCTTTGGAAAAAGGGGCCCTTTTCTAAAAATTTCTCATCATGCAATCTCTGAAAACTTTTTGGGAAAGGGCTAAAATTTCTCAAAAAGGCCCTTCTTTTTGGCTTTGACGGCCCTTGTCGGCAACCCTTTTTCTAAATCCAAATTTTTTAAAAACCGATAAATTTTATAGCTACCTTTATTCCTAGTGTTGCCAAAACATGTCTTCTAATTGGTTTTTGGGGCATGTTGGAAAATTAGTTTTCAGTAATCTGGTGTGCGGACCTTTTTAAAAGGTTTTTACCTTGAGCTGCGACCGAAAATTTTACTGAAATTGACGGAAATCGGGAAAAAATCGTTCCTGCCATCTATCTGGGCTTAAACTGACCCCAAAAAGCAATGTACTCTGTTAAGGTTCCTTTTGGGAACTTTGGGTTTAAATTAAAATTTGGGGGCAACTTTGGAAAACATTTTGGGACGGGTTTTGGGTTGTTTGGGGGTACTGCGGGGGTTTTCAACCCCCCCCCTTTGGGAAAATTATTTGGGCCTTTAATGAAATTAACTTTCTTTGTACATATTCTTTTCCCTGATGAAAATTTTACTCATCCTTATTGTTTTTCGTCCATAGCCCCCTAAAGCTTCCCTGGGATTATAACCCTAAATTAGCCTTTTGCTTTTATGCTGAGAATGCTTTTTCCTTAGGATTCCCCTTTTTCCCCCCAAAAATCCCCAAGCAGTCTTGAAATCATCGCAGTTACATTACTGCGTTGGCAATTTTCCCTTTCCCCGGGTTAGGGCATTCTTTTTCGGGATCCCTTTTTGGGTATGCTGCTCTGATCGTTTTAAATTTTTGGGTTAAAAACTAAAACCAAAATTCCCCTAAACCCCCCATTGCCATTGTGAATTTTTAATGAGGAGGGGGTGACACTAATTGAACTTTACCCAGTCCCCCCCCACGCACGTCAGGGTTTGTTAGGTAAAAATTGAAGGGGTCTTAAGGTTTCCCTCAACAAGCTTAACAACCCCTTTGTTATATTGACTCTACTATGAAAAAAAAATGTCCCATTTTTTTAGTTTTCAAATCCAAAAAAAAAGTTTTTTTTCCCGATGTAAAAGTTTAAATTTTTTGCCCCCTTAACGTACAATGCCAGCAAAAAATTTACAGGATTTACCTAGTCTCAGGTTAATCCAAACCCCAAAATTAAAACAGAATAAAAGACGTTTAAAAAATACACAAAAAAAAGGGTGCAGTATAAAAAATTAAAATAAACGGGGTTAAACAAGAAAATTCAAAAATTCAATTTTTGAAACAGAAAAAAATAAATATGTATGTAAACGTTTGGGCCCCTGTCCCAGCTTACTTTTTCTAGCGTGGAGGGTTTGGGTAACGAAAACCCCAAAAACCTAGCTAGGGGTTGCTATAACTTAATCCTGGCTTTAAAACTCCCTTTTTAAATAAAATAAACTGGGGTTAAAATTGCCCTAGCCCCTAAAACTTTTTGAAAATTTATTGAAAAAAAGCCTACCCTAATTTTGGGGGCTACCTTCCCAAATTTCCACTGTAAATAATTAACACACAAGTTCCCTACTCTGGATTATTGAAATCACTGTAAATAATTAAATTCAAAAAGCTTCCCCTAGCCCACCCGGCCTGCCCGTAAAATTTCTGCAAAAAAAACAATTCTGTGTATTTGTCTGCTTGGCCTAGCCTCTGTGTTTAAATTTGACCTTGGTGTGCCCAACTTAACCTAACTTTTTTTTTTTTAAAGGGGTTTTAATGTGGATTTTGGGTTTTGATAGCTTAACCTAGCTATTCCCCCTTTACGGTTTTCGAAGGACACTTTTGTGGAAAAAATTTTTGTGGGGGTGCCTCCAAGTGGTCCCCACCCTGGGAAAATTGTTGACACCCAGTTTGAGGTGGGTACCTCAGCCCCCAAGGGGGGCTTATAGGAAAAAGATTTTCACAAAAAGATTGGTATTGCAAGAAACCTCGGCCCCCCATGACGTATTAAAAGGGTAAATTACTTGGGGGTTGCCCGCAATTTTTTCCCGGGTCTTCATTTACTAAAACTAGCCTTAGCCCCCTTTTGGGCTCCCCCCCAGTAAAACGTGCAACCGGGGGGAGCATTAATTCCGGGAATATTCAATTTGTAATTAGTGTTCCGGGGGGCACCTCAGGGAAAATTTCCCATACAAGAGGGGGGATGTTTCCCCAGTTTAAAATTGCCGCTCAGGGCCCCTAAGGGTTCGACGGCTCTGAGAAAAATTTGGTTTCTTACTGGGCATGCTCTCTCTGTTGCCACCCGGGGCCCCCCGTTTTAAAATCCCAAACCCCCTATTCCCCAAGGGCCGGGCCCCCAAAAATTTAAAAGGAAAAAAAGGGGGAGGGTTTTTTCTTACTGTTGGGCTGTTTGGGGGGGTTATTTTACGGTTTCATCGAGGTGCCCCTACCAGAATTTTCCCCCGGTCTCAAAAGTGAAGACAGTGGGGGCCCCGTCTGTTGTTTTACGGCACGTCTTGTCCCTTTATGGGTTTTTCTGTCGTAGAAGAGCGAGGTGGTCTCCCTTCCAGACCTCCCTCTCTTCGTTCAAAAATAGGGGTGCCCGTTCTCCCCCGCTAACTTATCCTTGTGTTTGCCCACATTTTCGGCCATTACTTAACCCCATGTTAAAGGGTTTTGGTCTTTCTTTTTCATTATCTACAGATGCCTTGTAAACCTAATATTTTTTTACTACCGGGAAAAATACTATCCCTTCCCCGAAGGTAAATCTTAAATTAAAAAAGCTTACCCAAAAAACCCCCAAAACCCGAGAAGCTTTTTTTGGAGGGGTTTTTAAGGGGCCCCCCGGCTCCCGCCCACGGAAAGGCCATGCTGGATCTGAGCTGTGGAAAAATTTTTTGGACCAAATAAATTTTCCACACCAATTGGGTTGTTGTTGTTGTTATTAGCAGTCCAGACACGAATTGTTTTAATTCACTCCGTCAAGCCGAATGGAAAAAATCTTGTATTTATGTTAGATAGATTTTCTTTGGATTTTTAACCCCGGAGGGTTAGCCACCCAGGATAACCCAAGAAAGCCATTGTGTGATTGAGGACTGTTTAACTTATTTCCATTGAGGTCCTTAATCTTGTTCCCCAGGATGCGACCCACACCAGTCGACTAACACCCAGGTACCTATTTGCTGCTAGGCGAACAGGACAATAGGTGTAAGGAAATGAGTCGAAATGTTTCCACCCGCAAGGAATCAAACCCGGGCCCTCCGTGTGTGAAGCAGGAGCTTTAGCCACCAGGCTATTATTATCATTATTATTATTATCATTATTATTATTATTATCATTATTAATATAGCATCTTCAAGATTATTAAGACACTCTTAATGTGTTTGTGGTCACCAGTACAGGTGCAAGTTGTGGAGTATAAAGTGGTTAAGTTCAGTGACAAAGTGTAGCATTATGAGTAATGTGGAAAATTTTTGATTTTCCGAAGCTGTGGCGCCTGGTAGGTGTTTGATGTGTCGATGTGAGTCAAAAATGTATTTTGCAATAGGGTAGAACCAAGAGTTCCCTTTGCGCATGCGCGGATGTGCGGGGGTTTGGGGGCGACTCGGGCCATGGGGGTGGCGGGAGTGTTTTGAATGGGTGAGGAGGCTGTGAAAACCGGGGATGAGGAAACGGGCGTTCACGGCGGCCTAAGGATTAATATAGGCCTCAATTCATAATAGGAAGTGTCGTGACTGTCCCTAGTGAAGAGTGAGGGAACATGATTTGCGGGACCACCGTAATAAAATGGTAAAATTAGTGAATAATGATAGGACTGGTGCTGACTGGTGTGACGCCATGGTGTGTGTCCAGGGGAAATACCCGTGAGTTAATCCTTACTCATCGGCCTCAGATCTTAATGGAGTGACCTCTAATGTGTATAATGATTATGAGACGTTAAATCGTCTTGTGAATGGTAATGTAATCAGTGATAATAACATCAAGTTAAGAGAATGCGGGATGTGAAATAGATCGCCCTGCTCTGAGTGAACGCGTGATTATCGTATCGAGGATAGTGAAGTTTTATGGTATCACGACTTCTAAACCGGGACAAACCAACGGATACCTCGTCCTGCTGGAATGAGAACCGTGTCGGTGTAGCAGAACATCGAAATGAGATGGTGAATGGAGGAAATAAGGAGTATCAATCACCCACAGTTAAGTAACCCTTCTAGTTATAGCAGACTGATACTGGCCAGTTAGGTATGTTGTAATTGGATAGGTTATGAGTGATCCAGCTACATCAAGTGACCACCAGAGAATATCTGGTAAGTGGAGAGATTATGTACAAGTATTTATCTTGATGGATATATCATGTGTAACTACCCCCCCCCCCTTCATCAGTTACACTAATATAATCTATACAGTCCACAATTTAATTAGTAGCACCGTACTTGTGGGTGCTATCCAATCCATACTGGTCTCGGATAGATATGGATAAGATTGTGAGGTCGAAGGGACCACCTGCCGTGACCAGGGGTGGTTAAGTATTCTCACATGTCTACACGGGGTGACTTCGGTAAACAATATGGTTGTCTCCCAATGAGATTACTGGTATGTATATAATGTTGAGGTACATACAGGTAAGCACCCTATAAAATTTTCCATATCTGCCCGTTGGTCCTTCCTGAACCGGATGCAATCAGTGAAAAAATTAATTGAATTAATTACTTAATAATTAAGTGACTGATTAAGGGAAGTGGGTGTAGGGTGCACAAGTTTAATCGATCGTGTGATGGATGATAATTAGCCCAATTAATTGCTAGCACATGTGTGGCTAGGATTTATACAAGAGTAAAGTGCAAGAATTACTCTTATAAGGCGCCTACTTAAGTTGTATAATCTGTATAATCAGTGATTAATAATTCTCTAACCATGACTGGATCTAATGGAGTTAATGTGCTGGGGTTGACTTGGGATACTGAGAGAGACTTGTTATTGTTAAAGTCTCATAATTCCAGTATGCCTAATAAATTAATCCAGGGAGCATAGGCTTATGCCCCTGAGAGAATGGAACACTAATTAGTCCATTTTGAGGGATCAATAAATATGGATGGCCTTTGGAGTTGGTGCCTATATGCAGTAATGTGCTGGGGCTGACTTGGGATACTGAGAGGGGACTTGTTATTGTTAAAGTCTCATAATTCCAGTATGCCCAATAAATTAATCCAGGGAGCATAGGCTTATGCCCCTGAGAGAATGGAACACTAATTAGTCCATTTTGAGGGATCAATAAATATGGATGGCCATGGAGTTGGTGCCTATATGCAGTAATGTGCTGGGGCTGACTTGGGATACTGAGAGAGACTTGTTATTGTTAAAGTCTCATAATTCCAGTATGCCCAATAAATTAATCCAGGGAGCATAGGCTTATGCCCCTGAGAGAATGGAACACTAATTAGTCCATTTTGAGGGTTCAATAAATATGGATGGCCATGGAGTTGGTGCCTATATGCAGTAATGTGCTGGGGCTGACTTGGGATAACTGAGAGAGACTTGTTATTGTTAAAGTCTCATAATTCCAGTATGCCCAATAAATTAATCCAGGGAGCATAGGCTTATGCCTCTGAGAGAATGGAACACTAATTAGTCCATTTTGAGGGTTCAGTAAATATGGATGGCCATGGAGTTGGTGCCTATATGCAGTAATGTGCTGGGGCTGACTTGGGATACTGAGAGAGACTTGTTATTGTAAAGTCTCATAATTCCAGTATGCCCAACAAATTAGCCCCGAGAGCATAGACTTAGTGTCATACCTTACAATAAGAGGGAAATTGTTAATACCAGAAGCATGGAGGCTTGAGTGTGCTTTGGATGGAGCCCTACCTGAGGAGTTAACAGGTGGAAAGAATTAATGGGTGATTATGTAAATATCAATGTTGGAGTTCCCAAGCCAGGTGGCCAGTGAAGATGGGAAAATTGTACTCCACATTATGTAGGTCGTCTAGCAACGACCTCTGCCCGGCCGCAGTGTGGAAAATTTTTTATTTTTCGAAGCTGTGGCGCCTGGTAGGTGTTTGATGTGTCGATGTGAGTCAAAAATGTATTTTACAATAGGGTAGAACCAAGAGTTCCCTTTGCGCATGCACGGATGTGCGGGGGTTTGGGGGCGACTCGGGCCATGGGGGTGGCGGGAGTGTTTTGAATGGGTGAGGAGGCTGTGAAAACCGGGGATGAGGAAACGGGCGTTCACGGCGGCCTAAGGATTAATATAGGCCTCAATTCATAATAGGAAGTGTCGTGACTGTCCCTAGTGAAGAGTGAGGGAACGTGATTTGCAGGACCACCGTAATAAAATGGTAAAATTAGTGAATAATGATAGGACCGGTGCTGACTGGTGCGACGCCATGGTGTGTCCAGGGGAAATACCCGTGAGTTAATCCTTACTCATCGGCCTCAGATCTTAATGGAGTGACCTCTAATGTGTATAATGATTATGAGACGTTAAATCGTCTTGTGAATGGTAATGTAATCAGTGATAATAACATCAAGTTAAGAGAATGCGGGATGTGAAATAGATCGCCCTGCTCCGAGTGAACGCGTGATTATCGTATCGAGGATAGTGAAGTTTTATGGTATCACGACTTCTAAACCGGGACAAACCAACGGATACCTCGTCCTGCTGGAATGAGAACCGTGTCGGTGTAGCAGAACATCGAAATGAGATGGTGAATGGAGGAAATAAGGAGTATCAATCACCCACAGTTAAGTAACCCTTCTAGTTATAGCAGACTGATACTGGCCTGTTAGGTATGTTGTAATTGGATAGGTTATGAGTGATCCAGCTACATCAAGTGACCACCAGAGAATATCTGGTAAGTGGAGAGATTATGTACAAGTGTTTTTCCTTGATGGATATATCCATGTGTAACCTACCCCCCCCCCTTCATTCAGTTACACTAATATAATCTATACAGTCCACAATTAATTAGTAGCACCGTACTTGTGGATGCTATCCAATCCATACTGGTCTCGGATAGATATGGATAAGATTGTGAGGTCGAAGGGACCACCTGCCGTGACCAGGGGTGGTTAAGTTTTCTCACATGTCTACACGGGGTGACTACGGTAAACAATATGGTTGTCTCCCAATGAGATTACTGGTATGTATATAATGTTGAGGTACATACAGGTAAGCACCCTATAAAATTTTCCATAAGTAACATTAAAAGTGTAGCAATTAAGTGATAGAGAAAGGACGAAACAAATAAACTCCTGACAGAATAAGCCGCTCTGCCTATCTTCTACAAGGTATGTAAATGATGTATATACACCAGTTCATTTGTACATTATGGTTTTCATATGAAATAAGTGATCTAATGCAGTCTGCCTTGCAAACTCCATTTTCTTTTATACCAACTCGTCTGAAGGAGGACGTACAGTCCTCCCCCGCCACCACATACGTAATGACATAAATATTTTATTCATTCTAGAGTGTATATCAGGTTTTCATATTATTTTTATTGTTTATTATGTCATATTAGATGAATTGTGATAGATAAGTAAGTCGCTGGGTTGATAACAGCGTCATATTGAAGTATTATTTAGTCATGCCTCCTGACAGCAGGAACAGATTAATTGGATTTAAATTATTTCTTATGGGAAATATTGCTTCGACTTCAGGACGTTTTGACTTTAGTCCAAGTTTCTGGAATGATATTTAATCAATAACAGCACAGCAAGTAGCCGAGGACTCAAACCCATGTCGTTTTGGCTTGCCTCATTGTTTGCGAATATCACATGAGGCTCTAACCTACAGGACCTCTCAAATCTACATGATCTACACACCCAGCAGAGCTAGGCGTTTTACCATGATCCGAGGATGTACGGTGGTGTGGATGCCTCTGAGCTAATTTTATTCTAATCCCCATTTGGTGTACTAGCCTCCACTAGTAACCACAGGTGAGTGGCGTTTAATCAATAACAACACTGTGACTAGCCAAGGAGTCTAACCCATGTCATTTTGGCCCGCCTCATTTTGCCTGATCACCCATGATGTCTGCCCGACGTCACCTTGAGACATCACCTCACAACGTCAGACAGGACGTCTGCCCAACGTCACCTCGTGACGTCTGTCCAACGTCACTCCAGGACATTGCCTGACGTCACCCTAATGTGACTATGCTACCTGATGTCACCTCGCGATGACACCCTATGACATCCCTTACGACATCACGCCTGACATCACTGCACGAAGTCACAGTGATAGTGTTAGAGTTTTACAGTGAACAATTTATTTCAATATTGCCGTGAAGAAGGACTGAGAGAAGATATTTTAGTGTAAATTTCCGTCAGTCAGTTTCCATACTGTTTCTTTGTTCAGGAATCCCTTAGTGTCGTTTTTGTAAAGAAAAGATCATTAGTGCAAGCCATGAGAAACTGCTGGCAGTGGATGTGTGGAAGTTTTATGTAGTCCCCGAAGTTAAGTGGTTGACCCCGATGTGTTGTGTAGACCACAGTATGGTTAGAGCCCAGATGTTTTGGGGAAAACCCCCCTCGTGTTACAGTCTTCACGTAGTGACTGAAATGACATAGTAGCCTAGGGTGAGATTACGGCATCAACCCCCATTTCGAAAGCTCTTAGGCTCACCACTCGTGGGCTCCTCCCTGGGTCGTCCTGTACAACCCCCTTTGAGACTTGTTTCCGTCACCCCTGCTCAAGTGCAGTTAGTTTAAAAAACCAAATTCTGAGGACACTTAGAAAATTCTGCTGTGACCCCATCTGTGAGGGATGACTCATTAACCCGCATATCCCTGTGGGCGGGAGAGTCTGACTAGTTCCAGCTTCGTGAGCAGCCAAATAAAGTAAAATGTCATTTTAAACTGTTAGCCCACTCACTCCATTAATTTAAATGTTGTAAGACTCCAGATGATGCGCCTGATTCGTCCTACCCACTACTCGCTCTCGCCGGCACTGTCATGTATGTCACGGGGCGTGACTTCCCAGTGACGTCCCATTGAAAAAATTCCTCCTGATTTCTTGACGAAAAAAGTCCTGCCCATTTTGCAAAGAATGACTATGCCTCATTTAAAGGGGGACACCCCCAGGTGTCCCCCGGGTTGAGTGAACCCGCAGAATACTAAAAAGATGTTTCATTCTTCCAGATGGATCATACCTCGTTATGTCATAGCTCGAACAGCAATGTTCCGGGTTTTGCAGTTCTGCCGACGCGGAAGGTGGCAGTGCGCCCCCCAAAAGCTTAGACCATGATTTGCACCCCCTTTTTTTTGTTCTTCCCCCCCTGTAGAAGTATTTTTTTTTTTTTCTAGGTCCCATGTTATATATGTTTTTTTCTGTGTTCTTGTGTTCCTGAGAGAGAGAGAGAGAGAGAGGAGAGGAGAGAGAGAGAGAGAGAGAGGAGAGAAGAGAGAGAGAGAGAGAGAGAGAGAGAGAGAGAGAGAGAGAGAGACCAAGTTTTTTTTTGTTCAGTAGTCATGGTTGAGGCGCCCCATGTTGGGTTTGGGCCGAGCGATGTATGCCAGGGGGGTTTCATTTTTCGGGGGCACAGGGTGCTCCAAAGGCTTATTCATTCACCCACCCCACCTCTACCCCTTTGGGCAGGATGTGACCAGTAAAAAGTGTTTTCTGTTCTCCTTGCACCCCGGCCCCCCCAGGCCCAGATAACTTAAAATAGTGTCTGTGTACAAAAACTCCAAATAAAGTAAATGCCCCCAAAGTCTTATTATTCACGTACAGATAACAATAACCCTTTTAAGTAATAAAAGTATTTTTGAAAGTTTTTAATATTTTAAAAATTCAAAAAACAAAAAAATATATTTTTCGTTGGGTTTAGAAGAATTTTGAAAAAATTATTTCATGCACAAATTTTTTCTTTTTTATTTTTACAGCGGAGTTTGTAGCAAACGAAAATGGAAGTTTGACATATTTGGGACAAAAATATTACAACATATTCCAAAAATTTCAAACATTTCACATCATAAAATGAGTTTTTAAAAATTTTCTCCTACCCCCCCCTTATTTCAAGTATGTTTTATTTTAAAGACAAAATACATTGGCCAACATTTACAAAAAAAACAAAGAAAGAAAACAAATAGGGAAAATCAGAGCTACATCTCGAAAACTTCGTCCCCTCCCTGCGATGGGGTGCTGCCCGAATGTGCGGCTTTTTCTCTGGATCCCAACACTGAGTCTCTGAAAGAGGGAAATGGGCGCCCTTTGGGCCTTTGGTTTTTATGAGAGCTTTTCGCCCAGCTCTTTGAGGAACTTCGAGACATTGCCCCCTCTCCCAAAGGGGCTTCCCCTTTTGGGAATGAAGTTATAGGGAAGGGGGAAAAGGTCTTCATATTTTGGTCTTCGGGTCTCCCCTGGCTGGGGAGCCCACCCCTTCCCTACGGGTTGGCAAGTAGGTGTTGCCCAAAGTGGCGCAAGGTGAAAAACCCCGGCAATCTGCTTTCATCCTTCCCGGGCAGCATGTGGGTCCTCAGGACCTTTGACTTCCATCAGACCCCTGTACTTGGGGTTCCGTTGGGTGGGCAACGTGAACTTTGCATTCACGAAAATACAAAGTCATTCGAGTTATTAGCAGATTCCAAGTTAAAAAAATTTATCTTCATCAACAATCAGACCAGAAAATAATAAAAAATTAAAACCGGTACTGTCCCGGGGTTTTTACGATGCATTAGCATTGAAAACTGAAGCTGTCCCAAAAGGCAAAAGAAAATTTTTTTATTACAAGAGAGGAAAATCCTCACTGTTTTTACTTAAAATCGTCCAATCTACATATTTGATTTTACTCTCCGCCGTCATCAAATTTTTTGGCACCTTTTTTAAACATCTGAGGTAATACCACTTATAATTTTGCAAGTTATCTGAACCATTCCAGGATATTATGAGTAAGTTACACAACTTCAGCCATTGTGAACGTGAATATGAAAATTGTTCCAGGAATTTGGTCCTCGTTGATGTACACAAGTGTTGATAGAGACGTTCACGAATATTTAAGGAAATAAATTTTAAAAGCTGGTAGATAAAAATCAGGCAACCTATTTAAGGCACACCATTAGGGATACCTAATAATACTAATAATAATGAATAGTTTATACAGGGATTAGTTCATTCGCTCTTTAGTATGTACACAGGCCTCTATTTTACAACATACGAAACGAGGGACACTGCAGCAGGCCTATTGGCCCATACTAGGCAGGTTTTTATCAAAACCACCCATTCTCAAAGCTACCCAAGAATTTACTCCCGTACCCATTACCCAATCAAACCTAGCCCCTCCCACTCATATATATGTGCAGATTCTTCTTAAAGTTACCCAGAGTCATAGCCTCGATTACCGTACTCGGAAGACTGTTCCACGCATCGACCACTCTGTTTGAAAACCATAACTTACCTATATCCCTTTTAAATCTAAATTTATCCATCTTAAATCCGTTATCACGATGTCAGCGATGGCACTGCAGGGAGTGCCGGGCTCACAGGAACTTCCACTACAGGGACAGCATCGTGGAGTTCGACCGCGAGGCAGCTGTCAGGTGTGCCACAGGCAGTGTGTACTCAGTTCCTCAAGCTTCAACATCCGTGCACACGAGGCCTGGGATCTTCAATCAACTTGGCGTCCACCAGGACGCTGACATGTCCCTAGGACAGCTCTCCATCGGGCTGCTAACAGAGTCACTGGCTTCTTGGACCTCTTGGGGAGGGTCGATGGTGCTCGTGCAAGCAGCAGATCCCAGGGCAACTTGCTGCTGTTTGCAATGGCTGTCTACCGAGGAGAGACAGGCACCTAGCAACATTTGTTGTTGGGGCAATGGATGAATTTCCTGCTATGTTTGTTAACTGTTCATTACTCTGTAATTTGTCTATGATTGTAATCATGTGATAAAGTGTTTATCATCCATTACCTTTGAAACTTGTCATGATTTTGACCAGCTCTACCTGGAGCTCATTACCTTTGTAAATTCTCATGATTAATGTGTTTATGATTCATTACCTTTGCAATTATTCATGAGTGTGACCAGCTCTACCTGGAGCTCATTACCTTTGTAACTTGGTCATGATTATGACCAGATCTAGTTCATTACCTTTGTAACTTGCTCAGCTATCAAAACTTTGGAGTCCAGTCTCTGGACCAATTATGTACCTCTGTAATCTTTTGACTACCGCCCACAGGATGGGTATGGGGTGCATAATAAACATATTAAACTAACTTAAATCCGTTATTCCTGGTTCTTACCTAAGTCGAGATATCTTCAGTATTCTATTAACATCACCTTTGTTTATCCCCATCATCCATTTATACATATCAGTGATATCTCCCCTCATTCTACGTCTCTCCAGAGAGTGGAGATTTAAGGCTTTAAGTCTATCTTCATACGGGAGGTTCCTTACACAGTAAATCATTTTAGTCATTCTTCTCTGTATGTTCTCTAATAAGTCTATATCCATCCTGTAGTAAGGGGACCAAAACTGAGCAGCATAATCTAAATGAGGCCTCACTAGTGATGTACAAAGCTGTAAAATAACTTTTGGACTTCTGTTACTTATACTTCTTGAAATAAATCCAAGTAATCTGTTAACCTTATTGCGAACACTTACGCAATGTTGGTTTTAGGTTTCTGCTTACCATGACTCCCAAGTCTTTTTCACACTTTTTCACACCTAGTTTATAACTTCGAGGGTTATTCTCATTCCCTAGGATTTGGACCATAGATTTGTCCATGTTGAACTTCATGTGCCATTTTTTCAGACCAAGACATTAATTTATCCAAATCCTCCTGGAGTTCATTGCTATCCTCCTCAGAATGAATAATTCGGCCTATTTTTGTATCATCAGCAAATTTGCTCATGTCACTCGTAATCCCTTCATCAAGGTCATTAATGTAAATTATGAACAACAATGGGCATAAAACTGATCCCATTCATATTTGACTCCATTAATCGAAACTCTTTGCTTTCTATTGATAAGCCATGCCTCTATCCATGCTAGAACTTTACCTTCTATACCATGAGCTGCCACTTTTCTTAAGTCTCTTTAGAGGTACTCTATCGAAGGCTTTACTAAAATCCAAATAAACAATATCATATTCTTTATACACAAATAACCCGCACATAAAAAGAGAGAAGCTTACGACGACGTTTCGGTCCGACTTGGACCATTTGCAAAGTCACACTAACCAGAAGTGGAGCAGGACGGCTATATATGGGCAGGAAGAGGTGGTAGTAGTAGTAGTAGTAGTACAAGAATGGTATATAATACTGACTAGATGAAATTAAGACACATGCGCAACACCCGGGCATCCCTATCGTAGACGTTTCGCCATCCAGCCAGCCAGTGGATGGCGAAACATCCACAACAAAGACAACCAGACGCCGCACATGTGTCTCAATTTCATCAGCAGTAGTAGTAGTAGTAGTAGAAGAAGAAGTAGTAGTAGTGGTAGTGGTAGAAGTAGGGAATAAGGAGGACGAGTCAGTCAAATACAAAGGAAGGGAAGCACTGCAAGAGAGCTAGGTGCCCACTGAGGGAGAGCAAGTGCACAGAGATGCATGAAAGGGGAAGTGGTGAAATAAATGAAGAAGGAACAGAAACACGAGACAGAAGAGAGAAAGACAACCCAGAGGAAAAAAAAAAGGAAAGAGGAAAGGGGAAGAGGGAGAAGAAGAAAAAGAAAAAGAAAAAATGAGGAGTCAGGTTAAGTCACGGGTGTTCTGACGTTTGGAGCATTTTACAATGTAGTGGGAGAGGAAGGCATCTACAGAGAAGAAGCTAGGACTAAGATTCATACAAGGAAAGTTGTGTATTAGAGAGGATTCAACTAGACGGCGACTGTTCGAGTTGGAAGTAGGGAAGACAGTTTTAGCAGAAGACCAGTCCTGCTCCACTTTTGGTTAGTGTGACTTTGTAAATGGTCCAAGTCGGACCGAAACGTCGTCGTAAGCTTCTCTCTTTTATGTGCGGGTTATTTGTGTATCGTTCCAGTCACGGTATTGTGCCTTTTTTGTTATTCATATTCTTTAGCACTGTCTACTGCCTCAAATGTTCTATTGAAGAACGTCAGTAAGTTTGTCAGGCAGGAACGACCTCTCGTGAACCCATGCTGAGATTCATTAATCAAATTATGCTCTTCAAGGTGACTTCTAATAATATCAGCTATAATTGATTCCAATAACTTGCCTGGTTTAGATGTCAGACTTATTGTGGGTAATTTGATGGAATGGACTTATCCCCTGATTGAAATACAGGAATAACATTTGCCATTTTTCACATCTCTGGCACAACACCAGTAATGATGGACGCATTAAACACTATGTGACGAATGGTTTTGAAAACCGACAAGTTGAAGAATTGAGACACTTATGCAACACATGGGAATCTTTATTGAAGAAACGTTTCGCCACACAGTGGCTTCATCAGTCCAATACAAAGTAGAAGTGGGTAAGGAGAGTAGAAGTTTGAGGTAATCAGTCCCTCAACCTGGAATCGATGTGTTCAGTCCATCACTCTTGTAGGAAGTGCAGCATAGGGCCAGGTTGAGGGACTGATTACCTCAAACTTCTACTCTCCTTACCCACTTCTACTTTGTATTGGACTGATGAAGCCACTGTGTGGCGAAACGTTTCTTCAATAAAGGTTCCCATGTGTTGCATAAGTGTCTCAATTCATTAAACACTAGTTAATGGCTGATTATGTTTAACTTACATTCCATAAGCACTCTTGAAAATAGTTCATCGGGGCCCAGGGACTTATTTTGCTTAAGTGTATCTACTTGTTTAATAAACATCTCCCTCGTGACAGTAATATTCCTTAATTGTTTTATCAGGAACTGAATAATTGCCAATTTCTGGGATATAATTTATGTCTTTCTGTGTAAAAACTGACAAAAAATAGTCATTTAACAGAGAACACATATCCTGTTCATTTTCAGTCAGCTGTCCATCCCCAATTTTCAATGGTCTCACTTTTTCCCTGACTTTCATCCTATACACTTTTGGATTAGTCTTTGATTCATTAGCAACTCTAATTCTTATTTGACGTAATTTCTCTCTGGGGAACACATATACTCTGAGCAAGTCGTACATTATTAAGAAAAAAATCATAAAAGCAGATCCCTTTGTTAGCGTAAGTATGATCATCGTCAATATAATTATTAGCTAGATAACCCCAATCCAGATTAGACAGATGTTCCCTAAGTCCATTATAATCGGCAGAACGAAAATCGGGGACTTTTACCGTATTGTCCTTATTTTCGTACTTCCAGCTAATATTAAATTTTTGTGATCACTTGCGCCAACTTCTTCAGTGATCTTCAGATTATTTATGAGTTGTTGCTTTTTATTTGACAAGACTAGATCGAGCAAATTATTACCCCTGGTAGTCTCTGTTACACTGTTTCAGAAAACAGTCATGAACTACTTCCAGAAAGTTACTGGATTCCAGATTAAAGAACTCCAGCCAATGTGAATAAAGTTAGTATCCCCCTGTATTAATGCGTCATCATGTCTAGAAGCCATAACAATTTCGTCGCAAAAAAGTCAAGAGGACGATATATCACACCTAAAATAAGTTTTCTTCCAGAAATTCTACCCACACAGATTCTGTTACTAATCCATCTGTATTTATACGTGTTTTTATGCTACAAGATATATTTTGTTGTACATACAATTCAACTCCACTCCCTTTCCTGTTATATCTATCTACATGGAACAACTTAAACCCTTGAATATGTTACTCAACAATCATATCCCGACTCTTTAAATTATACAATATTTCAGTTTTTACTAATGTCATCAAAGTTCGCAACACACGATGCCAAACATAATTCAATAATTTTATTTCTGGTACTACGACTATATTAGCATAAAATACATTAATATGTTTTTTCTTGTGCACCTTTTTCCTATTCATCATTACTTTTACACAGTTTTTGTTATTATCATTACCCAGTGTTACTCGATGACTGTTATTTTAAGATTCATAATATCAAAGCTTAAGTCAATATTTCCACTCTCATTATTTTCCATTTCTAAACCCCCACCTCTAACTAATCCTAGTTTAAAGTCTTAGAAACTTCCTCAATTGTACTAACAAGATAATCCTCACCTGCCCTGAATAAGTGGACCTCATCCCTGGCATACATGTCATTTCTACCATAGACGTTATCCCAGTTGTCAATGAATACTACTGCATTATCCTTACAGTGTTTATCCAGCCAACAATTAATACCAGTTGCTCTGGACAACCATTCATTTCCAACACCTCTTCTAGGTAAAATGCCACATATAACAGGGTGCCCCCCCCCCTTTCTTCCTAATTATGTCTATTGCTGTCCTGTACCTTCTAACTAAATCCTTACTGCTACACTTGCCTACATCATTGCCTCCAGCACTGAGGCAGATAATAGGATTGATCCCTTTACCGTTCATTATGTTGTCAAGCCGGCTAACGATATCCTTCATTCCAGCCCCAGGAAAGCAAACCATGTCTCCTACTGTCATCCTTCAATGTACCTTATCCTATCCGTGTACCTAATCTGACTCTCCCCAACAAGCACAATGTTTTTACCTACCTTGTTCATCGTCGTGACGTTCCCAGTAATTGACTCACATTTGTCAGGGAGCAAGGAGAATGGGTTCGAAGTTTCCACAGTAGCCTCCTGGCTCTTCATCGTTTCTACCTCTTCACCTGTCCTCTTGATCCTTAACTTCATTCCATGATGTTCGGCAACTGTCCAGGTTCCTTCCTTGACTTGATGATTCACAACAAGAGGAATATTATGAATCCTCTTGTTTTCCTCCGTCAATCGCCGTATCTCGAGCTTAGCCACTCTAAGCTCCTCCTTAAGCTACTAGTAAAGTTGTTCAGTTGACAACATCTTGGTTCCCATTTACAGACAGTACACTCGACACATCGTCACAGAGCTAAGTACTGATTACCACTGTGCTAAGTACAGATTACCACTGTGCTAAGTACAGATTACCATTGTGCTAAATACAGATTACCACTGTGCTAAGTACAGATTACCACTGTGCTAAGTACAGATTACCATTGTGCTAAGTGCTGATTACCACTGAGCTAAGTATAGATCATCACATATCTAACATATCTGTTACTCACGAAATATTAATGACACAAATGCAAATAAATCATGGAAGGGGAAGGTCGAGAACTCATGGCAAGTGATTGCTAAAATTCCCATGTTAGTGACTGGTTAACACACTTACCTCTGAGACTTAGGCCTCACTTACCATGGGTTCAAACTCCACCTATTCATTGATTAGCTTATGTGATATATGATACCAAATATCAAATGTATAACATATAAGACGAAAATCAGAAGTAACTCATTTGTAGATGGTATATTCCAACAGTTCGTATTAAAAGTGAAAAATATTTGCACTTGGTGTATATACAATGTTTACTTACCAAGTATAAGATAACAAGAGGAAAGCAGGAGCAGTGATAGCAACTTGCAACCATCGCCAGTCCCTGATGAAGATAGCCAACACTCCGGTCATAGCTTCACCAAGTGCAGTTGATATCTGAATGATGATCCCACAAAATGTCCGCCATTTACCCCCAATAAACTCAATAGCTGGGAAAAATAGGAGTAAAAAAATAATTACAAGTATTAATGAGCATTTCTGGATTGCAACATTTTCTATCAAACTTTTTTCAATAAACATGTAACGACCTTTTGCATTAATATTTAATAAGGAATCAAGAAGTGTTTACATCTGGTAAACTGAATCCATGTAAACTTTTTTTTTTTATATTTTAAAACAGTAAATTACTAAAAGTGCAAAAAATATTTCACGAACATGATTCATCTCTTATAAAACATTTAGTTACAGTTAGTAAGTTTTTGTTATTTAATATAAAGGAACCCAGGATGCAACAAATTTAGATTGATTTAGTTTATCAACATATAGACCGAGAGATATGTATCTGTGTTTATACTTGCTGAGGATTTTCCTCACTTCCGTTAATAATGGTTAAAATATTTCTTGGATGATGGTAAACAAGTGACATTAATGACCACTAGTCTAGTTAATTACCTTTAAATCCTCTTTAACCAATTATTTAGTTATTAACTTATTCATTAAGATTTTATAACCCATCAGGAACATCTACAGTGATATGAATATATATACTTTCTAAGGATGTCTTTCTTTAATTACAGGTGAATAAAATGTTTAATTCACTCTTATGTACAACACTGCATTTAACATATATTATATCAGAAATGTTAATGTTATAATAACGACATTTTTCCTTATTTAGAGGCTAACTTAAGAGTTTACTCACAATATACAGCTTGTTAAGTCTTTGTACAGAGAAAGGATCAGTGACTGATATACTTTGAGCCCAGTCAAGCTTAATGCCTTTTAGGTATTAAACCGTGCCTGGGGTTCTGGAGATATTCAGGCATTAAACCGTGCCTGGGGTTCTGGAGATATTCAGGCATTAAACCGTGCCTGGGGTTCTGGAGATATTCAGGCATTAAACCGTGCCTGGGTTCTGGAGATATTCAGGTATTAAACCGTGCCTGGGGTTCTGGAGATATTCAGGCATTAAACCGTGCCTGAGGTTCTGGAGATATTCAGGCATTAAACCGTGCCTGGGGTTCTGGAGATATTCAGGCATTAAACCGTGCCTGGGGTTCTGGAGATATTCAGGTATTAAACCGTGCCTGGGGTTCTGGAGATATTCAGGCATTAAACCGTGCCTGGGGTTCTGGAGATATTCAGGCATTAAACCGTGCCTGGGGTTCTGGAGATATTCAGGTATTAAACCGTGCCTGGGGTTCTGGAGATATTCAGGCATTAAACCGTGCCTGGGGTTCTGGAGATATTCAGGCATTAAACCGTGCCTGGGGTTCTGGAGATATTCAGGCATTAAACCGTGCCTGGGGTTCTGGAGATATTCAGGCATTAAACCGTGCCTGGGGTTCTGGAGATATTCAGGCATTAAACCGTGCCTGGGGTTCTGGAGATATTCAGGTAAATAAACCGTGCCTGGGGTTCTGGAGATATTCAGGCATTAAACCGTGCCTGGGGTTTCTGGAGATATTCAGGCATTAAACCGTGCCTGGGGTTCTGGAGATATTCAGGTATTAAACCGTGCCTGGGGTTCTGGAGATATTCAGGCATTAAACCGTGCCTGGGGTTCTGGAGATATTCAGGTATTAAACCGTGCCTGGGGTTCTGGAGATATTCAGGCATTAAAACCGTGCCTGGGTTCTGGAGATATTCAGGCATTAAACCGTGCCTGGGGTTCTGGAGATATTCAGGCATTAAACCGTGCCTGGGGTTCTGGAGATATTCAGGTATTAAACCGTGCCTGGGGTTCTGGAGATATTCAGGCATTAAACCGTGCCTGGGGTTCTGGAGATATTCAGGCATTAAACCGTGCCTGGGGTTCTGGAGATATTCAGGCATTAAACCGTGCCTGGGGTTCTGGAGATATTCAGGCATTAAACCGTGCCTGGGGTTCTGGAGATATTCAGGCATTAAACCGTGCCTGGGGTTCTGGAGATATTCAGGTATTAAACCGTGCCTGGGGTTCTGGAGATATTCAGGCATTAAACCGTGCCTGGGGTTCTGGAGATATTCAGGCATTAAACCGTGCCTGGGGTTCTGGAGATATTCAGGTATTAAACCGTGCCTGGGGTTCTGGAGATATTCAGGCATTAAACCGTGCCTGGGGTTCTGGAGATATTCAGGTATTAAACCGTGCCTGAGGTTCTGGAGATATTCAGGCATTAAACCGTGCCTGGGGTTCTGGAGATATTCAGGCTCCATCTAAGAGAAGAAAAGTCCAAAACATTCGACCAAGAGCCTGATAAATTAGACACATGTGCAACTCTTGGGTATCTTTAAGGTTCAGGGACTGATTACCTCAAACTCCTCCTGTTCTTCACCATTCTCCTTTGTATGGACTGATGAAGTCACTGTGTGGCGAAACGTTTCCTCAATAAAGATACCCAAGTGTTACACATGTGTCTAATTTATCAACTTGTCGGTTCTCTGAGACATTCATCTACGACCAAGAGCTTCTTGCCAGCATCAAGGAACTTCCTGCGAGGGGCAAACTAAACTCAGTAGTTGCAGACTGAAGTTGCAGAGCCAAAGTTGAGATAAGTTTAGATTTAGAAAGGATATAAGAAAATACTTCTTTGGAAATAGGGCAGTTGATGAGTGGAACAGTCTGCCTCATAAGATTATTGAAGCTAAAACCTTGGGTATTTTCAAATTTAGGTTGGATAATAATATGAGTGAGAGGGGTTGGATTTGAGTGGAAGTTGAACTTGAGTAAATAGATCTATCAAAGCTTATTGCTTGGGTAGCATTGAAAAAGGGTTAGGCAAATATTCTGTGGGCTGGCTTTGAGAAATATCTGCCTAGTATGGACCAACAGGCCTAGTGCAGATTTTCTCCTTTCTTATGTTCTCATAATGAACACCCGATGAATATGTCAAGGACTTCACGGGAGTCACTTACATTCTGCTTAAAATAAATTCCTGGAATGTTGCCATTTGGTTATCTAAAGAGAATAATACTCACCGGAGTAGCAATTATATCTTAAAAATTTCCCTGAGGCACTCTCCTTCAGTTGATTATAATCTGCTTTGTCAACCACATATCATTCCCAGCCTCAAGGCGCCTTTCAGAGATAATATTGTTTGTTGAGAATTATGATGAAAGCATTCTGTTATAAGTATCCCAAACACTAAGAAGAATGGATACCTTCATCGTATTTTGTAGGCCGAGAGGTTATATCGATGTCGGCTCTACATGAGGCTTAGTTGGACAAAGTCTTCTCTCTACCTCTACCATTGATAACAAGAAGTTTGTTCAGTAAAGTCTAACCTCATATAAACTGTACAGCAAGCAGCATCAAGTGAAGCAATAATATAACAGTATAAGACAGCAATGATTTCGTACTTTGCCCCAGATGATTTTGTTATTGCACAATGAGAAATTCTTAGCCACACTTTACAGATAAGTTATTAAGATGAAAGTGATTGCAACTATGAGATCCTCTCTCCAGAGAAGATTTGCCTACATCTTCCATACTAACCCCTGAAGTCTTAGCTTCGTTCTGTGTAACTTCCCAGATCTAGTGTTTCATCGTTTGGGCTTTCCTAATTAAGGTAATACCTGGAGTTTACCTGGAGAGGGTGCCGGGAGTCAACGCCCCTGTGGCTCAGTCTGAGACCATGTGGAGAAATTTTCTCCAGGAGGAGGGTATCGGCCCCCTTCAGCCCCTTTCAGCCCTTTTCAGCCCCTTCAGCCCTGAGGGGCCCAGCCCACTCAGAAAGGGCAAGCATCTTGTTTACTGCTACATCAAGTAATTACCAACATATGTTTAACCAGCATGTGCCAGTTACAGGTCATACGACTTCTTTGCAAGAGGCCGGTGTTGCATGTAGCGTAGTTTAAATAAGAGACAATCAATCTTTTACCTTAGCAGGACAATTAAGGAAAATCCTGCACCCACTTTATTACCATGTTAAAGATGTGCATTGTTGTCTATGCTTAAGACAGCAAGAATCAAGCATTCTGCATTGCTTCTTAGTGGAAGTTTGGCAAGGAAGAGAAATGTGCTATGTCAGCTCTTTCTTTGTGGCTAGGGGAAGTATCGGCATAGGGTGTTGTGGTGTCATCGGATTGCAATATATAATGGTGCAGTAAAGACCACTTCACACTAAGAACGAACAAAGGAAGTGAATTGTGCATTGCTATGCCTCAGACAATCTCCAAAATAACTATAAACCTATAACCGAGAAAGACAAACCATGTGGAACATAGTGTGGAAGGCGTGCACATTCTCAAAGACACTATTCTTCAATCAAGACACCGATACCCGGGTGTAAGGGTCCGATACACAAACCCAGGTAATTCTGTTGAGTGTGTGATGATTCCATTGACTGTGCAGTTGAGAACTATGTACGCTGAACAGATTACCACTTACCCTGATGACACGAGGGCCATTGAGCCCACACACGTGAGTACAGGATTCAATTGATCCAGTCAGTATTCAGTAATAAAAAACTGACATAACACCCCCTAGGGATAATTAAACTTACACATAATAATTTAATTTACAGCCCTTGAGGGACAGCAATGACAGCTTCTCAAGACATCACCTGCAGGGACGGCTGTGTAGGCAAAAGCTGTCTATGAAGCTAAGTCCCATTTAAGTCCACTATTTAATCTTTGACTTAGCTTGTAGCATTTCCCTCAACAGACCATGCCTCGTGGTAGATCAGGGTCTGATCAACCAGGCTGATACTACTGGCCACACAGAAGCTGATTATGAGCCACAGCTAAGTTGGTCAGGAACTGACTTTAGGTGCCTGTCCAGTGCCTTTTTGAAGACAGCCGGGGGTTTATTGGTAATCCCCCTTATGTATGCTGGGAGGCAGTGGAACAGTCTTGGGCCATGGACACTTAATGTTTTGTCTCTCAGTGTACTCGTTGCGCCTCTGCTTTTCATTGGGGGAATGTTGAATCTCCTGCCGAGTCTTTTGCTTTCATAGGGAGTGATTTTTGCATGCAAGTTTGGTAATAATCCTTCTAGGATTTTACAAGTGTATATTATCATGTATCTCTCTCGCCTGCATTCCAGGGAATACAGATCAAGGGCCTTCAACCATTCCAAGTAATTTAGGTGCCTTATCGTACTTATGTGTGCCGTGAAAATTCTTTGTACATTCTTCAGGTCAGCAATTTTGCCAGCATTGAAGGGTGCCATTAGTGTACAGCAGTATTCCAGCCTAGAGAGAATAAGCGATTTGAAGAGAATCATCATGGGCTTGGCGTCTCTAGTTTTGATGGTTCTCATTATCCATTCTATCATTTTCCTAGCGGATGTGGTAGATGTACCATGGAACCTTTTGTGCCGTACCACTCCATCTGCAGAATGGGAACCATAGATATCGTACATCTGGAAACTCTTCACTAATTTTACCTTGATTCCACCCAATGAGTGGATTTGTAGTTCAAAAACTCTCACATGCTGATCAACTTGCCAGAGAAGGGAGCCTAAGAATAATAATAATGATAGTCTTTATTTCTGTAAAGTAAAAGGACACAAGTGCAACTAATGTGACATTTCATTGTGGCAACGTTTCGCTCTGCAGGAGCTTTATCAAGCCATTACAAACAGTACATGGACACAGAGGGTATATAAAGGCTCAGAGTGAGGCGCAATACTAGTGAGGTACCATTTAGATGTACACTAGTGGTAGTAGTAGTAGTAGTAGTAGTAGTAGTAGTAGTAGTAGTAGTAGTAGTAGTGGTAGTAGTAGTAGTAGTAGTAGTAGTAGTAGTAGTAGTGGTAGTAGTAGTAGTAGTAGTAGTAGTAGTGACAAAAGTAGTAGTAGTAATACAATATGGTAGAGCAATTAATTCGTACATGAGTAAAAGGATATAATAAAATGTCACATTAGTTGCACTTGTGTCCTTTTACTTTACATATTGTCGGTAATTGTACCAACTTTATTACAGTCTTTATTTCTACACGTACATGTTCAGTGTCTACAAGTACATGTTCAGTGTCTACAAGTACATGTTCAGTGTCTACAAGTACATGTTGAGTGTCTACACACCTAGCTGATACACCAACATACTGTATAAAGAGCACATTGTTATCCAGATTATTTCCCGCAAATTATGTGGATTTTGTCCCCGGGATGCGCCCCACAACAGTCGCCTAACAACCAGATACCTATTTACTGCTGTGTGAACAGGGACAGCAGGAGTCTTAAAGAAACAGACTCTCCCGTGTTTCCACCCATACTGGGGATCGAACCACAAACCGCAATGTGTGAGCTAAGTGTGCTACCAACCGAGCTACAGGACACAGTTGTTGCTCTCATTACCTAAAACATTCGCCTCTTTGATGATGTACCGAGGCTGTGAATGTCATAACAAGACAGGAATTTGAAACTTTCTTACACTGTCTGCCCTGACAATAGTAAACTCTCTTGAGGGAATCTGAGTTCAAATCATGGAACGGGTGGGGCTTGAACACACGGCAAGTGAGTCATGAAACTCACAGGCATTAACCATTCGTCCGGCTGGTTCTAATACAATGCATCAAACTAGGTATATTTTTATACACCAAGCGTTAGCATGGGCCACCACTGTGACCATAAATGCAGGTTTTTAAAGAAGAATCACCAGAATGGTTGTGGGATGTTCTAGCTTATTACATACACAGATATGGCCTGCACACCTTGCCTGCACACCTTGCCTGCACACCTTGCCTGCACACCTTGCCTGCACGCCTTGCCTGCACACCTTGCCTGCACACCTTGCCTGCACACCTTGCCTGCACACCTTGCCTGCACACCTTGCCTGCACGCCTTGCCTGCACACCTTGCCTGCACACCTTGCCTGCACACCTTGCCTGCACACCTTGCCTGCACACCTTGCCTGCACACCTTGCCTGCACACCTTGCCTGCACACCTTGCAGTAATGCGATAACCCCTCAGGGACGATCAAAAAGACAGCAGAAAATAAATTAATATATATCTTTCACAAAAAGGGGATATATACAGAATATGTAGCCTGTGTACAGTATTTACAGCTATGTACAGTGAGGCATGGTATTCATAAGACACGAATCAATGAGGCAACTGTTAAATTAGACACATGTGCAACTCTTGGGTATCTTTATTGAGGAAACGTTTCTCCACACAGTGGCTTCATCAGTCCATACGAAGGAGAAACTTGAAGAACAGGAGGAGAATGAGGTAATCAGTCCCTCAACCTTGAGTCGATGTGGTCAGTCCATCAATCTTGAATAGAATACGGCATATGAGCATAGAAGCAGCTTATAAACCATAATTTAATTATAAACCTAATTTAACAACGTGTCGGTTCTCTGAACCATTCATCTACAATCCTGTCAAACGCTGCAGCTTCTTGGGATCTTAATACTTGGGAATTCTTTGCTTGCCTAACCCTTGGGCACGACCTACTTCCACATTTGACAAATGTGACACCACCTACGACTGCTGCACCTCTCCTGCCATACGGTTTATAAGCTGCTTCTCTGCTCATATGCTGTATTCTATTCAAGACTGATGGACTGAACACATCGACTCAAGGTTGAGGGACTGATTACCTCATTCGCCTCCTGTTCTTCAAGTTTATCCTTTGTATGGACTGATGAAGCCACTGTGTGGCGAAACGTTTCCTCAATAAAGAAACCCAAGAGTTGCACATGTGTCTAATTTAACAACGTGTGGGTTCTTTGAACCATTCATCTACAATGAGGCAACTGCAGCACAAGACACGTTAAAACTGTGGCGACCAGCGGGGAAGGCAAGTCTGCCAAAGTTGTTTTTACGATTTTAACCACATCGCTTCACAGCATTTTCAGGCTTCCTTGTGACTGGTTGGTTGAACCAAGATATTGGTATAACAACTGAGCCCCTGATCGTAAACTACTAGCACCTGGTTTGCGGGTTGGGAGGCAGCCTATATAGGGTGTGTGATATGCGCTGAGTAAGATGTGACCTAACTCAAGTTTGTTCAAAGCCGAGATTTCACTCCTTCACAGCATCCACTTCTCCCAACATAACTGTCAACGATGTAAATTTGCACCCTAAATTTTAGCTCCCCAAAATGGCCATGATGGGCCGGGTTAGTCTTCACCAAAAAAACAAACTTGTCTGTACCGTGTGTGTTGTGTGTGTGTGTTGTGTGTGTGTGTGGTGTTGTGTTTTGTGTGTGTGTGTGTGTGGGGTGTGTGCGCGTAGAAAAATCCTGGCGTCATGGGGTTTTTTTTGGAGCTGGTGAAAGCCATTAATTCTGAGGATAGTGATGAGGACATGGAGTTCTTTGAATCTGGTTCTACGGTGGGTGAAAGTGACACTGGAAACGTCCAGAAAAACAAATCAGATGCTGGTGTCCACATTCCTCCCATTTATGGGGTCTCCCATGCAATATTCAACAGAGAATGCAACGGATTTTTTTTTTTTTGTCGTTTTGGCCAAAATCTAAGCAGGGAAAATAAGAAAGTGATGAGGACTTCCGTGTTGGTGAGATGAATGATGTTTGTAGTGATAGTGACACGCAATATGCAGTGATGTAATAGTGATAGTGGCACGCAATATGCAGTGATGTAATAGGTGGAGAAGTGTGCCAAGTGTCGTAACGAGCCTTCAGTTACCATGTACGTTACAATCATCTGCCAGAGATAGTGATGAGTATGGCGATTATGGGAGGTCACGATCACCATTACAAAAATTACCATCCCAAACACCACCAGCTGCATCACAAACACAACCAGCTGCATCACAAACACCACCAACTGCGCCACAAACACCACCAACTGCGCCACAAACACCACCAGCTGCGTCAAAAACACCACAAACTGCGCCACAAACACCACCAGCTGCGTCACAAACACCACAAACTGCGCCACAAACACCACCAACTGCGCCACAAACACCACCAGCTGCGTCACAAACACCACCAGCTGCGTCACAAACACTACCAACTGCGCCACAAACACCACCAGCTGCGTCACAAACACCACCAGCTGCGTCACAAACACCCCCAACTGCGCCACAAACACACCAACTGCGCCACAAACACCACCAGCTGCGTCACAAACACCACCAGCTGCGCCACAAAACACCACCAACTGCGTCATAAACACCACCAGCTGCGTCACAAACACCACCAACTGCGCCACAAACACCACCAACTGCGCCACAAACAAAACCAGCTGCGTCACAAACACCACCAACTGCGCCACAAACACCACCAACTGCGTCACAAACACCACCAGCTGCGTCACAAACACCAACTGCGTCACAAACACCACCAGCTGCGTCACAAACACCACCAACTGCGCCACAAACACCACCAACTGCGCCACAAACAAAAAAAGCTGCGTCACAAACACCACCAACTGCGCCACAAACACCACCAACTGCGTCACAAACACCACCAACTGCGCCACAAACACCACCAACTGCGCCACAAACAAAACCAGCTGCGTCACAAACACCACCAGCTGCGTCACAAACACCACCAGCTGCGTCACAAACACCACCAGCTGCGTCACAAACATCACCAACGCGCCACAAAAAACCACCAGCTGCGTGACAAACACCACCAACTGCATCACAAACACCACCAGCTGCGTCACAAACACCACCAGCTGCGTCACAAACACCACCAGCTGCGTCACAAACACCACCAGCTGCGTCACAAACACCACCAGCTGCGTCACAAACATCACCAACTGCGCCACAAACACCACCAGCTGCGTGACAAACACCACCAACTGCATCACAAACACCACCAGCTGCGTCACAAACACCACCAGCTGCGTCACAAACACCACCAGCTGCGTCACAAACACCACCAGCTGCGTCACAAACACCACCAGTTGCGTCACAAACACCACCAGCTGCGTCACAAACACCACCAGCTGCGTGACAAACACCACCAACTGCGCCACAAACACCACCAGCTGCGTCACAAACACCACCAACTGCGCCACAAACACCACCAACTGCGCCACAAGCGCCGCCAACTGCGCCACAAGCGCCGCCAACATGTTTACTCGTAACACTACCAGATCACACACGGAATTATCAGGAAAACTACAAATTTGTTGACACAAACAGTTCGACTGCAGACTTTTATAAACTTTTTCTTTGATGTAGTTTATTGTGTGCCACACATATACACCTGCATGACTGACACGATCACACCTGCATGACTGACACGATCACACCTGCATGACTGACACGATCACACCTGCATGACTGACACGATCACACCTGCATGACTGACACGATCAACTGCATGACTGACACGACCCACACCTGCATGACTGACACGATCACACCTGCATGACTGACACGATCACACCTACATGACTGACACGATCACACATGCATGACTCACACGATCACACCTGCATGAGTGACACTATCACACCTGCATGAGTGACACTATCACACCTGCATGAGTGACACTATCACACCTGCATGAGTGACACAATCACACCTGCATGACTCACACGATCACACCTGCATGAGTGACACTATCACACCTGCATGAGTGACACTATCACACCTGCATGAGTGCCCACGATCACACCTGCATGCTGACACGATCACACCTGCATGAGTGGACACAATCCACACCTGCATGACTCACACGATCACACCTGCATGAGTGACACTATCACACCTGCATGAGTGACACTATCACACCTGCATGAGTGACACGATCACACCTGCATGAGTGACACGATCACACCTGCATGAGTGACACAATCACACCTGCATGACTCACACGATCACACCTGCATGAGTGACACTATCAAAACCTGCATGAGTGACACTACACACCTGAAAGAGTGAAAACGATCACACCTGCATGACTGACACGATCACACCTGCATGAGTGACACAATCACACCTGCATGACTCACACGATCACACCTGCATGAGTGACACTATCACACCTGCATGAGTGACACGATCACACCTGCATGAGTGACACGATCACACCTGCATGAGTGACACGATCACACCTGCTGAGTGAAAACAATCAACCTGCATGAGTGACACGATCACACCTGCATGAGTGACACGATCACACCTGCATGAGTGACACGATCACACCTGCATGAGTGACACGATCACACCTGCATGAGTGACACGATCACACCTGCATGAGTGACACGATCACACCTGCGTGAGTGACATGATCACACCTGCATGAGTGACACAATCACACCTGCATGAGTGACACGATAACACCTGCATGATTGACACAATCACACCTGCATGAGTGACACGATCACACCTGCATGAGTGACACGATCACACCTGCATGAGTGACACGATCACACCTGCATGAGTGACACGATCACACCTGCATGAGTGACACGATCACACCTGCATGATTGACACAATCACACCTGCATGAGTGACACGATCACACCTGCATGAGTGACACGATCACACCTGCATGAGTGACACGATCACACCTGCATGAGTGACACGACCCACACCTGCATGAGTGACACGATCACACCTGCATAGTGACCGATCACACCTGCATGAGTGACACGATCACACCTGCATGATTGACACAATCACACCTGCATGAGTGACCGATCACACCTGCATGAGTGACACGATCAAAACCCTGCATGAGTGACACGATCACACCTGCATGAGTGACCCCGATCACACCTGCATGAGTGACACGATCACACCTGCATGAGTGACACGATCACACCTGCATGAGTGACACGATCACACCTGCATGAGTGACACGATCACACCTGCATAAGTGACACGATCACACCTGCATGAGTGACACGATCACACCTGCATGATTGACACAATCACACCTGCATGAGTGACACGATCACACCTGCATGAGTGACACGATCACACCTGCATGAGTGACGCGATCACACCTGCATGAGTGACACGATCACACCTGCATGAGTGACACGATCACACCTGCATGAGTGACACGATCACACCTGCATGAGTGACACGATCACACCTGCATGAGTGACACGATCACACCTGCATGAGTGACACGACACCTCTGTCCTTTACCATGATGAACATTAAAGGAACATTGCTAAATAATGAACAACAACACAACTCATGTGTACTCAAGTGTTTGATGACTTTATTCATCAAAACTGATTTCTGTTGCTTGTGTATTATTTTTGCAATTCTCTGACAAGGCAAATTCTCGCAAGAATGTTGTTGAGCATCATGGTAATGTTGTTCAGCATCATGGTAATGTTGTTCAGCATCATGGTAATGTTGTTGAGCCATCTGTAATGTTGTTCAGCATCATGGTATGTTGTTCAGCATCATGGAAAATGTTGTTGACATCATGGTAATGTTGTTCAGCATCATGGTAATGTTGTTCAGCATCATGGTAATGTTGTTCAGCATCATGGTAATGTTGTTCAGCATCATGGTAATGTTGTTCAGCATCATGGTAATGTTGTTGAGCATCATGGTAATGTTTTCAGCATCATGGTAATGTTGTTGAGCATCATGTAAAGTTTTCAGCATCATGGTAATGGGGTTCAGCATCATGGTATGTTGTTGACATCATGGTAATGTTGTTCAGCATCATGGTAATGTTGTTCAGCATCATGGTAATGTTGTTCAGCATCATGGTAATGTTGTTGAGCATCATGGTAATGTTGTTGAGCATCATGGTAATGTTGTTCAGAAATCAGGGTAATGTTGTTGAGCATCATGGTAATGTTGTTGAGCATCATGGTAGTGTTGTTGAGCATCATGGTAATGTTGTTCAGCATCATGGTAATGTTGTTCAGCATCATGGTAATGTTGTTCAGCATCATGGTAATGTTGTTCAGCATCATGGTAATGTTGTTCAGCATCATGGTAATGTTGTTGAGCATCATGGTAATGTTGTTCAGCATCATGGTAATGTTGTTGAGCATCATGGTAATGTTGTTCAGCATCATGGTAATGTTGTTCAGCATCATGGTAATGTTGTTCAGCATCATGGTAATGTTGTTGAGAAATCATGGTAATGTTGTTCAGCATCATGGTAATGTTGTTCAGCATCATGGTAATGTTGTTCAGCATCATGGTAATGTTGTTGAGCATCATGGCAATGTTGTTCAGCATCATGGTAATGTTGTTCAGCATCATGGTAATGTTGTTGAGTATCATGGTAATGTTGTTCAGCATCATGGTAATGTTGTTGAGCATCATGGTAATGTTGTTCAGCATCATGGTAATGTTGTTGAGCATCATGGTAATGTTGTTGAGCATCATGGTAATGTTGTTCAGGATCATGGTAATGTTGTTCAGCATCATGGTAATGTTGTTCAGCATCATGGTAATGTTGTTGAGCATCATGGTAATGTTGTTGAGCATCATGGTAATGTTGTTCAGGATCATGGTAATGTTGTTCAGCATCATGGTAATGTTGTTCAGCATCATGGTAATGTTGTTCAGCATCATGGTAATGTTGTTCAGCATCATGGTAATGTTGTTGAGCATCATGGTAATGTTGTTGAGCATCATGGTAATGTTGTTCAGCATCATGGTAATGTTGTTGAGCATCATGGTAATGTTGTTCAGCATCATGGTAATGTTGTTCAGCATTATTTTTAAAGCAGTATATACGAGGCCAATGAAATCTCCTTAGTATCAACTTGTTCATCATGTGTGATTATTGGGAGGCATATTGTTAAACAGCCTTGTTTCAAAATATTCCATGTACAAATTGCATAGGGAAGGTCAGAGAGGATTTCTCATTGCCATACGAAACTGTTGAGTGTAAAACTCGTCATTAAACACAAACTTTGAGAGTGGTATTGTCACTGACCTGATTGTTCATCATGTGTGATCATGAGAGTGGTATTGTCACTGACCTGATTGTTCATCATGTGTGATCATGAGAGTGGTATTGTCACTGACCTGATTGTTCATCATGTGTGATCATGAGAGTGGTATTGTCACTGACCTGATTGTTCATCATGTGTGATCATGAGAGTGGTATTGTCACCGACCTGATTGTATACTCAGGACGGGCTGTAGAAAATACCCAAAAACTACTTAGGATCTCTTTTGATGTGTTCAAGAAACTGATGGATCCGTGTACTGGTAAGGGTCGTACAGTGTTAACCAATTGTTCAAGAAACTGATGGATCCATGTACTGGTAAGGGTCGTACAGTGTTAACCAATTGTTCAAGAAACTGATGGATCCGTGTACTGGTAAGGGTCGTACAGTGTTAACCAATTGTTCAAGAAACTGATGGTTTCCCTGTACTGGTAAGGGGTCGTACATGTTTAACCAATTGTTCAAGAAACTGATGGATCCGTGTACTGGTAAGGGTCGTAAAAGTGTTAAACAACTGTTCAATAAACTGATGGAGCCGTTGTACTGGTAAGGGTGTACAGTGTTAAACAATGTTCCCAATAAACTGATGGAGCCGTGTACTGGTAAGGGTCGTACAGTGTTAAACAACTGTTCAATAAACTGATGGAGCCGTGTACTGGTAAGGGTCGTACAGTGTTAAACAACTGTTTTCAATAAACTGATGGAGCCGTTGTACTGGTTTAAGGTCGACAGTGTTAAACAAAATGTTCAATAAACTGATGGAGCCGTGTACTGGTAAGGGTCGTACAGTGTTAAACAACTTTTAATAAACTGAAGGAGCCGTGTACTGGTAAGGGTCGTACGTGTTAAACAACTGTTCAATAAACTGATGGAGCCGTGTTTCTGGAATGGTCGTACAGGTTAAACAACTGTTCAATAAACTGATGGAGCCGTGTACTGGTTAGGGTCGTACAGTGTTTTAAAAAACTGTTCAATAAACTGATGGAGCCGTGTACTGGTTAATGGTCGTACAGTGTTAAACAACTGTTCAATAAACGATGGGGCCGTGTACGGTAATGGTCGTACAGTGTAAACAACTGTTCAATAAACTGATGGAGCGTGTACTGGGAAGGGTCGTACAGTGTTAAACAACTGTTCAATAAACTGATGGAGCCGTGTACTGGTAATGGTCGTACAGTGTTAAAAAAACTGTTCAAAAAACTGATGGAGCCGTGTATGGTAAGGGTCGTACAGTGTTAAACAACTGTTTAATAAAACTGATGGAGCCGTGTCTGGTTTAAAGGGTCGTACAGTGTTAAACAACTGTTCAATAAACTGGGTGGAGCCCTGTACTGGTAATGGTCGTACAGTGTTTAAAAAACTGTTCAATAAACTGATGGAGCCGTGTACTGGTAAGGGTCGTACAAGTGTTAAACAATGTTCAATAAAAATGATGGAGCCGTGTACTGGTAAGGTCGTACAGTGTTAACATTAACTAATACACAGAACATTTACTCTCTCACTTCCAGTGAGAAAATGTTTGACGTTTGTGGTACATTTAGGATCAAGGGAAATAATGTTAGAATCCAGTGCTCTTACTGAGGAAAATCAGATGAAAGTTAACATTGATTGACAAAAAGGTATTGTGTTTGGCATAAAAAGTGGAATGTTACTATGCTGATCATTCTTCACCCCAATGATATGCAAAATATCGGCAAGACAAAAACCCAGGTGAACCCACAGTAAAAGCCACTTACTGTGATTTAGTTTCACTAACACATCCATTTTGTGAACAAAAAGTGACATGCAGACAGGTTTTTAAGACTGTGTCAAGAAGTTTCAAATGGTACGACCCTCAGCCAGATCATAGCTAAATGCTTGTTTACACCTCCATTACAGCACCACCTACACACATCCAATTTTGGGGCCTCGCAAGTATACGTAACAGAAATTTACTCCCAAACGACAAAAATTTAAACTTGCTACGAGATTCAAACAAAGTTTAAGTGTGTGAAAAACCCCACATTGCACTGAACTGTGTTTTTGGATTTTTCCGCAGCTCCGGCACTTCCATGTGATTGCAGTTTTGGGTGCTGACTAAAGTCAATACCTGACCAGCCGGGCTATGGTTCGTACGTCGGGTTGCGTGCGGCCAACAGTAACAGCTTGGTGGATCAGAGCCTGATCAACCAGGCTGTTGCTGCTGGCTGCACGCAAACCAACGTACGAGCCACAGCCCGGCTGGTCAGGGAAACCCACTTTAGGTGCTGGGCCAATGCCAGCTTGAAGACTGCCAGGGGTCTGTTGGTAATCCCCCTTATGTATGCTGGGAGGCAGTTGAACAGTCTCGGGCCCCTGACACTTTTGATGGTCTCTTAACGTGCTAGTGAACAACCCCTGCTTTTCATTAGGGGGGTGTTGCATGGTCTGCCAAGTCTTTTGCTTTCGTAGTGATTGATTTTCGTGTGCAAGTTCGGTACTAGTCCCTCTAGGATTTTCCAGGTGTATATAATCATGTATCTCTCCCGCCTGCGTTCCAGGAATACAGGTTCAGGAACCTCAAGCGCTCCCAGTAATTGAGGTGTTTTATCTCCGTTATGCGCGCCGTGAAGGTTCTCTGTACATTTTCTAGGTCAGCAATTTCACCTGCCTTGAAAGGTGCTGTTAGTGTGCAGCAATATTCCAGCCTAGATAGAACAAGTGACCTGAAGAGTGTCATCATGGGCTTGGCCTCCCTAGTTTTGAAGGTTCTCATTATCCATCCTGTCATTTTTCTAGCAGATGCGATTGATACAATGTTATGGTTATTGAAGGTGAGATCCTCCGACATGATCACTCCCAGGTCTTTGACGTTGGTGTTTCGCTCTATTTTGTGGCCAGAATTTGTTTTGTACTCTGATGAAGATTTAATTTCCTCGTGTTTACCATATCTGAGTAATTGAAATTTCTCATCGTTGAACTTCATATTTTTTTCTGCAGCCCACTGAAAGATTCGGTTGATGTCCGCCTGGAGCCTTGCAGTGTCTGCAATGGAAGACACTGTCATGCAGATTCGGGTGTCATCTGCAAAGGAAGACACGGTGCTGTGGCTGACATCCTTGTCTATGTCGGATATGAGGATGAGGAACAAGATGGGAGCGAGTACTGTGCCTTGTGGAACAGAGCTTTTCACCGTAGCTGCCTCGGACTTTACTCTGTTGACGACTACTCTCTGTGTTCTGTTAGTGAGGAAATTATAGATCCATCGACCGACTTTTCCTGTTATTCCTTTAGCACGCATTTTGTGCGCTATTACGCCATGGTCACACTTGTCGAAGGCTTTTGCAAAGTCTGTATATATTACATTTGCATTCTTTTTATCTTCTAGTGCATTTAGGACCTTGTCGTAGTGATCCAATAGTTGAGACAGACAAGAGCGACCTGTTCTAAACCCATGTTGCCCTGGGTTGTGTAACTGATGGGTTTCTAGATGGGTGGTGATCTTGCTTCTTAGGACCCTTTCAAAGATTTTTATGATATGGGATGTTAGTGCTATCGGTCTGTAGCTCTTTGCTGTTGCTTTACTGCCCCCTTTGTGGAGTGGGGCTATGTCTGTTGTTTTTAGTAACTGTGGGACGACCCCCGTGTCCATGCTCCCTCTCCATAGGATGGAAAAGGCTCGTGATAGCCCCTATCACGAGTTCTTGATGAACACGGAGTCCCATGAGTCTGGCCCTGGGGCAGAGTGCATGAGCATGTCATTTATCGCCTGTTCGAAGTCATTTGGCGTCAGGATAACATCGGATAGGCTTGTGTTAACCAAATTTTGTGGCTCTCTCATAAAAAATTCATTTTGATCTTCGACTCTCAGTCTGGCTAGCGGCTTGCTAAAAACTGAGTCATATTGGGACTTGAGTAGCTCACTCATTTCCTTGCTGTCATCTGTGTAGGACCCATATTGTTTAAGTAGGGGCCCGATACTGGATGTTGTTCTCGACTTTGATTTGGCATAGGAGAAGAAATACTTTGGGTTTCTTTCGATTTCATTTATGGCTTTCAGATCTTCCCGCGATTCCTGACTCCTATAAGATTCCTTTAGCTTGAGTTCGATGCTTGCTATTTGTCTGACCAGTGTCTCCCTACGCATTTCAGAAATATTGACCTCTTTTAGCCGCTCTGTTATTCTTTTCCGTCGCCTGTAAAGGGAGCGCCTGTCTCTTTCTATTTTACATCTACTCCTCCTTTTTCTTAGAGGAATAAGCCTTGTGCATACATCGAGTGCCACCAAGTTAATCTGTTCTAGGCATACGTTGGGGTCTGTGTTGCTTAGTATATCTTCCCAGCTTATATCGGTTAGGACTTGGTTTACTTGGTCCCACTTTATGTTTTTGTTATTGAAGTTGAATTTGGTGAATGCTCCCTCGTGACTAGTCTCATTATGTCTGTCTGGGGCTCCACGCATACATGTCTGAACCTCAATTATGTTGTGATCTGAGTATATTGTTTTTGATATGGTGACATTTCTTATCAGATCATCATTGTTAGTGAAGATGAGGTCTAGTGTATTCTCCAGTCTAGTAGGCTCTATTATTTGCTGGTTTAAATTGAATTTTGTGCAGAGATTTAAAAGCTCGTGTGAGTGTGAGTTTTCATCAGAGCTGCCTCCTGGTGTTATTTACTGCAACAATATTTTTGCTATATTCCTCCATTTTAGGTGCCTTAAATTGAAATCCCCCAGGAGCAAGATGTTGGGTGCAGGAGCTGGCAGATTTTCCAGACAGTGGTCAATTTTTAACAGCTGTTCCTGGAATTGCTGGGATGTTGCATCCGGAGGCTTGTAGACTACCACAATGACTAGGTTTTGGTTCTCGATCTTTACTGCTAAAACTTCCACTACATCATTTGAGGCATTAAGCAGTTCTGTGCAAACAAGTGACTCTGCAATGTACAGGCCACCCCCCCCCCCTTTTGCCTGTTCACTCTCTCACATCTGTATAGGTTGTAACCTGGGATCCATATTTCTTTGTCCAAGTGATCCTTTATGTGGGTCTCAGTGAAAGCCGCGAACATTGCCTTTGCCTCTGCAAGCAGTCCACGGATGAAAGGTATTTTGTTGTTTGTTGCTGGCTTTAGACCCTGTATATTTGCAAAGAAGAATGTCATCGGACTGGTGGTATTGTTGGTACTGGGGGGAATTTTTTTCCGGCATTAGTATCTGTACCTGTTGGTTTGGAGTGGAGGCCATCGACTGTGGTTCCACTCCAGGAATGACTGGAGTTGGTGTACGATTTCTGCCATTTCCTGCCAGTTTTTTTCCTTCCTGGCACTAAAAAACCTCTCCCTCTTGAGTGGCTGTGGCTACCCAGGTTTTCCCATGGCCTGGATGTTTTGTATCTTTTTGTACTCTTTAGATGGTGTGCCTCGCAATTTAAGTTATAGCACAGTCTTTCCTGTACTGAAGAGGTACACATTTCAGGGTGAAAAAGCTTACAGGAAGGGAGTTTGCATTTTCTGTTGTCATATGGGATGGCATTTTCTAGGGTGGTCATAGTTGCACGTCCGTCTGTTTTTCCAGATTTCCCATGTCTGCAGATACCAAGTGCATAGTATGTGCACAGGCTTGGTTTCGTTTGCCTTGGGTTTCTGTGACTGTATTCCTGTTGGTGCATGTTTCCCTGTTTATTCCTATCCTCCCTAGCACCAACAATGGAGCTCCCACCAGTTGTTTTTGGTAATATATCCTCACTATAGCTAGTGGAGTCCTCTTGTTTGCTATTTCCTGTGGTATTTCTAGTTTGCAATATTGGTTTTATCTTATCTTTGACTACACTTGTTTCCCACTACGGCTCCTGTCCCTATGAGGTCATTTATATGTATTCCTTCTGCGTATAATTCCCGACTACCTGGACAAAATCTTCAGCTTCACCATTACTGTCTCCCAGGACAGCACTCCAGCTTCACCATTACTGTCTCCAGGACAGCACCTCCAGGTTCACCATTTACTGTCTCCAGGACAGCACCTCCAGCTTCACCATTACTGTCTCCCAGGACAGCACCTCCAGCTTCACCATTACTGTCTCCCAGGACAGCACCTCCAACTTCACCATTACTGTCTCCCAGGACAGCACCTCCAGGTTCACCATTACTGTCTACCAGGACAGCACTATCAGCCCCAAATTTACTGACTACCAGGACATCACCTCCAGCCTTACAGTTTCTGACTACATGGCCAGTATCAAGGGCAGTACCATTCAGCCCAGACTTTTTATGTTCCCATCTGTTGTAGAAAGCTTCCAGGTTGTCTATGAAAGCAGCTTTTATGTTATCCTCTTTTAATACCCTTGTGATTTTAGTCCACAGATTTTCCTTATTTGGGCATACCCAAAAACACTTCCCTGTTTTAATACTGCTTGTAGCTAGTTCTTGGATATCTGCACATGGGGCGTGACACCAATTTCCACAAAAATGACAATTTATCCATGTGGAAGCCCGTTTGTTTGATTGACTGCAGACTACACAGAGCTTCATAATGATTTGAGTGGTTGATTTACTGTAATTCTACTAGCAACCTCTTGAATACTCTATTAATAACCTCCTTAAATGAAGCTCTAGCTATTTGTATTTCTATTTCTAACTAATTGGACAGCTTACCGTGTACTTTCCTGATTTATATTTATTGTTTCTGTTTGATAAGGGCGCCTACAACCCCATCCGTTTACAGTCTGCTTTATTGTCCAACGAATCCGTTTGAAACCAGTCAAGGATTCGGACCATCAAGGGTTCGGACCAGTCGAGGGTTCGGACCATCAAGGGTTCGGACCATCAAGGGTTCGGACCATCAAGGGTTTGGACCAGTCAAGGGTCCGGACCAGTCGAGGGTTTGGACCAGTCGAGGGTTCGGACCAGTCGATCTGATCTGATCAGTGGGTCACTTATTTAAAACATACTAGTCGGTGATTTGGGCTAACACATGAAGGATCTACTTGAAATTATCTACCCGAGTAATATGTGATTTGATTGATACAAAAGTATAACTTGCGTGTTGAAGAGCCGGTGATTTCTCGCAGCTCCTACAGTGACGAAACAGTCGAGCCTCAACCCTTGTTTATCAATCGCTGTATCTAGGTTTTCTAGTTTTTTTCGTCTCCACCACAATAAATGCTATATTATCACTATAGTTGACTGGTGGAAATTTTGGAGAAAGGACGCTTTTTCTGTAGTAATAATTGCTTCTCGTTGTGTATATTGCAACCGCTGGTAACTACAGGTTATATGAAATTCACAGTATATGTCTGGTATTTCAAGAAAAAGAAACTAATGAAAGTCACTCCACACCACTAAGTACCATTATAATACTGGTTATTTGCTACTACAACACTGTATTCTGCTATTCACTGGTATCACTAGATTATATGCGAGTACACTAGCAAGCCAGGAAGATTATTAAAAACAGCTGACCTCTCTGGTAAGTTTCTGGCGACTTCTGGCACCTGCCTCTATAGGCTTATCACTTCATTTACAAATTCACCTGTTTTCAAATGATACTTTAGCCTTTATCATCAATATACTAGGGAGCCACTGTAGTATACACTATACACTATGTATACTCAATGTTATCAGGGAGACTTTCTTTCCTCTGACAAAGAAAAGTTCTATTATTATTATTTTGCACACGGCACCCAGGCCTATAATTCCCCTCTGGCAGTAAACTCTGCTAGGTAGTGCACACTAATTCTCCTTTTTTGACTCAGTATATAATGTTTTCCGCCCAAGATTGGTTCCAGGCGCTAGAGGGATGTATCGTATAAGATTGATGGCAAAAATTAAAGTTCTAGCGCGTAAGAGCGACCGTGAAAACACCAGAAAACCCGGAGTACTACGAGGCACTGCTCCACTGCTCCAGATAAGGAGTGAGCGAACAGAGAACAATAACAACAGCTGTTAACGAGTAAACAAAAATTCATATTTAGATTAGTGTTTCTGTACAATAAATGTAATTGAAAAAAAAACTATACCACGGACGGGGATAGAACCCGCGATCAGAGAGTCTCAAAACTCCAGACCGTCGCGTTAGCCACTGGACCAGCTAGCATTTGTGGTCACAGTGGTGCCTATGCTAACCTTGCTATGGTGTAGAAATATACCTAGTTGGATGAATCTTATTGTGGTAGTGGTTAGTGGCTAACGCGACGGTCTGGGTTTTGAGACTGTTACCGGGGGTTCTATCCCCGCCTGTGGTATGGTATTTGCAATCGTGTCATTACGATTTGTGAGTCAGGTTAAATTATGAAAATGTGAATGTAAATAAAAACAAAGAAAAATAAAATACATTAACAAACAAAAAAACTACCCAACAGCAGGTGTGTGTTCCCATTACAATCAAAAACATCGCATAAATGTTAACAAACAAAAACTCCCATCACACAGCGCGTTGTTTGCCATGTAACAATCAACAACGTCGCATCAATGTTAACAAACAATAACTACCATCACACAGCAGGTGTGTGTTGCCATGAAAACAATCAAAAACTCAGCATCAATGTTAACAAACATTAATCCCATCAACAGCAGCGTGTGTGTTGCCATGAAACAATCAACACGTCAGATCAATTTTAAAAAACAATAACTCCCATCAACAGAAGCGTGTGTGTTCCCAGTAACAATCAACAACGTCAGCATCAATGTTAACAAAAAAATTTTACCATCACACAGCAGGTGTGTGTTCCCATTAACAATCAACAACGTCAGCATCAATGTTAACAAACAATAACTCCCACCCAAGCAGGTGTGTGTTCCCATGTAACAATTCAAAACGTCAGCATAAATGTTAACAAAAAAAATAACACCATCCAAGCGCGTGTGTGTTGCCTGTAAAAATCAACAACGTCAGCTAAAATGTTAACAAACAAAAACTACCATAAAACCCAGCGGTGTGTTGCCATGTAAAATCAACAAGTCGATCAATGTTAACAAAAAATAATACCAACACGCAGCGTGTGTGTTGCCATGTAAAATCAAAAACGTCATCATCTGTTAACAAACAATAACTCCCATCAACAGCAGGTGTGTGTTCCCAAAGTAAAAACAACAACTCAGCTCAATTTTAAACAAAAAATAACTCCTCACCACAGGTGTGTGTTGCCATGAACAAAAAACAACGTCAGCATCAATGTTAACAAAAATAACTACCATCAACAGCGCTTTTGTTGTTGCCATGTAACAATCAACAACGTCAGATAAATGTTAACAACAATAACTACCATCAAAAGAACGTGTGGGGGTTGGTGTAACAATAAAAACGTCGCATCATTTTTAACAAAAAATAACTACTATCACACGAGCGGTGTGTTGCCATGTAAAAATCAACAACGCAGATCATTGTTAACAAAAAAAACTACCATCAACAGCGCGTGTGTGTTCCCATGTAACAATCAAAAAAGTCGCTAAATGTTAAAAAAACAATAACTCCCTACCAGAAAGGGTGGTGTTCCCGGGTGTAAAAATAAACACGTCAGCATCAATGTTAACAAACAAAACTCCCTCAACAGAGGTGTTGTTCCCATGTAACAATCAACAAGCAGCTCATTTTAAAAACCAATAATCTTCACACGCAGGTGTGTGTTCCCATGTAAAATAAACAAGCGAAATCAATGTTAACAACAATAACTCCCATCACACGCAGGTTTTTGGTTGCCGTGTAACAATCAACAAGTCAGATCAATTTTTAACAACAATAACTCCCCATCACACAGCAGCGGTGTGTTGCCGTAACAATCAACAACGTAAGCTTAAATGTTTAATATTTCCCCTAGTTTTATCGGTTTTTCACTTGGTTTTATTTAAAATTAAAAAAAACTGGAAAAAATAAATTTTGTAAGTTTTTTTTAACTCTTGGCTGAGGAAAATTTTAAAATTTTATCCCCAGAGAAGCCTGGTAAGGTTTGGACTCAGGGTTTTTTAAACCTCAAAAGGGGCCATCAGGTGGCAGTAATATTTAATAGCCCCAAAGAGAGGCATTTATTTTAGTGATTAGCTCCGCTAGCATTCATGTTAAAACTGCTTTTGGGTTATCTCTACCCCCCATTAACAAATTTTATGACGTGTACAAGGACTGGCCATAGTACTGTCAGCTGTATTGACATTCATGTGTAAGTTCACTTTTTCCCTCGGAAGGTTTATTTTATACATAGAAATATTTCGTTATTTGGAAGCACAAGCACCAAGCATCTTAAAGTTTATGCATGAGTCAATTTCCCCTGAATGGTAATAAACACCCGAGTTATTGTTATTTAAAAGTGACTGCTAGACAGGCCGTGTCTTTTAGATTATACTATTTTACAGTTATTTGCTACCCTTTTGATTGAATTAGCAAAATGAATTTCAGCCAAAAAAATTTGAAGTGGGCCGGGAAAGTGGTACGTACTGAGGCCAAAGTAGCAGCCAATAGGACAAGAAAAGTATTGGGGTTCCTGAATATGGCTGGTTATTCCTGTTGTGGTTCCCCGTTTCGCATCATACCAAAGTTGAAAACTCACAACTTTACCAAACAAAATGAAGTGGAGATAATTGTGCCCAATATTTTTTTTTTTACTTCCTCTACTTGTGAAGGCCCACCGTGGACTCAAAATTTTAAACACACACTTCGACAGTAATAAACGGGGACCGGAATCAATTTTACAAAAACCCCAAAATGATACTTACTCCATTGTTATTATGTAAAAAAATTAATTAAATTTTAAATCCCTTTTATATGTTAGTGGGGAAGGGCTGAAATATTAAAAAAAAGAACTTTTTAAATTTTTTTATCAAATGCATTAGACTTTTGTTTTGCGTTGTATAATAAAAGTTATTTTGGTTAATTATCAAAAAAAATTTAAATGTTGAAGAGAGTATGCAGTTCAGAATAAAAAAAAATTTGGGGAAGGTTACAAAATGAAAATGGTGGGGTTTGAACCCTTGTGAGTAAAAAAAGTCCAGGTCATTCGGGATTTCAACATCACCTCCCGTGGATTCAACCCCAAACCCCTTTCGTGATTTGATTGCAATCATTTTATTAAGTTTATAAGAAAATTTAAGTTTATATAGGGGGTTTTAAAAATTAGTAGCATGGTGGATGAATGAGATAAATAAAAGCAAGACTTACTCAAGAAAAATATGACATGGGGGCCATTACCTCCACACGGTAAAGAAATCATCAACAGGAACATGTAGTAGTTAGGAGACACGGCGCTTATAACTCCACGTCCCCAAGCAGAAGAAAAAAAACCCAAATTCCCTTTTTTTTTCGAAGCGATCAGAAAATTACAATAAAACGGTCCGACTAACATTCCAATATTACTTAAACCCGCAAGGGACGAAAGCCAAGTTTTTTCCAAATGTTAAATCAAACTGTGGAAATAATAAATTTAAAGCATTTTTCCCAAGATATATAAATTTCATCAAAAAGTAAAAGGGGAAAAACTCTTATTTCATGCTCCGTGCGAGACATTAAAAAAATAAAAGGGTTTTAAAAGCATTAATAAAGGACCTAAGTGCAGCCTTTACAACATTTATTTTAAAATATTAATAATAATAATAATAATATAATATAATAATAAAAATAATAATAATAATAATAATAAAAATAATAAAATAAAAATTTAATAAATAATAATAATAAAAATTTTTTTTTCACTCCCAAACTTTTTGTTTTTCTTTATAGCATTTTGTGCGCTATTACACCATGGTGGGTTTTAAAAAAAAGACAGTAAGCAAACACTATAACATATTTTTTAGAAAACGTTTCGGCCCTGGGACCTTGATACTTAGAAGTGTCAAGGCCCCCGGCCGAAAGTTTTCAAATAAATGTTATAGTTTTTGTTACGTGTCTTTCTAAACCCAATTGTCGGTTTTATTACCAAGGTTTTCCCACAATATGGTCACACTTGCGATGGCTTTTTAAAAGTCTGTGTTACTAATCTGTATTTTGTTACCCTACAGCATCCAGGCCCTTGTCAAGTGGCCCCAGTAGCTGGGACGGGAGAAGCGCCTGCCCCTGCCTTGGCCCCGGGACTAATGAAGGATGGGGTTTCCCAGGCCCAAATTCATTGCTGCACCAGGTCACTGGATAAGTGAAGTGTCGAGGTTTCGGGGACAACATAACATTGCTGGCAACCTTGGCCCCTGGATTAAGTGAAGTGATCGGGGTTTCCCGGGGCCCAAAACATAACATTTTTGGAAAAATTTTGGCCCCTGGTTTAAAGTAAAGTGATTGAGGTTCCCAGGACCAAAAAAAACATTGCTGGAAAATTGGGTCCCTGCACTAAGTGAAGTGCCCGAGGTTCCAGGCCCAAATATCATTGCTGGCACCTTGGGCCCCTGACTAAGTGAAGTGCCCGGGTTCCCAGGACAAAAAATAAACATTGCTGGCAACCCTTGGTCCGGGATTTAAGTGAAGTGATTAGGGTTCCAGGCCCAACAAAAACATTGTGGAAACCCTTGGTCCTGGAAAGTGGTGACCGGGGTTCCAGGCCAACATATCATTGCTGGCACCTTGGTCCCTGGACTAAGTGAAGTGACCGAGGTTCCAGGACAAAAAACATTGCTGGCCTTTGGCCCCCTAGACTAAGTGAAGGCCCGGGTTCCAGGACAAAATAAATTGTGGCACCTTGGTCCCTGGTAAGTGAAGTGACCGAGGTTTCCCAGGCAAATAACATTGCGGACCTTGATCCCTGTACTAAGTGAAGTGACGAGGTTCCAGGACCAACAAAACATTGTGGCACCTGACCCCTGGACTAAGTGAGTGACCGAGGTTTCCAGGACCAAATAACATTGCTGGCCCCTTGGTCCCTGGACTAAGTGAAGTGACCGATGTTCCAGGACCAACATAACATTGCTGGCACCTTGATCCCTGGACAAAGTGAAGTGACCGGGTTCCGGAAAAAATTTTAAATTGCTGGCAATGTCCCGGACAAAGTAAAAGGACCGAGGTTCCAGGACCAACAAAACATTGCTGGCCCTTGGTCCCTGGACTAAGGGAAGTACCGAGGTTCGGGACCCAAAAACTTTTGCGGGCCCTTGATCCCTGGACTAAGTAAAGTGCCCGGGGTTTCCCGGCCAAATTTAACATTGCTGGCCCCTTGGTATCTGGACTAAGGGGAAGTGATTGAGGTTCCAGGACCAACTAAATTGCGGGAAACCTTGGCCCCTGGAAAAGTAAAAGTGACCGAGGTTCCGGGACAAAATATCATTGCTGGCACCTTGGCCCCTGGGATAAGTGAAGTGACCGAGGTTCCAGGACAAAATAACCCCATTGCTGGCACCTTGGTCCCAGACTAAGTGAAGTGACCGGGGGTTCCGGACCACATAACTTGCTGGCACCTTGGTCCTAGCTAAGTAAAAGTGACCGAGGTTCCGGGAAACAAACATAACATTGCTGGCACCTTGGTCCTGGATAAGTGAAGGGAACGAGGTTCCAGGACCAAATAACATTGCTGGCACCTTGACCCCTGGAAAGTGAAGTGACGGGGGTTCCAGGACCAAAATAACTTGCTGGCCCCTTTTGATCCCTGGCAAAGTAAAGTGACGGGGTTTCCCGGACCAACAAAAACTTGCTGGACCTTGGCCGGGACTAAGTGAAGTGCCCGAGGTTCCAGGACAAAAAAACTTGCGGGGGCCCCTTGATCCTGGACAAAGTGAAGTGACCGGGTTCCTGGCAAACAAAACTTTGGGGCCCCTTGATCCTGGACAAAGTGAAGGAGAGGTTCCGGGAAACAAAAACATTGCTGGCACCTTGTCCTGGACAAAAGTGAAGTGACGAGGTTCCGGAAAACTAACTTTGCTGGACTTGACCCCTGGCCCAAAGTGAAGTGCCCGGGGTTAAGGCCAACATAACATTGCTGGCACCTTGGTCCCTGGCTAAGTGAAGTGACGGGGTTTCCCCAGGACCAACATAACATTGCGGCCCCTTGATCCTGGACTAAGTGAATTTCCCGAGGTTCCCGGGCCCAAAAACATTGTGGCACCTTGGTATTGGGATAAGTGAAGTGACGAGGTTCGAGGCCCAAAACATAACTTTGCGGGCCCACCTTTGTCCCTGGACAAATGAAGTGCCCGGGGGTTCCCAGGAAAAAATTTAAACATTGCTGGCCCCTTGATCCCGGGACAAAGTGAAGTGCCCGAGGTTCCAGGCCCAAACATAACTTGCTGGCCCTTGGCCCCAGACAAAGTGAAGGGGCCCGAGGTTCCAGGCCCAAATAACATTGGGGCCTTTTTCCCCGGACTAAGTAAAGTGACCGGGGTTTCCCAGGACCAACATAACATTGTGGCCCTTGGTTTCTGGACTAAGTGAAGTGCCCGGGTTTCCAGGACAACATAACATTGTGGCCCCTTGGCCCCGGGACTAGTGAAGTGCCCGGGGTTCCAGGACCAAAAAAACTTTGTGGCACCTTGATCTGGCAAGTAAGTGCCCGGGTTTCCCAGGCCAACAAAACATTGCTGGCCCCTTGGTCCTGGACTAAGTAAAGTAAAGGGGTTTCCCAGGACCAACATAACATTGCGGGCACCTTGGTCCCTGGATAAGTAAAGTGACGAGGTTCCAGGCCAACAAAAACATGCTGGCCCCTTGGTATCTGGATAAGTGAAGTGACCGAGGTTCCGGCCCAACAAACATTGCTGGCCCCTTGGTATTGGACTAAGTGAAGTGACGAATTTCCAGGCCCAACAAAAATTTTGGGGCACCTTGGTTCTGGATAAGTGAAGTGACGGAGGTTCCGGACAAACATAACATTGCTGGCCCCTTGTCCTGGACAAGTAAAGTGCCCGAGGTTCCAGGACCAACATAACTTCTGGCCCCTTGATCCCTGGACAAGTGAAGTGACCGGGTTCCAGGCCCCAACATAACTTTGGCGGGCACCTTGGTCCTGGAATAAGTAAAGTGCCCGAGGTTCCAGGACCAACATAACTTGCTGGCCCTTGATCCTGGACTAAAGTAAAGTGCCCGAGGTTCCAGGCCCCAACATAACATTGCTGGACCTTGGTACTGGACTAAGTGAAGTGATTGAGGTTCCAGGCCCAAAATAACATTGCTGGAACCTTGGTCCTGGAAAAGTAAAGGCCGAGGTTCCAGGCCCAACATATAATTGGGCCCCTTGGCCCCCAGACTAAGTGAGTGCGAGGATCCAGGACAAAATAACATTGTGGCACCTTGGTCCCTAGACTAGTGAAGTGCCCGGGTTCAAGGAAAAAAACATAACATTGTGGCACCTTGTTCCCTAGCTAAGTGAATTGGGGGTTTTCAGGACAAACAAAAACTTTGCTGGCCCTTGGTCCGGGACTAAGGAAGTGCCCCGAGGTTCGGACCAACATAACATTGCTGGCACCTTGATCCCTGGACTAAGTGAAGTGACCGAGGTTCCAGGACCAACATAACATTGCTGGCACCTTGATCCCTGGACTAAGTGAAGTGACCGAGGTTCCAGGACCAACATAACATTGCTGGCACCTTGGTCCCTGGACTAAGTGAAGTGACCGAGGTTCCAGGCCAACATAACTTTTGCTGGCCCTTGTCCCTGGACAAAGTGAAGTAAACCGAGGTTCCAGGAAAAAACATAACATTGTGGCCTTGACCCCTGGAAAAGTGAAGTGACCGAGGTTCCAGGACCAACTAACATTGCTGGCCCTTGACCCTGGACAAAGTGGTGACCGGGGTTTCCCAGGACAAAATAACATTGCTGGCACCTTGACCCCTGGACAAAGTAAAAGTGACCGAGGTTCCGGACCAAAATAACATTGCTGGCCCCCTTGGTCCCGGAAAAATGAATGCCGAGGTTCCGGGGACCAAAAAAACATTGCTGGCACCTTGATTCTGGACTAAGTAAAGTGCCCGAGGTTCCAGGACAACATAAATTGCTGGCCCCTTTGGGTATCTGGACAAAAGGGGAAGGGCCGAGGTTCCGGCCCAACAAAAACATTGTGGCCCCTTGATCCGGGACAAAGTGGAGTGACCGGGTTTCCCAGGACAAACTAACTTTTTGCTGGCCCCTTGTCCCTGGAAAAGTAAAGTGACCGAGTTCCAGGCCAACATAACATTGTGGCCCCCTTGGTCCCTAATAAGTGAAGGACCGGGTTCCGGCCAACATACATTTCTGGCCCTTGGCCCCTGGACTAAGTGAAGTGCCCGAGTTCCCAGGCCCAACATAAATTGCTGGCCCCTTGGTTTTGGCTAAGTGAAGTGACCGGGGTTAGGACCAAACATAACTTTTGCGGCCCCTTTGGTCCCTGGACTAAGTGAAGTGACCGGGGTTTCCCAGGCCCAAATAACTTGCTGGAATTTGGGTATCGGACAAATTGAAGTGACGAGGTTCCAGGACCAACATAACATTGCTGGCAATTTGGGCCCCTGGAAAAGTGAAGTGCCCGGGGTTCCCGGGAAACAACAAAAAATTGGGGCACCTTGGTCCCTGGACTAAGTGAAGTGACCGAGGTTCCAGGACCAACATAACATTGCTGGCACCTTGGTATCTGGACTAAGTGAAGTGACCGAGGTTCCAGGACAAACATAACATTGCTGGCACCTTGATCCCTGGACAAAGTGAAGTGACCGAGGTTCCCTGGACCAACAAAACATTGTGGCCCCTTGGTCCCGGCTAAGTGAAGTGACGAGGTTCCAGGCCCAACATAAATTGCTGGCACCTTGCTTGGACTAAGTGAAGTGACCGAGGTTCCAGGACCAACATAACATTGCTGGCACCTTGGTATCTGGACTAAGTGAAGTGACCGAGGTTCCAGGACCAAATAACATTTTTTTGGACCTTGTCCCGGGAAAAAGGAAGTAAACGGGGATCCAGGACAAACAAAAACATTGGGCCCCTTGACCCCGGGAAAAGTGAAGTGCCCGAGGTTCCGGACCAAACATAACTTTGCTGGCACCTTGGTCCCTAGACTAAGTGAAGTGCCCGGGTTTCCAGGAAAAAAACATTGCTGGCCCCCTGGCCCCGGGACTAAGTGAGTGACCGGGGTTTCCCGGGGCCCCAAATAACATTGTGGCCCTTGGTATTGGAAAAAGTAAAGGGGCCCGGGTTCCGGGGACCAAACAAAAACATTGTGGCACCTTGGTCCGGGACTAAGTGAAGGACCGAGGTTCCAGGACCAACATAACTTGCTGGCCCTTGGTATCGGACTAATTAAAGTGACCGAGGTTCCAGGCCCAAAATAACATTGGGGCAATTTGGTCCTGGACAAAGTGAAGTGACCGATTTTCCCGGCCCAATAACATTGTGGAACCTTGGTCCCTGGACTAAGTGAAGTGCCCGAGGTTCCCGGACCAAAAAAATTGTGGCACCTTGGTTCTGGACAAAGGAAGTGACGAGGTTCCGGGACCAACATAACATTGCTGGAAATTTGGTATCTGGACAAACTGAAGTGACCGAATTTCCCCAGGCCCAACATAACTTTGCTGGCACCTTGGTATTGGACAAAGTGAAGTGACCGGGGTTTCCAGGCCCAAATAACTTTGGGGCCCCTTGTCCTGGACAAGTGAATGCCCGAGGTTCCGGGAAAAAATTTAACATTGCTGGCCCCTTGATCCCTGGACAAAGTGAAGTGACCGAGGTTCCAGGCCCACTAACATTGTGGCACCTTGGCCCCAGAAAAGTGAAGTGCCCGAGGTTCGGACCAAATAACATTGCTGGCCCTTTGTCCCGGGACTAAGTAAAGTGCCCGGGGTTTCCCGGGCCCAAACATACTTTGTGGCCCTTGGTATCTGGACTAGTGAAGTGACCGGGTTCAGGAAAAACTAACATTGCTGGCCCCTTGGTCCTGGACTAAGTGAAGTGCCCGGGCCGGGCCCAACATAACATTGTGGCCCCTTGTATCTGGATAAGTGAAGTGACCGAGGTTCCAGGCCAACTAACATTGCTGGCACCTTGGTTTGGGACTAAGTAAAGTGACCGAGGTTCAGGACCAAACATAACATTGTGGCCCTTGGCCCCTGGACTAAGTGAAGGGGGGGGGGGGGCCGAGGTTCCAGGCCCCAAATTAAATTGCTGGCCCTTTGGGTACTGATAAGTGAAGTGACCGGGTTCCAGGACCAACATAACATTGCGGGACTTGGTATCTGGAAAAGTGAAGTGACCAAAGTTCCGGACCCATAAATTGCTGGCACTTGGTATTGGACAAAGTGAAGGCCCGGGGGTTAAAGGCCCAAACTAACATTGCTGGCACTTGTCCCTGAAAAAGTGAAGTGCCCGAGGTTCCAGGAAAAACATAACATTCTGGCACCTTGACCCCGGGACAAAGTGAATGACGGGGTTCCAGGAAACATAAAATTGCTGGCCCTTGGCCCCTGGAAAAAGTGAAGTGACCGGGGTTCCCGGGAAAAAAAATAACATTGGGGCCCCACCTTGTCCCTGGACTAAGTGAAGTGCCCGAGGTTAGGACCAACATAAATTGCTGGACCTTGGTTTGGATAAGTGAAGTGTTTGAGGTTCCGGACCAATTTTACATTGCTGGCAACCCTTGGGGCCCCTGGCTAAGTGAAGTGCCCGGGTTTCCCGGACCACATATCATTGCGGCCCCTTGGCCCCTAGATAAGTAAAGGGACCGAGGGACCCAGGACAAACATAACATTGCTGGCCCTTGGCCCCCAGATAAGTGAAGTGCCGAGGTTCAGGACCAACAAACATTGTGGCACCTTGGTCCTGACAAAGGGGAAGTGCCGGGGTTTCCCCAGGACAAAAAAACTTGTGGCACCTTGGCCCCTGGACAAAGTGAAGTGCCCGGGGTTTCCCGGCCCAAACATAACATTGCTGGCCCCTTGATCCCTGGACTAAGTAAAAGTGACCGAGGTTCCAGGCCAAATACATTGCTGGCACCTTGACCCCGGGGATAAGTAAGTGACCGAGGTTCCAGGACCACTAACTTGCTGGCACCTTGGCCCTGGATAAGTGAAGTGCCCGGGTTTCCGGGACCAACATAACTTTGCTGGCCCTTGATCCCTGGAAAAAGTGAAGTGCCCGAGGTTCCAGGACAAAAAAAACATTGCTGGCACTTATCCCGGGACAAGTGAAGTGACGAGGTTTCCGGACGAACAAACATTGCTGGCCCCTTTGACCCCTGGCAAAGTGAAGTGACCGAGGTTCCAGGACAAACATAACATTGCTGGCACCTTGATCCTGGACAAAGTGAAGTGACCGAGGTTTCCAGGACCAAAAAACATTGCTGGCCCCTTGGTCCCGGGACTAAGTAAAGTGCCCGAGGTTCCAGGCCCAAAAACATTTGAGGGCCCTTGATCTCTGGACTAAGTAAAGTGACCGAGGTTTCCCGGCCCAAAATAACTTTGTGGCACCTTGGTTTTGGGATAAGTGAAGGACCGAGGTTCCGGACCAACTAACATTGCTGGCCCCTTTGTCCCTGGAAAAAGTGAAGTGCCCGGGGTTCCCAGGACAAAATAAATTGCGGGCACCTTGATCCCTGGAAAAAGTGAAGTGCCCGAGGTTCCGGCCAACTAACTTTGGCACCTTGGTCCCTGCTAAGTGAAGTACGAGGTTCCAGGACCAAAAAATTGCTGGCCCCTTTGGCCCCTACTAAGTAAAATGCCCGAGGTTCCGGACCAAAAACATTGCTGGACCTTGGATTGGCCCAAAGTAAAAGTGACCGAGGTTCCAGGACCAACATAACATTGCTGGCACCTTGGTCCCTGGACTAAGTGAAGTGACCGAGGTTCCAGGACCAACATAACATTGCTGGCCCCCTTGGTATCTGGATAATTGAATGACCGAGGTTCCCAGGAAAACATAACATTGTGGAAATTTGGTCCCTGGACTAAGTGAAGTGCCCGAGGTTCAGGCCCAACAAACATTGCGGCACCTTGGTCCTGGCTAAGTGAGTGACGAGGTTCGGCCAACATAACATTGTGGCCCCCTTGGTATCTGGAAAAGTGAAGTGACCGGGTTTCCCAGGCCCAACAAAAACATTAAATGGACTTTGGTTTGGACTAATGAAGTGACCGAATTCCCGGAAAAACATAACATTGCTGGCCCTTGGTATCTGGACTAAGTGAAGTGACCGGGGTTCGGACCACATAACTTGTGGCCCCTTTGGGTTTGGACAAAGTGAAGTGCCGAGGTTCCGGACCAACATAACATTGTGGACCTGGTTCTGGACTAAGTAAAGTGACCGGGTTTCCCAGGACCAACATAAATTGCTGGCCCCTTGGGTATCGGGACTAAGTAAAGTGCCCGAGGTTCCGGAACAAATAACATTGCTGGACCCTTGGGTTCTGGATAGTGAAGGACGAGGTTCCAGGCCCAAACTAACTTGCTGGCACCTTGATCCGGGAAAAGTAAAAGTGAAAAGGTTCCGGACCAACATAACATTGCTGGACCTTGGTATCTGGAAAAGTGAAGTGACCGGGGTTCCGGACCAACATAACTTGATGGCATTGGTTTGGACTAAGTAAAGTCCCCGAGGTTCCGGCCAACATGAATCCAGTAAAGAGCCCTAAGGTATGCATTTCTGTTCTTTCAAAATATGTCTGTATTAATGTTTCATTTTTTAAGGAATTAAAAGGTTAAGAAATATTTATTTTACCCCAAAATTTATTCTAATAAAAAAACTTTATACAATAGTTTCAGATCAAATTTTGGAAACGGGTGAACTTGAAACCCCTGGCAAGTGAGTCATGGAACGGGGAGACTTGAACCCCTGGCAAGTAGTTGGGAAAGGGGAGGCTTGAAGCCGGCAAGTGAGTCATGGAAAAAAGTGAGACTTTAACCCCTGGGAAGTGAGTCTTGAAAAATTTGGGCTTGAACCCATGGCAAGTGAGTCTGGAAGGGGGAGACTTGACCCCTGGCAAGTGAGCATGGAAAGGGTGAGGGGCTTGAACCCAAAGGAAAAGGGGTTGGAAGGGTGAGACTTGAACCCCCGGCAAGTGAGCCAGGAACGGGTGGTTGAACCCCCGGAAGTGAGTCAGGAACGGGTGAGCTGGAACCCCTGCCCAAATGAGTTGGAACGGGTTTGAACTTTAACCCTGGGAAGTGAGTTGGAAAGGGTGAGACTTGAAACCCTGGCAAAGTTAGTCATGGAACGGGTGGATTGAACCTGGGAAGTGAGTCATGGAACGGGGGAGACTTGAACCCATGGGAAGGAGTCATGGAACGGGTGAGACTTGAAACCCATGGCAAGTGATCTGGAAGGGGGTGAGACTTGAACCATGGCAATGAGCCCTGGAAAAGGGGAGACTTGAACCCATGGGAAGTGAGTATGGAACGGGTGAGACTTTAACCCATGGCAAGTGAGTTGGAAAGGGTGAGACTTGAAAACCCTGGCAAGTGAGTCATGGGAAGGGTGAGACTTGAACCCATGGCAAGTGAGATGGAAGGGTGAGATTGAACCCCCTGCAAGGAGCAGGAAGGGTGAGCTGAACCCCTGGGAAATGAGGGCATGGAAGGGTGAGACTTTAACCCATGGCAAGTGGTATGGCGGGTGGACTTGAAAACCCTGGCAAATGGTCATGGAAGGTTTTGACTTGAACCCCTTGCAAGTGAGCCCTGGAACGGGTGAGACTTGAAAAAACCCATGGCAAGTGAGCATGGAAAGGGTGAGATTGAACCCGGAAAATGAGCCATGGGGAAAGGGTGGACTTGAACCCCGAAAATGAGTCTGGAAGGGTGAGGCTTGAACCCTGGCAAGTGAGTCATGGAAAAGTGAGGTTGAACCATGGCAAGTGGCCCTGGAACGGGTGAGACTTGAACCCATGGCAAAGGGTCATGGAACAAGTGAGGGTTGAACCCATGGCAGGTGAGTCATGGAACAAGTGATGCTTGAACCCATGGCAAGTGAGTCATGGAACAAGTGAGGCTTGAACCCATGGCAAGTGAGCCATGGAACAGGTGAGGCTTGAACCCATGGCAGGTGAGTCATGGAACAAGTGAGACTTGAACCCATGGCAAGTGAGTCATGGAACAAGTGAGACTTGAACCCATGGCAAGTGAGTCATGGAATGGGTGAGACTTGAACCCATGGCAAGTGAGCCATGGAACGGGTGAGACTTGAACAAATGGCAAGTGAGTCATGGAATGGGTGAGGCTTGAACCCATGGCAAGTGAGTCATGGAATGGGTGAGGCTTGAACCCATGGCAAGTGAGTCATGGAACAAGTGAGACTTGAACCCATTGCAAGTGAGTCATGGAACAAGTGAGACTTGAACCCATGGCAAGTGAGTCATGGAACAAGTGAGACTTGAACCCATGGCAAAGTGAGTCATGGAACAAGTGAGACTTGAACCCATGGCAAGTGAGTCATGGAACAAGTGAGACTTGAACCCATGGCAAGTGAGTCATGGAATGGGTGAGGCTTGAACGCATGGCAAGTGAGTCATGGAATGGGTTAGGCTTGAACCCATGGCAAGTGAGTCATGGAACAAGTGAGACTTGAACCCATGGCAAGTGAGTCATGGAACAAGTGAGACTTGAACCCATGGCAAGTGAGTCATGGAATGGATGAGGCTTGAACCCATGGCAAGTGAGTCATGGAACAAGTGAGACTTGAACCCATGGCAAGTGAGTCATGGAACAATTTGAGACTTGAAACCCATGGCAAGTGAGTCATGGAGCAAGTGAGACTTGAACCCATGGCAAGTGATTCATGGAACAAGTGAGACTTGAACCCATGGCAAGTGAGTCATGGAACAAGTGAGACTTGAACCCATGGCAAGTGAGTCATGGAACAAGTGAGACTTGAACCCATGGCAAGTGAGTCAGGGAAATTTGGGTGAGACTTGAACCCATGGCAAGTGAGTCATGGAATGGGTGAGACTTGAACCCATGGCAAGTGAGTCATGGAACAAGTGAGGCTTGAACCCATGTCAAGTGAGTCATGAAACAGGTGAGGCTTGAACCCATGGCAAGTGAGTCATGGAACAAGTGAGGCTTGAACCCATGGCAAGTGAGTCATGGAACGGGTGAGACTTGAACCCATGTCAAGGGAGTCATGGAACAAGTGAGGCTTGAACCCATGGCAAGTGAGTCATGGAACAGGTGAGGCTTGAACCCATGGCAAGTGAGTCATGGAACAGGTGAGGCTTGAACCCATGGCAAATGAGTCATGGAACAAGTGAGACTTGAACCCATGGCAAGTGAGTCATGGAATGGGTGAGGCTTGAACGCATGGCAAGTGAGTCATGGAATGGGTGAGGCTTGAACCCATGGCAAGTGAGTCATGGAACAAGTGAGACTTGAACCCATGGCAAGTGAGTCAGGGAACAAGTGAGACTTGAACCCATGGCAAGTGAGTCATGGAATGGGTGAGGCTTGAACGCATGGCAAGTGAGTCATGGAATGGGTGAGGCTTGAACCCATGGCAACTGAGTCATGGAACAAGTGAGACTTGAACCCATGGCAAGTGAGTCATGGAACAAGTGAGACTTGAACCCATGGCAAGAGAGTCATGGAATGGATGAGGCTTGAACCAATGGCAAGTGAGTCATGGAACAAGTGAGACTTGAACCCATTGCAAGTGAGTCATGGAACAAGTGAGACTTGAACCCATGGCAACTGAGTCATGGAACAAGTGAGACTTGAACCCATGGCAAGTGAGTCATGGAACAAGTGAGACTTGAACCCATGGCAAGTGAGTCATGGAACAAGTGAGACTTGAACCCATGGCAAGTGAGTCATGGAACAAGTGAGACTTGAACCCATGGCAAGTGAGTCATGGAATGGGTGAGACTTGAACCCATGGCAAGTGAGTCATGGAATGGGTGAAACTTGAACCCATGGCAAGTGAGTCATGGAACAAGTGAGGCTTGAACCCATGTCAAGTGAGTCATGGAACAGGTGAGGCTTGAACCCATGGCAAGTGAGTCATGGAACAGGTGAGGCTTGAACCCATGGCAAGTGAGTCATGGAACAGGTGAGGCTTGAACCCATGGCAAGTGAGTCATGGAACAGGTGAGGCTTGAACCCATGTGAAGTGAGTCATGGAACAAGTGAGGCTTGAACCCATGTCAAGTGAGTCATGGAACAAGTGAGGCTTGAACCCATGGCAAGTGAGTCATGGAACAGGTGAGGCTTGAACCCATGGCAAGTGAGTCATGGAACAAGTTAGGCTTGAACCCATGGCAAGTGAGTCACGGAACAAGTGAGGCTTGAACCCATGGCAAGTGAGTCACGGAACAAGTGAGGCTTGAACCCATGGCAAGTGAGTCACGGAACAAGTGAGGCTTGAACCCATGGCAAGTGAGTCATGGAACAAGTGAGGCTTGAACCCATGGAAAGTGAGTCATGGAATGGATGAGGCTTGAAACCATGGCAAGTGAGTCATGGAACAGGTGAGGCTTGAACCCATGGCAAGTGAGTCATGGAACAAGTGAGGCTTGAACCCATCGAAAGTGAGTCATGGAACAAGTGAGGCTTGAACCCATGGCAAGTGAGTCATGGAACAAGTGAGGCTTGAACCCATGGCAAGTGAGTCATGGAACAAGTGAGGCTTGAACCCATGGCAAGTGAGTCATGGAACAAGTGAGGCTTGAACCCATGGAAAGTGAGTCATGGAACAAGTGAGGCTTGAACCCATGGCAAGTGAGTCATGGAACAAGTGAGGCTTGAACCCATGGAAAGTGAGTCATGGAATGGATGAGACTTGAACCCATGGAAAGTGAGTCATGGAATGGATGAGGCTTGAACCCATGGAAAGTGAGTCATGGAACAAGTGAGGCTTGAACCCATGGCAAGTGAGTCATGGAACAAGTGAGGCTTGAACCCATGGCAAGTGAGTCATGGATTGGGTGAGGCTTGAACCCATGGCAAGTGAGTCATGGAACAAGTGAGGCTTGAACCCGTGGCAGGTGAGTCATGGATTGGGTGAGGCTTGAACCCATGGCAGGTGAGTCATGGATTGGGTGAGGCTTGAACCCATGGCAAGTGAGTCATGGAACAAGTGAGGCTTGAACCCATGGCAGGTGAGTCATGGATTGGGTGAGGCTTGAACCCATGGCAAGTGAGTCATGGAACAAGTGAGGCTTGAACCCCTGGCAAGTGAGTCATGGATTGGGTGATGCTTGAACCCATGGCAAGTAAGTCATGGAACAGATTAGGAGTGAACCCATGGCAAGTGAGTCATGGAACAAGTGAGGGTTGAACCCATGGCAGGTGAGTCATGGAACAAGTGATGCTTGAACCCATGGCAAGTGAGTCATGGAACAAGTGAGGCTTGAACCCATGGCAAGTGAGCCATGGAACAGGTGAGGCTTGAACCCATGGCAGGTGAGTCATGGAACAAGTGAGACTTGAACCCATGGCAAGTGAGTCATGGAACAAGTGAGACTTGAACCCATGGCAAGTGAGTCATGGAACAAGTGAGACTTGAACCCATGGCAAGTGAGTCATGGAATAGGTGAGGCTTGAACCCATGGCAAGTGAGTCATGGAACAAGTGAGGCTTGAACCCATGGCAAGTGAGTCATGGAACAAGTGAGACTTGAACCCATGGCAAGTGAGTCATGGAACAAATGAGACTTGAACCCATGGCAAGTGAGTCATGGAACAAGTGAGGCTTGAACCCATGGCAAGTGAGTCATGGAACAAGTGAGGCTTGAACTCATGGCAAGTGAGTCATGGAACAAGTGAGGCTTGAACCCATGGCAAGTGAGTCACAGTGACTATTATTAACTACTCTAACAGACACAAAATTTACTCTTCAATTTGTTCTGAATAAATTTCTGAGCAACTCTTTTCTACACAGTTATAGTTTTATATATTATTTTAATATTAGTCTTTCTGCCCATTATTTAATATATCCAGGTTGTGTTTAATACTTTATAAGTAGATATAACTACGGTGCTCATACTGTTTGTAACTTTGAGACGCAGCAAGATAGAAAAGTAAGAAAAATAGGAACTGAACATCTAAGCAGAAAAATACATACTCAGGAAAGGCGAGAAAAAACAAAAATAGGAACACCCAATATAAGACATAATAACACAATGTGTAGACGTGTTGCGATCACCACACCAGAGCTCAGTCCAGTTTCTCTGCCTCAACACACATAATGGCCGGGCTGGGTACCTGCCCAGAGCTCAGTCCAGTTTCCCTGCCTCAACACACATAATGGCCGGGCTGGGTACCTGCCCAGAGCTCAGTCCAGTTTCTCTGCCTCAACACACATAATGGCCGGGCTGGGTACCTGCCCAGAGCTCAGTCCAGTTTCTCTGCCTCAACACACATAATGGCCGGGCTGGGTACCTGCCCAGAGCTCAGTCCAGTTTCTCTGCCTCAACACACATAATGGCCGGGCTAGGTACCTGCCCAGAGCTCAGTCCAGTTTCTCTGCCTCAACACACATAATGGCCGGGCTAGGTACCTGCCCAGAGCTCAGTCCAGTTCCTCTGCCTCAACACACATAATGGCCGGGCTGGGTACCTGCCCAGAGCTCAGTCCAGTTCCTCTGCCTCAACACACATAATGGCCGGGCTGGGTACCTGCCCAGAGCTCAGTCCAGTTCCTCTGCCTCAACACACATAATGGCCGGGCTGGGTTCCTGCCCAGAGCTCAGTCCAGTTCCTCTGCCTCAACACACATAATGGCCGGGCTAGGTACCTGCCCAGAGCTCAGTCCAGTTTCTCTGCCTCAACACACATAATGGCCGGGCTGGGTACCTGCCCAGAGCTCAGTCCAGTTCCTCTGCCTCAACACACATAATGGCCGGGCTGGGTTCCTGCCAGAGCTCAGTCCAGTTCCTCTGCCTCAACACACATAATGGCCGGGCTAGGTACCTGCCCAGAGCTCAGTCCAGTTTCTCTGCCTCAACACACATAATGGCTGGGCTGGGTACCTGCCCAGAGCTCAGTCCAGTTTCTCTGCCTCAACACACATAATGGCCGGGCTAGGTACCTGCCCAGAGCTCAGTCCAGTTCCTCTGCCTCAACACACATAATGGCCGGGCTGGGTACCTGCCCAGAGCTCAGTCCAGTTCCTCTGCCTCAACACACATAATGGCCGGGCTGGGTTCCTGCCCAGAGCTCAGTCCAGTTCCTCTGCCTCAACACACATAATGGCCGGGCTAGGTACCTGCCCAGAGCTCAGTCCAGTTTCTCTGCCTCAAACACATAATGGCCGGGCTGGGTACCTGCCCAGAGCTCAGTCCAGTTTCTCTGCCTCAACACACATAATGGCCGGGCTAGGTACCTGCCCAGACCTCAGTCCAGTTCCTCTGCCTCAACACACATAATGGCCGGGCTGGGTACCTGCCCAGAGCTCAGTCCAGTTCCTCTGCCTCAACACACATAATGGCCGGGCTGGGTACCTGCCCAGAGCTCCAGTCCAGTTCCTCTGCCTCAACACAACATAATGGCCGGGCTGGGTACCTGCCCAGAGCTCAGTCCAGTTCCTCTGCCTCAACACATATAATGGCCGGGCTGGGTTCCTGCCCAGAGCTCAGTCCAGTTCCTCTGCCTCAACACACATAACGGCCGGGCTGGGTACCTGCCCAGAGCTCAGTCCAGTTTCTCTGCCTCAACACACATAATGGCCGAGCTGGGTACCTGCCCAGAGCTCAGTCCAGTTTCTCTGCCTCAACACATATAATGGCCGGGCTGGGTACCTGCCCAGAGCTCAGTCCAGTTCCTCTGCCTCAACACACATAATGGCCGGGCTGGGTACCTGCCCAGAGCTCAGTCCAGTTCCTCTGCCTCAACACACATAATGCCGGGCTGGGTACCTGCCCAGAGCTCAGTCCAGTTCCTCTGTCCTCAACACACATAATGGCCGGGCTGGGTTTCCTGCCCAGAGCTCAGTCCAGTTCCTCTGCCTCAACACACATAATGGCCGGGCTGGGTACCTGCCCAGAGCTCAGTCCAGTTTCTCTGCCTCAACACACATAATGGCCGAGCTGGGTACCTGCCCAGAGCTCAGTCCAGTTTCTCTGGCCTCAACACATATAATGGCCGGCTGGGTACCTGCCCAGAGCTCAGTCAGTTCCTCTGCCTCAACACATATAATGGCCGGGCTGGGTACCTGCCCAGAGCTCAGTCCAGTTCCTCTGCCTCAACACATATAATGGCCGGGCTGGGTACCTGCCCAGAGCTCAGTCCAGTTCCTCTGCTTCAACACACATAATGGCCGGGCTGGGTACCTGCCCAGAGCGCAGTTCAGCTCATCTGCCTCAACACACATAAACATGCCCGGGCTGGGTACCTGCCCAGAGCTCAGTCCAGATTATCTGCCTCAACACACATAAACATGCCCGGGCTGGGTACCTGCCCAGAGCTCAGTCCAGCTCATCTGCCTCAACACACATAAACATGCCCGGGCTGGGTACCTGCCCAGAGCTCAGTCCAGCTCATCTGCCTCAACACACATAAACATGCCCGGGCTGGGTACCTGCCCAGAGCTCAGTCCAGATTATCTGCTCAACACACATAAACATGCCCGGGCTGGGTACCTGCCCAGAGCTCAGTCCAGCTCATCTGCCTCAACACACATAAACATGCCCGGGCTGGGTACCTGCCCAGAGCTCAGTCCAGATTATCTGCCTCAACACACATAAACATGCCCGGGCTGGGTACCTGCCCAGAGCTCAGTCCAGATTATCTGCCTCAACACACATAAACATGCCCGGGCTGGGTACCTGCTCAGGGCTCAGTCCAGATCATCTGCCTCAACACACATAAACATGCCCGGGCTGGGTACCTGCCCAGAGCTCAGTCCAGCTCATCTGCCTCAACACACATAAACATGCCCGGGCTGGGTACCTGCCCAGAGCTCAGTCCAGATTATCTGCCTCAACACACATAAACATGCCCGGGCTGGGTACCTGCCCAGAGCTCAGTCCAGATTATCTGCCTCAACACACATAAACATGCCCGGGCTGGGTACCTGCTCAGGGCTCAGTCCAGATTATCTGCCTCAACACACATAAACATGCCCGGGCTGGGTACCTGCTCAGGGCTCTGTGCAGATCATCTGCCTCAACACACATAAACATGCCCGGGCTGGGTACCTGCCCAGAGCTCAGTCCAGATCATCTGCCTCAACACACATAAACATGCCCGGGCTGGGTACCTGCCCAGAGCTCAGTCCAGATCATCTGCCTCAACACACACACAAACATGCCCGGGCTGGGTACCGGCTCAGAGCTCAGTCCAGATCATCTGCCTCAACACACACACAAACATGCCCGGGCTGGGTACCTGCTCAGGGCTCAGTCCAGATTATCTGCCTCAACACACATAAACATGCCCGGGCTGGGTACCTGCTCAGGGCTCAGTCCAGATCATCTGCCTCAACACACATAAACATGCCCGGGCTGGGTACCTGCCCAGAGCTCAGTCCAGATTATCTGCCTCAACACACATAAACATGCCCGGGCTGGGTACCTGCCCAGAGCTCAGTCCAGATTATCTGCCTCAACACACATAAACATGCCCGGGCTGGGTACCTGCTCAGGGCTCAGTCCAGATCATCTGCCTCAACACACATAAACATGCCCGGGCTGGGTACCTGCCCAGAGCTCAGTCCAGATTATCTGCCTCAACACACATAAACATGCCCGGGCTGGGTACCTGCCCAGGGCTCAATAATGCGAAAGCCAATAAAAATATTTTTTTAAATAATCTAATCTATAACCAGTAAGTCAAAAATTTTATGGTACATTCAGTTCAGAAAAATATCTTCATAGGTAGACGATTTATCGTTATTTGG
>NC_069492.1:8693991-8738991 GCF_026875155.1 Cherax quadricarinatus | reverse complement strand
CTTACTCAACCTCACTTAAACTAACTTAGAAACCTTACTCAACCTCACTTAAACTAACTTAGAAACCTTACTCAACCTCACTTAAACTAAACTTAGAAACCTTACTCAACTCACTTAAACTAACTTAGAAACTTTACTCAACCTCACTTAAACTAACTTAGAAACCTTACTTAACCTCATTTAAACTAAGAAACCTTACTCAACCTCACTTTAACTAACTTAGAAACCTTACTCAACCTCACTTAAACTAACTTAGAAACCTTACTTAACCTCACTTAAACTAAAATACCTTTCTCAACCTCACTTAAACTAACTTAGAAACCTTACTCAACCTCACTTAAACTAACTTAGAAACCTTACTCAACCTCACTTAAACTAACTTAGAAACCATACTCAACCTCACTTAAACTAACTTAGAAACCTTACTCAACCTCACTTAAACTAACTTAGAAAGCTTACTCAACCTCACTTAAACTAACTTAGAAACCATACTCAACCTCACTTAAACTAACTTAGAAAGCTTACTCAACCTCACTTAAACTAACTTAGAAACCATACTCAACCTCACTTAAATCTAACTTAGAAACCTTACTCAACCTCACTAAACTAACTTAGAAACCTTACTTAACCTCACTTAAACTAACTTAGAAACCTTACTCAACCTCACTTAAACTAACTTAGAAACCTTACTTAACCTCATTTAACTAATGCAGTTTGCTAGAGCTAATTTCTGTCATATAAGTCAATTTAAATGTATTAAATATTATTTAGAATCAACGATTTTTTTTTTTCGAAATGCTAAGAATGAATTTAGCAGAGTCAAGCGTAATTATTAATTTTACTTACACGAGTCGTAATACACAATACAGTACAATTTTACTTACAAGAGTCGTAACACACAATACAGTACAATTTTACTTACACGAGTCGTAACACACAATACAGTACAATTTTACTTACACGAGTCGTAACACACAATACAGTACAACTCATCTAGCATATCCATGTACAGTCTTAAGAAATTGCATTAATTTGACAAAACAAATAGAGAGTACAGTCTCACAAACCTGAGTGACAGTAGTTGCAGAGAACAATGATGTGTCATAAATCCACTGTGAACAAGATGAAGTTGAGTTGGAAAATACATCTGGCTGACATTGGTCAGTAATGTTATTCTTGAGTGTCCAGACATGACACTGGTCACCCTCTGGGATGGCCCACTCTGTGAACATCTCCTCGTAATGGGTACTATTGTCATCACAATTTGGCACCACACATCTGGGAAAATAAAGTCATTTATTAATTAAATATGGCACTGAAATAAATACAGGCATGCACTACATAAGTGTCATCACAATCTCTTCAAATAAGATTTGCAAAAATATAGAAAGTTAGATTTATGAACACCATAATACACATATAACCCGCTGAGTCCGATTTGAACCATTTGGTAATCACACTAACATACGATGGTTGCTGTTGATTGATTCGTCAGGAACTGCGTCCTGACGCAGGTCTTAATCCTAAGGTGACCCGTCTGAGGTTCTCGAAGATGTTGATTTCATTCAGGTGTTCTGTGGCCACTATCAGGGTCTTGCTGTGAACTCTGTGCGCTCCACAGCAAAATATTTTATGTACTACAGCAGGCAGGGTGGGGTAATCAGGCACCCCATCATTGTCCCTGGGCCCTATGTTGGATGGTCAGATAAATTTGCAAATAAATCAAGGACTCTCTTTTGTTCATCATGCATATACTCACGAAGGTCTTTACCACAGTTCTGAGTGTCTCTTTGTTTTCTTCTGAGTCTTTCAGGTCGCATATGACATCGGTGTCTCACGTGACTGTCTACATTATTTGATGACTCTAGATGGCTTGCTCTGTTCCCTCGGGCTACAGTGCTCTTCATTGGTGGCTGCTGCGGTGTTACGGAAACCGAGGAAACTGATGCTTCTTTGGTTTCCTTCGTCGTTGTGGCTGGGGAAGTGGCCCTGAATTCCGTGTTACTGTAGTCTCCTCTGGACGAGGCTGCTGCCCATTGAGACATCAGGAAATGAGGTGGTTGAACCTTTGGAATCTGAAACATCTGAAAGGTTTTGGTTTGTACGTCCTAACTTGGTGAGCTGTGAAACGTACTACATGTTACATTAAGACCTGTCTCGTAGGTACATTGTTGTCCTTCTTGAGTCGGAGCAGCTCAGCTTTCAGGAAGTTTCTATTACTGTGGACAGCATCGAGAGGCATGTCTAGTGAATAGCACATTAGCATATATTTTGTTACTCTCTCCATGGATATAAGTTCTGTTAATTTTGCTGATTCGAAGTCGTTCACCGGCAATACCTCATAGAACTCAGAGTTTCGGGTAGTGACAATAAATTCCTCTTTTAGATTAGGAGACACTAATATATTCTGGCCATATTTCTTCTTGAAGTGAATTACAGCAGCATACGGGGTTTCGGGGTGTTCTTTTTTAATTAACGTGAGTTTGTTGATTGCCGATGGTTTGACTTGAGGGGATTAGATGAAAAGCTGTAAGCCTTCTCCCTGAAAGCTGGCTGCCTTGGATCAAAGTCTAGCGCAAGCTGGACGCCAAGATATTGGTCCAGTGTGGTGAAAATGGTATAGCACTGTGTACTTTGTTCCAAGGTTCATAGGTTCTAGTCTCCTTCAGCCAGAGATCAGTGTTTGTGTATATTTCGCCTGCTCTTTGCGAATTCCTTGCATATATTATAATATTATATATATATATATATATATATATATATATATATATATATATATATATATATATATATATATATATATATATATATATATATATATATATATATATATATATATATTATATATATATCTATAATATATATATATATATATATATATATACATATATTTATATATATTATATATATATATATATATATATATATATATATATATATATATATATATATATATATATATATATATATATATATATATATATATATTTTATATATATATAAATATATACATATATATATATATATATATATATATATATATATATATATATATATATATATATATATATATATATATATAAATATAAGGGTAACAAGGTTTTTGTGGCATTTACGGATTTGGAAAAGTCGAATGACAGGTTGCATAGTGGGGCAATATAGTAGATGTTGCAAATGTATGGAATAGGAGGTAGGTAACTGAAAGCAGTGAAGAGTTTTTACAAGGATAGTGAGGCTCAAGATAGAGTATGTAGAAGAGAGGGAGATTATTTCCCAGTAAAAGTAGGCCTTAGACAAGGATTTGTGATATCGCTGTGGTTGTTCAATATATTTATAGATGGGGTTGTAAGAGAAGTAAATGCTCGGGTCTTCGCAAAAGGTGTGGGGTTAAAAGATAAAGACTCTAACACAAAGAGGGAGTTGTCACAGTTGCTCTTTGCTGATGACACTGTGCTTTTCGGAGATTCTGAAGAGAAGTTGCAGAAGTTAGTGGATGAGCTTGGTAGGGTATGTAAAAAAATAAAAAGTGAATATAGGAAAGAGTAAGGTGATGAGGATAACAAAAAAATAGGTAACGAAAGACTGGATATCAGTTTGAGGGAGACAGTATGGAAAAGGTGATTGTGTTCAGATATTTAGGAGTGGACGTGTAAGCAGATGGGTCTATGAAGGACGAGGTGAGTCACAGAACTGATGAGGTAAAAAAGCTGAGTGGTTCACTTAGGAGTCTGTGGAGACAAATCTTTGTCCTTAGAAGCAAAGAGGGGATTGTATTAGAGTATAGTTATACCAACGCTCTTGTATGGGTGTGAAACATGGGTGGTGAATGTTGCAACAAGGAGAAGGCTGGAGGCAGTGGAGATGTCGTGTCTGAGGGCAATGTGTGGTGTGAATATAATGCAGATAATTCGTAGTTGGGAAATTAGGAGAAGGTGTGGTATTACAAAAACTATTACCTAAAGGGCTGAGGAGGGGTTGTTGAGGTGGTTTGGACATGTACAGAGGAGGCAACGAAATAGAATGACTTCAAGAGTGTATAAATCTGTAGTGGAGGGAAGGCAGGGTAGGGGTCGGCCTAGGAAAGGTTAGAGGGAGGGGGTAAGGAGGTTTTGAGTGTGAGGGGCTTGAACATGCAATAAGAATGAATGAGGGTGTTAGATAAGAGTGAATGTAGACAAATGGTTTTTAGGACTTGATGTGCTGTTGGAGTGTGAGCAAGGTAACATTTATAAAGGGATTCAGGGAAACCTGCAGGCTGGACTTGAGTCCTGGAGATGGGAAGACCAGTGCCTGCACTCTGAAGGAGGGGTGTTAATGTTGCAGTTTTATAACTGTAGTGTAGGTATGGTTCTGGGAAGACAGTGATCAAGCGAATGATGATGAAAGTTTCTCTCTCTCTCTCTCTAAATATATATATATACATATATGCAAAACAACCACTCTAAAAGAATAGAGAAATTCCAAGCGCTTTCGTGACTACTCACATTATCAAGGAACTATGAAAATGAAGCATCCAAGGAAGCTATATAAGGGGTCCGGCCAGCACCTCACTATCAGATCCCACAACGGTTAAACATGTGACGCGCGGCGAGCCAACTTGGATAGGTCCCTTGCAAAACTCACCCCCCAGGCTATTTATTTGTCCAGTGTATTATTAAATTCTTCCCAAATTCTATTAATTATAAATGGATCTAATTTATATAAACCAAAGGAAATATTCATATTATTGTCAAAACTGCTTTTTATGAAACAAGATTCAATTATATTCCTGTTGACCATGGACTTGCTTGATACTACTTTCTCAACTTTTTGAAAATCAATTGGATGGTTAAAATCTCTTACATGAATAAATAGAGCATTGGAATCTTGTCCAGAACTGGACAAGATTCCAATGCTCTATTTATTCATGTAAGAGATTTTAACCATCCAATTGATTTTCAAAAAGTTGAGAAAGTAGTATCAAGCAAGTCCATGGTCAACAGGAATATAATTGAATCTTGTTTCATAAAAAGCAGTTTTGACAATTATATGAATATTTCCTTTGGTTTATATAAATTAGATCCATTTATAATTAATAGAATTTGGGAAGAATTTAATAATACACTGGACAAATAAATAGCTTGGGGGTGAGTTTTGCAAGGGACCTATCCAAGTTGGCTCGCCGCACGTCACGTGTTTAACCGTTGTGGGATCTGATAGTGAGGTGCTGGCCGGACCCCTTATATAGCTTCCTTGGATGCTTCACTTTCATAGTTCCCTGATAATGTGAGTAGTCACAAAGCACTTGGAATTTCTCTATTCTTTCAGAGTGGTTGTTTTGCATATTTTGAAATCACCTGTTTACTGTAATCTTATTGCATATACATATATATATATATATATATATATATATATATATATATATATATATATATATATATATATATATATATATATATATATATCTCCATGGGGAAGTGGAATAGAATTCTTCCTCCGTAAGCCATGCGTGTTGTAAGAGGCAACTAAAATGCCGGGAGCAAGGGGCTAGTAACCTCTTCTCCTGTATATATTACTAAATGTAAAAGGAGAAACTTTCGTTTTTCCTTTTAGGCCACCCCGCCTCGGTGGGATACGGCCGGTGTGTTGAAAGAAAGATATATATATATATATATATATATATATATATATATATATATATATATATATATATACACACACACGTGGAGGGAGGGAGCCAGTTTGTGGTGCTCCATATATTTTGTGTGTAAACCAAGAACCAAAATGGTTTACACGGGCCAGTTTCGGCAGACATTATCGTGAGTATCCACCGGAGATTACAGAGTTGTGACAATCTTCTGCATCAGACCGTTGCTTCTGTATCAGTGAAGTGCAGTGTACATGTTGGGATTTGGGGAGTAGCAGTGGTGAGGAGATCCTGCCAGCGGTGGTGTGGAGGAGGTTTTGTTTACCTGTGTCCGGCGGGGGTTGGTGGTTGGGGGAGGAAGTGGCCGCTCACGACACCGTCATTAGATACTGAACAGAAGAACACCTCGGTTATTAGTGAGAGCATGGTGATTAGTGTACCAAATGGTGAGGGCTTTTTCTAAATGGAATAATAAGTGTATAACATTTCAACACGTTTCCTTACACCTGTTGTCCTGTTCACCTATCAGCAAATAGGTACCTGGGTGTTAGTCGACTGGTGTGGGTCGCATCCTGGGGGACAAGATTAAGGACCCCAATGGAAATAAGTTAGACAGTCCTCGATGACGCACTGACTTTCTTGGGTTATCCTGGGTGGCTAACCATCCGGGGTTAAAAATCCGAACGAAATCTTATCTTACCTTATCTTAGCAAAAGTTAGTCAGTGATGTGCATCTTTAGTGAACACACAGGGCCACTCCCTTAGCCCCCATCCCTGATCCCCTCCCTTCACCCCAGCATGGGCCCACTGACTTCCTGACCAAGGGTGTTGCCGTTTAGTGCCCCACCAATTACAAGTTCTGCCGCTCGCTACTCCCCCAGCCTCATCCCCCATGCATCCATGCTGTCCTTCACCCGTCACCCCACAGCTAGCGCCCTCCCACCCCCACGATATCAGCAATGGAACAAGAAGTCCAGGGTTCCCAGAAATCTTCACGACAAAGCCAAAGCCGTCGTTCACGAGGCATCTGCCGGGTGTGCTACAGGGAATGTGCACTCAATTCCTCAACTGGCTACATCCGTGCACACAGTGGATGTCTAGGCTCCAGGAGAGCTCCAAATGAGAACAACCAATAGCCCCTCCCATCAGACAGCACTGACAGCTACAATGACTTCACTTCTACAGAGGACCTCAAATGCGGGTTCTTATGAGAGAACCTGCAGTAATGGATTTAAATTAGATAAGTTTAGATTTAGAAAGGACATAGGAAAGTATTGGTTTGGAAATAGGGTAGTTGATGAGTGGAACAGTCTACCGAGTTGGGTTATTGAGGCTAGGACTTTGGGTAGTTTCAAATTTAGGTTGGATAAGTACATGAGTGGGAGGGGTTGGATTTGAGTGGGACTTGCACATCAGAGCTTATTTCTTGGGTAGCATTGAAAATTGGGTTGGTCAAATGTTTGTTAGTGGGATGAATTGTAAAGGACCTGCCTAGTATGTGTTATTGCTGTTCTTACTGCTGAACAGCGGTTTAGTGCCGATGAAGGTAGCGTAGGTAGCAATGATATGGCCGTGGACTAGTTTGGCTTTAATTGGGTAGGAGTGAGTACACAACGAGCAGTGTGAGGGAGTGACCGCATGCCAGTCCGTGGAGGGGGAGCACTTGTGTCTATCAAGTCGTTCGGCCTAGGAGTGAGAGAGGGTGGGCTGTGTCTCCCACTGACCTAGGTGAGCCTACAGAGGGCAGCACCTGAATGCCGCGAAATATGAACTAGTCAGAGCAGACAGCTAGCTTGTGTGCTCTGACAGTACAGGCTGTCTACATATGGGCCAACAGGCCTGCTGCAGTGTTCCTCCTTTCTTATGTTCTTATGTTATCTGCAATCAAATTAACATCCACCACTGACACATCCTCAAAGCAGCTCGCCCTCAAGCTGCTAGCAAATTCACTGACCTTCTGAAGACAGTCAACGATGCTCCTTCACACAACAGATCCTGGCACAACTTGCTGCTTTTTGGCAATGCCTGTTTGGCTGTCCCACCAAGGAGCGACAAGTCACTAGCAACACATGTTATTAGGGCAATAAATGCATTCCCAAGGGATGACAACCTCTTCTGTCTCCTCCCTAGGGCGACAAACATCCGCCGGGCAAATGCCAACAACAGGACACCCGACACCTCAAAAATCAGAGCCCAAATTAGCAAAAAAAAATAGAAGAGGGTAATACTATTGGAGCTCTGAGGCTTATAACCAGTGAGGATACCGTCGCTCCCAAGGACGTCAGCACGGCGCAAGCTCTGAAAGACAAACATCCACCCAGGGCTCCCAGTTCCTACATTGACCTCCCTGACATTGCAGCAGGCGAAGAACATCTAACCTTACAGGATGCTGATGTGTATAAAGCTGCTATGTCATTTCCACAGGGCTCAGCAGGAGGTTTCACCGGTTTAAGGCCTCAACACTTAAAACAAATACTCAATCCAGCACTTGGTGATGTTTCAGAGAGGCTGCTGTCTGAACTCACCAAATTTTGCAACATCTGCCTGGCTGGCAGTGTCCCAGAGGCCATTAGACCCCTTTTCATTGGTGCCTCATTGTGTGCCCTCCGGAAAAAGGATGGCAGAATCAGGCCCATTGCAGTGGGCAACACCCTTTGGCGCCTAGTTGCCAAGGCTGCAGTAAGAAGGGTGAGTCAAGAGGCTGCTGCAATGCTGAAACCAACTTAGTTCAGTTTTGGCATTCAACAAGGCTGTGAAGCAGCTGCCCACGCAGCACGAGTGTATATCAACATGTTCGATGAAAAAGACTTGGTGAAATTGGACTTTGCCAACGCATTCAACTCAGTCAGAAGGTATTACAAAAAAAGTAATTTTTAAATATAGTAAGATTTACTCCTTTTGTAATAAAGAGTTCGGGATACATAAATACACACATTAAAATCCATTAATCTTTAATATAATATAAAAATCAACTTTCTTTGGTCTAGAGGTATTTGAACTAACATATGATAATATATACATGTTACAATAATAAATTATAATTAGCATTTACTAAAATAATAAATAATTCGTAACCCTACACAGGGTACAACTCTCTTGACACTACTGTGTCACTATATATATCTCTATGCTAAAAAAATAAATTAAGTAACATTTAAAATAATATATTACAGTCAACTGTTTCTCACGACACTTATCCGGTCGAGGCCAGTCACATGACACTATTCAGTGTACACTACAACCAGGCCATCTTCAGTGTCACACGACACCCTTTTCATCTCAGTGTTCCACTACGGTCCTGTGCATATCTCAGTGTTCCACTCCATCATACGTCCCTAAGTGTCACACTACGGTCCTGGCCCAGTTCAGTGTAACACTCCAACCTTTTCTTCATGTAATGTCCCACTAAACAGCATCCGATGACTCCGGCCCACAGTTGATCAGCGTAGACGGTGAGTCCACAGACATCACCGGTAGTCCAGTAAATCCTTTCCAAAGCCGGTTGACACACCGCTAGCCGAACACCATGCTGCAAGCTCACTGAATGCGGCCGTCAAGTAACTGAGGCCAACAGACTCAGTGAGCTGCGGTGAGCGGTTCTTCTAACGCCAGTAGATAGGTACGATTAGGTGTTCAGGTACCTACTGCGTAGATGTGTACCCTGAGGAGTTCAGGTACTTAATGTTGCTGAAGCCAGTAGACGTGTACCCTTAGGTGGTCAGGTACCTACTGCTTAGGTGCGTACAGTGAGGCGCTCAGGTACATAATGTTCTAAGGCCGGCTCAGCAGTCCCCACATTGGGTTTGATGACGTACCCAGTGGTACTGCCGGCCGGCAGGTTAACTATTTAACCGCCAGTTTGGCAGGGGGCCGCAACAGAAGGGATGCTGCTCTCCAAGCAGTTTATAGAAACTTCCCTTCCCTTTATCCCTTCATAGAATTGTGACTTCCAAACTATTGTTTGGGGACCCTGAAATTAACTCATGTGAGGGCGTGCAACAGGGGGACCCTCTCGCCCCTTTTCTATTCTCTTTGGTCATCAAGGAAGTCACAGAAGCACTCTCCAGTGAGCTCAATATCTGGTTCTTGGATGATGGTACCCTAGCTGGCACAACAGAATTTCTCCTAGAGGGCATCAGAAAAATTAAAATCATGGGAGAGAGCCTGGGCCTATCTTTAAACCCCACCAAATGTGAAATAGTTTCTACCAATCGAGAGATGATCCAGAATATTAGTGCTGTTTTACCAGGAGCACGAGCCATTGATCCAGCCAACAGCACTCTCCTTGGTGCTCCTCTTGGGCCCAATGCCATTGATCTGATCCTAGAAAAAAAAGTCTCAGACCTCCAGAAGATGGAAGGCAGGATGAAAGACACTGATACACATGATGCCTTCTACCTACTCACCAGGTGCCTGTCAATCCCAAAACTTACCTACTTTCTGAGATGCTCCCCAGGCTTCTGCAGTCCAAAATTCAAGGAATATGACTCTCTCCTTAAGATCATGCTAGTGTATTGAATCTTTCCCTTGAAGATGGACAGTGGTTGCAAGCCTCACTTCCGGTCAGGCTTAGGGGGCTGGTAGCATGCAGATCCTCCCAGATTGCTCTAACAGCTTTCCTATCCTCTTCCATAGCAACAAACGAGCTGATAAGACAAATTCTTCGTGATAACCTCAGTGACTCAGCAGAAATACAGGACCCTAGCTATGCCAGTGCCATCACTAAATGGGAGACTCTTGCTGCTCCAGCACCAAACCCTAGTGCAGCACTGACTCACAAACAATCAAGCTGGGATGGCCTGATCACTGAAAAGGTGCTTGCCAACATGCTCAGGGCTGCAACATCAGATAGGGAGAATGCCCGTCTCCAGGCTGTGAGCACACTTCACTCTGGGGACTTCCTCCAAACAGTTCCCATATCGGCAATGGGAACGCAACTCGACCCTAAGACCCTCTGTATAACAGTGTCTCTGTGCTTTGCTGCCCCAATTCACACAGAATATATGTGTATTTGCAGTGAAGCACAAGCAGAACAATACGGTGTACATGGTCTTAACTGTTCCAAAACCAAGGGCTGGCATGCAAGACGCAATGAGGTCAACGACATCATAAAGAGAACCCTTGCTACAGCTGGATGCCCAGCCGAAAGGGAGCCCCGATAACTGGCAGCCAACAATGCCCACTACCCAGCAAACCACCGCAACGGGATCACCATCTACCCTTGGAAGAATGGCAAGCTCTTAGCATGGGACTATACCTGTGTGTCCACACAGGCTGACACCTATATCCATCACAGTGTGGGGCGACAGGGAGGAGCTGCTGACCACAGGGAGGAGTACAAGATCAGCAAGTACAGGGACATAAGCCAACAATATCAATTTGTCCCAGTGGGATCAGAGACCTTGGGATCATGGGAAAAAATGCCACACGTTTCCTTAAAGAATTGGGTTCCAGACTCATCAACACCACCAGGGACCCAAGGGCAGCCACTTTCATGTTCCAGCGCCTCAGCGTGGCCATCCAGAGGGGAAATGCTTGCTGCATACTTGGCTAGCGTCCGGCTTCGGAGGAGCAGGAGGAAATTCATGATCTTTAACACATTGTACCATTGTATTCATGTTTGTTTTCTGTAAATGTATTCTGCTTAGTAATAAGTGTTCACATAGAATATAAAAAATAGGGGAGTGGTAGGAGAAGAAAATATTCAAACAGCTCCGGGGACAACCTTGAGTTTTCCCTGATGTACGTATATTGTCTTCTCTGAGGATGAGGGTCCCCAGTCCAGCTATAGAGGTGGTACTTCCTTATATTAATATATATATATATATATATATATATATATATAAATATATATATATATATATATATATATATATATATATATATATATATATATAAATATATTATATATATATATATATATATATATATATATATATATAATATATATATATATATATATATATATATATATATATATATATATATATATATATATATATATGTCGTGCCGAATAGGCAGAACTTGCTATCTTGGCTTAAATAGCAAAGCTCATTTTGCCATACAGGACAAGTGAAAATTTGTGTATGCAATAATTTCGCCAAAATCATTCTGAACCTAACGAAAAAAATATATTTCATTGTGTTTGTTTAGTATTAAATTATTTAAGGGCCACCCTGCCTTGGTGGGAATCGGCCAGTGAGATAATAAAAAAAAAAAAAATATATATATATATATAATATATATATATATATATATATATATAATATATATATATATATATATATATATATATATATATATATATATATATATATATATATATATATATATATAATATATATATATATATATGTCGTGCCGAATATGTAAAACTGGTCAATTAGCAAGAACTCATTTAAAATTAAGCCCTTTCTGAAATTTTCTCTTATACGTTTAAAGATATATTTTTTTCATTGATGTTAATGTATAAATTTATAATTTTGCACCAAAAGGAACTTAGAAAACTTACCTAACCTTATTATAACAAAAGCAATTTATTTGAGCCTAACCCAACTAAATACATTTTAAATACGTTTACGATAATTTAGTACTAAACAAACACAATCAAATATATTTTTTTCATTAGGATCAGAATGATTTTGGCGAAATTATTGCATTCACAAATTTTCACTTGTCCTATATGGCAAGATGAGCGTTGCTATTTAAGCCAAGATCGCAAGTTCTGCCTATTCGGCACGACATATATATATATATATATATATATATATATATATATATATATATATATATATATATATATATATATATATATATATATATATATATATATATATATATATATATATATATATATATATATATATACATATATGTGCATATATGTGCATATATGTATGCATATATATATATATATATATATATATATATATATATATATATATATATATATATATATATATATATATATATATATATATATATATATATATATACATATATACATATATATGCATATATGTGATGTGGGATAATCTAACGGGCTCTGGAGCCAGACCTGCTCCCCCCAACAACTACAAACAATCGCACTGGGATGGTCCAATAGTGGAAAATATTGCCTCAACAATGCTTCAGAGTGTGTCAGGGAAGGATAGAGCCCGCCTCCTGGCAGTGAGAGCCCCTCATGCTGGGGACTTTCTGTTGGCTGTTCCCAACTCCAGCCCTGGCACACGTCTCGACCCACAGACCATCCGCTTCGGTGTTGCCCTTCGACTTGCCGCCCCTATTCTCGCCGAACACAGGTGTATTTGTGGCATTGAAGCAGCAGACCGATTCAGATACCATGGTCTTGTGTGCCGTAAATCCGAGGGAAAGATTGCAAGACATGAGGAGGTTAATAACATTATCAAGAGGAGCCTCACAACAGCTGGATGCCCAGCAGTAAGGGAGCCACCCCAACTATGCAGATCTGATGGCAGCCAGAAGCGTCCAGATGGTATCACCCTTCAAGCCTGGACAGATGGGAAGCAGGTGGTGTGGGACTATACATGTGCATCTACCTTGCCTGATACCTATCTCCAATACACCAGGGAAGAAGGAGGTGCAGCTGCCAGCTTCAGGGAGTCCCAAAAATCTAGAAAATATGGAGAACTTGCCCATCATTATATGTTTGTTCCCATAGGCTCAGAGACCCTTGGCTCATGGGGAAAGAGTGCATCTATATTCCTTAAGGAGCTGGGAAAAAGACTCATCAGGGTAACTAGGGATCCCAGGGCAGCTAGTTTCCTGTTCCAGGGGCTCAGTGCGGCTGTTCAAAGGGGTAATACCTGCTGTATTTTGGGCACACGCCCCAGCTCTGAGGAGCTGGATGAGATTTTCGCCTTATAATCGGTGATACACACGTAACAACATGTACCGAATATGCCACCTTTATATCAACAATGTATCTCTTAAATCTTCTGTACCATATTATGTAATAAAATATTCCTATTAGTAAAAAAAATATATATATCAAAAGATGGGGTGATAGGGGAAGAGGAATATTCAAACGGCTTCAGGAAGAAATCCAAATATTCTTCCTTGAAGCCTTTTTATCCACTTCTCCGAGGCTATGGGTCCCACAATTTACACCAGAGGTGGACCCCATCTATATATATATATATATAATTATATATATATATATATATATAATATATATATATATATATATATATAATATATATATATATATATATATATATATATATATATATTTGTAGCAATCACAGAGACCCACATAAAGGATCATTTTGTAATCAAAATTTGGATCCCAGATTATAAACTATTCAGATGCGACAGACTGAATAGAAAAAAAAAGAGGGGGGGTTGGCTTGTACATCACAGGGTCGCTCATCAGCTCAGAACTACTAAACACCCCAAATGATGTACTTGAAGTTTTGGCAGTAAAGATTGAATACCAAAAGCTTGCCATTGTGGTTGTATACAAGCCTCCAGATGCAACTTCCCAGCAATTCCGGGAGCATGTTTTAAAAATTGACCACTGACTGGAAATTTAAAGAGGAACTTATCATACCTTCGGCTGATCTTTTCAACATATCACTACAAACTGGCATAGTGTTTGGTAAATGGAAAATGGCAAATGTAACACCTATTTGCAAGGCAGGTGACGGGTCCATGGCTTCGAACTATAGATCAATAAACCTTACCTCCATAGTGGGAAAATTTATGAAATCAATAATTGCCGAAGCAATTCTTTGCCATCTCGAAAGGCATAAATTGATTAATGAATCTCAACACGGTTTTACAAAGGGGCGTTCCTGTCTTAGGAGTTTACTAACTTTCTTCACTAAGGTATTTGAGGAGGTAGATCATGGTATTGAATATGATATTGTGTATATGGACTTCATTAAGGCTTTCGATAGAGTTCCACATCAGAGGCTAATTAAGGAAACTTAAGGCACACAGAATAGGAGGAGAAATTTTTTTCCTGGGAAAGGCTGACTGACAAATAGACAGCAAGAGTTGCATAAATGGGGAGAAATGGGAATGGGGGCACGTCACGAGCGGAGTTCCTCAGGGGTCAGTGTTGGGCCCCTTGTTGTTCTCAATCTACATAAACAAAATAGATAATGGGATAAAATAGCGACATAACCCAAATTGGATGATGACACAAAAATAGGCCTTCCAGTTCATCCTAATGAGGTCACTATTTTCCACAAGGCACAGTACTTGCTCCCATCTTTTTCCTCATCCTCATACTGACATAGACAAGGATGTCACCACAGCACCGTGTCTTCCTTTGCAGATGACACCCGAATCTGCATGACAGTGTCTTCCATTGCAGACACTGCAAGGCTCCAGGCGGACATCAACCAAATCTTTCAGTGGGCGCAGAAAACAATATGAAGTTTAAACGATGAGAAATTTCAATTACTCAGATATGGCAAACACAGGAAATTAAATCTTCATCAGAGTACAAAAACAAATTCTGGCCACAAAATAGAGCGAAACACCAACGTCAAAGACCTGGGAGTGATCATGTCGGAGGATCTCACCTTCAAGGACCATAACATTGTATCAATCGCATCTGCTAGAAAAATGACAGGATGGATAATGAGAACCTTCAAAACTGGGGATGTCAACCCATGATGACACTCTTCAGGTCACTTGTTCAAATTAGGCTGGAATATTGCTGCACACTAACAGCACCTTTCAAGGCAGGTGAAATTGCTGACCTAGAAAAGTACAGAGAACCTTCACGGCGCGCATAACGGAGATAAACACCTCAATTACTGGGAGCGCTTGAGGTTCCTGAACCTGTATTCCCTGAACGCAGCGGGAGAGATACAGGGATTATATACACCTGGAAAATCCTAGAGGGACAAAGTACCGAACTTGCACACGAAAATCACTCACTACGAAAGCAAAAGACTTGGCAGACGATGCAACATCCCCCCAATGAAAAAACAGGGTGTCACTAGCACGTTAAAAGACCATACAATAAGTGTCAGGGGCCCGAGACTGTTCAACTGCCTCCTAGCATACATAAGGGGATTATCAACAGACCCCTGGCAGTCTTCAAGCTGGCACTGGACAAGCACCTAAAGTCGGTTCCTGACTAGCCGGGTTGTGGCTCGTACGTTGGTTTGCGTGCAGTCAACAGTAACAGCCTGGTTGATCAGGTTCTGATCCACCAGGAGGCCTGGTCACAGACCGGGCCTCGGGGGCGTTGACCCACGGAACTCTCTCCAGGTAAACTCCAGATGATTTAATGGACTGATGCAATGGTCGGAAAAGTGGCAGATGCAGTTTAATATTGACAAATGCATAGTTCTAAATGTTGGACAGGAAAATAAGCATGCCTCATACAAAGTAAATAATGTAGGTCTTAATATTACGGATTGCAAAAGGTTTTAGGAGTTCTGGTTGCATAATCTAAACCAAGACACAGTGCATTAGTGTTCATAATTTAAAACTAACAGAATTTTTGGCTTCATATCTAGAAGTTAAAAAAGGGGTCCTCAGGCGTCTTAACTCTAACACTTGGTTAGGCCCTTTTAGATTATGCGCTCAATTCTGGTCACCATATTACAAAATGGATATAAAATGCTCTGGAAAACGTATAAAGGAGATGACAAAGTTGATCCATGTAACAAATCTTCCTATGAGGATAGACTAAGAACCATGAATCCCGCCTCAAGAAAGGCGTAAATTAAGGGGGGGTAGATTGAGGTGTAAAATGGAAAACGGAATTAATGAAGGGGATGTAAATAAACGTGCTGAAAATATCTAACGCAGACAGGGCTCGCAGCAATGGCTTTAAATAGGAAAATTCAGATTCAGGAAAAGGGCATAGGAATCACTGGTTTGGTAATAGAGTTGTGGATGAGAGGAACAAACTCCCGAGTACCGTTATAGACGCTAAGACGTTTTTGGTAGTTTTAAAAAAAGGTTTGATAAATTCGTGAGTGTGTTGTTAGTTGGACCTGACTAGCTTGTTTCTGCTGGGTCTGGTGCAGTGCTCCTTCCTTAAGTGACGTGTCTGACCTCACTAGGTCAAGGGGAGAACTGCACCTGCTTCGCATAGGCAGAGGCCTGTGGCAGTGTTCCTTTTTATGTTCTTTTTTAATGATCTTTTCCACAGCAAAAGAGTTTTCTTTCGATATTTCACCAACATCAACAGTAAACACTCCACCCGCAGTTGTAGACGCGTCAGCTATAATGGAACTTATGGTTGTTTTTTAGCTCATAGAGGCACCTTTACCGACAATTCTCCCATGGGAGAGGTTGACCTCAATAAGTAATTCCCAGGAAACGTAACAAAAGAGAGACGACCACTGTCCCCTACCCTCTACCTATCTTCGCCATGCTCCATCTTCTCAGATCAAGTTTTACCGAAATTTTTGAGTTCGAATATAATTATATTGAACTTACCCCCATTCTGCCTGGATAAATTTTTTAGTATCTCCATTTTTGTCGTCTCATGATTTGTCTCGAGTAAAAATTATATCTCTTTTATCACCAAATCGACTTCCCAATACCAGCTACTAACGTAGGTGTTGGAATATCATTTGGAGAGTTTCACGTTACTTTTGGATGCTTTTCAAGATACTTTTGGAGTCTTTCAAGTTACTTTTAGAAACTTTGGAAGACTCCTCAGATCAAATCCTAACACACTTCTAACAATATTTCACATCGAGATACACCTACAACAGATCACAACATGTTATATCACTCACTATATTTTACAACCTCAAAGACAACCCCCAACAGCTCACAAGAGATCACAATATGTGATACCTTTCATACACCCCACAACACTATTCACTTTCATTTTTTTTCACTCCCAACCCCAAACAACAAAACAAATCGCTACTCGGAGATTTCAGTGCTCTGTCAGATACAGTTATAAACAGAAAAAAATTAATCTTCATTCATGGTATTCCCAGTGTAGAGTTCTGTCAACAATGTTCTCACGTTTGTAGCTAAAATGAGGCCATTGTCTCTTCACATTCCGCTGCTAGCCAGGTCAAAGACTGACCAACGTTAACCGCTCCCACACACATCAACTCCCCCACACACACACACACACACACACACACACACACACACACACACACACACACACACACACTGTCGCCCAGCGACAGTATGAAAACGACATAGCATCGAAAGTCAAATCTGACCCGAAACTGCTGTATAGCCACATTAGGAGGAAGACAACAGTCAAGGACCAGGTGATAAGGCTGAGGAAAGAAGGTGGAGAACTCACAAGAAACGATCAAGAGGTATGTGAGGAGCTCAACACGAGATTTAAGGAAGTATTTACAGTAGAGACAGGAAGGACTCTGGGGGGACAGACCAGATGGGGACACCAGCAAGGAATACACCAACAAGTGTTGGGCGACATACATACAGATGAGGAGGAGGTGAAGAAACTGCTAAGGGACATCGATACCTCAAAGGCAATGGGACCGGACAACATCTCCCCGTGGGTCCTTAGAGAAGGAGCAGATATGTTGTGCGTGCCACTTACCACAATCTTCAACACGTCCCTGGAAACTGGGCAACTACCTGAGGTATGGAAGACGACAAATGTATGTTCCCATTTTTTAAAAAAGGAGACAGAAAAGAGGCACTAAACTATAGACCTGTGTCATTGACGTGTATAGTATGCAAAATTATGGAGAAGATTATCAAGAGGAGAGTGGTGGAGCACCTGGAACGGAACAAGAGTATAAATGCCAACCAGCACGGATTCACGGAAGGCAAATCCTGTGTCACAAACCTTCTGGAGTTTTATGATAAAATAACAGAAGTAAGACATGAGAGAGAGGGGTGGGTTGATTGCATCTTCTTGGACTGCAAGAAGGCCTTTGACACAGTTCTTCACAAGAGATTAGTGCAGAAGCTAGAGCATCAGGCGCATATAACAGGAAGGGCACTGCAATGGATCAGAGAATACCTGACAGGGAGGCAACAACGAGTCATGGTACGTAATGATGTATCACAGTGGGCACCTGTGACGAGTGGGGTCCCACAGGGGTCGGTCCTAGGACCAGTGCTATTTTTGGTATATGTGAACGACATGACGGAAGGGTTAGACTCGGAAGTGTCCCTGTTTGCAGATGATGTGAAGTTAATGAGGAGAATTAAATCTGATGAGGACCAGGCAGGACTTCAAAGACACCTGGACAGACTGGACACCAGGTCCAGCAAATGGCTTCTCGAATTTAATCCTGCCAAATGCAAAGTCATGAAGATAGGGGAAGGGCACAGAAGACCACAGACAGAGTATAGGCTAGGTGGCCAAAGACTGCAAACCTCGCTCAAGGAGAAAGATCTTGGGGTGAGTATAACACCGAGCATGTCTCCGGAAGCACACATCAATCAGATAACTGCTGCAGCATATGGGCGCCTGGCAACCTGAGAACAGCATTCCGATACCTTAATAAGGAATCATTCAAGACACTGTACACCGTGTATGTCAGGCCCATACTGGAGTATGCAGCACCTGTTTGGAACCCGCACTTGATAAAGCACGTCAAGAAACTAGAGAAAGTACAAAGGTTTGCGACAAGGTTAGTTCCAGAGCTAAGGGGAATGTCCTATGAAGAAAGATTAAGGGAAATCGGCCTGACGACACTGGAGGACAGGAGGGTCAGGGGAGACATGATAACGACATATAAAATACTGCGTGGAATAGACAAGGTGGACAAAGACAGGATGTTCCAGGGAGGGGACACAGAAACAAGAGGCCACAATTGGAAGTTGAAGACACAAATGAGTCAGAGAGATAGTAGGAAGTATTTCTTCAGTCATAGAGTTGTAAGGCAGTGGAATAGCCTAGAAAATGACGTAGTGGAGGCAGGAACCATACACAGTTTTAAGACGAGGTTTGATAAAGCTCATGGAGCGGGGAGAGAGAGGGCCCAGTAGCAACCGGTGAAGAGGCGGGGCCAGGAGCTAAGACTCGACCCCTGCAACCACAAATAGGTGAGTACAAATAGGTGAGTACAAAACACCCACACCCCACACCAACTACCACACGCACATACACACCCACACCCGACACCAACTACCACACACACACACCTACACAAACTACCACACACACACACACACACACACACACACACACACACACACACACACACACACACACACACACACACACACACACACACACACACACACACACACACACACACACACATACACACACACACACACAAACACAAACACACACACACACACATGCACACACAGACACACACACACACACACACACAAACACACACACACACACACACACACACACAACAGAGGAAGTTGAAGGGGAAACATATGAAGCAAGAAAACAAGTGGAAAAAAGCAATTGAAAGCATCATGGAAGCAATAGGAGAAGACGACATGACCCAGCTGGAAATTTTTTTGGAGAATAGGGGGGTTTGTAAAACAAAGAATCCGGCCAGTGAAAGTGACCTTCAAGGCAGAATCGACTCGGAAAAGGATCCTGCAGGAGAAAGCACGATTAAGGGACATGCCGGCATACAGGAACGTGTATGTCGACCGCGACAGAACACAAGAAGAAAGGCAGAAACTGAGCGAGATGGTACAAAGGCGAAAGGAGGAAAGAGAGGGGATGGAGAAGACAGACAGGAGATCCCAGACACAGGAAGAAGATCAAATACAGCCTCCCTCACAACTTCCTATAGTAGCCTCCCAACCAGGTCAACCCCAGTGCAACCAAACACTCTAAATCAAAACACCCATGCCACATCCAATGCCCCCACCCACTACATTACAAACTCCACCCCCACAGCAACAACACATAGTTCCTTATCAGGTCTTCCACTTCCCCAACCCCAATATACCTCCCAGACCACAGTCTAAGAAAAGAAGTTGAAGGCGTGGTATACAAAGGCAGATTGAATAACAAGTAAGTATGAGGAGTTTCATGAAAGAATCAAGGAGACATCCCCAGACATAATAGCACTCACAGAAACAAAACTCACCAGAATAATAACAGATTCAACCTTTCCATCCGGATATCAAATCCTCAGGAAAGACAGAGGGAGGAGAGGGGGAGGAGGAGTTGCACTGCTCATTAAAAACCAGTGGGGTTTTGAGAAAATGGAAGGAATGGATGGCACGGGCGAAAGAGACTACTTAGTAGAAACAATCCAGTCTGATGGACATAAGGTGATAATTGCAGAAATGTACAACACACCACAGAACTGCAGGAGGCCAAGAGAAGAATACGATGAGAGCAACAGAGCAATGGTCGACACACTAGCCGAGGTGGCCAGGAGAGCACACATGGGGGGAGCAAAGTTACTAGTTATGGGTGATTTCAATCACACGGAGATTGACTGGGAAAACCTGGAGCCCCATGGGGGTCCCGAAACTTGGAGAGCCAAGATGATGGATGTGGTACTGGAAAACCTCATGCATCAACATGTTAGAGACACTTCCAGAGAGAGAGGAGAGGATGAACCAGCAAGACTGGACCTTGTATTCACCTTGAGTAGTTCCGACATCGAGGATATTATGTATGAAAGGCCCCTGGGAGCTAGTGATCATGTGGTTCTGTGCTTCGACTACATAGTTGAGTGGAGGGTGGGAAAACCCAAACTACAAAAAGGGGAACTACTCAGGCATGAAGAACTTCACTCAAGACATTCAGTGGGAGAGGGAACTGACAGGAAAACCAGTGCAAGAAATGGTGGACTATGTGGCAACAAAATGCAAGGAGGCAGAGGAGAGGTTTTTTCCCAAGGGAAACAGAATTAATGGGAAGAACAGAACGAGTCCTTGGTTCACCCAAAGGTGTAGGGAGGCAAAAACTAGGTGTACTAGAGAATGGAAAAGGTACAGAAGACACAGAACTCAGGAAAATAAAGAGATTAGCCGAAGAGCCAGAAACGAATATGCACAGATAAGAAGGGAGGCTCAGCGACAATATGAAAATGACAGCATCAAAAGTAAAGACTGACCCGAAGCTGTTGTACAGCCACATCAGGAGAAAAACAACAGTCAAGGACCAGGTAATCAGACTGAGAAAGGGTGATGGAGAATTCACAAGAAACGACCGAGAGGTATGTCCGGAGCTCAACACGAGATTTGAAGAAGTATTTATAGTGGAAACCAGTAGGACTCCAGGAAATCAGAACAGGGGGGTACACCAGCAAGTGCTGGATGACGTACACATAACCAAGGAGGAGGTGAAGAAGCTGCTATGCGAACTTGACACCTCAAAGGCGGTGGGACCAGACAACATCTCTCCGTGGGTCCTTAAAGAGGGAGCAGAGATATTGTGTGTGCCATTAACAAAGATCTTCAACACATCACTTGAAACTGGGTAACTCCCCGAGGTATGGAAGATGGCAAATGTAGTCCCAATTCTTAAAAAAGGGAGGCAGACATGAGGCACTAAACTATAGACCTGTATCACTAACGTGTATAGTATGCAAGGTCATGGAGAAGATCATCAGGAGGAGAGTGGTGGAGCACCTGGAAAGAAACAAGTGTATAATTGACAACCAGCACGGTTTCAGGGAAGGAAAATCCTGTGTCACAAACCTACTAGAGTTTTATGACAAGGTGACAGAAGTAAGACAAGAGAGAGAGGGGTGGATCGACTGCATTTTTTGGACTGCAAGAAGGCCTTTGACACAGTTCCTCACAAGAAGTTACTGCAAAAGCTAGAGGATCAGGCACACATAACAGGAAAGGCTCTGCAATGGATCAGAGAATACCTGACAGGGAGGCAACAACGAGTCATGGTACGTGACGAGATGTCAGAGTGGGTGCCTGTGACAAGCGGGGTTCCACAGGGGTCAGTCCTAGGACCTGTGCTGTTCTTGGTATATGTGAACGACATAACGGAAGGGATAGACTCAGAAGTGTCCTTGTTTGCAGATGATGTGAAGTTAATGAGAAGAATCAAATCGGATGAGGATCAGGTAGGACTAAAAAGAGACCTGGACAGGCTACAAGCCTGGTTCAGCAACTGGCTCCTTGAGTTTAACCCTGCCAAATGTAAAGTCATGAAGATTGGGGAAGGGCAAAGAAGACCGCAGACACAATATAGTTTAGATGGCCAAAGACTGCAAACCTCACTCAATGAAAAAGATCTGGGGGTGAGTATAACACCGAGCATATCTCCTGAGGCGCACATCAATCAGATAACTGTTGCAGCATACGGGCGCCTGGCAAACCTATGGATAGCGTTCCGATACCTAAGTAAGGATTCGTTCAAGACTCTGTATACCATTTACGTCAGGCCCATACTGGAGTATGCAGCACCAGTTTGGAATCCACATCTAGTCAAGCACGTCAAGAAATTATAGAAAGTGCAAAGGTTTGCAACAAGACTAGTCCCAGAGCTACGGGGATTGTCCTACGAAGAAAGGTTGAGGGAAATCGGCCTGACGACACTGGAGGACATTAGGGTCAGGGAAGACATGATAACGACATATGAAATACTGTGCAGAATAGACAAGGTGGACAAAGATGGGATGTTCCAGAGAAGGGACACAGACACAAGAGGTCACAATTGGAAGTTGAAGACTCAGATGAATCAAAAGGATGTTAGGATATTTCTTCAGTCATAGAGAAGTCAGGCCGTGGAATAGCCTAGAAAGTGATGTAGTGGAGGCGGGAACCATACATAGCTTTAATTCGAGGTATGATAAAGCTCATGGGGCAGTGAGAGAGACGACCTAGTAGCAATCAGCGAAGAGGCGGGGCCAGGAGCTATGAATCGACCCCTGCAACCACAAATAGGTGAGTACAAATAGGTGAGTACACACACACAAACACACACACACTGTACACTGTGTATGTTAGGCCCATACTGGAGTATGCAGCACCAGTCTGGAACCCACTCCAGGTCAAGGACGTCAAGAAGTTAGAGAAAGTAATCGTAATGACACGATTGCAAACAAACCATACCCCCGGCCGGGATTGAACCCGCGGTCATAGAGTCTCAAAACTCCAGCCCGTTGCATTAGCCACTAGACCAGCTGGTCTAGCGGCTAATGCGACGGGCTGGAGTTTTGAGACTCTATGACCGCGGGTTCAATCCCGGCCGGGGGTATGGTTTAAAGAAAGTACAAAGGTTTGCAACAAGGCTAGTCCCAGAGCTCAGGGAATGTCGTACGAGGAAAGACTGAGGGAAATCGGACTGACGACACTGGAGGACAGAAGGGTAAGGGAAGATATGATAACGAAATACAACATACTGCGGGGAATAGACAAGGTGGACAGAGAAAGGATGTTCCAGAGAGGGGACATAGAAGCAAGGGGTCACAACTGGAAGCTGAAGACTCAGACGTGTCACAGGGACGTTAGGAAGTATTTCTTCAGTCATAGAGTCGTCAGGAAGTGGAATAGCCTAGCAAGAGAAGTAGTGGAGGCAGGAACCATACATAGTTTTAAGAAGAGGTATGACAAAGCTCAGGAAGCAGAGAGGGAGAGGACCTAGTAGCGATCAGTGAAGAGGCGGGGCCAGGAGCTGAGTCTCGACCCCTGCAACCACAATTAGGTGAGTACAATTAGGTGAGTACACATACATGCACACACACACACATGCATACACACAAACACACACACACACACACACAAAAACACACACACAAACACACACACACACACACAAACACACACACACACATATCCATCCCCTCTCTCCCTCAAACCATCTAACAGCCTCCCCCAACTATCTCTACCCCTCCAATAACCATCCTCCCCCTCCCCCACAACCATCCATCCCCTCTCCTCCTAACCATCTATTCCCCTCCCCCTAACCACCCGTCCCCCCTTCTGTGGAGCAACGGGGGAACTTAGAACCAGGATGAGGACAAGGTGCTCCAAGGACGAATCTGGGAGGGAGGAATGGGAGGTAGAGCTCAAAAAAAGGGAGGAAGACTGGGGAAGGAGAATAGATGAGCTGGAAAGGAAGATGGAAGAGAGGTTAGCAGCAGAATGCAGAAGGTGGAAACAACAGGCCACAGCAGCAGAAATCAAGATAGAGAGATAAGAAGAGGAGCTGAGACATCTGAAACAGCACAGAGACAAAGATATTACAGAAGTAGCATCGGCAATGGCTACATCAAACACAAACAACAGGTCTGAAAGAAGCATGGAAACTAAACTGTATGCAGAGGTCCTGTCAAACCCACATGGGGCCAAAACAAAGACAGGGAGCACACTAGGACAGAATGAGAGGTTGGAAGACATTGAAGGAACTAGGACATGTGCAAGGACCTTACCAGATACCTGTGGGGCCAGGAACAGGTGAGCAGGAAGGACAAACCAAGAAGCATAGGGGCCATAAACTAGGGAAGGGACTGAAGGAAGAACACTCCACGGGGAAAGGGAAATAAAACACATCAGAGGATGCAATGGAGTCACAGTGGGAGGTGAAAGGAGAGATCCGTGTTTGTCTATGGCTAGACGAAGCTAAAGGGGAAACTTATGATGAAAGAAAGCAGAAGGAGAAACAAGCGATTGAAGATATCATGAAGGTGATAGGCGAGGGGGACAAAGACCCTGGTGGCAAATTTTCGGGGAATTGGGTGGTTCACAAAGAAAAAAAATCGGGCCCCCTCAAAGTAATTTTCAAGGCAGAATCAACCCGAACCATGATCCTGCAGGAGAAAGCACGGCTGAGAGGCAAGCAGGAGTTCCGGAGTGTGTACCTCGATCGAGACAGAACACAGGACGAAAGGAAGACAATGAAAGAGAGAGTTCAAAAGCGAAAGGAGAAATGGGAGGAAATGAAAAAGGAGAGCAGAATAACCCAGGATCAAATGGAAGGACAAGCGCACCCTCCAGAAACACCTGCAGAAGGACTCCAGCCACGACACCCCAAGGCAACTGAACAATCCAAACCAACCATCACACACCGATCCCTCTGTTTCCACCCCCCGCACCACAGTTACAGTATTAGAACAGAAGTTGAAGGTTTGGTACACAAATTCAGATGGATTAACGAATAAACATGAGGAATGGCAAGAAAGAATCAATGAGAAGTCCCCAGACATCATAGCACTTACAGAAACAAAACTCACGGAGACAATAACAGATGCGATCTTCCCACCAGGATACCAGATCATGAGGAAAGATAGAAGGGGCAGGGGGGGAGGTGGGGTTGCTCTGCTCGTAAAAAACAGATGGAAATTCGAGAAAATGGAAGGCATAGATGAGACAGGAGAAAGAGATTACATAGCAGGTACACTTCAGTCTGGGGAACACAAAGTGGTCCCTTGCAGTGAATGTATAATCCACCACAGAACTGCAGGAGGCCAAGAGAGAATATGAAGAGAGCAACAGAGCAATGGTGGACACACTTGCTGAGGTGGCAAGAAGAGCTCACTCCAGCAGAGCAAAGTTGCTGGTTATGGGGGATTTCAACCACAGGGAGATTGACTGGGAAAACCTGGAGCCACATGGGGGTCCTGAAACATGGAGAGCCAGGATGTTGGACGTGGTGCTGGAAAACCTCATGCACCAACATATTAAGGACACTACCAGAGTGAGAGGGGAGGATGAACCAGCAAGATTGGACCTTGTGTTCACCCTGGGCAGCTCAGACATTGAGGACATCAAGTATGAGAGTCCCCTAGGAGCCAGCGACCACGTGGTTCTGTGCTTTGAATACATAGTAGAGCTGCAAGTGGAGAGAATAACAGGAGTTGAATGGGAAAAGCCTGACTATAAAAGAGGGGACTACATAGGTTTGAGGAACTTCCTGCGGGAGGTCCAGTGGGACAGAGAACTGGCAGGAAAGCCAGTAAATGAAATGATGGAATATGTAACAACAAAATGCAAGGAGGCAGTGGAAAGGTTTATTCCCAATGGCAACGGTAACAACGGGAAGACCAGAACGAGCCACTGATTTACCCGACTGAGTAAGGAGGCAAAAACAAAGTGCAATAGAGAATGAAAAAGTAAAAGAAGGCAGAGAACACACGAAAACAGGGAGATCAGTCGCAGAGCCAGGAATGAGTACGCACAGGAAAGGAGGGAGGCCCAGCGACAGTATGAAAATGACATACATCGAGAATCAAGACTGACCCGAAACTGTTTTTGTAGCCACATCAGGAGGAAGACAACAGTGAAAGACCAGGTGATCAGATTAAGGACAGAAGGTGGAGAACTCACAAGAAATGATCAGGAGGTATGTGAGGAGCTGAACAGGAGATTTAAGGAAGTTTTTACAGGAGAGACAGGAAGGGCTGTGGGAAGACAGCACAGAAGGGAACATCAAGAGGAAATATACCAACAAGTGTTGGATGACATACGAACAACTGAGGAGGAGGTGAAGAAGCTCTTAAGTGACCTTGACACCTCAAAGGCGATGGGACCGGACAACATCTCCCCATGGGTCCTTAGAGAAGGAGCAGAGATGCTGTGCATGCCTCTAACCACAATCTTCAACACATCCCTTGAAACTGGGCAACTACCTGAGAAATAGAAGACAGCTAATGTAGTCCCCATATTTAAGAAAGGAAACAGAAACGGGCACTAAACTACAGACCTGTCTCTCTGACATGTATTCTGTGCAAAGTCATGGAGAAGATTATCAGGAGGAGAGTGGTCGAACACCTGGAAAGGAACAAGATTTTAAATGAAAACCAGCATGGGTTCATGGAAGGCAAATCTTGCATCACAAACCTCCTGGAGTCTTATGACAAGGTAACAGAAGTAAGACACGAGAGAGAGGGGTGGGTAGATTGCATTTCCTAGACTGCAGGAAGGCCTTTGACACAGTTCCCCACAAGAGATTAGTGCAGAAGCTGGAGGGTCAGGCGCATGTAAAAGGGAGGGCACTGCAATGGATAAGGGAATACCTGACAGGGAGCCAGCAACGAGTCATGGTACGTGAAGAGGTATTACAGTGGGCGCCTGTTACGAGCGGGGTCCCACAGGGGTCAGTTCTAGGACCAGTGCTATTTTTGATATATGTGAACGACATGATGGAAGGAATAGACTCTGAAGTGTCCCTGTTTGCAGATGACGTGAAGTTGATGAGAAGAATTAAATCGGAAGAGGAATATGCAGGACTGCAAAGAGACCTGGACAGGCTGGACATGTGGTCCAGTAACTGGCTTCTCGAATTCAATCCAGCCAAACGCAAAGTCATGAAGATTGGGGAGGGGCATAGAAGACCGCAGACAGAGTATAGGCTAGGTGGACAAAGACTACAGACCTCACTCAGGGAGAAAGACTTTGGAGTGACCATAACACCGAGCACATCGCCGGAGGCACACATCAACCAAATAACTGCTGCAGCATACGGGCGCCTGGCAAACCTGAGAATAGCGTTCCGATACCTTAATAAGGAATCGTTCAAGACACTGTACACTGTGTATGTTAGGCCCATACTGGAGTATGCAGCACCAGTCTGGAACCCACACCTGGTCAAGCACGTCAAGAAGTTAGAGAAAGTACAAAGGTTTGCAACAAGGCTAGTCCCAGAGCTCAAGGGAATGTCGTATGAGGAAAGGTTTAGGGAAATCGGACTGACGACACTGGAAGACAGAAGGGTCAGGGGAGACATGATGACGACATACAAGATACTGCGGGGAATAGACAAGGTGGACAGAGATAGGAAGTTCCAGAGAGGGGACACAGGGACAAGGGGTCACAACTGGAAGCTGAAGACTCGGACGAGTCACAGGGATGTTAGGAAGTATTTCTTCAGTCATAGAGTTGTCAGCAAGTGGAATAGCCTAGCAAGTGAAGTAGTGGAGGCAGGAACCATACATAGTTTTAAGAAGAGGTATGACAAAGCTCAGGAAGCAGAGAGAGGACCCAGTAGCGATCAGTGAAGAGGAGGGGCCAGAAGCTGAGTCTCGACCCCTGCAACCACAATTAGGTGAGTACAATTAGGTGAGTACACACACACGCACACACACACGCACACACAAAAAAAAAAAAAAAAAAAAAAAAAAAACTGACGACACTGGAGGACATGAGAGATAGGCGGTGTTACAAAAAACGTGATTTCTAATAAGCATAGAGATCTCCAGTGAATACTAGAAAGGACTGCTCTTCTAACATCCAGCCTGTTACTGGGTTTTCGTAACAATTAGTCAGTATCCTTGTCCGATTATCCATTAGAATTCAATAAGAATTAATAGTGCTTCAGGATTACGACTGGTAGGCTACTAACTAAAGAAATTAAAATTTAATAAATTTATTAATCACAGTCTAGAGGTATATTATCAAATAAAATTAAATTAATCAATTCAAACAAATTAATAATAATCAATTCTCTCGTGTACAGTAGTATTGTGCTGAAAGCACATATCACATTTATATGTCTTAAGTACCGTCTGGTACATTAATATTTAATAATACAAATAAGTGGGTGTATGTGTGTAAGTGCTCTAAGTAGTTCACTATGTCTCACGACTCGACTAGACTTAAACAAGTGACTGATAAAGTCCTCAAATAAATTAACTTCTTGACCAACTGGCAAACAGAACAGTCTACTTGAACAATAAAAAGAATGCTAAGCCCAATAGCAATATAACAAGCAACTACGACACAGAATCAAGAACAAGGAGATGATATAACGACACTAAGTAGGGACCATCTGCAGATCCTCCACAAAAGTCATAAAACTCCCATACTACTGAATCTAAGTTCAGCATAAGAAAATCCCCGACTGTGACAGTACACAGATACCAGTACAAGTTAGGTCAGAAGCTACAGCTCAGGACCTGAGTTGCTCAGACTGTCTGTGTGACACACAACCTCAGTACAACGTCGAAAATCACTAAGTCTATAAAATGTTCTGTGAACAGAGTCCCACAGAACCTACAACAATAATAATGAGGCAGAGACGATCTTCCAACAAGGGCCAATAAGGGAAATATAGGCACTTCTTGTCAGGAATACATCCAACCACCAAGAGAGTCTAGACCAGACTGAATACTTCAGGCGAGGTGTGAACACCCCCTCGATCACGTGATAGCTCCGTGGACAACTGCAGCTCAGAAACACCGAGAAGACGGCTGGGAAACGAGCAAAGGGCGATAATTACAGTAGTTAGACGATCAAGGCTTGAACTATGAGCACTGAATAATATATACATAAATGTTACATCCTACCTAACAACATAACTAAGTCAAATAATAATATAAAGCAATACATTTACGATTTAGCTATTATCGCAAATATAAGCAATATAAAATTATATGAAAAGGTAATATAAACTATATACATAATATACATCATATACATTGTGACCCATTCAGAGGTTGTAACAGTGTGACATATTGATCATTGAGCGAGTTGTGATATGTTGATCATTGAGCTAGGCCTGATATGTTGATCATTGAGCTAGGTGTGATATATTGATCATTGACCTAGGTGTGATATATTGATCATTGAGCTAGGTGTGATAAATTGATCATTAAGCTAGGTGTGATATATTGATCATTGAGATAGGTGTGATAAACTGATCATTAAGCAAGGTTTGATATTATGATCATTGAGCTAGGTGTGATAAATTGATCATTAAGCTAGGTGTGATATATTGATCATTGAGCTAGGTGTGATAAACTGATCATTAAGCAAGGTTTGATATTATGATCATTGAGCTAGGTGTGATATATTGATCATTGAGCTAGGTGTGATATATTGATCATTGAGATAGGTGTGATAAACTGATCATTAAGCAAGGTTTGATATTATGATCATTGAGCTAGGTGTGATAAATTGATCATTAAGCTAGGTGTGATATATTGATCATTGAGCTAGGTGTGATAAACTGATCATTAAGCAAGGTTTGATATTATGATCATTGAGCTAGGTGTGATAAATTGATCATTAAGCTAGGTGTGATATATTGATCATTGAGCTAGGTGTGATAAACTGATCATTAAGCAAGGTTTGATATTATGATCATTGAGCTAGGTGTGATATATTGATCATTGAGCTAGGTGTGATATATTGATCACTGAGCTAGGTCTGATATATTGATCATTGAGGTAGGTGTGATATATTGATCACTGAGCTAGGTCTGATATATTGATCATTGAGGTAGGTGTGACATATTGATCATTGAGCTAGGTCTCATATATTGACCTTTGAGCTAGGTGTGATATGTTGATCATTTAGCTAGGTGTGATATATTTGTGTTTGATCTAGGTGAGATATGTTGATCATTGAGCTAGGTGTGATATATTCATCACTGAGCTATGTCTGATATATTCATCATTGAGCGAGTTGTGATATGTTGATCATTGAGCAAGGTTTGGTATTATGATCATTGAGCTAGGTGTGATATATTGATCAGTGAGGAAGTTGTGATATATTGATCATTGAGCTAAGTGTGATATATTGGTCATTGAGCTAGGTGTGATATATTGATCACTGAATTAGATGTGATGTATTGATCATTGAGCTATGTGTGATATATTGATCATTGAGTTGGTGTGATATATTGATCATTGGTATGTTGGTCAATTAGCTAGGTGTGATATGTTGATCATTGAGCTAAGTGTGATATATTGATCATTGAGCTAAGTGTACTATATTGGCCATTGAGTTAGGTGTGATATATTGATCATTGGTATGTTGGTCAATTAGCTAGGTGTGATATGTTGATCATTGAGCTAAGTGTGATATATTGATCATTGAGCTAAGTGTACTATATTGATCATTGAGCAAGGTGTGCTATATTGATCATTGGATTAGGTTTGGTATATTGATCATTGAGCTAATAGATATATATTGATCATTTAGCTATGTGTGATATGTTGATCATTGAGCTAGGTGTGACATGTTGATCATTGAGCATGGTGTGATATGTTGATCATTGAGCTAGGTGTGACATGTTGATCATTGAGCAAGGTGTGATATGTTGATCATTGAGCAAGGTGTGATATGTTGATCATTGAGCTAGGGGTTTATATATTGATCATGAAATTTGATGTGTGTATTGGTCATTGACTATGTTGATTATTTATGATTGATTTGTATTATTGATCATTGGAGTTGGCAATTTTGCGGTGTGATATGTTATCATTTAGCTAAGTGTGATATATTGACTTGAGCTAAGTGTCCCATTTGGCCATTGAGTTAGGGGCGATATATTGATCATTGATTGGTTTTGGGATATTGTCATTGAGCTAATGATAAAATTTATTTTTTAGCTATGTTGTATGTTATCATTTAGTAGGGGTGCATGTTGATCATTGAGCTGGGTTTGTATTTGATCATTGGTAGGGGTGACAGTTGATCATTGGCAAGGGGTGATATGTTTATCATTAGAGGGGTGATATGTTTGGGCATTGACCCGGGTGTTTGTTGATATTTAGCTAGGTGGTGTTACATAAAACGCGATTTCTAAAAAAACTAGGTCTCCAGTGAATACTAGAAAGGGCTGCCCTTCTAACATTGCCCGTTACTGGGTTTTCGAACAATTAGTCAGTTCCTTTCCAATTTCCATTAGAATTCAATAAGAAATTTAAAAGTGCTTCAGGGTTACGACTGGGGAGGGTACAACAAAAAAATTAAAATTTTAAAAAATTTATTAATCACAGTCTAGAGGTTTTTATCAAATTTTTTTAAAATTAATAAAAACAAAAAAATTAATTAAAACAATTTCTCGTGTACATAGAATTTTTGCTGAAAGACATATCACTTTATTGTCTTAAGTACCGTTGGTACATTAATATTTAATAAAACAAATAAGTGGGTGTTGTTTTTGTAAATGCTCTAAGTAGTTCCAGTCTCACGACTGATTGACTTAAAAAAGTGACGCAAAGTCCTCACACCCCAATAACTTAGACCACCTGGCAATGAACAGCTGCTTGAACAATAAAACGTATTAAGCCCAATAACAATTAACAACAACGTGACATGAACAGGAACAAGGGGGATAATAAACGACACTAAGTAGGGACCTGAAGTTTACCTGGGGAGAGTTCCGGGGGGAACGCCCCCGCGGCCCCCTGTGACCAGGCCTCCTGGTGGATCAGGCCTGATCAACCAGGTGTTGGTTTTGGGTGCACGCCCCAAAACCAACGTAGGCCCCGCCCCGGTGTCGGGAACTGATTTTAGGTGCTTTTCCAGGGCCCGTTGAAGACTGCCAGGGGGCTGTTGAATCCCCTTATGTGTGCTGGGAGGCGTTGAAAAGTCTCGGGCCCCGACACTTACGTTGGTTTTTTTTTTTACGCTCTGCGACCTTTACAAAAGTCACAAAACTCCCCAAAAATTTAATCTAGACAGCAAAGAAAATCCCCCCTCCGTGAATACACAGATACCCGTACAAAATTAGGTCAGAACTACAGCTCAGGACCCGAGTTCTCAATGTCTATTTGGGCACAAACCTCATACAACGTCGAAAATCACAAAATCTAGACAAAGTTCTGTGAACAGAGTTTACAGAACCCCCAACAAGAAAGTGACAAAGACAATCTTCCAACTAGGGCCAATAAGGAAGAGTTAGGTACTTCTTGTCAGGAATACGTCCAACCACCAAGAGAGTCTAGACCAGACTGAATACTCCAGTTGAGGTGTGAACACCCCCATCCTTCTGATCACGTGATTTCTCCGTGGACTGTTGCTACTCAGAAACACCGAGAAGCCGGCTGGGAAACGAGCAATGGGCGATAATTACAGTAGTTAGACAATCAAGACTTGAACTATGAGCACTGAATAATATATACATAAATGTTACATCCTACCTAATAATATAACTAAGTCAAATAATAATACAAAGCAATATATTTACGATTTATCTATTATCCCAAATATAAGCAATATAAAATTATATGAAAAGATAATATACATTATATACATTGTGACCCATTCAGGGGTCACAACATTATAATGACATACAAAATACTGAGAGGAATTGACAAGGTGGACGAAGACAGGATGTTCCAGAGACTGGACACAGTAACAAGGGGACACAGTTGGAAGTTGAAGACACAGATGAATCACAGGGATGTTAGGAAGTATTTCTTCAGCCACAGAGTAGTCAGGAAGTGGAATAGTTTGGGATGCGATGTAGTGGATTCAGGATCCATACATAGCTTTAAGCAGAGGTATGATAAAGCTCACGGTTCAGGGAGAGTGACCTAGTAGTGACCAGTGAAGAGGCGGGGCCAGGAGCTCGGACTCGACCCCTGCAACCTCAACTAGGTGAGTACGACTAGGTGAGTACAACTAGGTGAGTACAACTAGGTGAGTACACACACAGACACTTTTTTACAATTACAAAACTCTCCTCAGATTTACTTGTACCAATATTTCACTACTACCTCAAACACACCTCATACACAAACTCACCCACATACAACCACATACACTTATACTCATCTATACACACTTATTATATATATAAGACAAGTTAACTCATATCACACCTAGCTCAAACATCAACATATCACACCTAGCTCAAACATCAACATATCACACCGAGCTCAAACATCAACATATCACACCGAGCTCAAACATCAACATACCACACCTAGCTCAAACATCAACATACCACACCTAGCTCAAACATCAACATATCACACTAGCTCAAACATCAACATACCACACCTAGCTCAAACATCAACATACCACACCTAGCTCAAACATCAACATACCACACCTAGCTCAAACATCAACATATCACACCTAGCTCAAACATCAACATATCACACCTAGCTCAAACATCAACATACCACACCTAGCTCAAACATCAACATACCACACCTAGCTCAAACATCAACATACCACACCTAGCTCAAACATCAACATATCACACCTAGCTCAAACATCAACATACCACACCTAGCTCAAACATCAACATACCACACCTAGCTCAAACATCAACATATCACACCTAGCTCAAACATCAACATAATCACACCTAGCTCAAACATCAACATACCACACCTAGCTCAAACATCAACATATCACACCTAGCTCAAACATCAACATACCACACCTAGCTCAAACATCAACATACCACACCTAGCTCAAACATCAACATACCACACCTAGCTCAAACATCAACATATCACACCTAGCTCAAACATCAACATACCACACCTAGCTCAAACATCAACATACCACACCTAGCTCAAACATCAACATTTTCTCTTTACAGAACACCTCATTATTTCACTAAATCCACACAGACCACCTTATATATTTTTTATTATAATCTTCATAGGAAACTTTATGTTTTCATTAAATTCTTTAATGAACACCCCAACACAAGATACACAAACACACTTCACTACTGAGGAGGAGGTGAAGAAGCTGTTAAGTGACCTCGATACCTCAAATGCAATGGAACCAGACAACATCTCCCCGTGGGTCCTTAGAGAGTGAGCAGAAACGCTGTATGTGCCACTAACCACAATCTTCAACACATCCCTGGAAACTAGGCAACTACCTGAGGTATGAAAGACGGCAAATGAAGTTCCCATTTTCAAAAAAGAGACCGAAAAGAGGCACTAAACTATAGACCAGTGTCGCTGACATGTATAGTATGCAAAGTCATGGAGAAGATTATCAGGAGGAGAGAGGTGGAGCACCTGGAATGGAACAAGAGTATAAGTGATATCCAGCACAGATTCATGGAAAACAAAGCCTCTGTCACAAACCTTCCGGAGTTCTATGAAAAAGTAGCAGAACCCCGCCAAATGCAAAGCCATGAAGAACGGGGAAGGGCAAAGAAGGCCACAGACAGAGTATAGGCTAGGTGGCCAAAGACTACAAACATTGCTCAAGGAGAAAGATCTTGAGGTGAGCATAACACCGAGGGTTAGGGGAGACATGATAATGACATACAAAATACTCTGCCCTTCCCTCTAACCATCTCTCCCCCTCCCTCTAACCATCTCTCTCCCCCTCACAACTCCCCCTCCCCCACACACACATGAACACACACACACATGCATACATATACACCCACCACCATCAAACATGCGGACAAACACACACACCACACACACACACACACACACACACACACACACACACACACACACACACACACACACACACACACACACACACACACACACGGCACCAGTTTGGAACCCACACCTAGCCAAGCACGTGAAGAAACTAGAGAAAGTGCAAAGGTTTGCAACAAGACTAGTCACAGAGCTAAGAGGTATGTCCTACGAGGAGAGGTTAAGGGAAATCAACCTGACGACACTGGAGGACAGGAGAGATAGGGAGGACATGATAACGACATACAAAATGCTGAGAGGAATTGACAAGGTGGACAAAGACAGGATGTTCCAGAGATTGGACACAGTAACAAGGGGACACAGTTGGAAGCTGAAGACACAGATGAATCACAGGGATGTTAGGAAGTATTTCTTCAGCCACAGAGTAGTCAGTAAGTGGAATAGCTTGGGAAGCGATGTAATGGAGGCAGGATCCATACATAGCTTTAAGCAGAGGTATGATAAAGCTCGCGGCTCAGGGAGAGTGACCTAGTAGCGATCAGTGAAGAGGCGGGGCCAGGAGCTCGGACTCGACCCCTGCAACCTCAACTAGGTGAGTACAACTAGGTGAGTACACACACACACACACACACACACACACACACACACACACATGGGTCCTTAGAGAGGGAGCAGATATGTTGTGCGTACCACTTACCACAATCTTCAACACATCCCTGGAAACTGGGCAACTACCTGAGGTATGGAAGACGGCAAATGTAGTTCCCATTTTCAAAAAAGGAGACAGAAAAGAGGCACTAAACTATAGACCTGTGTCATTGACGTGTATAGTATGCAAAATTATGGAGAAGATTATCAGGAGGAGAGTGGTGGAGCACCTGGAACGGAACAGGAGTATAAATGCCAACCAGCACGGATTCACGGAAGGCAAATCCTGTGTCACAAACCTTCTGGAGTTTTATGATAAAATAACAGAAGTAAGACAAGAGAGAGAGGGGTGGGTTGATTGCATCTTCTTGGACTGCAAGAAGGCCTTTGACACAGTTCCTCACAAGAGATTAGTGCAGAAGCTAGAGCATCAGGCGCATATAACAGGAAGGGCACTGCAATGGATCAGAGAATACCTGACAGGGAGCAACAACGAGTCATGGTACGTAATGATGTATCACAGTGGGCACCTGTGACGAGCGGGGTCCCACAGGGGTCGGTCCTAGGACCAGTGCTATTTTTGGTATATGTGAACGACATGACGAAGGGTTAGACTCAGAAGTGTCCCTGTTTGCAGATGATGTGAAGTTAATGAGGAGAATAAATCTGATGAGGACCAGGCAGGACTTCAAAGAGACCTGGACACACTGGACACCTGGTCCAGCAAATGGCTTCTCGAATTAATCCTGCCAAATGCAAAGTCATGAAGATAGGGGAAGGGCACAGAAGACCACAGACAGAGTATAGGCTAGGTGGCCAAAGACTGCAAACCTCACTCAAGGAGAAAGATCTTGGGGTGAGTATAACACCGAGCATGTCTCCGGAAGCACACATCAATCAGATAACTGCTGCAGCATATGGGCGCCTGGCAAACCTGAGAACAGCATTCCGACACCTTAGTAAGGAATCATTCAAGACACTGTACAACCGTGTATGTCAGGCCCATACTGGAGTATGCAGCACCTGTTTTGGAACCCGCACTTGATAAAGCACGTCAAGAAACTAGAGAAAGTACAAAGGTTTGTTTCAGAGCTAAGGGGAATGTCCTATGAAGAAAGATTAAGGGAAATCGGCCTGACGACACTGGAGGACAGGAGGGTCAGGGAGACATGATAACGACATATAAAATACTGCGTGGAATAGACAAGGTGGACAAGGACAGGAATGTTCCAGGAGGGGACACAGAACAAGAGGCCACAATTGGAAGTTGAAGATACAAATGAGTCAGAGAGATAGTAGGAAGTATTTCTTCAGTCATAGAGTTGTAAGGCAGTGGAATAGCCTAGAAAATGACGTAGTGGAGGCAGGAACCATACACAGTTTTAAGTCGAGGTTTGATAAAGCTCATGGAGCGGGAGAGAGAGGGTCTAGTGCAACCGGTGAAGAGGTGGGCCAGGAGCTAGGACTCGACCCCTGCAAACCACAAATAGGTGAGCACAAATAGGTGAGTACACACACACACACTACACACACACACACTACACACACACACACACACACACACACTACGCACACACACACTACACAACGCTACACACACACACTACACACACACACACACACTACACACACCACACTACACACACACACTACACACACACACTACACATTCACACTACACACACACACACCACTACACACACACACACACACACACACACACACACACACACACACACACACAACACACACACACACACACACACACACACACACACACACACACACATCTTAATAAGGAATCATTCAGGACCCTGTACACCGTGTACGTTAGGCCCATATTGGAGTATGCGGCACCAGTTTGGAACCCACACCTAGCCAAGCACGTGAAGAAACTAGAGAAAGTGCAAAGGTTTGCAACAAAACTAGTCCCAGAGCTAAAGGTATGTCCTACGAGGAGAGGTTAAGGGAAATCAACCTGACGACACTGGAGGACAGGAGAGATAGGGGGGACATGATAACGACATACAAAATACTGAGAGGAATTGACAAGGGGGACAAAGACAGATGTTCCAGAGTTTGGACAGGGTAAAAAGGGGACACATTTGGGAAAGCTGGACACAGTAAATCACAGGGATGTTAGGAATATTTTTCACCACAGAGTTCAGTAATGAATAGTTTGGGAAGCGATGTAGAGGAGGCAGGATCCAAAAAATCTTTAAAGGAGTATTAAAAGCTCACGGGTCAGGGAGAGTGCCTGTACGATCAGTGAGAGGGGGGGCCAGGGCTCGACTCACCCCCCGCAACCTAATAGGTATAAATAGTGAGTAACAAAATAAAAAAACAAAATAAAACCAAAAGAAACTACCACCATAAAAAATAAAACACCTAAACACACCCCACTAACACCAAAACGCACTACAACATAACACTACACATAAACTACAACACTCCACTACACCAACACAAATAAACACAAAAACACTACACACACACACACCCCACAACACTACAACAACACACACACACACACACACACACACACACACACCCCCCACCAAAACACACACACCACACAACAAAACCTCCTACACCCCAAAAACCCCCAACAAAACAAAACCCACACACACAAAAACCCCACACACACCACACACCACACACACACCACACTACACACCCACACACACACACACCCCACAAACACAAAAACCAACACAAACACACACCACAAACACACAACACACACACACCACCAAAACCCCACCCACACTCAAAAAACTACACCAAAACACACACACACACACACACAACACACCCACATACACACCCCCCTACACACACACACACACACACACACACACACACACACACACAAACACACACCACCACACACACACACACGCACACACACACCCATACACACAAACCACAAACACAAACTACACACACACAAACTACACACAAAAAACTACACACACACAAACTACACACACACAAATACACACCACACAAACTACACAAAACAAACTACACCACACAAACTACACACACAAAAACTACACACCCAAACTCACACACCAAACTACACACAAAAAAACACACACACACAAAAACACACACAACACAAACAACCACCACAAACTACAAACACACACACACACAACACACACACACCAAACAACACACACCAACACCAACACACCAACACACACCATCACACACACACACACCACACACAACAACATGCGCACATAAAACGGGCCTGGGTTCTAATCGAATTGCCTAGGACCAAATGGAAACTAACTAACAAACCACACCACAACACACACACAAACAGGATTTTCCCAGAGATTGGACCAGTAACAAGGGGACACATTTGGGAAACAAAAGACACAGATGAACACAGGGATGTTGGGAAGTATTTCTTCAGCCACAGGTAGTCCGTAAGTGGAATATTTGGGGAACGATGTAGGGGGCGGGATCCATAATAGCTTTAAGCAGAGGTACGATAAAGCTCAGGGGCTCAGGGAGAGTGACCTGGGCGACATGAAGAGGGGGGCCCCGGGGGAGCTCGGACTCGCCCCCCGAAACCTCAACGGGTGAGTAAAACTAGGTAGTACACACACGATCACAGGGCTCAGGGCCTGTAGAAACGATTTGTATTACCCCTTTACTGTCGCAACCCCCAATTCTGAGGTGCCCCTTGTCTAAAAATTTTAAAAAAAAAAATTTTTTTTTTCTTATGAAATGATAGGGAATTTTTTTCCCGTTTGAAAATAAAAAAAAAAAAAAAACAAAATTGATGGAAAACTGTGGAATTACGCCCCTTTCGAATTAGCGACCCCGGCGATATTTACAAATCCGCGATTTCGCCCTTTTTGAGCCCTATTTTCGGCTAATTCCATTTTTCCAGTCGACCAAACTCTAGCATTTCTTTTGAACTCCTTTTTTCTATCGATTGAAGCTATTGCATACAAGGCCCCACTGAAACCCCTGGGGCCAAGGGAAAGACGAGGGGCAACTAGGGGAACAAATGAGGGTCTGAAAACAATGAAGCAGCTTGATATCAGACTCTAACAACACCTGCAAGGCCAGGAACAGCCCGAAAGGGAAAAACTCCACGAGCTGGGGGCCCCAGCCAGGGGAAGCACTGCAGGAAGGAAAAACTCAAGGGGGAAAAAATAAACACCTCAGAGGATGCAATGGGGGGAAAACAGTGGGAGAACGAAAGGGTGAGATCGTTTTTGTCTCGGGTTCCAGAAAAATCGAAGGGGAAAACCCATGATGAAAGAAAAACAGGAGAAAAAATGATTGAAGGTACGTGAGAGCAATAGGGGAGGGGGACATGATCCAAATGACAAATTTTCAGAAACGATGGGTTTTAAAATGAACGGAAAGACCCCTCAAAGTAATTTTTAAAGGTAGAATCAACTCGATCCATGATCCTGCAGGAGAAAGCACGACTAAGAGAAAAACCGGAGTACCAAGAGTGTACCCTCAATCGAGACAGAACACAAGGGGAAGGATATACGAAAGAGAGGTACAAAAAGGAAAGGAATGAGGGGAAAAATGACAAAGAGGCAGGAAAACCCAACACAGGGGGGAAAGGGCAAAATCACCCTCAAAAAACCCCTGCAGAAGCACTCCAACCACGAAACCCCAAGGCAACTAAAAAATCAAAACCGCACTCACACCTTTTCCTTTTCCCCCCAACCCCACCCCAAAACCCCACCCCTACAGCAATTCCCAGGGGAACTATGATACCCCCCCCCCAAAACACCACAACCCCCCAAAGGGCCCCCTCCCAGCGCTCCCTCCCCCCAACCCCAAAACCCTCTCCCGGGGACCACAGTTTTAAAAAAAAAAATGGTTAAAGGTTCGGTACACGAACGGGGATGGAATAACACTAAATATGAGGAGGGCATGAAAAATCAAAGAGAAGGCCCCCCGACATCATGCAGTCAAGAAATTAAATAATGAGACAATAACAATGCAACTTCACACCCGGATACAGATCCTAGAAAGATAGAGAAGCAGAGGGGGAAAGGGGGATGCACTGCTCAAAAAAACCATGGAAATTTGAAGAAAAGGGAAAGGGTGGGGAAATGGAGAAAGGGATTTAATAGTAGGTAGTCATTTCAGTGATGTATAAACCAACAAAGAAAAGCAGAAGGCCAAGAGAGGATTGAAGTGATAGTGGGCACATGGCTGAGGGGGCAAGGAAAGTCACTCGAGCAGACCCAAAATTACTGGGTTTTGGGTGATTTCAACCAAGGGGAAACGATTGGGAAAACGGGGCCCCACGGGGGTTCCCAAAAAAAGAGAGCCCAAATGAGGATGTGGGACTGGAAAACCTCTTGCATCAACAGTTAAAAAATACTACCAAAGAGAGAGGGATGACCAGCAAGCTGGGCCCCTGTTTCACCTTAGCAGTTTTAACATGAGGGGCATACATTGATAGGCCCCCTTTGGAGCTAGGATCCGTGGTTCTGTGCTCTGAATACATAGCAGAGTTACAAGTGGAGGGGTAACAGGGTTGAAGGGGGGAAAAGTCAAACTATAAAGGGGGGGGTTACACAGATAAGAGGACTTCCTAGGAATTCAGGGGAAAGAGATTGGGTAGGAAAGTAAAACGAAATATGGACTAGAAACAAAAAAATAAAGGAGGCAAAGGAAAATTTTGTTCCCAAGGGTAAAAAAAATAAGGGGAGGGAGTCCCAGCGGCAGTACAAAAAAATAAGCACAAAAGTTAATTCTCCCCCCCAAACTGTTTTACACCCAAAATTAGGGGGAAAGACAACAGTAAGGACCGGGTAATCAGGCTTAGGAAAAAAGGGTGGGGAACTCACAAAAAACAACAAAAAAGTATGTGGATTTAACTCGGATTTCGGAAGTTTTTATAATGGAGGCTGAAAGGACACTTGGAAAAAAAAACAAAGGGGGTACACCAACAAGGGGAAAAACAACAAGTGTTGGGTGAAATATGCACAACCTAGGAGGAGGTGAAAAAACTCCCAATGACCTTGATACCTCAAACCATGGGGCCGGACATCTCTCCATGGGTCTTAGAGAGGGAGCAAGGGTAATGGGAAAATAAACCCAATCTTCAAAATATCCCCCTTTTAAAAAGGGCAACTACCTGAAGTAGGAAGAGGGCAAATGTAGCCCCTGTTTTAAAAAAGGAGACAGAAACGAACACTAACATAGAATAGGGTCACTAAGCATATAGTATACAATTTATGGAGACGATTATCAGGGAGTGGGGGAGCACTGGAACGGAACAAGGGTTTTAAACAACAGCCAGCCGGATTCATGGAAGGCAAACCTACTGGGGGTTTTTTGACTAGGTAATGAAGCAAGACAAGAAAGGAAGGAGCGGGTTATTGCATTTTCTTTGACTGCAAAAGTCCTTCGAACAGTTCCTCACAAAAGTAGAGGAGCAGGCACTTTAAAAAGGGAAGGGGCCTGAATGGATAGAGAATACCGGGCGGGGAGCAACAGCGAAAATGGTAGGATGAGGTATCACATGGGCCCCCGTACGAGGGGGGGGCCTCACGGGGTCTCCTGGTACCAGTGCTGTTTTGGTAAAAGTGAATAACAGGACGAAAGGGATAGACTCAGAAGTGTCCCTGTTTGCAAGTTTGGGAAGTTAAGAGGAAAATTAAATCAAAAGTGGATCAACAGGTTACAAAGAGACCTGGACAGGCGGATGCGTGTCCATAAACTAATCCTAAAATTTTAAACCCTTTCCCAAAATACAAAGTCATGAAGATCAGAAAAGGGGCAAAGAAGACCGCAGAGAGGTATAGGCTAGGGGGCCCCAAAAGACTGCAAACCTCCCCAAAGGAGAAAGATCTGGTGGGAAAATAATACCGAGTACTTCCCCGGAGGCACACATTACCCAGATAACGCTGCAGCATATGCTGCCCGCAAACCTGGAATAGCGTTCCAATTAAACTTCAGAAGGAATGTTCAAGACTCTATACACTTGAGTCAACCCATACGGAGTATCAGCACCATTTTGGAACCCACACTGGTAAAGCACTCAAGAAATTAGAAAAGGCAAATTTTTGCAACAAGGCTATTCCAAGCTAAGGGAATGTCCTACGAAGAAAGGTAAAGGGAAATCGGCCTGACGCACTAAAGGGCATGGGGTCAGGGGGGGATAGATAACGACATACAAACTACTGCAGGGAATAGTAAGAACAGGATGTTCCAGAGAGGGGAACGAAACAAGAGGTCACGTTGGAAGTCGAAAACCAGATGATCAATTAGATGATACAATTATTTTTAGACACACATACACACACAACACCACACACACACACACACACACACACACACACCACAACACACACACACACACATACACACACATATGCAACACCACACACACAACACCACACACCACACACACACACACCACACACACACAACACACACAACACACCACACACACACACACCCCAACAACGCTAAGGATCGGGGCGCTTGTAACAGGAAGGGCACTGCAATGGTCAGAGAATCCCTACGGGAGGAAAACAACGAGTCGGGTACTAATGATGTATCACATGGGCACCTGTACGAGCGGGGCCCACAGGGGTCTCCTAGGACCATTGCATTTTGGTATATGTGAACGACATGTAAAAGGGTTAGACTCAAAGTGTCCCTGTTTGCAGTGATGTGAGTTAATGAGGGGGAATTAACCAATGAGGACGGGCTGGATTTCAAAGAGCCTGGACAGACTGGACATGGTCCAGCAGCTGGCTTCTCGAATTTAACCCCGCCAAAGAAAAAGTCATGAAGATCAGGGGAAAGGGGACAGAAGAGCTGTGAAATAGCTAGGTGGCCCAAGTCTGCAAAACCCTTTCTCAAAGAGAAAAAATCTTGGGGTGGGCCAAAACGAGCATGTCTCCGGGAAACACAAAAACAACCAGTTCCTAAATGAGGCGGACTAACAAATCAAGTAAAGTGCAGATAATACCCACATCCACCCTTATGTTAATTGTCATAAAAATTTTGCCCCCAAAAATTCTAATACCCCAAATACTTTTGATTGTCTTGTTGTATTCAACGACCATTCTACCTCAAGTTTAATTTTGTTTAAAATCTACAGAATCATCTCCCTTTTTTCAACTTACCACATCACTGTTCAATCTTTTTTATTATAATAGCCATAACTTTCTCAATTACTCTACCTCACTTTAAAAAAATACTCTATTGCCCAATTTTATTCTAAAATCCATTATTGCCCCAATTTTATTCAAAATCTCTATTATTGCCCAATTTTATTCAAAATCCTATTATTGCCCAATTTTGCTTTAAAAATTATTGACCAAACACCGCTTGTATATGTGCTTCCATGAAAAGGGGGTCAAAAAAAACGATAGAACGCACCCAGTAAAGCTTACATCCCCCCCCCCTGAAAACGTCCCCTTTCACCTTTGAACACAGTGACAAATCTCTTAACAACACATTTGTAAAATATTAAAAACTTCAATGCAATATAAAATAAAACCCGAATCCAGCCACTAAAAAGGCGACACATAATACAAGGAATGTCTGAACCTGATGGGCCCCATCCCCCATAGAACACAATCCACCCTACCCCCATATACCCTATGGTAAAATTAAATCGTGCACGTGGTGGGTTTTTTTTAAGAAAACCGCTGACACTTTACCCCCCCCCCCACATGCCTATAACTGTGTCTGCCGTCACCACTCATAACCCCAACAGTCCCTTTTAGTAATTAGCATCTTTTAAAATATCACCCTAA
>NC_069492.1:8676213-8683713 GCF_026875155.1 Cherax quadricarinatus | reverse complement strand
CTTTCTTATGTTCTTATGTTCTTATGTTATCTGCAATCAAATTAACATCCACCGCTGACACATCCTCAAAGCAGTTCGCTCTCAAGCTGCTAGCAAATTCACTGACTTTCTGAAGACAATCAACGATGCTCCTTCACACAACAGATCCTGGCACAACTTGCTGCTTTTTGGCAATGCCTGTTTGGCTGTCCCACCAAGGAGCGACAAGTCACTAGCAACACATGTTATTAGGGCAATAAATGCATTCCCAAGGGATGACAACCTCTTCTGTCTCCCCCCTAGGGCGACAAACACCCGCCAGGCAAATGCCAACAACAGGACACCCGACACCTCAAAAATCAGAGCCCAAATTAGCAAAAAAAAATAGAAGAGGGTAATACTATTGGAGCACTGAGGCTTATAACCAGTGAGGATACCGTCGCTCCCAAGGACGTCAGCACGGCGCAAGCTCTGAAAGACAAACATCCACCCAGGGCTCCCAGTACCAACATTGACCTCCCTGACATTGCAGCAGGCGAAGAGCATCTAACCTTACAGGATGCTGATGTGTATAAAGCTGCTATGTCATTTCCACAGGGCTCAGCAGGAGGTTTCACCGGTTTAAGGCCTCAACACTTAAAACAAATACTCAATCCAGCACTTGGTGAGGTTTCAGAGAGGCTGCTGTCTGAACTCACCAAATTTTGCAACATCTGCCTGGCTGGCAGTGTCCCAGAAGCCATCACACCCCTTTTCTTTGGTGCATCATTGTGTGCCCTCCGGAAAAAGAATTAGGCCCATTGCAGTGGGCAACACCCTTTGGCGCCTAGTTGCCAAGGCTGCAGTAAGAAGGGTGAGTCAAGAGGCTGCTGCAATGCTGAAACCAACTTAGCTCAGTTTTGGCATTCAACAAGGCTGTGAAGCAGCTGCCCACGCAGCACGAGTGTATATCAACATGTCCGATGAAAAAGACTTGGTGAAATTGGACTTTGCCAACGCATTCAACTCAGTCAGAAGGGATGCTGCTCTCCAAGCAGTTTATAGAAACTTCCCTTCCCTTTATCCCTTCATAGAATCGTGACTTCCAAACTATTGTTTGGGGACCATGAAATTAACTCATGTGAGGGCGTGCAACAGAGGGACCCTCTCGCCCCCTTTCTACTCTCTTTGGTCATCAAGGAAGTCACAGAAGCACTCTCCAGTGAGCTCAATATCTGGTTCTTGGATGATGGTACCCTAGCTGGCACAACAGAATTTCTCCTAGTGGGCATCAGAAAAATTAAAATCATGGGAGAGAGCCTGGGCCTATCTTTAAACCCCACCAAATGTGAAATAGTTTCTACCAATCGACAGATGATCCAGAATATTAGTGCTGTTTTACCAGGAGCACGAGCCATTGATCCAGCCAACAGCACTCTCCTTGGTGCTCCTCTTGGGCCCAATGCCATTGATCTGATCCTAGAAAAAAAAGTCTCAGACCTCCAGAAGATGGAAGGCAGGATGAAAGACACTGATACACATGATGCCTTCTACCTACTCACCAGGTGGCTGTCAATCCCAAAACTTACCTACTTTCTGAGATGCTCCCAAGGCTTCTGGAGTCCAAAATTCAAGGAATATGACTCTCTCCTTAAGATCATGCTAGTGTATTGAATCTTTCCCTTGAAGATGGACAGTGGTTGCAAGCCTCACTTCCGGTCAGGCTTAGGGGGATGGGAGCATGCAGATCCTCCCAGATTGCTCTAACAGCTTTCCTATCCTCTTCCATAGCAACAAACGAGCTGATAAGACAAATTCTTCCTGATAACCTCAGTGACTCAGCAGAAATACAGGACCCTAGCTATGCCAGTGCCATCACTAAATGGGAGACTCTTGCTGCTCCAGCACCAAACCCTAGTGCAGCACTGACTCACAAACAATCAAGCTGGGATGGCCTGATCACTGAAAAGGTGCTTGCCAACATGATCAGGGCTGCAACATCAGATAGGGAGAATGCCCGTCTCCAGGCTGTGAGCACACCTCACTCTGGGGACTTCCTCCAAACAGTTCCCATATCGGCAATGGGAACGCAACTCGACCCTAAGACCCTCTGTATAACAGTGTCTCTGTGCTTTGCTGCCCCAATTCACACAGAATATACGTGTATTTGCAGTGAAGCACAAGCAGAACAATACGGTGTACATGGTCTTAACTGTTCCAAAACCAAGGGATGGCATGCAAGACGCAATGAGGTCAACGACATCATAAAGAGAACCCTTGCTACAGCTGGATGCCCAGCCGAAAGGGAGCCCCGATAACTGGCAGCCAACAATGCCCACTACCCAGCAAACCACCGCAACGGGATGACCATCTACCCTTGGAAGAATGGCAAGCTCTTAGCATGGGACTATACCTGTGTGTCCACACAGGCTGACACCTATATCCATCACAGTGTGGGGCTGCTGACCACAGGGAGGAGTACAAGATCAGCAAGTACAGGGACATAAGCCAACAATATCAATTTGTCCCAGTGGGATCAGAGACCTTGGGATCATGGGAAAAAATGCCACACGTTTCCTTAAAGAATTGGGTTCCAGACTCACCAACACCACCAGGGACCCAAGGGCAGCCACTTTCATGTTCCAGCGCCTCAGCATGGACATCCAGAGGAGAAATGCTTGCTGCATACTTGGCTAGCGTCCGGCTTCGGAGGAGCTGGAGGAAATTCATGATCTTTAACACATTGTACCATTGTATTCATGTTTGTTTTCTGTAAATGTATTCTGCTTAGTAATAAGTGTTCACATAGAATATAAAAAATAGGGGAGAGGTAGGAGAAGAAAATATTCAAACAGCTCCGGGGACAACCTTGAGTTTTCCCTGATGTACGTATATTGTCTTCTCTGAGGATGAGGGTCTCCAGTCCACCTATAGAGGTGGTACTTCCTTATATTAATATATATATATATATATATATATATATATATATATATATATATATATATATATATATATATATATATATATATATATATATATATATATTATATATATATATTTATATATATATTAATATATATATATATATATATATATATATATATATATATATATATATATATATATATATATATATATATATATATATATATATATATATATATATATATATATATATATATATATATATATATATATGTAATAACATCAAAGTAAACAGGTGATTTTAAAATATGCAAAACAACCACTGTGAAAGAGTAGTGAAATTCCAAGCGCTTTCGTGACTACTCACATTGTCAAGGAACTATGAAAGTAATACATCAAAAAAAGGCAAATAAAGGGCTAAGACAACTCCTCTCAGTCAACTCTCACAACAAAGAAACACGTGACGCGAGACAATACGGACTCATAAGAAAAGAGGAACACTGCATTAGGTCCGCTGGTCCAACTAGACACTAACTAAATATTCTAGTCAAAAAGAAATAAGGTTTATTATTTGTCCAATATATTATTAAACTCTAACCAAATTTTATTAATTATAAATGAATCTAATTTATATAAACCTAAGGAAATATATATATATACATATATATATATATATATATATATATATATATATATATATATATATATATATATATATATATATATATATATATATATATATATATATATATACAAATATGTCGTACCGAATATGTAAAACTGGTCAACTAGCAAGAACTCATTTAAAATTAAGTCCTTTCTAAAATTTTCTCTTATATGTTTAAAGATATATTTTTTTCAATAACGCTAATGAAAAAATTTTTAATTTTGCTCCAAAAGAATCTTAGAAAACTTACCTAACCTTATTATAACAAGAACAATTTATTTTAGCCTAACCCAACTAAATATATTTTAGATTTGTTTACAATAATTTAATACTAAACAAACACAGTGAAATATATTTTTTTCGTTAGGTTCAGAATGATTTTGGCGAAATTATTGCATACACAAATTTTCACTTGTCCTATATGGCAAGATGAACGTTGCTATTTAAGCCAAGATAGCAAATTCTGCCTATTCGGCACGACATTATATATATATATATTATATATATATATATATATATATATATATATATATATATATATATATATATATATATATATATATATATGTATATATATATATATATATATATATATATATATATATATATATATATATATATATATATATATAATATATATATATATATATATATATATATATATATATATATATATATTTGGTAGGGTGTGCAAAAGAAGAAAATTAAAAGTGAATACTGGAAAGAGTAAGGTTATGAGTATAACAAAAAGATTAGGTGATGAAAGATTGAATATCAGATTGGAGGGAGAGAGTATGGAGGAGGTGAATGTATTCAGATATTTGGGAGTGGACGTGTCAGCGGATGGGTCTATGAAAGATGAGGTGAATCATAGAATTGATGAGGGGAAAAGAGTGAGTGAGGAAGGGTTGTTGAGGTGGTTCGGACATGTAGAGAGAATGGAGCGAAACAGAATGACTTTAAGAGTGTATCAGTCTGTAGTAGAAGGAAGGCGGGGTAGGGGTCGGCCTAGGAAAGGTTGGAGGGAGGGGGTAAAGGAGGTTTTGTGTGCGAGGGGCTTGGACTTCCAGCAGGCATGCGTGAGCGTGTTTGATAGGAGTGAATGGAGACGAATGGTTTTTAATACTTGACGTGTTGTTGGAGTGTGAGCAAAGTAACATTTATGAAGGGGTTCAGGGAAACCGGCAGGCCGGACTTGAGTCCTGAGATGGGAAGTACAGTGCCTGCACTCTGAAGGAGGGGTGTTAATGTTGCAGTTTAAAAAACTGTAGTGTAAAGCACCCTTCTGGCAAGACAGTGATGGAGTGAATGATGGTGAAAGTTTTTCTTTTTCGGGCCACCCTGCCTTGGTGGGAATCGGTCAGTGTGATAATAAATAAATATATATATATATATATATATATATATATATATATATATATATATATATATATATATATATATATATATATATATATATATATATATATATATATATATATATATTTGTAGCAATCACAGAGACCCACATAAAGGATCATTTTGTAATCTAAATTTGGATCCCAGATTATAAACTATTCAGATGCGACAGACTGAATAGAAAAAAAAAGAGGGGGGGTTGGCTTGTACATCACAGGGTCGCTCATCAGCTCAGAACTACTAAACACCCCAAATGATGTACTTGAAGTTTTGGCAGTAAAGGTTGAATACCAAAAGCTTGCCATTGTGGTTGTAAACAAGCCTCCAGATGCAACTTCCCAGCAATTCCGGGAGCATGTTTTGAAAATTGACCACTGACTGGAAATTTAAAGAGGAACTTATCATACCTTCGGCTGATCTTTTCAACATAACATTACAAACTGGCATAGTGTCTGGTAAATGGAAAATGGCAAATGTAACACCTATTTACAAGGCAGGTGACAGGTCCATGGCTTCGAACTATAGACCAATAAACCTTACCTCCATAGTGGGAAAATTTATGAAATCAATAATTGCCGAAGCAATTCGTTGCCATCTCGAAAGGCATAAATTGATTAATGAATCTCAACACGGTTTTACAAAGGGGCGTTCCTGTCTTAGGAGTTTACTAACTTTCTTCACTAAGGTATATGAGGAGGTTGATCATGGTATTGAATATGATATTGTGCATATGGACTTCATTAAGGCTTTCGATAGAGTTCCACATCAGAGGCTATTAAGGAAACTTAAGGCACACAGAATAGGAGGAGAAATTTTTTCCTGGGTAGAGGCATGACTGACAAATAGACAGCAGAGAGTTTGCATAAATGGGGAGAAATCGGAATAGGAGCACGTCACGAGCGGAGTTCCTCAGGGGTCAGTGTTAGGCCCCTTGTTGTTCACAATCTACATAAACAAAATAGATAATGGGATAAATAGCGACATAAGCAAATTGGATGATGACACAAAAATAGGCCTTCCAGTTCATCCTAATGAGGTCACTAGTTCCACAAGGCACAGTACTTGCTCCCATCTTGTTCCTCATCCTCATATCTGACATAGACAAGGATGTCAGCCACAGCACCGTGTCTTCCTTTGCAGATGACACCCGAATCTGCATGACAGTGTCTTCCATTGCAAACACTGCAAGGCTCCAGGCGGACATCAACCAAATCTTTCAGTGGGCTGCAGAAAACAATATGAAGTTCAATGATGAGAAATTTCAATTACTCAGATATGGTAAACACGAGGAAATTAAATCTTCATCAGAGTACAAAACAAATTCTGGCCACAAAATAGAGCGAAACACCAACGTCAAAGACCTGGGTGTGATCATGTCGGAGGATCTCACCTTCAAGGACCATAACATTGTATCAATCGCATCTGCTAGAAAAATGACAGGATGGATAATGAGAACCTTCAAAACTAGGGATGCCAAGCCCATGATGACACTCTTAAGGTCACTTGTTCTATCTAGGCTGGAATATTGCTGCACACTAAGAGCATCTTTCAAGGCAGGTGAAATTGCTGACCTAGAAAATGTACAGAGAACCTTCACGGCGCGCATAACGGAGATAAAACACCTCAATTACTGGGAGCGCTTGAGGTTCCTGAACCTGTATTCCCTGGAACGCAGGCGGGAGAGATACATGATTATATACACCTGGAAAATCCTAGAGGGACTAGTACCGAACTTGCACACGAAAATCACTCACTACGAAAGCAAAAGACTTGGCAGACGATGCACCATCCCCCCAATGAAAAGCAGGGGTGTCACTAGCACGTTAAGAGACCATACAATAAGTGTCAGGGGCCCGAGACTGTTCAACTGCCTCCTAGCATACATAAGGGGGATTATCAACAGACCCTGGCAGTCTTCAAGCTGGCACAGGACAAGCACCTAAAGTCGGTTCCTGACCAGCCGGGCTGTGGCTCGTACGTTGGTTTGCGTGCAGCCAACAGTAACAGCCTGGTTGATCAGGCTCTGATCCACCAGGAGGCCTGGTCACAGACCGGGCCTCGGGGGCGTTGACCCCCGGAACTCTCTCCAGGTAAACTCCAGATGATTTGAATAGACTGATGCAATGGTCGGAAAAGTGGCAGATGCAGTTTAATATTGACAAATGCAAAGTTCTAAATGTTGGACAGGACAATAAGCATGCCTCATACAAAGTAAATAATGTAGGTCTTAATATTACGGATTGCGAAAAGGATTTAGGAGTTCTGGTTAGAAGTAATCTAAAACAGTGTATTAGTGTTCATAATAAAGCTAACAGAATTCTTGGCTTCATATCTAAAAGTATAAATAATAGGAGTCCTCAGGTCGTTCTTCAACTCTATATATCCTTGGTTAGGCCTCATTTAGACTATGCTGCTCAGTTCTGGTCACCGTATTACAGAATGGATGTAAGTGCTCTGGAAAACGTATAAAGGAGGATGACAAAGTTGATCCCATGTATCAGAAATCTTCCCTATGAGGATAGACTAAGAACCATGAATCTGCACTCTCAAGA
>NC_069492.1:8611213-8671213 GCF_026875155.1 Cherax quadricarinatus | reverse complement strand
GATATTATGTATGAAAGGCCCCTGGGAGCTAGTGATCATGTGGTTCTGTGCTTCGACTACATAGTTGAGTGGAGGGTGGGAAAACCCAAACTACAAAAGGGGGAACTACTCAGGCATGAGGAACTTCCTTCAAGACATTTAGTGGGAGAGGGAACTGACAGGAAAACCAGTGCAAGAAATGGTGGACTATGTGGCAACAAAATGCAAGGAGGCAGAGGAGAGGTTTTTTCCCAAGGGAAACAGAAATAATGGGAAGAACAGAACGAGTCCTTGGTTAACCCATAGGTGTAGGGAGGCAAAAACTAGGTGTACTAGAGAATGGAAAAGGTACAGAAGACAGAGAACTCAGGAAATAAAGAGATTAGCCGAAGAGCCAGAAACGAATATGCACAGATAAGAAGGGAGGCTCAGCGACAATATGAAAATGACATAGCATCGAAAGTCAAGACTGACCCGAAGCTGTTGTACAGCCACATCAGGAGGAAAACAACAGTCAAGGACCAGGTAATCAAATTCAATAAAGATTACAATATTGAATTTACAGAATTTGGTTGTTGTGTGGTTTACATGTAGTTAAATAATGATTACAGAGTGTACCACTAGAACGCCTAGCATGGCTAGGCATTTCGGGCAGACTTAGTTTAATTCTTTATTTTAAAATATTACAAATTATGAGGTAAGTTGGTATTATGGCTAAGTGACTAAATACTAGTTTGTGAGTTTAGCAATGTGAATGCTTTTGTTTTGGCACAGTACATAGTTTCAGTATTGGAGCATCATAGGATTCATTATTTTAAGAATGAGATTAATATTTCTGTTTATGGTCAAATGGGTGAATGAGTGTAAGTGTGAACCACCAGGTGGTATTCGTGTAGTTAGTTGATGGGGTGTATCAGGGAGATAAGATGTTTTCTAATGGTAGTTTTGAAGGTGATGAATGTGTCTGCAGTTCTAGAGTTCTCAGGTAGGGTGATGGGGAATACACAAGAAACGACCGAGAGGTATGTCCGGAGCTCAACACGAGATTTAAAGAAGTATTTATAGTGGAAACCAGTAGGACACCAGGAAATCAGAACAGGGGGGTACACCAGCAAGTGCTGGATGACGTACACATAACCAAGGAGGAGGTGAAGAAGCTGCTATGCGAACTTGACACCTCAAAGGCGGTGGGACCAGACAACATCTCTCCGTGGGTCCTTAAAGAGGGAGCAGAGATATTGTGTGTGCCATTAACAAAGATCTTCAACACATCACTTGAAACTGGGCAACTCCCCGAGGTATGGAAGATGGCAAATGTAGTCCCAATTTTTAAAAAAGGGAGGCAGACATGAGGCACTAAACTACAGACCTGTATCACTAACGTGTATAGTATGCAAGGTCATGGAGAAGATCATCAGGAGGAGAGTGGTGGAGCACCTGGAAAGAAACAAGTGTATAATTGACAACCAGCAAGGTTTCAGGGAAGGAAAATCCTGTGTCACAAGCCTACTAGAGTTTTATGACAAGGTGACAGAAGTAAGACAAGAGAGAGAGGGGTGGATCGACTGCATTTTTTTGGACTGCAAGAAGGCCTTCGACACAGTTCCTCACAAGAGGTTACTGCAAAAGCTAGAGGATCAGGCAATGGATCAGAGAATACCTGACAGGGAAGCAACAACGAGTCATGGTACGTGACGAGGTGTCAGAGTGGGTGCCTGTGACAAGCGGGGTTCCACAGGGGTCAGTCCTAGGACCTGTGCTGTTCTTGGTATATGTGAACGACATAAGGGAAGGGATAGACTCAGAAGTGTCCTTGTTTGCAGATGATGTGAAGTTAATGAGAAGAATCAAATCGGATGAGGATCAGGCAGGACTACAAAGAGACCTGGACAGGCTACAAGCCTGGTTCAGCAACTGGCTCCTTGAGTTTAACCCTGCCAAATGTAAAGTCATGAAGATTGGGGAAGGGCAAAGAAGACCTCAGACACAACATAGTTTAGATGGCCAAAGACTGCAAACCTCACTCAATGAAAAAGATCTGGGGGTGAGTATAACACCGAGCATATCTCCTGAGGCGCACATCAATCAGATAACTGCTGCAGCATACGGGCGCCTGGCAAACCTATGGATAGCGTTCCGATACCTAAGTAAGGATTCGTTCAAGACTCTGTATACCATTTACGTCAGGCCCATACTGGAGTATGCAGCACCAGTTTGGAATCCACATCTAGTCAAGCACGTCAAGAAATTAGAGAAAGTGTAAAGGTTTGCAACAAGACTAGTCCCAGAGCTACGGGGATTGTCCTACGAAGAAAGGTTGATGGAAATCGGCCTGACGACACTGGAGGACAGGAGGGTCAGGGAAGACATGATAACGACATAAAATACTGTGTGGAATAGACAAGGTGGACAAAGATGGGATGTTCCAGAGAAAGGACACAGACACAAGAGGTCACAATTGGAAGTTGAAGACTCAGATGAATCAAAGGGATGTTAGGATATTTCTTCAGTCATAGAGTAGTCAGGCCGTGGAATAGCCTAGAAAGTGATGTAGTGGAGGCGGGAACCATACATAGTATTAATTAGAGGTATGATAAAGCTCATGGGGCAGTGAGAGAGAGGACCTAGTAGCAATCAGCGAAGAGGAATGGGCCAGGAGCTATGAATCGACCCCTGCAACAACAAATAGGTGAGTACAAATAGGTGAGTACACACACACAAACACACACACACTGTACACTGTGTATGTTAGGCCCATACTGGAGTATGCAGCGCCAGTCTGGAACCCACACCTGGTCAAGCACGCCAAGAAGTTAGAGAAAGTACAAAGGTTTGCAACAGGGCTAGTCCCAGAGCTCAGGGGAATGTCGTACGAGGAAAGATTGAGGGAAATCGGACTGACGACACTGGAGGACAGAAGGGTAAGGGAAGACATGATAACGACATACAAGATGCTGCGGGGAATAGACAAGGTGGACAGAGAAAGGATGTTCCAGAGAGGGGACATAGAAGCAAGGGGTCACAACTGGAAGCTGAAGACTCAGACGTGTCACAGGGACGTTAGGAAGTATTTCTTCAGTCATAGAGTCGTCAGGAAGTGGAATAGCCTAGCAAGAGAAGTAGTGGAGGCAGGAACCATACATAGTTTTAAGAAGAGGTATGACAAAGCTCAGGAAGCAGAGAGGGAGAGGACCTAGTAGCGATCATAAAGAGGCGGGGCCCAGGAGCTGAGTCTCGACCCCTGCAACCACAATTAGGTGAGTATAATTAGGTGAGTACACACACACGCACACACACACACACATACACACACACAAACACACACACACACACAAACACACACAAACACACACACACACACACACAAACACAGAAACAAGAGGCCACAATTGGAAGTTGAAGACACAAATGAGTCAGAGAGATAGTAGGAAGTATTTCTTCAGTCATAGAGTTGTAAGGCAGTGGAATAGCCTAGAAAATGACGTAGTGGAGGCAGGAACCATACACAGTTTTAAGACGAGGTTTGATAAAGCTCATGGAGCGGGGAGAGAGAGGGCCTAGTAGCAGCCGGTGAAGAGGCGGGGCCAGGAGCTAGGACTCGACCCCTGCAACCACAAATAGGTGAGTACAAATAGGTGAGTACACACATATCCATCCCCTCTCTCCCTCAAACCATCTAACTTTCTCCCCCAACTATCTCTACCCCTCCAATAACCATCCTCCCCCTCCCCCACAACCATCCATCCCCTCTCCTCCTAACCATCTATTCCCCTCCCCTTAACCACCCATCCCCCCTTCTGTAGAGCAACGGGGGAACCTAGAACCAGGATGAGGACAAGGTGCTCCAAGGACGAATCTGGGAGGGAGGAATGGGAGGTAGAGCTCAAAAAAAGGGAGGAAGACTGGGGAAGGAGACTAGATGAGCTGGAAAGGAAGATGGAAGAGAGGTTAGCAGCAGAATGCAGAAGGTGGAAGCAACAGGCCACAGCAGCAGATATCAAGATAGAGAGATTAGAAGAGGAGCTGAGACATCTGAAACAGCACAGAGACAAAGATATTACAGAAGTAACATCGGCAATGGCTACATCAAACACAGAAAACAGGTCTGAAGGAAGCATGGAAACTAAGCTGTATGTAGAGGTCCTGTCAAACCCACATGGGGCCAAAACAAAGACAGAACAGAATGAGAGGTTGGAAGACATTGAAGGAACTAGGACATGTGCAAGGGCCTTACCAGATACCTGTGGGGGCCAGGAGCAGGTGAGCAGGAATGACAAACCAAGAAGCATAGGGGCCATAACTAGGGAAGGGACTGAAGGAAGGAACACTCCACGGGAAGGAACTAAAACACATCAGAGGATGCAATGGGAGTCACAGTGGGAGGTGGAAAGGAAGAGATCCGTGTTTGTCTATGGGCTAGACGAAGCTAAAGGGGAAACTTATGATGAAAGAAAGCAGAAGGAGAAACAAGCGATTGAAGATATCTTGAAGGTGATGGGCGAGGGGGACATGACCCTGGTGGCAAATTTTTGGAGAATTGGGGGGTTCACAAAGAAAAAGAATGGGCCTCTCAAAGTAATTTTCAAGGCAGAATCAACCCGAACCATATCCTGCTGGAGAAAGCATGGCTGAGAGGCAAGCAGGAGTTCGGAGTGTGTACCTCGATCGAGACAAAACACAGGACGAAAGGAAGACAATGAAAGAGAGAGTTCAAAACGAAAGGAGAAATGGGAGGAAATGAAAAAGGAGAGCAGAATAACCCAGGATCAAATGGAAGGACAAGCGCACCCCCAGAAAAAACCTGCAGAAGGGGACTCCAGCCACGACACCCCCAATGCAACTGAACAATCCAAACCAACCATCACACACCGATCCCTCTTTTTCCCCACCCCCCGCCACCACAGTTACAGTATTAGAACAGAAGTTGAAGGTTTGGTACACAAATGCAGATGGATTAACGAATAAACATGAGGAATGGCAAGAAAGAATCAATGGAAGCCCCCCGACATCATAGCAGTTACAAAAACAAAACTCACGGAGACAATAACAGATGCAATCTTCCCACAGGGGTACCAGATTATGAGGAAAGATAGAAGGGGCAGGGGGAGAGGTGGGGTTGCTCTGCTCGTAAAAAACAGATGGAAATTCGAGGAAAATGAAAGGCATAGATGAACAGGAGAAAGAGACTACATAGCAGTACACTTCAGTCTGGGGAACACAAAATGGTCATTGCAGTGATGTATAATCCCCCACAGAGCTGCAGGAGACCAAGAGAGGAATATGAAGAGAGCAACAGAGCAATGGTGGACACACTTGCTGAGGTGGCAAAAAGAGCTCACTCCAGCAGAGCAAAGTTGCTGGTTATGGGGGATTTCAACCACAGGGAGATTGACTGGGAAAACCTGGAGCCCCATGGGGGTCCTGAAACATGGGGAGCCAGGATGTTGGATTTGGGGCTGGAAAACCTCATGCATCAACATGTTAAGGACACTACCAGAGTGAGAGGGGAGGATGAACCAGCAAGAATGGACCTTGTGTTCACCCTGGGCAGCTCAGACATTGAGGACATCAAGTATGAGAGTCCCCTAGGAGCTAGCGACCACGTGGTTCTGTGCTTTGAAAACATAGTAGAGCTGCAAGTGGAGAGAAAAACAGGAGTTGAATGGAGAAGCCTGACTATAAAAGAGGGGACTACTAGGGTTGAGGAACTTCCTGCAGGAGGTCCAATGGGACAGAGAACTGGCAGGAAAAACCAGTAAATGAAATGATGGAATATGTAACAACAAAATGAAAAGGGGGCAGTGGAAAAAAGGTTTATTCCCAAGGGCAACAGTAACAAACGGGAAGACCAAAACGAGTCCCCGGTTTACCCGACGGTGTAAGGAGGCAAAAACAAAGTGCAATAGAGAATGGAAAAAGTACAGAAGGCAGAGAACACACGAAAATAGGAGATCAGTCGCAGAGCCAGGAATGAGTACGCACAGGAAGGAGGGAGGCCCCGCGACAGTATGAAAATGACATAGCATCGGAATCAAGACTGACCCGAAAACTGTTGATAGCCACATCAGGAGGAAGACAACAGTCAAAGACCAGGTGATCAGATTAAGGACAGAAGGGGGAACTCACAAGAAATGACAGGAGGTATGTGAGGAGCTGAACAGGAGATTTAAACGAAGTTTTTACAGTAGAGACAGGAAGGGCTGTGGAAGACAGCACAGAAGGGAACATCAAGAGGGGAATATACCAACAAGTGTTGGAAAGACATACGAACAACTGAGGAGGAGGTGAAGAAGCTCTTAAGTGACCTGACACCTCAAGGCATGGGACCAGACAACATCTCCCCATGGGTCCTTAGAGAAGGAGCAGAGATGCTGGGCATGCCTCTAACACAATCTTCAACACATCCCTTGAAACGGGCAACTACCTGAAAATGGAAGACAGCTAATCTATCCCCATATTTAAGAAAAGGAAACAGAAACGAGGCACTAAACTACAGACCTGTCTCTCTGACATATATTGTGTGCAAAGTCATGGAGAAGATTTTTCAGGGGGAAGTGGTCGAACACCTGGAAAGGAAAAAAGATTATAAATGAAAACCAGCATGGGTTCATGGAAGGCAAATCCTGTATCACAAAAACCCCCTGGAGTTTTTTGACAAGGTAACAGAAGTAAGACACGAGAGAGAGGGGTGGGTAGATTGCGTTTTCCTAGACTGCAGGAAGGCCTTTGACACAGTTCCCCACAAGAGATTAGTGCAGAAGCTGGAGGATCAGGCGCACATAAAAGGGAGGGCACTGCAATGGATAAGAGAATACCTGACAGGGAGGCAGCAACGAGTCATGGTACGTGAAGAGGTATCACAGTGGGCGCCTGTTACGAGCGGGGTCCCACAGGGGTCAGTTCTAGGACCAGTGCTATTTTTGATATATGGGAACGACATGATGGAAGGAATAGACTCTGAAGTGTCCCTGTTCACAGATGATGTGAAGTTGATGAGAAGAATTAAATCGGACGAGGATGAGGCAGGACTGCAAAGAGACCTGGACAGGCTGGACATGTGGTCCAGTAACTGGCTTCTCGAATTCAATCCAGCCAAATGCAAAGTCATGAAGATTGGGGAGGGGCAAAGAAGACCGCAGACAGAGTATAGGCTAGGTGGACAAAGACTACAGACCTCAATCAGGGAGAAAGACCTTGGGGTGACCATAACACCGAGCACATCACCGGAGGCACACATCAACCAAATAACCGCTGCAGCATACAGGCGCCTGCAAACCTGAGAATAGCGTTCCGATACCTTAATAAGGAATCGTTCAAGACACTGTACACTGTGTATGTTAGGCCCATACTGGAGTATGCAGCACCAGTCTGGAACCCACACCTGGTCAAGCACGTCAAGAAGTTAGAGAAAGTACAAAGGTTTGCAACAAGGCTAGTCCCAGAGCTCAAGGGAATGTCGTACGAGGAAAGGTTAAGGGAAATCGGAGTGACGACACTGGAGGACAGAAGGGTCAGGGGAGACATGATAACGACATACAAGATACTGCGGGGAATAGACAAGGTGGACAGAGATAGGATGTTCCAGAGAGGGGACACAGGGACAAGGGGTCACAACTGGAAGCTGAAGACTCACACGAGTCACAGGGACGTTAGGAAGTATTTCTTCAGTCATAGAGTTGTCAGCAAGTGGAATAGCCTAGCAAGTGAAGTAGTGGAGGCAGGAACCATACATAGTTTTAAGAAGAGGTATGACAAAGCTCAGGAAGCAGAGAGAGAGAGAGGATCCAGTAGCGATCAGTGAAGAGGCGGGGCCAGGAGCTGAGTCTCGACCCCTGCAACCACAATTAGGTGAGTACACACACACACACAAATACACACACACACACACAGAGGTGGGGCACACCACCATGTGCTGGACACATTGCACACAACCAAGGAAGAAGTGAAGAGGCTTCTGAGTGAGCTAGATACCTCAAAGGCAATGGGGCCAGATAACATCTCCTCATGGGTATTGAGAGAGGGAGCAGAGGCGCTATGTGTACCCCTAACAACAATATTCAATACATCTATCGAAACAGGGAGATTGCCTGAGGCATGGAAGACAGCAAATGTAGTCCCAATCTTTAAAAAAGGAGACAGACATGAAGCATTAAACTACAGACCAGTGTCACTGACATGTATAGTATGCAAAATCATGGAGAAGATTATCAGGAGAAGAGTGGTGGAACACCTAGAAAGGAATGATCTCATCAACAGCAGCCAACATGGTTTCAGGGACGGGAAATCCTGTGTCACAAACCTACTGGAATTCTATGACATGGTGACACAGTAAGACAAGAGAGAGAGGGGTGGGTGGATTGCATATTCTTGGACTGCAAGAAGGCGTTTGACACAGTTCCACACAAGAGATTGGTGCAAAAACTGGAGGACCAAGCAGGGATAACATGGAAGGGACTACAATGGATCAGGGAATACTTGTCAGGAAGACAGCAGCGAGTCATGGTACGTGGCGAGGTGTCAGAGTGGGCACCTGTGACCAGCGGGGTCCCACAGGGGTCAGTCCTAGGACCAGTGCTGTTTCTGGTATTTGTGAACGACATGACGGAAGGAATAGACTCTGAGGTGTCCCTGTTTGCAGATGACGCGAAGTTGATGAGAAGAATTCACTCCATCGAAGTCCAGGCAGAACTACAAAAAGATCTGGACAGGCTGCAGACCTGGTCCAGCAATTGGCTCCTGGAGTTCAGTCCCACCAAGTGCAAAGTCATGAAGATTGGGGAAGGGCAAAGAAGACCGCACACGGAGTACAGTCTAGGGGGCCAGAGACTACAAACCTTACTCAAGGAAAAAGATCTTGGAGTGAGTATAACACCAGGCACATCTCCTGAAGCGCACATCAACCAAATAACTGCTGCAGCATATGGGCGCCTAGCAAACCTCAGAACAGCATTCCGACATCTTAATAAGGAATCATTCAGGACCCTGTACACCGTGTACGTAAGGCCCATATTGGAGTATGCGGCACCAGTTTGGAACCCACACCTAGCCAAGCACATAAAGAAACTAGAGAAAGTGCAAAGGTTTGCAACAATACTAGTCCCAGAGCTAAGAGGTATGTCCTACGAGGAGAGGTTAATTAAGGGAAATCAACCTGACGACACTGGAGGACAGGAGAGATAGGGGGGTCATGATAACGACATACAAAATACTGAGAGGAATTGACAAGGTGGACAAAGACAGGATGTTCCAGAGATTGGACACAGTAACAAGGGGACACAGTTGGAAGCTGAAGACACAGATGAATCACAGGGATGTTAGGAAGTATTTCTTCAGCCACAGAGTAGTCAGTAAGTGGAATAGTTTGGGCAGCGATGTAGTGGAGGCAGGATCCATACATAGCTTTAAGCAGAGGTATGATAAAGCTCACGGCTCAGAGAGAGTGACCTAGTAGCGATCAGTGAAGAAGCGGGGCCAGGAGCTCGGACTCGACCCCAGCAAGCTCAACTAGGTGAGTACACACACACACACACACACACACACACACACACACACACACACACACACACACACACAATCGTATGTTCTAATTCTTATCTATACACACTCGCTATACACCTATAGCATGTTAACCCATACCACACCTAGCTAAATGATCAATATATCACACCTAGCTCAATGATCAATATATGACACCTAGCTCAATGATCAATATATAAACACGAAGCTCAATGATCAATATATCACACCTAGCTCAATGATCAATATATCACAGCTAGCTCAATGATCAATATATCACACCTAGCTCAATGATCAATATATCACACCAAGCTCAATGATCAATATATGACACCTAGCTCAATGATCAATATATCACACCTAGCTCAATGATCAATATATCACACTTAGCTCAATGATCAATATATCACACGTAGCTAAATGATCAATATATCACACTTAGATCAATGATTAATATATCACACTTAGCTCAATGATCAATATATCACACCTAGCTCAATGATCAATATATCACACCTAGCTCAATGATCAATATATGACACCTAGCTCAATGGGTCAAAAAATATAAACACCCAAAATCAAAATTTATCAATATATCCACCCTGCTCAAAGATCAATATATCACAGCTACTTTAATGATCAAATATTTTCACAAACCCACTCAATGAAACAACATATCACACCAAGCTCAATGATCAATATATCAAATAGCTCAATGTTTAAAATATACACCTTGCTCAATATCAATATAACACAGTCAAGATCAATTTTTTCACACGGGATAAATGATCAATATATTTACACTTTGATCAAATTAATTTAAAATATCCACCCTTTTTTCAATGATCAATATATCACACCTAGCTCAATGAAACAATATTCACACCTTGTCAATGATCAATTTTATCACACTTAGGGTCAATGATCAATAATCACACGTAAAATGATCAAAAAATCACACTTAAGGGTCAATATTTAAAAAAACACCCCCTAGCTCAATGATCAATTTTATCACATTAGTTCAATTTTTCAATATATCACACCAAGCCATGATCAATATATCGCACTTTCTCAAAGGTCAATATACCACTTGTTTTAAAAATCAATATATCCCCACCTAGCTCAATGAATAAAATATCACACCCAGCTCAATGATAAAAATATCACCCCGGAGCTCAATGATAATTCTCACACTTTGCTCAATGATAAATATTCACACGGACCCCAATGATCAAAAATATCCACCCTTTCTCAAGATCAATTATCACACCCTTTGATCAATGATCAAAATCAACCTAGCTCAATGATCAAATTCATCACAAAATTTCGTCAATGATTTAAAATTTTCACACTTAGCTCAATGACCAATAATCACACCTAGCTCAAAAGTCAATAACCCCCCTACTTAAAGATCAATTTATCACACTTCTCAATGATCAACTTCCCCCTAGCTCAATGATCAAAAATATCACCCCCAGTCAATGATGAATATATCACACTACTCAATGATCAAAATACAAAAACTTGCTTCCCTGATCAATATATCACACCCAGATCAGGATTTAATATAAAACAAATACTCAATTTTTCAAAAATCACACTTACTAAATAAACAAAAATTCACACCCCAGCTCAAAGTCCCTTATACAAAACTTTAATGATCAAATTCACCCTACTCAAAGATCAAAATTTAACACCTGCCCCAATTTTCAAATATCACCCTTAGTCAATGATTTAATAAAATCCACTTAGCCATTTTATCAATATATCCCACAAACCTTTTTCAAGATCAATATTTTACCTAGCTCAAGATCAATTTTCACATTTTGCTCAAGGGTTAAAACAACAACCCAGCTCAAAGATCAATATTTCACACCTACTCAATGTCAATAATCCAAATTAGATAATATCAATAGGGGCACACCTAGCTCAATATCAATTTATCAAAACCTATAAATATCAATATACAAAACCCAGCTCAATTTATCAAAAATATCACACTTAGCTAATGGGTTTAAATATCACACCCACTTTAAAAGATCTATATATCAAAAAACTTAGCTTCAATGATCATTAACCCCTTAGCTCAAAGATTTTTTTAATATACACCTTACTCAAGGATCCCAAAATTTTCACCCTTACTCAAGATCCCAAAATATCACACTTGCTCAATGATCAATGCCTCACACTTTCTCAATGACAATTTTTCAAATTAAACTCAATTTTCAGTATACCACTTAGCTCAAGGGTCAATTTTTATCGCAACCCAAACTCAATGTTTAAATATCACACCCAGCTCAATGTGAAAATATAACCCCCTAGTCAATGTCAACATACACCCTAGCCCGGGTCAATATGTCCCCAAAACCCAGCTCAATGATCAATATATCACACCCAGCTCAATACCAAAATATCACTTTTAGCTCAATGATCAAAAAATTACGCCTACTCAATGATCAAACATTCACCAACCCCGCTTTAATGGGTCATAACACTCCCACTCAATTATCAATATATCACACCTAGCCCCAATGATCAATATTTACACCTACAAAAGATCAATTTATCACCCTTTGCTCAATGTTTAATTTTCATATTTGTCAAAGAAAACAATATCAAAACCCTTTCTCAATGATCAACTTTTCACACCCGCTCAGGGGATCAATTTATCCCCACCAAAAAATCAATATCATTTTAAAATTTCACTAGCGAAAAAATCATTATCTCCCTAGCTCAAAGAAAACAATATAACACCCCACTTTAAAGATCAACATAAACAGGCCCAGCCCCAAAGATCAACATATCACACCTATCTCAATTTACAAAAAAACACACCTAGCTCAAGATAAAATACACAACTAGCTCAATGATCAAAAATCACACCCAGGGTCAATGTAAAATAAAACCTTCTCAATTTATCAATATATCACCCTAGCTGAATTTATCAACAATCACACCTAGCTCCAAACGATCAAAATATCACACATAAACTCAATGGCAATTATCAAACCTAGCCAATGATCAACATATCACACATTCCCAAATGATCAATATAATCTATTAGCTCAATATCAATATACCCAAAAATAATCCAAAGATAAAAATATCACACCTTGCCAATGTCAAAATAGTTAACCCTTTGCTCAAGGTCAATATTTCACATTTCTCAAAGATCAACATTCAAAACCTAGCTAATTGGCCAAAAAATACCAATGATCAATTAAACCCACTAATCAATGGCCAATTTTTAGTTTCACTTAGCTCAATAACAATATCCACTTAGCTCAATGATTTAACATATCACACCCCAGCTAAATTTACCAAAAAAAAAACCAATGGCCCCTAATCACCACCAACCCAATGATCAAATATAACCCCATAGGGTCAATGATCAATACATAAACTAATTCACTGTCAAAATATCACATAGCTCAATGACCAATATATCAAACTGCCCCTTGTCAAAATAACACACCCAGCTCAATGTTTATAATACCAAACCCTTTCTCAATTTACAAAAATATCACAACTCGCTCAAAATCAAATTTATCAGCATAGCTCAGTGATGAATATATCACACCTACTCAAAGATTTCATTTTCCACCCAGAAACAAAGGTCAATATTTGGCCCAGGGTCAAGCAAAAATATCACACCTACCTCAATGATCAAAATATCCCTAAACCCAGCCCATGATCAATATTTCACACCTAACCCCAATGACAAAAAATCAGACCCAGCTTTAGTGATTTAATATACACACCCCAGCCCCAATATCAAATACACCCTAACTCAAAGATCATAATATCAAACCTTCTTAATGTCAGGTTTTTCACACCCAGCTCAATGATCAATTTCACCCTATTTTTAAAGTTTAATTTATCAACCTAGCTCAATGATCAATATATTTACAACCTAGGTCAAGTCAATAAATAAACCTAGCTGAATGATCAACATATCAGGTTGCTCAATGATCCCAAAAAATCACAACCGCTCAAAGATCAAAAATGGGCACACTGTTTCAAAACCCCTGAAATGGGGCAAAATGTAATGATGAAATTTTTATTAGTTTTTTATTTCCCTTTTTATATAATTTTTTTATGCTTATTTTTTGGGGATAATAGCTAAATCAATGTATTGCCCTTTTTATTATTATTTTATTTAGTTTTGGGTTTTGGTAGGTTGTAACATTATAATATATTATTCAGTGCTCATAGTTAAGTCTTGATTGGGCTTTAAATACTGTTAAAATTTTCGCCCCTTTTTTTCGTTTCCCAGCCCCCTTCTGGTGTTTTTGAGCTGCAGGGTTTTCCATGGAGCAAACACGTGACGAGGGGGGGTTTACCCTCGCCCGAAGTATTTATTTTGGGGCTAGGGCTCTCTTGATGGGTTTGGGAAATTTCCCGGGCAAGAAATGCCTAAAATTTCCCTTATTGGCCCCTTTTTGGAAGGTTTTCCCCTGTCTCATTAAATTGTTGTAGGGTTTTGTGGGGCTCTGTTACAGGGAAAATTTTTTTAAAACTTAGTGATTTTCGACGTTGTTTCTGAGGTTTTTGTGTCACACAGACAGTCTGAGCAACCCCAGGTCCCGAGCTGTTCTTTTTGACCTTTAAATTTTATGGTATCTGTGTACTGTCACCGTCGGGGGTTTTCTTATGCTGACTTAGATTCAGTTTGTAAAGGGAGTTTTTATGACTTTTTTGGAGGAAACGCCCCCTGGTCCCTACTTAGTGTCGTTATATTATCTCCTTGTCCCTGATTCTGTGTCGTAGTTGCTTGTTATATTGCTATTGGGCTTAGCATTCTTTTTATTGTTCAAGCAGACTTTTCTGGTTGCCAGTTGGTCAAGAAGTTAATTTATTTGAGGACTTTGTCAGTCACTTGTTTAAGTCTAGTCGAGTCGTGAGACATAGTGAACTACTTAGAGCACTTACACACATACACCCACTTATTTGTATTATTAAATGTTAATGTACCAGACGGTACTTAAGACATATAAATGTGATATGTGCTTTCAGCACAATACTACTGTACACGAGAGAATTGATTATTATAAATTTGTTTGAATTGATTAATTTAATTTAATTTGATAATATACCTCTAGACTGTGATTAATAAATTTATTAAATTTTAATTTCTTTAGTTAGTAGCCTACCAGTCGTAATTCTGAAGCACTATTAATTCTTATTGAATTCTAATGGATAATTGGACAAGGATACTGACTAATTGTTAGGAAAACCCAGTAACAGGATGCATGTTAGAAGAGCAGTCCTTTCTAGTATTACCTGGAGATCTCTAAGCTTTTTAGAAATCGCGCTTTATGTAACACACACCTAGCTCAATGATCAACATAACACACCTAGCTCAATGATCAACATAACACACCTAGGTCAATGATCAACATAACACACCTAGGTCAATGATCAACATAACACACCTAGGTCAATGATCAACATAACACACCTAGCTCAATGATCAACATATCACACCTAGGTCAATGATCAACACAACACACCTAGCTCAATGATCAACATAACACACCTAGGTCAATGATCAACATAACACACCTAGGTCAATGATCAACATAACACACCTAGGTCAATGATCAACATAACACACCTAGCTCAATGATCAACATAACACACCTAGCTCAATGATCAACATAACACACCTAGGTCAATGATCAACATAACACACCTAGGTCAATGATCAACATAACACACCTAGGTCAATGATCAACATAACACCCCCTAGCTCAATGATCAACATAACACACCTAGCTCAATGATCAAAATAACACACCTAGGTCAATGAAAAAACATAACACCCCTAGTCAATGATCAACATAACACCCCGGGCCCAATGCAACATAACACACCTAGGTCAATGTCAACTTTATCACACCTAGCCAATGATAAACCATTTCACACCTTCTCAATGATAACAAAAATCACCCCATGCTCAAAAAATCAAATGCACCCCTAGTTTAAATTGATCAAAAATTTTCACCCCATGCTCAATAAATCAACATATCACCCCCTAGTTTCAAGGATCAACAATCACCCTTTTGGCTAAAGGGATCAACTGTCAAAACCTAGCCCCAAGGGTTTCACAAAATCACACCACCCAAATTTGATCAACGGTCACACCTGCTCAATGATCAACATACACACCTACCAAAAAGACCCAATATACACACCTAGTTAATGTTTCCAATTTAAACCAAAACCTAGATCATTGATAATTATTCCCCTTTGGGCTCAATGATTAACATACGCACACAGTTCAATGACACTATTTCCCCCTTTAGTTTCAATTTTTAATAATCACCCTTCCCTAAATGTCAATATATCATCCCTAGCTGAATAAATAACAACACACCAAGCTCATTGATCAATATTCACCCTAGCTGAATGATCAAAAAAAATCACACCAAAGCCAATGTTAAATTTATAAAACACCAGGTAAATGACAACAAACACACCTGGGTAAATTGTTTCAACCCTAACAACCTAGCCAATGATCAACATAACACACTTAGCTCAATGATAAAACAAAAACACACCTAGGTCAATGATCAAAAAACACCTAGGCAATGATCAACAAACACACCTAGTCAATGCCAACATAAAAACCCCTAGCCCCAAGGTAAACAAAACCCCTATTTCAAGATCAACTTAACACCCCCTAGGTCAATGACAACAAAACACACCTAGCTAAATGACCCAACCCTTTAACACACGGGTCAATGATCAACAAAACACACCTGGGGCCCAATGATAAAACATATCACCCCTTACTAAATTAACATATCACCCCTTTGGCCAAGTCAAATATCACCCATGCTCAATACAACATTCACCCCCTAGTTTAAATAAATCAACATATCACACCTTTTGGTCAATGATAACATACACACCTAGCTCAAGGGATCAACAATCAAAACCTTTGCTAAATTTGACCCAAAATGTCACACCTGGGCTCAATGATCAACATACCACCATGCTCAATGATCAACATGTCCCACCTAGCTAAATGATAAAACATAAAAACACCTACATAAGAAAATTTATCAAAACCTATTTAAGGGATAAATATATCACACCTAGATCAATGATCAATATATTTCACCGGGCCCTCAATTTTTACATATCCACCAGTTCAATGATCATTTATATCACCCCCCCCAAATGAAAAATATACACACCTTGCTAAATTGACAATATTCATACCTAGCTAAATGATATCTTACCCCAAAACCAAGCTCATTGATCAATATTTTCAACCAAACTAAATTTGATCAAAATTACAACTTACCCCCTGCAAAAATATCACACCTAGCTCGTGATCAATATAAACCCCGAAGCTAAATTTATCAAATTTCCCCACTTAGCAAAATGTTTTCAATTTTCACACCTAGAAAAATGACCCAATATACACACTTGGGTAAATTGTCAATAATCACCCCTAGCCAATGATAAAATTTTTTAAAAACCTAGTTTCAATGATCAATATATCAAAAAATTTTAGCTCAATGATCAATATATCACACTTAGCTCTTTGATCAATTATCACCCCCTATTTCAATGATCAATAAACCCCAAAACCAAGCCAATGATAATATATCACATTTAGCTCAATGATTAATACTTTCACCCCTAGCCCCAAAATTTTCCAAATATCACACCTAGCTCAATGTCAAAAACCCTACTTAACAATGAAAATTTCACACCTAGCTCAATGATCAATATATCACACCTAGTTTAAAATGATCAATATTTCACACCAGCCAATAAATAAATATTCACACTTAGCTCAATGATCAATTATCCCCCACCTAGCTCAATGATAAAATATATCCCCACTTACTCAATGACATTACATCATTAGTAAATGATCAATATAAAACCCCTTTACTAAAGTTAAATATATCACACTTAGCTCAATGATAAATTATATCACACTTAGCTAAATGACAATCATCACACTTTGCTAAATTGATAAATTTAAAATCACACTTAGCTCAAATCAGAAATTCCATTTAGCTCAATGATCAATATTTTCGCACCTACTCAATGACAACAATCAAAACCTAGCTCAATGTAAATTATCACCCCTTTAGCTCAATGTCAACATACACCTAGCTCAAAAAATCAATATGTCACACTATCAATGATCTTTTTATCACACCTATTTCCAATGACCAATATACCCAATCTGGGCTCAAAAACCAATATTTTTACGCCTAGCTAAGACAGCAAATCAAACCCAGCTCAATAAAATAAAATATATCCCCCAGTCATTATCAAAATATCACACCTAGCTCAATGATAAAACATTTCACCTAGCTTAAGGATCAATTATCAAAACCTAGTCAAGGGACAATATATCATACTTAGCTAAATACCAAAATATAAAAACCTTGCTCAATGATAAAACATACACACCTAGCTCAGTGTCTTTATATCACACCAAGCTCAAGATCAATATTTTCCCCTACGAAATGACAGTTATCTCACCTAGCTAAATGTTAATATTCAACCTATTTAAATAACAACATATCAGGCCTAGCTAAAAGTTTAAAACATATCACACCTATCTAAATTAAATCAATATTCCACCTAGCTCAATGATAAACCATGTCACAACTCCTCAATGACAATATATCACCCCTAGCTAAATTTGATCAAAATATCACACCTACTCAATGATCAATATACACACCTACCCTGAATCACAACAATCACACCTACTCAACGCAAAAAACACCCACATGCTCCCAATTCAATATTCACACCTGGGAAATTTGTAAAACATATCCCACATAGCAAAAATGTTCAATATATATCTATTAGTAAATTTTAAATATCCCAAACCTAACCCCAAATTTGTCAATATATCACCCTTGCTCAATGATCAATATATTACACTTAGCTAAATGAAAAATATATCACTTTTAGCCAATATAAACTTTCCCCCACAAATTTTACCAACATACCAATGTTTAAATATATCACACCAACCCCAAGGGCCCCAATATAATACCTTAGTAAAATGCCCAATATATCCCACTTACTAATTTAAAAAACATATCACACCTTCTAATTGACCAACAAAACCAATGATAAATATATAAAACCAAACCAATGATCAATATATCAACATAGCTCAAGGGAATCAATACACAAAATTAATTCACTGACAATAATCACCCTACCCCAATGCCCAAATATATCACAACTTCCTCCCTGTCAATTTATCACCCTAGTCAAGATAAATAATCCCAAAACCCTTCCCTCAATACAAAAAATTCAAAACCCTCCCCTCAATGATAAATTTTAAAAGATTTACTCATGATGAATATATCCACACCTGCTAAAGATCTACTTTCCCACCAGATCAAAGGTCAATATATGAGACCAAAAGCCAATGAAAAATATTCACACCTACCTCAATGATAAATTTACCAAAACCTAGCCTGTCAATAAAACCACACCTACCTCAATGATCAATATTTCGACCTACCCCCGGTGATAAATTTTCACACCTGCTCAAAAAATCAATATATCACCCCTTTAACTCAATGATCAAAATATAAAACCCCTTGCTTAATGTCTTTTTTAAATCACACTAGCTCAATGACAATATTTTCCACCCCTAGTTTAAGGGATCTTTTTATCCCCTAGCCCCAATGTTTCAATATATCAACCTATCAATGATCAATAAACCACCTAGCTAATGATCAACAATCAGGTACTAAATTACCCAACAACACAACTCCTAAATTGACAATATGTCACATGTTACAACCCTAAAAGGGTCAAAAATGTTATAAAGGTTAAAATTATGTAATAGTTTATATTACCTTTTCATTTTTTTTTAAATATTGCTTTTTTTTTTGCAAATACAAATCGTAAATGTTTTGGCTTTATATTATTATTTGTTTTAGTTATGTTTTAGGTGGGGTTTAAAACATTTATATATATATTATTCATCCCTCATAGTTAAAGGGCCGGGGTTGTCTAACTACTGAAAATTATCGCCCTTTCCCGTTTCCCCCGGTTTCTGGGTTTTTTTGATGCGTTGTCCATGGAGCACCCACTGATCGGGGGGGGGTTTTTTCACACCTCGCCTAAAGGGATTCAGCTGGCCCTAACCCCTTAAAGGTTGGTGTTTTTCCTGACAAGAAGTGCCTATTTTTCCCCTTTTATTGGCCCTTTTTGGAAAAGGTTGTCCTGTCTAAATTAAATATTTTTGTGGGTTCGGGGGTGGCTTTTCACAAAAAATTTTTATAACTTGGGTGATTTTCGACGTTGAAACGAGGGTTTGGTCACACAGCATCGAGCAACTCGGGTTTCCGGGGGGGTAGCTTCTACCAAAACTTGTACTGGTATCTGTTATGTCACAGTGGGGGTTTTGCTTATGGGAGTTTTAATTAGTATTGGGGGATTTTTATGACTTTTGTGGAGGTCTGCAGATGGCCCCTTTCTTTGTGGGTTATTTATCCCCCTTGGGTCCCTGATTCGGTGCCCGTATTTGCTTGTTTTTTTTTGCTATTGGGCTTAGCATTCTTTTTATTTTTTCAAGCAACTTTTCGGGTTGCCGGGTTGGCCCAAGAAGTTAATTTATTTGGGGACTTTTTTCAGTCACTTTTTTTTGTTAGTCGGTCGTTGAGACTAGGAACTACTTAAGCCTTACACACATACACCCATTTATTTGTATTTTTAAATTTTAAAGGGTACCAGCGGTATTTAAGCTATAAATGTGATATGTGCTTTCAGCCAATACTACTGAAACCGAAAAATTTGTTTTAAAAATTTTGGGTTTGAGGTTTAAAATTAATTTTTTTTGTTTAATAACCTCTAACTGTGATTAATAAATTTATTAAATTTTTTTTTCTTTATTTTGTAAAAAATACCACGTAATTCTGAAGCACTATTAATTCTTATTTTTTCTAAGGGGTAAAAAATTTGGAAAAAAGGGGGAAAAAACGATAAAGGGGTTTGGAAAACCCCTAACAGGGGGCATGTTAGAAGAGCATCCCCTTTTTTGTATTCCTGGGGAAAACCCTAAGCTTTTTAAAAAACGCCTTTAGGGAACACACACCTAGCTCAAGGGCAACCAAAAAACACCTAGCTCAATGATTTAACATAAACACCCCCTAGGTCAATGATCAACATAACCACTAGGGCAATGTCAACATAAACACCTAGGGCAATGATAACATAACACACCTAAACTCAATGTCAACCCTTCACACCTGGTCAATACCCAAAACAAAAAAAACCTACCCAAAGATCAACATAACACACCAAAGGGCAAGGTCAAAATAACCACCTAGGTCAATGACAACATAAAACACCCCTAGGCAATGATCAACATAACACACCCCAGTCAAGATTAAAAATAAAACACCCAGCTCAAGATCAACATAACACACCTAGGTCAATGATCAAAAAACACACCTAGGGCAAAGAAAAACATAACACACCTAGGGCAATGACAACTAACACACCTAGTTCAAGACAACTTTAAAACACCTAGCCCCAATGATCAACAAACCACCTGGTCAAGATCCAAAAATTTAAAACACCCACCAATGACAACCCTAACACACCAGGGCAATGATCAAAATAACACACCTAGGTCAATGAAACCAAAAAATCACAAAACCCAGCTTTAAAGATTAACATATCCACCTTGCTCAATGATCAACAAAATCACACCATGGCCCAAAGATAACATTTTAACAAACCCGCTCAAAATCAACATACACACCTTTCTCAATGACAACATTCACACCAGCTCCCAAAGATCAACATATCACACCTTGCTCAATGATCAACATGTCCCTCCTAGCTCAAGAAACAACAATCACACCAAAGCTCAATGTCAAAATTCACACCTATTTAAATTTATCAACAAAATCCACCTAGCTAATGATCCCAAAATTCACCCCGTTAAAGATCAATATATCCCCACCTAGATTTAATGTCAAAATTTTCTCACCCGGGTCAATGATTAACATATCGGCACACAGTTCAATGATCACTTTTTCACACCTAGGGTCAAAGATTAATATATCACACCCTTTCCAATGATCCCAAAAAATCATTTTCCTAGCTGTTTGGGTCAACAATTTTCCCCCAAGCTCCGGGGTTTAATAATCCACCCAGCTGAATGATCAAAATATCAAAACCTGCCAAAGATCAAATATAACACCTAGGGCAATGATCAACAAAACACACCTAGGTAATGATCAACCTAACCCCACCCCAGCTCAAAGATCAACATAACACACCCAGGTCAAGGGTCAACATAACACACCTAGGGGCCCAAAGAAACAACAAAACACACCTAGGTCAAGGGGCAACAAAAAACACCAAAGGGCAATGACAACATAACACACCCAAAGGTCCCAAAGTTTTAAATAACACACCAGTCAAGATCAACATTTAAAACACCCAGGTCAATGTTTAAAATAACCCCCACCTAGGTCAATGATCAACAAACCCCAATTTAATGATCCCCAAAAAAACACCTATCAATATTTAACATAAACCAAAACCTAGGTCAAAAGATCAACATAAAAACCCCAAACCAACCCTAGGTCAATGAAACAACAAACACACCTAGCTCAATTTATCAACATACCCCACCTGCTCAATGACAACCTATCACACCTAGGTCAAGGGGCCAAAAAAATCACACCGAAGGTCCAAAAGAATGCCCAAAAAAACACACCTGGCCCAAAGGGCAAAATTCACACCTAGGGGGGCCAAAGACAACATTCACACCTAGCCAAAGATCAAATAACACCCTGTTAAGTCAAATAACACACCTAGGCCCAAGATCAAATATCCAACCGGTAAAAATTAACATAACCCCATTCAAAGGGGTCAAAATTCACCCCTACTCAATGAAAATAAACACAAAATTGGGTCAATGGGTCAAAATATCAACCAGCGAAAGATTTAAAATTCAAAACCAAGGGTTTAATTTACAAATATCACCCTGGGGGAATGATCAAAATATCCCACCTAACTCAATGATCAAAATTTCACACCTTGCCAAAGATCAACATTAAAACCCCCAGCTAATTTTTCAAATACACAAAACCCCCAAAAGTCAATTGTCCACCCAGCCTTGTTTAACAATCCCCAAACCCAGCCAAAAGATCAATTTTATCACACCTGGCCCCAATGATCAAAATATCACACCAGATCAATGTCAAATATGCCCAACCGGGTCAATGATTTAAAAAATTGCACACCTTTGTTTAATTATTTTTTTTCACAAAACCCCTCCCCTTTTTTTAAATATCACACCTGCTCAATGATCAAAAATCAACCTAGCTAAAAAAACAAAAATCACACCAAACTCAATTTATCAAAATTTTCCCCCTACTAATGATCAAAATATCACACCTTGCTCAATGAACAAAATTTCCAAAACAGGTCATGGGGCAAATAACCCCACCTAGGTCCCAAAGATCAACAAAAAACCCTACCAATGATCAACATAACACACCTTGCTTTAAGATTCAAATTCAACCTAGGGTCAAAAAGGGAAACAAATAACCCCACCCGGGGGATCAAAAATAAACCCCAATAAAGGATGAAAATAACCCCACCGCTTGTCCTTTCCTGGGCTCCAATTTAGGGGGGAAATACACAAAACCTAGTCCTGATCAACAAATCACACCTAAAGGGCTCCTATCAAACATTCAACAAAAGCAAAGTTAAAAAAATTCAATGATCAACATTTTCACCCTGGTCAAAGTTAAATTCCCCATCCTAATTATCCTACACCTTTTCCAAATTTTTATGAAAAAAAACATTTAAACCTTAAAAACTAATTGGATCAAATATTTAAAATTAATGGGTTTTTAAATATTTAAAAACCCCAAATAAAAAACATTTTACAATTGGTAATTTATCAACATTTTTTCACACCTAGGTTTAAAAAAAAATATTATCCCGGTAAAAAAACACAAAAAGGGCACCAAAACCCCAAAATCAAATCAAAATAACCCCAAACCCACAAAAGGGTCCCCAATAACAAAAACCTTTTTTAAATTTTTTTATTCACAACCCAGATAAAACTAATTTTAAATTTAAAACCTTCTCAAGGGATGAAAATATATCACACCTAGCTCAATGACAACAAAACCTCCTAGCAAATGATAAAACATATCACACCTTGCTTAAGGATCAATATATCATTGTAGGGGTTTTTAAAAATGGAGATAAAAAGGGTTGAATTTAGACACCTTTTTGGAGGTAACATATATTTCAGAAAAGATGTGAGGAATGGAGCCCGCCTTGCTGTGTTTTGGGGAGGGTCTGCCCCGGGGGGGGAAAAAAAGGGGGGCAGAGGTACAGCCCAAACGACCCCGTGACGTCCACAAATCAAGGGCCCTAAAAGGGGATCTCCTATTAAAGACAGGGACGTTTTAAAAATATGCTTTGCTACATAATACAGGGATCACTCTATCTGAAGCTCGGTCATGTACATATGTCGTCTCGACTACATCTATCTATGGGCTAAAAAGGGCGGGGGTTTTCTGGGCTGATTTATACAAAAACAAATTCATTATAACTTAGAACTAATGGAGGTTCAAAATGGATTTTTATGTAAGGGGGTTTTAAAGTATTATTCAAACTATAAGAAAAAATATTATACAATATGGATGGAATTGTTTCGATCGATCTTTTTTCAAGCACTTAGGGGTTTTTTCTGAGGAAGAAAAAAATTATATATACAAGGTGAAATAAAAGAAAAAAGCATCTGGTGCACTCGACTTTCTGTCAAATTCTCAGAATACGGGGGGAAAACGTGAAACGAAAATTTCTGAAAACTGACATAAAAAAAACACACAGTTGAAAATTTACTTCTTCGGCATCTAGTTATACAGACTTGTACATTTAAACCCAATTCTGCGAGGGTGAGGTTTAGTATGCAGAATGGTTATCATCTCTGGGAGGTTCAAATTTCCCTCTGCAATGGCTAACTATGCCTTTGTTGAGGGGATCTAAACGAGTATCTCTAAAGATTGGGGGTTTTCATTACTTTCTAGTCGTAAGGGTAATGACATTCAAGTTGATATCTAACTGAGTATCTGAGGTAGAGGGTACGAGTCAAGAGGATTTTCAACATCGTCAATTATCTCGGTAGCAATATCTTAAACACGCTACTAATTTCATATGATCTAATGCGTTCTTTGTACTTCCCAGTACTAATTTCTCAATTTTATACTTTTACCAGAGATTGTTCTACACTTGATAAGGTCCCCAAAATTTTTTTGATCGAGTTAGGCATTTCGGATGTTTTGTTGAATTTGTAGCTTTACTTTTAAACCTACTTGACTTTTGAGGGCTTAGCAGGCTTTAGTTACCCTAGTAAATTCTGCTGTTGATTTATGAAGTTTTCAGGATTCTTCTAAAAACACTCTCTAAGCCAGCTGGTCGAGTACTCGAAATCATCAGGGTTGAATTGGGTTTCGGAGGGAATATAAAAACTCATAGGGTAAAACGCTTGTCTCACCATACAATACTAATGTGGGTTTTTCCCCTTGGAAGCTTTGTAAGCAGTTTATGGACATTGAACATCTGGTATGATTTCATCCCAAGTTTCACTTTTGGGGGTTGATAGTGGCCTCAGGACAAAAAAGTCCCTTTTTTTTATTGGTTCTTCGGCTAACCCATTGCTACGGATGTGAGGAACAATGGTGGATTTAGGTCTTGTAAAAAGTAAAAAATTTTTTCAAGAATCTCTTACAGAATTCCCTCCTTTATCTTTACAAAGGATTGGGGGGTGGTACGCCTGCAGATAAGCTTTTCTTTAAACGCTTTAGTACTGTCTTGATCTTTCTGAATAGAACAAATCACAAATCTGGTGAAAGGTTAAATAACACACTGTTTTTTTGCCTTGGAGGGAAAAATTTAAAATTGGTTAAAAACAAGGGCAACTTTTTCCCGGGTTCGCTAGTGGTTGGGTACCTTGGATTGGGTTTGGCCTTTGATTTTTCCTTTATGCGATACAGACACTACATTTCTTGACATATCGGGAAAAGTCAGTTGCCCCTACGTGGGCCAAAAAATTTCATTTGGCTTGTTTCACAGAACGATCCATACCAGGGTGTGCAACACCCGGTACATCATGAACTAAGCTGTTAGAGCTACTTTCACTTAGTGACTGTGGAATTATAATGGTAAACTCTTCTGTTGCGACGTACCCAACTAAGGCTGTTCGATACAGTAATTTATGGCTCATTACAAGTCATAATGGGTGTGGTGGACGTCACAGTAGATAAGATCTTCCTGGAGCAGGAATAGAAATCACACCAGACCACATGTGGATCTGTTCTTTGTGCAGTTTTGACATCTCGACAGTAATGGAGGATATGAAGTAACGACATAAACGTTGTGCGATTAAAAGCATCTGCGACTACATTCGACATGCCATGTAAATGTTCAAAAGTGGGATTGAATCTTGGATAGTCAAGGTCCATCTGGCTAACCTTCAGTCAGGCTGTTTGTTCTGGAATAAAGGTTTTAGTGGCGCATGGTCTGTCAAGACATGAACTGGGTACTGGTAATAAATGTCTCGGAAGTGCTTTAAAGTACCATGATATTGCTAAAGCTTCTTGCACTACCGTTTCTGTAATAAATTTACGTTCAGCCTTCGTAAGGTCGCGGACTAGGCAAATGCAAACTGCGTTATACTTGCCATCAGTCTTTGAGCTAGTACGGACCTATGCCAATTTAAAATAGCATCAGTTGTTAGATAGAAGGGCTTAGAAAAATTCTGGGAATTTCAAAATTGGAGCAGACGTTAACTTTTCTTTTGTGTCTGGTATGCTCTTTTTCTTGACGGTAGGTTCAAGCGAGAGAGCATCTTTCTTAAGCAATTCAGTTAGTGAGCAGCTCATGGAAGAAGAATTGGCAAGTGAAAGACTATAAAAATCCTGCTAAGACCACAAAGGATCTTACAGCATCAGCAGTTTTGGGAGTTGGAAAATTTGTACTGCAGTTACCTTAACTAGTGATCAGTCGTACCCCTCTAGGAGTGACTACGTGACAGATACTTAATTTTCTTGATATGAAAAATTGACATTTGAGACAATTTGATCTTTAAATTTGCTTCTTCTAGCTTTGCCAATTTCTATTCAAGTCTTTTAAGGTGTGTGTCCACGTTCTTCGGACATGACGATTATTCGGTCTAAAGTACACTTAAGTGCTTTACCTATAAGCGGCCTTCTAACGATGTGGTCATGAGTCTAGAGAACAGTGATAGTCGACGATCGTAATACCAAAGCCATAGTAGGAAGTGATAATGACTGTGGGGTGGAGAATGCAGAGTTAACTCTTGCGTGTCCTCGTGAGCGGGACTTGCCAAAACCCTTGTACAAGTCCAGGGTCGAGAAGACTTTGTTTATCTCGATATTTGTGAACGTTAAAAAGGTCACTAGTACAGGAAGTGGGGAAACGATCTGGTAATGGGTTTCGCATTTAATTCTAAAGTCAATATGGCGACAAGTGCCGTCTTCTTAGGCATAGGGATCATGGGCGCTTCCCAGGGTGAATGCTAGGTTGCAATAACTCCATTCATCAAGCATTTGATTGAATCAATTTTCTGTGCAGCAACTTGTGAATGGTGGCATTCTAGTACGCATGTATGTAGATAGTGCTAGTACCAAGGTTAAGTGGAATACGATGGGACAATAAGTTCGTTATACCATCTTCTTCACTGGTATGGCAATGGCCTTTACGTCGGTTTGTTCAGCAGAGCAACAAACGCTTTGACTCATCTGCGGAAGTTAGGTGGAGCATAGTCTTTTCTCCCTCAACTGGTGAAACAGATTGATCCAGTGAAGTGGAGGAGGGTCTCCCGGTAGAAAATAGCAAAGACCAACTAGGTCTGGTGACATATCATCTCTTCCTGAACAGGGTTATGGATAGTGTACAAGGTCAACAAGATTGGTAATTTGCTCTGAGACGATCTCTGTGACGAGTGTTAGCTAGGAAGAAATGGATCTTATATCTATTACAAGTGTAAGGATGGTTCAACAAATAAACCTATTTGACTTTTGCAGGAAATCATGTCAACTAGGACGTTATCACAGCCATCTGGAACATAGGAACAACCACAGACCACCTAGTGAGGACTAGCCGGCAACAAGAGAAAGTCTTTCTGCATGACGGCATTTGACATCAAAAGAGTGGCCATTACTAGTTTTCAGTATTCGGTTTTCCGACAAGGCGTCCCCTTGGAGAAAACTACTACTTGGATAGGCAGACATTGCAGGATAGGAGAAACTCGAGCAGGTCTGAGCAATCCTCGGACACTTGAGGCAATACACGATCTTGCATATCTGAAGGTGTTGGTGGAAAACACAGATGGAGTGGGACAGAGTTACCAGAGCTGACCGCTTGGGTACGCTACTAGAGAATGCATTGGACTTGTAAGGACTTAATGCGTACATCATACGCTGCGCAGATATGTCAGATTTTGATCCAAGATGGTAACCCAGACAATGGAAACGATAAAGTCGTCCATGTGGGCATGCCATCGGTACGGGTCGAGCACAATGCGTAAGTCTTGCATGGAAGGCCATCCCTGAGAAGGTTCCCCAGGGAAAGTAATCTGGTCGACAACAAGAAAAGCCGCAGTAAAGTCTCTTGCCCTTGGATAAATAAAGTGGTTGAGCGAAAAGTTTGACCTCGGATCGCAGTAGAGACTAGCTACTCCACTAAGGGAGGATACAGGAGTTGGTCAACGTGGAGGACCACGTCGTAACCGCTTCTCTTTAAACAAGCTAAGACCTAATGATATTAACTTGCGCACCAGAGTCCATGGAAACATGAACGGGCGCTATGATTGGACAGACGCTTGTACTAATGGACCTATAGTTTCGTTAGGAGTTATATGCAAACGGAAGGTGAGTTGTCATCGGAGAAGGCTTTTTCTACTTCATCCCAATTCTCTACATCAAGAGACGTGTGGAAGCAACTCATCAGCAGGACTTGTCATTTCTCGAGACTGCTTTAAGGTTCAAAGGAATTGTGAACGGGGATGGTGTAGATACTCCTTTCCACCCTACCGTCACCATGGGAGGTTTGATGGGGCGCTCTAATTCCCCCGACGAATTGGAAAGAATGAGCCTGTGTTTTCTGGTTAGTTGTGAACCACGGACGTTGTTTCCTTCTGGCTCTGCGGTTGGACGGCCACGGAATGATCTAGAGTACTGCATATTGTAGAGTGCATGGCACTCCGAAGTGTCTTGTCCATGAATCTATGATAAGTACAGTAGGGGAGATCTGCTGGTACTCAACATCAGTACGACGCTTTTAGGAGACTGTCCATGACAATTAATAGCGATATGGCTACGGTAACCACAATTGTAGCAAAATTCTTTGAAATAGTGGTTATGTACGTACTACGGGTGTACGGAATGAGGTTCTTAACACTTGCTTGGATGATGGGCGCGATTGATTGCGGTTGGGTGGTTTGGTAGTAGCACAAACTAGAGGAGAGGTTTACAGGATTGGAACAAGGTGTTTGGGCATAGACTTTCGATAATGGGAAGGTTCCCTCGGGTACACAAATTTCTTAAATGGATATTAGAGCTGCAAGCGGTCCCATAGTAGCATCTAGCGGACGTGTATTGTACACATACTTGATGTCTGGTGGGATTAGTTGTTTAATAACTCACAAGCAGCTAATTTGGCAACCCATCTCAAGGGTGGTTTATCACTATCTTTAAGGTACCTTGAATTTTGACCTGCTTTTAACAAATGAGGACATTTGTGTTATTAGAAGAAGAGCAAACTCATTCTAATGAATCTTATGGTTTCTGGAGCTGTGCCAAATAATTCTTTGTGAACAACGAACGGCTCGTGTTTCTCGCACGGTTCAAGTTAATTGTGAATTAACTGTCATAATCTTGCACCTGGTTAGATCTTGGATTGTCCTTCATAGAATTAAGTTAAATACATTTGAGGCTGTGGAGAACGGGTAGACTCTCCTTTCCGAATACTGATCAAACACGCTAGTGGGAGACATCAACTGAGCATTAGCTATGGCTCTAACTGCGGTAAACAGCTTCAAGGTAGTCTGGGTCACAATTGAACAATGGGCATAGCATCATACGGATCACGACTGAAATTAGCAGTCTAGAAGTCTGAGTATGTCTTATCGTTTGATAAGGACTTTACTCGCGAATTTTGGGCTGACGAATTAAATGGTTTGTACTAGCAGAATGGCTGAGGCATCGCTGGTGGAAAACTTGTGAAGTTTGCAAATGTAAAACAAGGAATTTAGAGAACGAAAGAAAATGGTTAACTGAGGAGCACAAACACAGTGAACTTTAAATGGGGAAGAAAAATGCTTACTATTTGCATAAGTAATTAAAAATTGAGAGGTCACACAGTAACGTAATGAACTCAACAAGAAAAATTATGCAACTGAAAATGAACAAACACTGTTTGAAATTTCAGAGAACTTTTTGTACTTTACTCAAATCCTATTTGTCTACTTTTACTGTAAATTGAATTAAAAGGCACAGTGAGTTGTCATTACTTACAATGCAACAAGGAAACTAAATAAAATGATAAAATGGACTCAAAAAAAACTTGTGCAAAAAATTAAAACAGAGGCACAATTCACTGGAAAGAAAATAATGGGACACAGGACAGAGTAAAATATTATGCACAGACAGAGCATATGAAACTGCACTGAAATAAACTGTTTGCAATATTGCAAATAATTGCTAACAATAAAATATTGCACAACAGTGCATAAAATTTCGGCAAGAAAAAATTTTAATGGCAACCCAATATTTGCACAAGAATATTGCAAAAATGAGTCAATGTGCAATAATAAAAATTATTACACACACAGAAAAGAAATATCTAAGGAATGAAACTTTTAACTCGTAATGCAGCTTAACAACCAAAAAAACTTAAACAAGCAAAAGAAACAATTTACTTTAAAAGATGAAATTACAATTGCACTTAGATTGTATTTGTTCAATAAAACATAAAAGTAATAGGTGTTAAAACACATAACAAAAAAAGTGTTTGACACTTACAGTGATGCAGAACACAAACAAATCAACATAAAACACCAATACTGGAATTTTCTTGCAATGAAAACTTGATGTGTTGAAAAATTTGTAAGAAATGATTTTCTTGCTTGCAACAAAATAATGGCACTACTTGTACTGTGGAAATAAGGAAAATTAAACACTGCTAAATGAGGAATATGAACACAGAATGTTCAAACACACAGGGAACAAACAAAAATACACAAAAGTAGGGAAGAAAAAATATAACAGACAACACTGAGTTGTAATTGAAGAATATGAGGTGAAAAATTTAACTGAAATACTTTGCTGGAATACTGAGGTGAATTTGAAGTGTAACACAAGTTCTATACTGTTCATATGTTGCACACACAAAAAGGGAAACACTAGTACTTACTTCAAGTGTTATAAAAAGAACACAACACAACAGACATAAGATAATGCACGAAAAATTACAACGATTAAGAAGAGAAAATAAGAAATATTGCACTCAGTACATGATAAACAACGAGTCTGATCAAGTGTCATGAATGTCACTAAGAGGAAAAATCCCTGGAAACACAAAGAAATGTCTCAAACACTCGCAAATGTCTCTATGAAAAAAAAAAATATTATCGCTGTAACGACTTGGTGAGAATGAGTTGGATTTTTTATACCGTTCTTGCTGCTGTCCTCTGCACAGGTGATCGTAGAATTGCGGCTTACATAGAAGACTGACATCACTGGACGGCTTTTTATGGTGGCGCGAAACACACTATAGCTCTTGACCCCTATGTGGTTCCTTAAAAATATGGTGCTGCAACCCTTAGTAGTTCACCAAAAAACTGAAGAAGTAGGGAGTGTAATGGATTGAGTGAGGCGTCTGCGGCGCGTGGTGAGTGGTGAGTGTAGTTTGTGTTTGTGGGTTAACAGGGCTAAGACCAGCAATGGTGCGACACACGTGGTCGTGGGTGTTGGGTCTATGGGTTGAACGGATAAGTCTCACTGAGAACAGCCACACTGCGCGAAGAAAATTCTAAGGCCGATGGTTTAAAAAAACAAACCTCCACGAAATCTCTACAACACCTACAGGATGAAAAAAGTGCAACTCAGAATGCTTGGAGCTTGAAACACAAGCGATGAAGACTACTCACGGCGGCTTACTTGAGTATGGGTTAGGGAACCTGGGTTTGTAGCTAGCTGGCTTTCTTAACCCTTCACACAGAATAGCTTGTAACTTCACACGTGAAGCACAGCAGGGGTGGAAGGAAGCTTGGATGGCGGCAAAAGAACTGGATGGGGTAGACTAGGCTTCGATGGCTTCTGACCACAGATGGAAGCTGGCTTATTTTGGCAAACTCTGGTCACCCCTCGGGGTGATGCAAATTAAGCAGATACCACTATACAAAGAGATGACCACGTGAGTGTATAATGTAAAGCTGGTAGGAGCGTGGGCGGGAGGGAGAACTGCTTCGATGTAGCTGATGGCGTCAACACGGTTAGGGCCCTATGGTGACACGAAATGGCCCGTCTTGATGGTTCGAAAGTTATCTACCAGAATCGCTGTAATCGTCAGAATTACAGGCCCTACGGATACCACCTTTTCATAGTAGGGGTTCTTAAATGGAGTATCGAGGGTTGAGGTTGACCCACTTGTTGGATGGTAACATAATTGTAGACTGAGATGTTGAGGATGGAGCCCAGCTTGCTTGTGTTCTTGTCTGGTGGTCTGCGCGAGTGAGAGCGGTGGCAGAGGTACGAGCCTTTACACATGCGCATTCCGGACGTTCACACAAAAAGTCAAGGCCTAAAAGGGGAGCTCCTATCTAAAGCACCATGACGTACTAATATGCTATGCTATATTTAATTACAGGGTCAGAACTATGCTGACAATCCACACCTACTCAAAGATCAACATAACCCACATATCTCTCTAGCTCAATGATCCAACCATATTCACACAAAGTCAAGGATTCAATATATGACACTTTCCTAAAGAAGAATATATCACACTTAAGCTCACTTAATCAATATATCACCACCTAGCTTCAAATGCTCCAATATTTACACACCTAGACTCAAGGATCAACATATCACTATTCTATCCTAGCTCAGTGATCAACATACCACACTAGCTCAAAGATCAACATATCACAACCTAGCATAATGTATCACATATATCACACTCACAACTTAAATCGATTCGCAGATATATCAGTCACATTAGATAAATGATCAAATAATAGACTCAACCAGCTCAATGATCAAACATAATCCACACTTACCTCATAATCAATATCCCACCTATTTCAAAGATCTACATATCACTCATAGCTCAATGATCAATTATACATACGGTCGCTGAGAAATATCACCATTATTCTCCCCAACCATCTCAATGATTATCATTACCACATCCTAGTCTCAATGATCAATATATCACACCAAGCATGATCAACGATATCACACCTAGCTCAATGATCAATATATCACACATAGCTCTATGATCAAACATATCAACACCGTAGCTCCATGATCAACCATATCACGAAAGCCTAGCTCAATGATCAACATCTTCACCTTCCGCCACCATAGCACATTGCATCAATCATCTCACACCTATCTCAATGATCGCACATATCAACCTAAGCACAGTGAACAATCACTATTCACATCCGATTGGTCATATTGATTCAAGTACATTCACACCGTTTCACTGTACAACAACCTTCTCAACGATCAATATACACTATCACCGAGGTCATTGATCAATATATACCCTTAATGATCAACGTATCAAACGAAGCATCGAATGAACAATATATCAGCACACAGCCTAATTCAGTCATATAGTCTCCCTAGCTCATAATGATACAACATATCAACTAGCTTCGCGGGTGATGTCACACGTAATCCAACCTACTCTCATTGATCAATATATTTACAACCGTGCTTTGAAATATTATAATAATAATTCACACATAGACTCGCGGTGATCAACGTATCTCAAATCTAACTCAATGATCAACGCATCCACACCTAGCTCATTGATCAACATATCATCACCTATGTGCTCAATGATGCGCGAGATATCACACTGTGAGAGTGAAGCACCTTCCATATGATCAGCATGAGCACACCACTCAATGAACATTCTACACTATAACGCTACATTCAGATCAATGTACTCACACCTCTGCTAAATGTCATCAACTATCACACAGACTAGCCTATGATCAATTGTACACAACACTAGCTCAATGGATATCAATATATCACAACTAGTACTCAATGATCTATATATGCTACATCACCCTTACCTGCCTCCCCATGACCAACATATCACACCTAAAAAGGGCCAATGATCAATATCACTCCTAGCTCAATGATCAATCAAATCACACCTAGCTCACGATCATAATTTTTTAACACATTAGCTCAATGATCAATCATAACACACCTAGCTCTATGATCATAGATAGTCACAACCTACCACTATGATACAGCATGTTCACACCTAGCTCAATGATCAATGGTATCTACACCTAGCGAAAATGATCAATATCACACCTAGCTCAATATACAATTGGATCACACCATAGCTCATGATCAATATAATCATACATAGCTCAATGATCAATTATCACAACCCATCCCAAAGACCAAACATATCACACCTAGCTCAATGATCAATTATCACTCCTGCTCAATGATCAACTAATATCACACTAGCTACAACGAATGCAGATATTTTATACCTAGCTCAATGAGTCAATATATAACACACCTCAGCATCAATGATACAATATGTCGCACCTACCTCAATGATCAACATATCCACACCTAACTCAATGATCAACATATCACACCTAGCTCAATGAATGCACATATCACGACTCCTAGGCGTCTCAATGATCACATAATCACGCGCAACTCAATGATCAACATATCACACGTAGCTCAATGAATCAAGTACATCACAACTACTTCAATGGTTCAATGTGTCACACCTAGCTCATTGATCAACAATCACAAACACCTAGCTCAATGATCAATATTCACACCTGCTCAATGAATCAAATCATTCACACAATAGCTTAAGCATTCAATAAATCACACCTAGCTCAGTGAATAATAATTTCTCACTAGATCACAAATGATCAAATATATCACCTAGCCTCAATGATCAACATACACATCTAGCTCAGTGAACAATATATCAACACCTAGCTCAATGATCAACATACAACACTCCAGCACAATGATCAATACATATCATCACTGCATTGCTTAATGATCAATATATACACACCTTACCTCATGATCAACATAACCCCCATATCTCTCCTAGCTCAATGATTCAACATATCACACCTTTGCTCAATGATCAATATACACACCTATCTCATATGATCAATCTTCTCACCTACCATCGAATGATCAACATATCACATACGACCTGCTCAATGAGCAATATATCACAACCTTGCTCAATGATCAATTTATCACACCTAGCTTAATGATCAATATATCTCACCTAGCTCAATGATCAACAAATCGCAACTTGCTCAATGATCAATACATCCCACCTACCTCAATGATCAACATATCACACCTAGCTTCAATGATCAATATATCACACCTTGCTCAATGATCAATATATCACACCGAGGTCAGTGATCAATATATTACACTTAATGATCAACGTATCAAACGAAGCACAATGATCAATATATCACACCTAGCTCAATGATAAACATATCACACGTAGCCTAATGATCAATATATCTCACCTAGCTCAATGATCAACGTATCACATCTAACTCAATGATCAACGTATCCCACCTAGCTCATTGATCAACATATCTCACCTAGCTCAATGATCAACATATCACACCTAGCTCAATGATCAACGTATCCCACCTAGCTCATTGATCAATATATTACACCTTGCTGAAATATTAATATATCACACCTAGCTCAATGATCAATGTATCACATCTAACTCAATGATCAACGCATCCCACCTAGCTCATTGATCAACATATCTCACCTAGCTCAATGATCAACATATCTCACCTAGCTCAATGATCAAGATATCACACCACACACAATATCAACATATCACACCTAGCTCAATGATAAGTGATCAAAAATAGCTAAATGATCAATATCACACCTTGCGCAATGATCAACATATCACACCTAGCTCAATGATCAACATATCACACCTACCTCTATGATCAGCATGTCACACCTACCTCAATGATCAACATATCACACGTAGCACAATGATCAACATATCACCCCCTATCTCAATGATCAACAAAATCACGCCTAGTCAAGGATTCAACGCATATCAACACCTAGCAGCAATGAATCACATATCACCCTAGCCTCAATGATCAACATATACTCACCTAGCATCAAGAACAACATATCACCCATAGCTCAAATGATGCACACATATCACATATACCTAGCACAATGATCAACATATCACACCCTAGCTCAATGATCAACCAATATCACGCCTACTCAATGAACACAATCACACGTACTCAATCATCAATATAGAGGCGCGCGATCGTACCGTCAATGTCAATTTAGTGTCAGAACGCACACACCAAGCTCATTGATCAATATAACTCACTACTCAATGATCATTATGTTTCACGAACTAAACACCGAGGTCTAATGATCTCAAATACACACCTAGCTCAATGCGGAGGCTACAATATATCTACACCTAGCTCATGATCAACATATCACACATAGCTCAATGATCTACCATAGTCACAGCCACACGCTAGCCCCAGTGAACAATATATCACACCTTACCTCATGATCAATATCACTCCTAGTCTCAATGACAACAATCACGAGCGCCTAGCTCAATGGATCCACTAATTTACACCAGTCAATGATCAGATATAACACAGCCTAGCTCAATGATCAATAAGTCCACGTTACCCAATGATCAACATATCACACCTGACCTCAATGATCAACATAATAATCACACATAGCTCATATGATCCTATCATATAACATCTATCCTCAATGATCAATGTGTCACACGCCAAGCTCATTGATCAACATATCACAGTCGCTAGCTCAATGAGTCAATATATCACACCAGGCTCAATGGATCAAACACATCACACCTGAGCTCAATGATCCATTATGTCACATCCCAGTGATCAATGATTCAAATTATCACACCTAGCTCATATGATCAATATATCATCACACCTAGCTCATTACGATTCAACCCTATCATCACACCATAGCATCAATGACTCAACATAATCACTCTCTACTCAGTGAACAACTATATCTCACCTAGCTCACTGTCAATTATATCGACTCTAGCTCAATGACAACATACTCACTACTAGCGACAGTGACAAATATCACACCCTAGCTCAGTGACCTAATACTCCCACCTAGCTCAATGATCAACATACACTCGCTAGCACAATGATCAACATATCAGCACCTTGCTTAATGATCAAATATCACGACCTACCTCAATGATCAACAACCCACAATATCCTCGTCTCAGTCATCGCATCAACATTTCACACAAAGTCTCCAATGATCAATATATTACACTTTCCTCAATAGATGAATATATCATCACTTAGCTCATGATCAAGTATATCACACGTCATATGTCTCCATGATCAATATATCTACTACTAGCTCAATGATCAACATATTGCACACCTAGCTCGCAACGATCAAAATAACTCACCTAGCCACTGATCAACATATCACATCCTAGCCTCAAATGATCATTTAACACACGTCCTCCTCAATTGGTCAATATATCTCACCTACCTCAAGATCAACATATACAAAACACCTTGCCAATTTACACATATATCACACCTACCCCAATATCAACTATCACTACCCTGCTCATATGAACAATCATATCACACATAGCTTAATGATCAATATATCCTCACCTAGCTCAATGATCAACATATCGCAACTTCCTCAATGAGCAATAACATCACAGCTGGGGGGGGGGGGGGGGGGGGGGGGGGGGGGGGGGGGGGGGGGCTATCCTGCTCAATGATCAACAGTATCACTCTCCTCAGCTCAATGATCAATAGATCACATCCCCTATGCCAAAATCAATATATCTCACCAGCTCAATTATTTCCCCCCCGACTATCACACCTACCCCTCAATGATCAAATATATCTCTCACCTACCTCTCATGACAACATACTACACGTTGCCAATGCACTCAACATCATCACACCTAGCTCAATTGAGAAATGATCATCTCACCTTAGCATCAATGATCAACATAGTCCTTCAATCACACGTTGCTCAATGATCAATAAATCACACATAGCTCAATGATCAATATATCACACACTAGCTGAATGGTCAACGTATCACCACCTAGATCAATTGATCAAAAATGTCACACCTGTTCTCAATGATCACATCATACCACACTTATCGTAGATGAACAATATAATCACATCAGTGCAAGATGAACATATCACTTTACTCACTCCAATGATCAACATACCACATAGGGCTCAACACCAAGCTCAATGATCAAAATATCATAACCTAGCCCTAATTCTGTCAATATTTCACACCGGCTCACAGATCAACAGTCACTCCTAGTTTCAACGATGATTATACACATCCTGAGGCTCAAATGATCCAATTAATATCACACTTTCTTTAATGATCAAATAATCACAGCGCCTGGCTCAATGATCAACATATCACACCTAGCTCAATGATCAACATATCACATCCCTAGCGCAATGATCAACATAACACAACTAGCACCAGATCAACAAATCACACCTAGCTCAATGATCAATTTATCACACATATGCTCAAAGATCAATATGTCATATTCCTAGCCTCAATATCAAAGATACACACCTAGCCTCAATGATCAACATACACTTAGCTCAATGATCACATTCACACCTACTCAAAGAACAATTTATCACCATAAGTCATGATCAATCATCACACCTAGCTCAATGATCAACTTATCTCACATCCAGCTCAATGAACAACATTTCACACCTAGCTCAATGATCAAATATCACACCTAGCTCACTCATCAACATATCTCACCTATCTCAATAGAATCAAAATAATCACACCTAGCTCAATGATCAACATATGACACCTAGCACAAGATAACTTGTATTCAAGAAATAGTTCTAAAAAAAAGATCTACATGACAATATCAACACTTGAATAACCTTGCTCAAGATCACACATCTCACACCTAGCTCGAATGATCAACTATATCACAACCTACTCAATGATCAACATATCACACCTAGCTCAATGATCAACATATGACACCTAGCTCAATGATAAGTGTATCAAAAATAGCTAAATGATCAATATCACACCTTGCTCAATGATCAACATCTCACACCTAGCTCAATGATCAACATCTCACACCTAGCTCAATGATCAACATATCACACCTACCTCTATGATCAGCATGTCACACCTAGCTCAATGATCATCACACCTAGCTCAATGATCAATGTATCACACCTAGCTAAATGATCAATATCACACCTAGCTCAATGATCAATTGATCAAACCTAGCTCAATAGATCAATATATCATACCATAGATCAATGTCAATAGTATCACACCTATCCCATTGACCAACATAAACACATCACTAGCTCAATGATCAAATATCACTCTCTACACATGATCAACATATCACACCTACTCAATGATTCACTATATTTTACACCTAGGCTCAATGATCAACATAACACACCTAGCTCGAATGATCTATATGCTAGACACTACCTCTATGATCAACATATCACACCTACCGTGCGCGATGATCAACATATCACACCTACTCAATGATCATACATTATCACACCCTAGCTCAATGATCTAATATCACACCAACTCAATGATCAATATAACTCACCTAGCTCAATGATCACATATCACCCTAGTCTCAATGATCAATATTCACACTACCTCAATTACCAACATATCAACCCTTTGCTCAATGATCAATAAGTCACACCGGGTAGGGGGGCTGCAATGGATCATTTATCTACCTAGCGGACTGATCAACGTAACACACCTAGTTCAATGATCAATATTCACACCTAGTCTCAAGATCAAAAAACACACACCTAACGTAATGATCAATATAACCCACATCAGGTGCATTGATGATCAATCATTCCTAGCTCAATGATCAACATACCACACAAGCTCATGATCAATATATCAAACCTAGCCTAAATTGTCAATATTATCACAACTAGCTCAGTGATCAACATGTCACACTCCCGTCCTAGTTCAAACGATGAATATAATCACTCCCTGGCTCAATGATCAATATATCACACCTTGCTTAATAATGATCAATAAATTCACGTACCTGGGATCCATGATCATACATATCACACTAGCTACAATGATCAACATTATCACACCTAGCTCAATGATCAACATAACACAACTAGCACAGATCAACATATCACACTCTAGCTCAATATCAATTTTATCACACATATAAGAGCACAAGGATCATATGCATACCTACTCAATGACTCACTATCACACCTAGCCCAATGATGAACATACACTTAGCTCAATGAACAATATCACACCTAGCCCTTCTAGAAGATCACATTTATCACACATAAGTCAATGATACAATGTCATCACCTAGCTCAATAATCAACTTATCACATCCACTCAATGATCAACATTTCAAACTCTAGCTCACATGATCAACATATCTCACCACTCAATGAGTACAAAACAACATCACAGCCCACACTCAATGATCAACATGTCACACCTACTCAATGATCAACATATCAGCAAACCGCATAGCTCAATGATAATTGATCATAAAATTGCTAAAATGATCAATAATCCAGCACACCTGTGCTCTCAATCGATCAATGCATATCACACCTCTCAATGAACAACAAATCACCATATCTAAATGATCACACATATCACACAGGCTGCAATTGATAATTGTAATCAAAAATAGCTAAATGATTCAATCATCACACCTTGCTCAATGACACACATATCACACCTAGCCAATGATCAACAAATCACACCACCTCTATGATCAGCATGTCACAACCCTATGCTCAATGTCAACACACCTACTCAATGATCAAGTAACAGCACCTTGCTAAATGAAGTCAATATCACAACCTGAGCTACAATTATCAATTGATCACACCTAGCTCAATGATCAATAGATCATACCTAAAACTCAATGTGATCATATATCACACCTAACCCAATGAACCAACATCATCCTCCACGCTAGCTACATGAATCAATATCGAGCTCCTAGACCTCAATGATCAACATATCATCACCTCGCTGCAAAGTATCAATAGATTATACACCTAAGCTCCTTGAGAGCAAATATAACACACCTAGCTCAATGACTCAATATGACCTCTCTACCTCACCTGATCACACATATCAACACCTACCTCAAATGATCAACAAATCACACCAACACATCATGATCAATCATCTCAAACCCATCTAGCTCAATGATCCACATATCACGCCTAGCTTCAATGGTCGAACATAATCACACTCGCCTCAATAGATACTCAATATAACACATCTACCTCAATGAATCAATGTGTCACACCGAAGCTCCATTGATCACATAACACACTAGCTTCATGATCAATCTATATCACACATGGCCAATCAGAATCCAACAATATTCACCCTAGCACAATGATCATTATGTGCACACCAGAGGTCAATGTCAAAACATCACACTCTAGCTCAATGATCACAAAATACAGCACCTAGCTCAATGATCAACATATCACAGCATAGCTCAATGATCAAAGATCTCCACATCCTTAGACACCGTGATAACAGTATTATTCACGTTTAAAAAACCAACTCAGTGAACATTATATCACACCACACCTAGCCTCAATGATCCATATCACACTCCTAGCTCCCAATACTCAACATATCACACCTAGCTCATCTTTCAATCTTTGTTACACCTAGCTCAATGATCAAAATCCAACACCTATGCTCAATGATCAATATGTCGCAGCACCTACCGTCTGAGATCAACATATCAACACCTACCTCAATATCAACATATCACACCATAGCCAATGATTAACAATATCACAACCTATCAAGCCTAGCTCAATGATCAACATAACATCTGCACCAATCGTCAATGATCAACATAACACACGTAGCTCAATGATCAATATAATCCACATCTACCTCAATGATCAATGTGTCACACCAAGCTCATTGATCAACATAGATCACAACCATGCTCAATGATCAATATATCACTACCTGGCACAATGAATCAACATAACACCCTAGCTCAATATCATTATGCTCACACCGAGGGTCAATGAATCAGATATCACATTAGCTCACTCGATCAACATATCACGCATACTCAATGATCACACATATCACACCTAGCTTCAGTGAACAAACAACTCAGAATCCACAACTCTGCTACCACATGAACAAAAATATCACACCTAGCTCAGATCAATACATCACACTTAGACTCAATGATCAACAAATCACCATTCACCCGGCATAGCATGCTCAAATGAAATACAAAACATATTCACTCATCACACCCATACTCAAGTGAACAATAATATCTACAGAATAGCAGGAACCCAGCACCTTGCTCAAATGATCAATAATATCCCTAGAGCTACATATGATCAAACAATAGTGCACATCAACCCAGCTCCAGTGAACTATATATCACACCTAGATTACTACAGCTGAAAATATATCACAAAGACATCTCAACTACACCTAGCTCAATGATCAACATAACACTTCCTAACAACACAATGAATCAACATATCACAGACCTTGCCTAATGACAAATATCCACAATATATCACACCTACTACCGCAATATCAACATAAACCCACATATCTCTCTCCCCCTTCACTACTTAATGATCAACAATATCACTACAAAGTATCCAATGATCAATATATTACACTTTTCCAATTATATATACAACGTTCCCTTCAATTTCATGGTAATATGCACACAAACATCACCACTTTTTAATTAGCTCAATGTTCAATATAAACCAATCACTATCACAACTTCTAAAGCTTCTAAATGATTCCACATATTATACACTTCATCGTCTTGTTACAAAAAACAACATCAAACAACTCACGACTTTCTTTTCCCTAATTCACTGAATTTAAAACATCACATAACACCAACACCTACTTCTAGCCGTCAATGCTCAACATGACACATCAATAGAGCTCAAAGAATGATCAATATCACAGGCCCACACACAACCTAGCTCAAAGAATCATTTTTTAAAATCAGACATAAGTCAATGTAAACCCATATCACACACAAAAAAAATCAACGTTAGACAGGATCACAACCGACTACAAACCCCTCGTCTCAAATGATCAACTCTCTCTACAACTTACCACATCCAGCTAAAGAATCAACGCAACTCACTCCAGCCTAAAAGACACCATATCACAAGCACGATTTTATCACATACCTAGCTCACCTGATCCCAAACAATATCCACCTCCCCTAGCTAGCTCAAATGATCAAAATATCACACCAACAGTCCACAAGTCACAACACCACACAACAATCTACACCCTTTACTGACTATTATTTTGAAGTTGTCAAATCACAACATATCACACACCACACACAAATTCGCCCAAACTTTTTACAAACAACTCAATGTCATCTAACCATAACTCAACCAATTTACTTAACTCACCATTGAACTTTTATATCACAATCCTAGACCAATCGATCAAAGTTATCTCACCGTCACCCCCAAACCTCCTAGAACTCATATGATTCAAATATATTACAAAATTTCTACTTCTTGATTACCTTGCTTGGAATTATATTATACTAACTTAGAATCTACTTACACACCCAGATCAACCCTACACCTCACTCAACATGATCACGAACACACATCTATATCTCAATGATGCAAAACGCGGCAACCCACGCTGAGCTCAGTTGACAACATGACTGTCTAACTCACCTTCAGCTCAAAGCATCAAGATATCACATCATCACACCCCACACATCCAACGAATCAACATATCACACCCTAAGCCTATCTCAATGATCAACAAATCACACAAGAGCTGTGGAACCTACTCAAGATAAGTGATCAAAAATAGCCAATGATCAGATATCAATATCACAATTGCTACAAATGATGAACATATCACACACAATCACACCCTAGCCCAATTATGATCAATCATATCAATCACAACACAACCTTATCCACATTTTTTTTTTTTAACCTACCTCTATATCAGCCATAGTTATGTCACCACCTAGCTCAATGAATACATCACCCATAACCAAACCTAGCTCAAGAACCAAGCATCACACACCTAGGTAGCTTATATGATTTCAGAATAACACGGGACACCACACTAGCTCAATGATCACTTTGATCCCACGAAACTACAACACGACTAGCACAATGATTCAATCAATATCATTACCAAATAGGCGCTCAATAATCTCAACTTAAATCAATCACATTAACCAAAGCGACACACAACTATCACCGCTGCATGACCAACATACACATACCCCCCAACCCTAGCTCAAGATGCAAGAGGTCCACCTCCTACTCACTCTTACGCTCAAAGATCAACATAACACAATCGACACCTAGCTCAGCTCAAAGATCAATTTATTCTTACAACAACCCTAGCTCACAAATGATGAATTGATAACACCTAACTCTGCTCCCTTTCTATGGGTTCAATGAAAGGGGTTAAAAAACATCTCCAATACACTCCTTGAGCTCAATGATGTGTGCAATATGTTCGACTTCGCACAGAATAAGATCCTCACCTTCACACTGACCTCAATGATTCAACAATATAACACACGCTAGATGTTCCTTTCTTATTCTTCACTACCTTACCTTCAATTTGTATCACCATTCACTTTTATCCAACCTTTTCTCACACCTCAGCATCAATGCTACAACAACATATCACAAAAAAAATGATCACACACCCTAGCTCAATGATCAACATATCACCGCACGGCCGCCAGCTCAACTGGCATCAACATATCACAAACACAATTCCTTTTCCCGCCTCATCTCCACTTACCTCAATCGATTGCGCAACTATACATCACACCACATCACAACATACCCGTCATATCAATGTGTCACAATTGTCACACAAAACAACTAAAAAACAACACAAACAAACCCAGCTCATTGATCAACATTCACTCAAACACCTTGCACATAAGATCAATAAACACACCTGGGCTCAATGATCGCCCAACATATCACACAATAGACTCAATGATTAATATTTTATATTTAAAAAATAAAAATTAAAACAAGTAACACCTAGCCTCAAACGAATGCTCTAACATAACACCACCTAGCTCAATGAACAATATGTCGCAACATCATACGTCGCACAGCGCAATGTCGCACAACCTCTACCTCAATGATCAACATATCACTAATATCACCTTAGCAAACAAAAAATACATTCACAGCGGCACTCGAAACAAAACAACCACACCCTCAACACGCCACGTCTCTACGAGCTTTCACTTTATACTTAATCATTATCACTGAAAAATCCATAAGCTACTTAAAATCAACAATATCATCACCTAGAATTATTAGATTAAAAATTTTTTTTGTAACCCATTTTAAAACAGGCGACTTATGACCTAGCTCAATTTAGACTCAAGAACACTATATCATCTTTAACCTACTCAATGATCATATATCCTCATACCTAGTCTCATCTATGATCCGATATCATCACTCACCTCTGTCTGATCAATGATCAGATATCATCACACCTACCTACTAAATCAATTACCTAACATATCACAATGTCTAAAAAAAATCTGAATTTTGATGATTGGGCGGGAACAGAACACCTTGCTCAAGTGATATCAAATAAAAATCACAACTCACAAATTAGACCTAGCTCATGAATCAATATGATCATATACTCTAGAGCTCGAATGATACAACAGTATGATCATCACATTGTGTCAGACTTAACACTCCTGCTGGAGATAATACATCACCCCTAGTTCAATGATCAGATGATTCACACCCTAGCCTCAGTGATCAATAAACCAATATCACTCAACCACCTATACGTAATGAAACAACATATCTCACAAACAGGTGCCAAGAGGTGTTTGAATCATATCATTACTACCTTCAATGATCAAAAACCTTCACGCCTGTCAAATAGAGTATCCCACCAAAGCACTCAATGTACATCAATCACTATCAATACACACCATTAGTCCTATAATGTCAACATACTATTAACACCACCTACATCAGGTGATCCAACATGGTCACTACTAACCACCTTTTACCCATCATTCCTAAGCATATCCTTTCCCCACCATTATCTGCAAGAATATATCACTAACACCTACAACCCTCACAAGGTCTGTCACCAAACTGTGTTTCATACTACAACATCAAATCGTCTAGTAAGGGTCAGTCGAGATGATTCGAATTAATATCCACAACGCAAAACACCACCTATGACACAATAAAAACGACCCCACAACCAAATCACACCTTGCTTACATGATACCAATATATCACCAAAATCCCCAGAACAAAACAAAAAAACACCAACAACTACCTGGAATCAAGAACAACAAATATCATCCCACAACCACACGAACCCTAGCAACAACAAGTGATCAACCACCACACTCATATACACCCATACCCCACCCACCCACACACCCCACCCCACCACTGCACTCCGAGCGCAGGCCACCGCTGCACGGCCAAGGTCTTTCCACGCGAAGCTCGGTCCCGCATGCTATTTATCTACGCCCATTCTCGCAATGATCACCAATTATCGACATTAATGGCGACTACCTACTAGCTCAATGACACACTTTATCCACGCACATAGCTACAAATATGCAATAATTACATTAAACCTAGCTCAATGATCCACAACTCTGATCATCACACCTAGCCCAATTCGATAGAACATCACACTTAGCTCAAGATCAAATATCACACCCATACCAGCTACAAGAACAAACTTACCATCACATATCAGAGCTAGTCAAATGATCAATGTCACAGAGCACCTAATGCTGACTAGATATCATGATCCATAAGATCAACAACCCCACATAGCACAATCAATGACAAGCTAGAGCGCAACAATAAGAAGAAAACACATCCAGTAACCTCCAACTGATCCAATTCTTAAATCATTATAAGTTCAAGTTTATTGTGCAAATTTGATTCTTACACATTTCAAACGACTAGCTAAGCTCATTGATCAATACAAAAGTAGTCTCCCCCTCCTAGCTAGTACAGTCAATGATGCAAAATATTAACCCTTACTCCCTCCTAAAAAAACTACAAAAGACCATAATTAAACAAAGCAAAAATCACGACAGATCACATCACATCTACGCACACCATCCAGCACGGCCACCCACAACACCCACAGCGTCACACTAAAATTTGCAGGGTGAAAGCATCACATAGCTAACGGTTAAAAAGAAAAAACAAAACTCATATAACAGAAGAATAACATGGTGTACAAGAGAACGGACCCCACCCAGCACCCCCACACACCCACAACCACCACCCAAATAAAACCCCCCCCACCCACACACACAATACAACACCAGAAACAATACCCTCGACACCTACAACACCCGATTTAAAACAAATACATGGTCATCACCAAGAGCAGTCCCACTAAACACCACCCCCCCACCAAAACCTACGCAGACAAGGGATCACACCACACACCCCCACACACACAAACACCAACTATAACCACAAAGACACAAGGTCAACAAGCCTAGGAGGGTGGCAATCACCAAAATTCTCCCTTACACAAAGCCTCCGTCATGCCCTCACACCCCAACGTACCCCCCTGTACTAACAAAACCACAGACCCAAGACCACCACGTAAATGGTGCAAAGAATGGTGAGACACAACATCGACACGGTAGAGCAAATGGCACCAATCGTAAATAGTGGGCTTCACCTAGCTCCATGATAAGTAGTATCAAAAATTGCACACTATAGAGCAGTCAATATCATTGCTACGGCCACTCATCATCTAATTCGAATCTCTTATCTAGCGCCTATCTAACACTAATCCACAATGCATCACACCGCTACGACAACTACCTTATAATCACACCTTGCTCAATAATGACAAACCATTCAACACATGTTAATTCACATTTCAAAGCTAGGAAAAATATCACAGTTCTCTGACGCATCACACAATCACTATATCGACACCAAGCTCAAAGAATGATCAATCACTGACTCCACAACACCAACTTGAATTACATATCATCAATGATCAACATATACATGAATACAGATCACATCCATACTCATCAAACAGAGTTATTTCACTCTTATGCATGTGTGTGCTGAGTGTGTCCCAGATCAACCTACACACAAATCAAACAGTATCTTCTTACTTAACCCCACAATCTAACAAAACATGAAGGACACAGGACTTGGGTATGATCTCATACAGTTGATCACCACAAGCCCACAAGTGATAAGGGATGTGGTCTGAATCACAGAAAATCACCAGGCTCAAAGAAAAATGATAATCCAACAAGCAAAAAAATGAAATCAATATCACAACAGGCCTTGCCCATCAATGATACAACATATCACACACCACTAGCTAATCAATGTAATATCAACATATCACGACCTACCTCAAATGAATCACAGAGCATGTCACGACCCTACTCAATGATCATCACACAATCGGTATTTAGTACACTCTGAGCTACAATGATCAATGTATCACAAGATTCATCGTAGGGGTTCTTAATGGACATATCGAGGGTTGAAGGTAGCTAACACTTGTTGGATTGTAACATATAACTGTCAGACTGAGATGAAGAGGAAAGGGAGCCCAGCCTTCTGTGTTCTTGTCTGATGGACAAGCCCGCCTGAGTGCTGAGCGAAGGGGCGAGAGGTACGACCTTAACGACATGCGCATATTACCCGTGACGTCTACACAAAGTCACAGGCCTAAAAGGGATCTCCTATCTACAAAGCACATCTGGACGATCTCGAGTATTGATCCTATGCTATATAATGAACAGGATCAGAAACTATGCTGACAAGCACACACCTTGGCAATCTACCTCAAAAGATCAACATAACCCACATATCTCTCCTAGCTGCAATGATCAGACATCTCACACCAAGCCAATGAAACAATATATTACACTTTCCTAAAGAAGAATATATCACACTTAAGCTCACTTAATCAATATATCACCACCTAGCTTCAAATGCTCCAATATTTACACACCTAGACTCAAGGATCAACATATCACTATTCTATCCTAGCTCAGTGATCAACATACCACACTAGCTCAAAGATCAACATATCACAACCTAGCATAATGTATCACATATATCACACTCACAACTTAAATCGATTCGCAGATATATCAGTCACATTAGATAAATGATCAAATAATAGACTCAACCAGCTCAATGATCAAACATAATCCACACTTACCTCATAATCAATATCCCACCTATTTCAAAGATCTACATATCACTCATAGCTCAATGATCAATTATACATACGGTCGCTGAGAAATATCACCATTATTCTCCCCAACCATCTCAATGATTATCATTACCACATCCTAGTCTCAATGATCAATATATCACACCAAGCATGATCAACGATATCACACCTAGCTCAATGATCAATATATCACACATAGCTCTATGATCAAACATATCAACACCGTAGCTCCATGATCAACCATATCACGAAAGCCTAGCTCAATGATCAACATCTTCACCTTCCGCCACCATAGCACATTGCATCAATCATCTCACACCTATCTCAATGATCGCACATATCAACCTAAGCACAGTGAACAATCACTATTCACATCCGATTGGTCATATTGATTCAAGTACATTCACACCGTTTCACTGTACAACAACCTTCTCAACGATCAATATACACTATCACCGAGGTCATTGATCAATATATACCCTTAATGATCAACGTATCAAACGAAGCATCGAATGAACAATATATCAGCACACAGCCTAATTCAGTCATATAGTCTCCCTAGCTCATAATGATACAACATATCAACTAGCTTCGCGGGTGATGTCACACGTAATCCAACCTACTCTCATTGATCAATATATTTACAACCGTGCTTTGAAATATTATAATAATAATTCACACATAGACTCGCGGTGATCAACGTATCTCAAATCTAACTCAATGATCAACGCATCCACACCTAGCTCATTGATCAACATATCATCACCTATGTGCTCAATGATGCGCGAGATATCACACTGTGAGAGTGAAGCACCTTCCATATGATCAGCATGAGCACACCACTCAATGAACATTCTACACTATAACGCTACATTCAGATCAATGTACTCACACCTCTGCTAAATGTCATCAACTATCACACAGACTAGCCTATGATCAATTGTACACAACACTAGCTCAATGGATATCAATATATCACAACTAGTACTCAATGATCTATATATGCTACATCACCCTTACCTGCCTCCCCATGACCAACATATCACACCTAAAAAGGGCCAATGATCAATATCACTCCTAGCTCAATGATCAATCAAATCACACCTAGCTCACGATCATAATTTTTTAACACATTAGCTCAATGATCAATCATAACACACCTAGCTCTATGATCATAGATAGTCACAACCTACCACTATGATACAGCATGTTCACACCTAGCTCAATGATCAATGGTATCTACACCTAGCGAAAATGATCAATATCACACCTAGCTCAATATACAATTGGATCACACCATAGCTCATGATCAATATAATCATACATAGCTCAATGATCAATTATCACAACCCATCCCAAAGACCAAACATATCACACCTAGCTCAATGATCAATTATCACTCCTGCTCAATGATCAACTAATATCACACTAGCTACAACGAATGCAGATATTTTATACCTAGCTCAATGAGTCAATATATAACACACCTCAGCATCAATGATACAATATGTCGCACCTACCTCAATGATCAACATATCCACACCTAACTCAATGATCAACATATCACACCTAGCTCAATGAATGCACATATCACGACTCCTAGGCGTCTCAATGATCACATAATCACGCGCAACTCAATGATCAACATATCACACGTAGCTCAATGAATCAAGTACATCACAACTACTTCAATGGTTCAATGTGTCACACCTAGCTCATTGATCAACAATCACAAACACCTAGCTCAATGATCAATATTCACACCTGCTCAATGAATCAAATCATTCACACAATAGCTTAAGCATTCAATAAATCACACCTAGCTCAGTGAATAATAATTTCTCACTAGATCACAAATGATCAAATATATCACCTAGCCTCAATGATCAACATACACATCTAGCTCAGTGAACAATATATCAACACCTAGCTCAATGATCAACATACAACACTCCAGCACAATGATCAATACATATCATCACTGCATTGCTTAATGATCAATATATACACACCTTACCTCATGATCAACATAACCCCCATATCTCTCCTAGCTCAATGATTCAACATATCACACCTTTGCTCAATGATCAATATACACACCTATCTCATATGATCAATCTTCTCACCTACCATCGAATGATCAACATATCACATACGACCTGCTCAATGATCAATATATCACACCTTGCTCAATGATCAATTTATCACACCTAGCTTAATGATCAATATATCTCACCTAGCTCAATGATCAACATATCGCAACTTGCTCAATGATCAATACATCACACCTAGCTCAATGATCAACATATCACACCTAGCTCAATGATCAATATATCACACCTTGCTCAATGATCAATATATCACACCGAGGTCAGTGATCAATATATTACACTTAATGATCAACGTATCAAACGAAGCACAATGATCAATATATCACACCTAGCTCAATGATAAACATATCACACCTAGCCTAATGATCAATATATCTCACCTAGCTCAATGATCAACGTATCACATCTAACTCAATGATCAACGTATCCCACCTAGCTCATTGATCAACATATCTCACCTAGCTCAATGATCAACATATCACACCTAGCTCAATGATCAACGTATCCCACCTAGCTCATTGATCAATATATTACACCTTGCTGAAATATTAATATATCACACCTAGCTCAATGATCAACGTATCACATCTAACTCAATGATCAACGCATCCCACCTAGCTCATTGATCAACATATCTCACCTAGCTCAATGATCAACATATCTCACCTAGCTCAATGATCAAGATATCACACCACACTCAATGATCAACATATCACACCTAGCTCAATGATAAGTGATCAAAAATAGCTAAATGATCAATATCACACCTTGCTCAATGATCAACATATCACACCTAGCTCAATGATCAACATATCACACCTACCTCTATGATCAGCATGTCACACCTAGCTCAATGATCAACATATCACACGTAGCACAATGATCAACATATCACCCCTAGCTCAATGATCAACAAAATCACGCCTAGTCAAGGATTCAACGCATATCAACACCTAGCAGCAATGAATCACATATCACCCTAGCCTCAATGATCAACATATACTCACCTAGCATCAAGAACAACATATCACCCATAGCTCAAATGATGCACACATATCACATATACCTAGCACAATGATCAACATATCACACCCTAGCTCAATGATCAACCAATATCACGCCTACTCAATGAACACAATCACACGTACTCAATCATCAATATAGAGGCGCGCGATCGTACCGTCAATGTCAATTTAGTGTCAGAACGCACACACCAAGCTCATTGATCAATATAACTCACTACTCAATGATCATTATGTTTCACGAACTAAACACCGAGGTCTAATGATCTCAAATACACACCTAGCTCAATGCGGAGGCTACAATATATCTACACCTAGCTCATGATCAACATATCACACATAGCTCAATGATCTACCATAGTCACAGCCACACGCTAGCCCCAGTGAACAATATATCACACCTTACCTCATGATCAATATCACTCCTAGTCTCAATGACAACAATCACGAGCGCCTAGCTCAATGGATCCACTAATTTACACCAGTCAATGATCAGATATAACACAGCCTAGCTCAATGATCAATAAGTCCACGTTACCCAATGATCAACATATCACACCTGACCTCAATGATCAACATAATAATCACACATAGCTCATATGATCCTATCATATAACATCTATCCTCAATGATCAATGTGTCACACGCCAAGCTCATTGATCAACATATCACAGTCGCTAGCTCAATGAGTCAATATATCACACCAGGCTCAATGGATCAAACACATCACACCTGAGCTCAATGATCCATTATGTCACATCCCAGTGATCAATGATTCAAATTATCACACCTAGCTCATATGATCAATATATCATCACACCTAGCTCATTACGATTCAACCCTATCATCACACCATAGCATCAATGACTCAACATAATCACTCTCTACTCAGTGAACAACTATATCTCACCTAGCTCACTGTCAATTATATCGACTCTAGCTCAATGACAACATACTCACTACTAGCGACAGTGACAAATATCACACCCTAGCTCAGTGACCTAATACTCCCACCTAGCTCAATGATCAACATACACTCGCTAGCACAATGATCAACATATCAGCACCTTGCTTAATGATCAAATATCACGACCTACCTCAATGATCAACAACCCACAATATCCTCGTCTCAGTCATCGCATCAACATTTCACACAAAGTCTCCAATGATCAATATATTACACTTTCCTCAATAGATGAATATATCATCACTTAGCTCATGATCAAGTATATCACACGTCATATGTCTCCATGATCAATATATCTACTACTAGCTCAATGATCAACATATTGCACACCTAGCTCGCAACGATCAAAATAACTCACCTAGCCACTGATCAACATATCACATCCTAGCCTCAAATGATCATTTAACACACGTCCTCCTCAATTGGTCAATATATCTCACCTACCTCAAGATCAACATATACAAAACACCTTGCCAATTTACACATATATCACACCTACCCCAATATCAACTATCACTACCCTGCTCATATGAACAATCATATCACACATAGCTTAATGATCAATATATCCTCACCTAGCTCAATGATCAACATATCGCAACTTCCTCAATGAGCAATAACATCACAGCTGGGGGGGGGGGGGGGGGGGGGGGGGGGGGGGGGGGGGGGGGGCTATCCTGCTCAATGATCAACAGTATCACTCTCCTCAGCTCAATGATCAATAGATCACATCCCCTATGCCAAAATCAATATATCTCACCAGCTCAATTATTTCCCCCCCGACTATCACACCTACCCCTCAATGATCAAATATATCTCTCACCTACCTCTCATGACAACATACTACACGTTGCCAATGCACTCAACATCATCACACCTAGCTCAATTGAGAAATGATCATCTCACCTTAGCATCAATGATCAACATAGTCCTTCAATCACACGTTGCTCAATGATCAATAAATCACACATAGCTCAATGATCAATATATCACACACTAGCTGAATGGTCAACGTATCACCACCTAGATCAATTGATCAAAAATGTCACACCTGTTCTCAATGATCACATCATACCACACTTATCGTAGATGAACAATATAATCACATCAGTGCAAGATGAACATATCACTTTACTCACTCCAATGATCAACATACCACATAGGGCTCAACACCAAGCTCAATGATCAAAATATCATAACCTAGCCCTAATTCTGTCAATATTTCACACCGGCTCACAGATCAACAGTCACTCCTAGTTTCAACGATGATTATACACATCCTGAGGCTCAAATGATCCAATTAATATCACACTTTCTTTAATGATCAAATAATCACAGCGCCTGGCTCAATGATCAACATATCACACCTAGCTCAATGATCAACATATCACATCCCTAGCGCAATGATCAACATAACACAACTAGCACCAGATCAACAAATCACACCTAGCTCAATGATCAATTTATCACACATATGCTCAAAGATCAATATGTCATATTCCTAGCCTCAATATCAAAGATACACACCTAGCCTCAATGATCAACATACACTTAGCTCAATGATCACATTCACACCTACTCAAAGAACAATTTATCACCATAAGTCATGATCAATCATCACACCTAGCTCAATGATCAACTTATCTCACATCCAGCTCAATGAACAACATTTCACACCTAGCTCAATGATCAAATATCACACCTAGCTCACTCATCAACATATCTCACCTATCTCAATAGAATCAAAATAATCACACCTAGCTCAATGATCAACATATGACACCTAGCACAAGATAACTTGTATTCAAGAAATAGTTCTAAAAAAAAGATCTACATGACAATATCAACACTTGAATAACCTTGCTCAAGATCACACATCTCACACCTAGCTCGAATGATCAACTATATCACAACCTACTCAATGATCAACATATCACACCTAGCTCAATGATCAACATATCACACCTAGCTCAATGATAAGTGTATCAAAAATAGCTAAATGATCAATATCACACCTTGCTCAATGATCAACATATCACACCTAGCTCAATGATCAACATATCACACCTAGCTCAATGATCAACATATCACACCTACCTCTATGATCAGCATGTCACACCTAGCTCAATGATCATCACACCTAGCTCAATGATCCAGGTATCATCACCTAGCTAATGATCAATATCACACCTAATTCAATATCAATTGATCAAACCTAGCTCAATAGATCAATATATCATACCATAGATCAATGTCAATAGTATCACACCTATCCCATTGACCAACATAAACACATCACTAGCTCAATGATCAAATATCACTCTCTACACATGATCAACATATCACACCTACTCAATGATTCACTATATTTTACACCTAGGCTCAATGATCAACATAACACACCTAGCTCGAATGATCTATATGCTAGACACTACCTCTATGATCAACATATCACACCTACCGTGCGCGATGATCAACATATCACACCTACTCAATGATCATACATTATCACACCCTAGCTCAATGATCTAATATCACACCAACTCAATGATCAATATAACTCACCTAGCTCAATGATCACATATCACCCTAGTCTCAATGATCAATATTCACACTACCTCAATTACCAACATATCAACCCTTTGCTCAATGATCAATAAGTCACACCGGGTAGGGGGGCTGCAATGGATCATTTATCTACCTAGCGGACTGATCAACGTAACACACCTAGTTCAATGATCAATATTCACACCTAGTCTCAAGATCAAAAAACACACACCTAACGTAATGATCAATATAACCCACATCAGGTGCATTGATGATCAATCATTCCTAGCTCAATGATCAACATACCACACAAGCTCATGATCAATATATCAAACCTAGCCTAAATTGTCAATATTATCACAACTAGCTCAGTGATCAACATGTCACACTCCCGTCCTAGTTCAAACGATGAATATAATCACTCCCTGGCTCAATGATCAATATATCACACCTTGCTTAATAATGATCAATAAATTCACGTACCTGGGATCCATGATCATACATATCACACTAGCTACAATGATCAACATTATCACACCTAGCTCAATGATCAACATAACACAACTAGCACAGATCAACATATCACACTCTAGCTCAATATCAATTTTATCACACATATAAGAGCACAAGGATCATATGCATACCTACTCAATGACTCACTATCACACCTAGCCCAATGATGAACATACACTTAGCTCAATGAACAATATCACACCTAGCCCTTCTAGAAGATCACATTTATCACACATAAGTCAATGATACAATGTCATCACCTAGCTCAATAATCAACTTATCACATCCACTCAATGATCAACATTTCAAACTCTAGCTCACATGATCAACATATCTCACCACTCAATGAGTACAAAACAACATCACAGCCCACACTCAATGATCAACATGTCACACCTACTCAATGATCAACATATCAGCAAACCGCATAGCTCAATGATAATTGATCATAAAATTGCTAAAATGATCAATAATCCAGCACACCTGTGCTCTCAATCGATCAATGCATATCACACCTCTCAATGAACAACAAATCACCATATCTAAATGATCACACATATCACACAGGCTGCAATTGATAATTGTAATCAAAAATAGCTAAATGATTCAATCATCACACCTTGCTCAATGACACACATATCACACCTAGCCAATGATCAACAAATCACACCACCTCTATGATCAGCATGTCACAACCCTATGCTCAATGTCAACACACCTACTCAATGATCAAGTAACAGCACCTTGCTAAATGAAGTCAATATCACAACCTGAGCTACAATTATCAATTGATCACACCTAGCTCAATGATCAATAGATCATACCTAAAACTCAATGTGATCATATATCACACCTAACCCAATGAACCAACATCATCCTCCACGCTAGCTACATGAATCAATATCGAGCTCCTAGACCTCAATGATCAACATATCATCACCTCGCTGCAAAGTATCAATAGATTATACACCTAAGCTCCTTGAGAGCAAATATAACACACCTAGCTCAATGACTCAATATGACCTCTCTACCTCACCTGATCACACATATCAACACCTACCTCAAATGATCAACAAATCACACCAACACATCATGATCAATCATCTCAAACCCATCTAGCTCAATGATCCACATATCACGCCTAGCTTCAATGGTCGAACATAATCACACTCGCCTCAATAGATACTCAATATAACACATCTACCTCAATGAATCAATGTGTCACACCGAAGCTCCATTGATCACATAACACACTAGCTTCATGATCAATCTATATCACACATGGCCAATCAGAATCCAACAATATTCACCCTAGCACAATGATCATTATGTGCACACCAGAGGTCAATGTCAAAACATCACACTCTAGCTCAATGATCACAAAATACAGCACCTAGCTCAATGATCAACATATCACAGCATAGCTCAATGATCAAAGATCTCCACATCCTTAGACACCGTGATAACAGTATTATTCACGTTTAAAAAACCAACTCAGTGAACATTATATCACACCACACCTAGCCTCAATGATCCATATCACACTCCTAGCTCCCAATACTCAACATATCACACCTAGCTCATCTTTCAATCTTTGTTACACCTAGCTCAATGATCAAAATCCAACACCTATGCTCAATGATCAATATGTCGCAGCACCTACCGTCTGAGATCAACATATCAACACCTACCTCAATATCAACATATCACACCATAGCCAATGATTAACAATATCACAACCTATCAAGCCTAGCTCAATGATCAACATAACATCTGCACCAATCGTCAATGATCAACATAACACACGTAGCTCAATGATCAATATAATCCACATCTACCTCAATGATCAATGTGTCACACCAAGCTCATTGATCAACATAGATCACAACCATGCTCAATGATCAATATATCACTACCTGGCACAATGAATCAACATAACACCCTAGCTCAATATCATTATGCTCACACCGAGGGTCAATGAATCAGATATCACATTAGCTCACTCGATCAACATATCACGCATACTCAATGATCACACATATCACACCTAGCTTCAGTGAACAAACAACTCAGAATCCACAACTCTGCTACCACATGAACAAAAATATCACACCTAGCTCAGATCAATACATCACACTTAGACTCAATGATCAACAAATCACCATTCACCCGGCATAGCATGCTCAAATGAAATACAAAACATATTCACTCATCACACCCATACTCAAGTGAACAATAATATCTACAGAATAGCAGGAACCCAGCACCTTGCTCAAATGATCAATAATATCCCTAGAGCTACATATGATCAAACAATAGTGCACATCAACCCAGCTCCAGTGAACTATATATCACACCTAGATTACTACAGCTGAAAATATATCACAAAGACATCTCAACTACACCTAGCTCAATGATCAACATAACACTTCCTAACAACACAATGAATCAACATATCACAGACCTTGCCTAATGACAAATATCCACAATATATCACACCTACTACCGCAATATCAACATAAACCCACATATCTCTCTCCCCCTTCACTACTTAATGATCAACAATATCACTACAAAGTATCCAATGATCAATATATTACACTTTTCCAATTATATATACAACGTTCCCTTCAATTTCATGGTAATATGCACACAAACATCACCACTTTTTAATTAGCTCAATGTTCAATATAAACCAATCACTATCACAACTTCTAAAGCTTCTAAATGATTCCACATATTATACACTTCATCGTCTTGTTACAAAAAACAACATCAAACAACTCACGACTTTCTTTTCCCTAATTCACTGAATTTAAAACATCACATAACACCAACACCTACTTCTAGCCGTCAATGCTCAACATGACACATCAATAGAGCTCAAAGAATGATCAATATCACAGGCCCACACACAACCTAGCTCAAAGAATCATTTTTTAAAATCAGACATAAGTCAATGTAAACCCATATCACACACAAAAAAAATCAACGTTAGACAGGATCACAACCGACTACAAACCCCTCGTCTCAAATGATCAACTCTCTCTACAACTTACCACATCCAGCTAAAGAATCAACGCAACTCACTCCAGCCTAAAAGACACCATATCACAAGCACGATTTTATCACATACCTAGCTCACCTGATCCCAAACAATATCCACCTCCCCTAGCTAGCTCAAATGATCAAAATATCACACCAACAGTCCACAAGTCACAACACCACACAACAATCTACACCCTTTACTGACTATTATTTTGAAGTTGTCAAATCACAACATATCACACACCACACACAAATTCGCCCAAACTTTTTACAAACAACTCAATGTCATCTAACCATAACTCAACCAATTTACTTAACTCACCATTGAACTTTTATATCACAATCCTAGACCAATCGATCAAAGTTATCTCACCGTCACCCCCAAACCTCCTAGAACTCATATGATTCAAATATATTACAAAATTTCTACTTCTTGATTACCTTGCTTGGAATTATATTATACTAACTTAGAATCTACTTACACACCCAGATCAACCCTACACCTCACTCAACATGATCACGAACACACATCTATATCTCAATGATGCAAAACGCGGCAA
>NC_069492.1:8594255-8610713 GCF_026875155.1 Cherax quadricarinatus | reverse complement strand
CAATGGGTTTTAAACAAACAAAACTACCACACACAGCAGGGTGTGTGTTGCCATGTAAAATCAACAACGTCACACAATGTTAAAACAATAACTACCACACACAGCACTTTGGGTGTTGCCATGTAACAATCAACAACGTCAGCACAATGTAAACAAACAATAACTACCATCAAAACAGCAGCGTGTGTGTTGCCGTGTAACAATCAACAACGCAGCATCAATGTTAACAAACATAACTACCATCACACAGCAGCGTGTGTGTTGCCATGTAACAATCAACAACGTCAGCATCAATGTTAACAAACAATAACTACCATCACACAGCAGCGTGTGTGTTGCCATGTAACAATCAACAACGTCAGCATCAATGTTAACAAACAATTTATTTATTTATTTATTTATTTCCAATTTGTGCACACATACAGAGGTACAAAAAAAAATACAGATAAGAGCAGCATGCCAAAGCCACTTATACTATGCATAGCATTACGGGCTGGCTTAAAATTAACTTAAGATTAACTAAGCAATGATTATTATTATTATTATAATCAAAAAGAAGCGCTAAGCCACAAGAACTATACAGCGCTGCTACTAAGCAATGATGAAATCAGTGATAAAACATTAATGTAAACAGATAACTATAAAGCACAAGTGAGTATTACAAAGACAGGTCATATGGTTGCATTCAGTTTAGGTAGTGATTCTGTTAGGTAGTGTATTTAAAAAATAATAAAGTTAGATTGGGTTTTAGGTTTAACATTTATGTGATATAATTGTGAGAAACATTTAAGATATACAATTTATAATGTTCAGTTATTCAGTATTTATTTGGTTTTGGGTGAGTAAGTAATCTTTGAGAAGAGACTTGAATTTATAAACAGGTTGTGTTTCTTTTATATTTACAGGTAATGAATTCCAGATTTTAGGGCCTTTTATGTGCATTGAGTTTTTGCATAGTGAGATGGACACGAGGAACATCAAAGAGTGATCTGTGCCTTGTGTTATGGTCATGTGTTCTGTTGAGGTTGGCAAGGAGATGTTTGAGGGGAGGGTTAATATCAGAGTTAAGTGTTCTATGTATGTAATAGGTGCAGTAATAAGTATGGATGTTTTGTATGGTGAGTAGGTTTAGTGTATTGAATATTGGTGGAGTGTGCTGCCTGTAGTGAGAATTTGTTATCATTCTAACGGGCAGCCTTTTGTTGGGTAATTAGTGGTCTGAGATGGTTAATTGTTTGTGACCCCATGCACAAATTCCATAGGTGAGATAGGGGTAAATAAGAGAGTGATATAGGGCCAGGAGGGCTGACTGTGGAACATAGTACCGTATCTTCGATAGTATGCCTACAGTCTTGGAATTTTCTTAGAAATTTGATGTATATGTGTATGAAATTTGAGTCTATTATCAAGGTGGATTCCTAAGAATTTTCCCTCTGTTAGTTTTGTGATAGGTGATCCATTTATCATTATGTTAAGAGGGGCATCTGTAGCTCTGTTACCAAACTGAATGAAGTAGGTTTTGTCAATGTTTAGTGTAAGTTTGTTAGTCCTCATCCCAGGTAGATATTTTCTGTAATTGGGTATTTACAGTATTGGCTAGCGTGACTGGGCTCGGGTGAGAGAAGACGTATGTAGTGTCATCTGCAAATATGTGGGTTTGAGTAATTGCGAAGCATTGGAAGGTCATTTATGTATAGGAGAAAGAGAAGAGGCCAAGGACACTTCCCTTGGGAACACCAACTGTAATTGGGTTTTGTGCAGAAGAGTTTGCCCCATTTGCGTACACTTATTGGCTTCTGTTGCTGAGGTAAGACTTGAGGTAGTTGAGGAGGGGCCCTCTTATACCATAGTGTGACAATTTTTACGTGGAGCAAGTCATGGTCAACTGTATCAAAAGCTTTAGGGAAGTCAATGAAGATCCCCAGTGGGACTTCATTTTTCTCTATTGCAGTATATATGTTCTAGCATGTTTAAATAGAAATCATTAGTATTTTTATTAGGCCTGAATCCAAATTGGCAGGCTTGAGTATTTTTTTGGGAGATGGGTAGGAGTAGATTCGTTTATGAATTAATTTTTTTCGAAGATTTTTGAGAGAGGGTGTAAGTTGGATATTGGCCTCTAGTTATTCAACTCTGTTTGGTCTCCTCCTTTGTGAATCGGGGTGACCCTTTATTTTTTTATTTATTTATTTATTTATAATTTGAGCACACTTACAGAGGTACAAAAAAAAAAAAAAATACAGATAAGAGCAGCATGCCAAAGCCACTTATACTATGCATAGCATTACGGGCTGGCTTAAAATTAACTTAAGATTAACTAAGCAATGATGAAATCAGTGAAAACATTAATGTAAACTGATTTCTAAAAAGCACAAGTGAGTATTACAAAGACAGGGCATATGGTTGCATGCATTGTTGTAAATTCAGTAGAATGGAGTATTCTGTTAGGTAGTGAATTTAAAAATAATAAAGTTAGATTGGGTTTTAGGTTAACATTTATGTGATATAATTGTGAGAAACATTTAAGATATACAATTTTATAAGGGCAGTTATTCAGTATTTATTTGGTTTTGGTTGAGTAAGTGATCTTTGAGAAGAGACTTGATTTATAAACAGGTAGTGTTTCTTTTTTTATTAACAGGTAATGAATTCCAGATTTTAGGGCCTTTTATGTGCATTGAGTTTTTGCATAGCGTGAGATGGACACGAGGAATATTTAAAGAGTGATCTGTGCCCTTTTGTTATGGTCATTTTGTTCTGTTGAGGTTGGCAAGGAGATGTTTGAGGGGAGGGTTAATATCAGAGTTGAGTGTTCTATGTATGTAATAACTGAACCTTATAAATTGTATATCTTAAATGTTTCTCACAATTATATCACATAAATGTTAAACCTAAAACCCAATCTAACTTGCTATTTTGAGTACTGTAGGGAAGGTGGAGGATTCAATGGATTTGTTAAAGAGTGTTGCAATGATTGGTGATAGCACTTGTGACACTTTTTTGTATATAAGGGGTGGTAAGGTATTTAAATCTCCTGCCTTGTTTTTCAGTGCGTTGATAATAAGGGAGACTTCGTATGGGTTAGTCGGAGCTAGGAACAGTGTGTTCGGGTAGTTGCCGGTGAGGTAGTCATTTGGTGGGGTATATGAGCTTGGGATTTTATTGCAAGGTTTTGTCCTATAGTGGAGAAGAAATCATTGAGTCTGTTTGCTGTTTCTGTTGGTGGGAGTTGGGGTTCATCTGTTTTTTGCTAATTTTATTTCGCTATTTCGTGATATCTTTTTTGTTCCCAGAATTTCTGATAGGGTTTTCCAGGTCCTTTTTTATATCACCTCGTAATGTTGGATAATCTGTTCTCATAATACAATTTTTTGCCCTTCTTATCAGGCTGGTTAGGATTGACGAGTAACGTTTTGTTTGGTCTCTGTTACGTGACCCATTCTGTACTGTTTTTTCATATTGGTGTTTGTATTTATGATTTGAGAATGCTGGGTGTTAGCCAGGGACTGTTCAGTCTCTTAGCTGTCATCTGTTTAGTTTTTTTAGGGCAGTGCTTGTTATAGAGGTATGGTTTTTTTTTAGAAAATTATTAATACATTCGTCAATATCTGTATAGGTTTCTAGCTCAGTGTGCCAATCAATGTTTGCTATTGCTGTTGTGAAGTTATATAATGGCTGCCTCATGTGAAGTCTGAAGGTGACTTTGGTAGTGTCTTGGGTAGTTTTACCAAAGAGTTGTTATGAGGAAAGTAGGGTAGTGGTCTGTGGTATTGTCTTTAATTATGCCTGATTTTAAAGGGGATATGGTGTTGGTCCAGATGTGGTCAAGTAGGGAAACACTATCTCTGTAACTCTTGTAGGTTTTGTTACTGTTGGTAGTAACATACAGTTACTCATTGTGTTTGTGAATTCAGTAACGTGTGGTCCTGGTCTTGCAGGAGATTTATATTGAAGTCACCTGAGAGTAGTAAGTGATCTTTGTTCATGCGTGCATCAGTTATCATACTTCCTAGATTTTGACTAAATTGGCTAATGTTTGACTGTGGAACTCTGTAGATGTTTATCAGTGTGAGAGGTTTTTGTAGGTACTTTGATTTGAATTTAGCTATTATATATTCCCCATGTTCATCCCTTGTGCAAGTATTAGTGATACATTCTAGTTGGTCTGAGTAGTATATGGCTGTGCCACCCCCTTGTTGATCTGGCCTACAGTTGTGTATGGCTGTGTAACCAGGAATGGCATAGACATCTGTACTATCAGGCTTTGCCAGGTTTCAGTTAGTGTAATGATGGACATATTGGCATGTAAGGAATTTAGTAATGCTATGAGGTCATCGTAATGCTTGCTTAAAGATCTGATATTGTAGTTAAATATAGTTTATGTTTGTTTGTTGGCACTGAGAAGTGCCTTTGATTGTTCTGCAGTGTAGTAATTACAGTTACTGTTTTGATTCATTTAAGTCATTAAATAAGAGGTTGGTATCAGGATCAATGCTTGTAATCATAAGATTTGTAGTGAATCTATAGTTTGAATTAAGTATAAAACAAAGTAAATAGTCTTAAGCTAAAAAATAGCACCTGGATTATTTAACAAATGTAAAATAATGAGCTAAGGGACTAATACAAATAAAGTGATGATCAAATAGTGGAGCTTGGGAATATGATAGTAGGTAGTACTATAAAGGTAATTTTTTAAAGTTAGAATTATAGTATAAAATTATAATATAAAAGGGACTAATAACTACCATCACACAGCAGCGTGTGTGTTGCCGTGTAACAATCAACAACGTCAGCATCAATGTTAACAAACAATAACTACCATCACACAGCAGCGTGTGTGTTGCCATGTAACAATCAACAACGTCAGCATCAATGTTAACAAACAATAATTACCATCACACAGCAGCGTGTGTATTGCCATGTAACAATCAACAACGTCAGCATCAATGTTAACAAACAATAACTACCATCACACAGCAGCGTGTGTGTTGCCATGTAACAATCAACAACGTCAGCATCAATGTTAACAAACAATAACTACCATCACACAGCAGCGTGTGTGTTGCCATGTAACAATCAACAACGTCAGCATCAATGTTAACAAACAATAACTACCATCACACAGCAGCGTGTGTGTTGCCATGTAACAATCAACAACGTCAGCATCAATGTTAACAAACAATAACTACCATCACACAGCAGCGTGTGTGTTGCCGTGTAACAATCAACAACGTCAGCATCAATGTTAACAAACAATAACTACCATCACACAGCAGCGTGTGTTTTGCCATGTAACAATCAACAACGTCAGCATCAATGTTAACAAACAATAACTACCATCACACAGCAGCGTGTGTGTTGCCGTGTAACAATCAACAACGTCAGCATCAATGTTAACAAACAATAACTACCATCACACAGCAGCGTGTGTTTTGCCATGTAACAATCAACAACGTCAGCTTCAATGTTTAATATTTGCCTAAGTATATATCGGATTTCACTCTGGTTTGATTTCAAATCTAAAAACAGGGAAAAAAAATTTTAGTAAGTATTTTTTATACATCTCTGGACTGAGGAACATATTAATTTTATTCTCAGAGAAGCCTGGTCAAGGATTGGGCTACAGGGTTATTTAACCTCAGAAGTAAGTAAGTAAGTAAGTAAGTTTATTCAGGTATACACAAATACAGTTACATAGAATTATCATACATAGCAGCATATGTGTAGAGAACCTGGGATAACCCAAAAAAGTCAGACAGAGTGACTTATTTCCATTGGGGTCCTTTTACCTTATTATTATAATATAAAGGTTATAATATTTTCTTATTATTCTATAATGAAGATAACATCTTATTATCATACTAAAAAGACTATCCAGGTGGCAGTAATAGTTAATAGAACCCAAGGAAGATGGCACTTATTTTATGTGCATTAAATACCAGCTAGACATTCATGTTAAACTGCCTTTTGGGTATCCTCTACCCACCATTAACGAAGTTTATGACGTGATACTAGGACTGGCCATAGCTACTGTCAGCTGTATCTGACATCTCATGCTCAGTAAGTCTCAACATTCTTTCCTCAGGAAGGTTTATTTTATACATAGACAATATTTCGTTATTTGGAATGCACAATGCACCAAGCATCTTACAATGTATTATGCACTGAGTCACATTTGACCTGAATGGTAATAAATCACACCTGAGTATATTGTTACTTACAGTGACTGCTAGACAGGCCGTGTCTGTAGATTATATCTATGTTATCAGTTAGTCTGCTACCACGTTTGATTGAACTTAGCAAAATGTAAGTTCAGCCGAAAATTTGAAGTGGGCCAGGGCCAAGTGGTACGTACTGAGGCCAAAGTAGCAGCCAATAGGACAAGAAAAGTATTGGGGTTCCTGAATATGGCTGGTTATTCCTGTTGTGCGTTTTACCAAGCTTCAGCATCAGTAGCCAAGTTGACAAGCTCTACAACTTTACCAACAAATGAAGTAGAGAGATAATGTGCCCAATATTTTTTTTATCTTCCTCTACATTGTGAAGGCCACTGATGGACTCATAATTTAACACACACTTCGACATAATAAACAGGGACCGAGAATCATCATTTTACAGAAACCCCAAAATGATACTCTACTCTCGTTGTTATTACTGTCAAAAATAATAATTAATTTAAATGGCTGTTATATGTTAGTAGGGAATGGCTGAAATCATTAACAAAAGACACTCGTTAAAATTTTATCTAATGCATTACGACTTTCTGTTTGTGAACCGTTGTATAATAGAAGTTATTTTGGCTTATCAAAATAATTAATGTTGAAGAGAGTATGCAGTTCAGTAGGACTCAAGAAATCGTAATGACACGATTGCAAATAACCATAACGCCCCGCCGGGATTGAACCCGCGTATAGGGGTCTCAAACTCCGCCCGTCGCTGTAAAAACTTGCATTTGTGGTCACAGAGGTGCCTGTGCTAACTTTCCTATGGTGTAGAAATATACCTAGTTGGATGAATCTTATTGTGGCTAGCTGGTCTAGTGGCTAACGCGACGGGCTGGAGTTTTGAGACTCTATGACCGCGGGTTCAATCCCGCCGGGGGGATGGTTTATGCAGTTTTAGTAATACTAAAAATTTGGGAAGGTTACAAAAATGAGAGAATGATGGGTCTTGAAGCCATTGTGAGTCCTTAAACTCACAGGTCATTGCGGGAGTTTCAAAACTCACCTGCCATGGATTCAACCCCCAACCCTTCTGTTATTTGATTGCAAATCATGTTATTAAGATTTCATAAGTAAATTTTAAGGGTTTCTAAGGAAGGGGAAAAATTGTAGCATGGTGGATGAAGGAGTTTAAAAAACAGCAAGTACTTTCTCAAAAAAAATAAAACTTTTAGGGGGAGGCCCTTACCCTCCAGCCCCGGTTTTTGAAAACTCCAACAGGAAATTGGGCGTTGTTAGGAGACACGGGGCTTTTAAAATCCCCCAGTACCAAGCAGAAGGGAAAAGAAACCAAAAAATTTCCCCCCTTTTTTTTCCGAAAGGGGTCAGCAAAAAAAACCCAAAAACAAAGGGGTCCCCACTAACATTCCCTTATGTAAAATTAAACCGCAAAGGACGGGAAACCAAGCTTTTTTCCCCCATGTTAAATCAAAAATGTTTGGGAAATTTTAAAAAAATTTAAAACATTAAAATTTCCCAAAATATATAAAGTTGTCAAAAAGTAAAGGAAAAAAATTCATAATTTAAGCCCAAGGGGGGAGGGAAAAACTTAGAAAATACAAGGTTTTTAAAGCATTAATAAAAGACCATAAAATGGAAAACCATTTACACCTTTTTATTTTAAAATTTTTTAATAAAAATAATAATTAAAATTTATATAATAATATTAAATATAATAATAATAATAATAAAAATCTTTATTTTCACTCCAACCAAAATCTCTGTTATTTCTTTATCCGCATTTTTTTGCGCTATTACACCATGGTCACACTGTCGATGGCTTTTCAAAGTCTGTGTATACTACATCTGTATTTTGTTTATCCTCTACAGCATCCAGGACCTTGTCATAGTGGTCCAGTAGCTGGGACGGGCAGAAGCGACCTGCTCCTGCCTTGGTCCCTGGACTAAGTGAAGTGACTGAGGTTCCAGGACCAACATATCATTGCTGCCACCTTGATCACTGGACTAAGTGAAGTGATCGAGGTTCCAGGACCAACATAACATTGCTGGCACCTTGGTCCCTGGACTAAGTGAAGTGACCGAGGTTCCAGGACCAACATAACATTGCTGGCACCTTGGTCCCTGGACTAAGTGAAGTGACCGAGGTTTCAGGACCAACATAACATTTCGGGCAAACCTTGGTCCCTGGACTAAGTTGAAGTGACCGAGGTTCCAGGACCAACATAACATTGCTGGAACCTTGGTCCCTGGACTAAGTGAAGTGATCGAGGTTCCAGGACCAACATAACATTGCTGGCACCTTGGTCACTGGACTAAGTGAAGTGATCGAGGTTCCAGGACCAACATAACATTGCTGGCACCTTGGTCCCTGGACTAAGTGAAGTGACCGAGGTTCCAGGACCAACATATCATTGCTGGCACCTTGGTCCCTGGACTAAGTGAAGTGACCGAGGTTCCAGGACCAACATAACATTGCTGGCACCTTGGTCCCTGGACTAAGTGAAGTGATCGAGGTTTCAGGACCAACATAACATTGCTGGCACCTTGGTCCCTGGACTAAGTGAAGTGACCGAGGTTCCAGGACCAACATAACATTGCTGGCACCTTGGTCCCTGGACTAAGTGAAGTGACCGAGGTTCCAGGACCAACATAACATTGCTGGCACCTTGGTCCCTGGACTAAGTGAAGTGACCGAGGTTCCAGGACCAACATAACATTGCTGGCACCTTGGTCCCTGGACTAAGTGAAGTGACCGAGGTTCCAGGACCAACATAACATTGCTGGCACCTTGGTCCCTGGACTAAGTGAAGTGACCGAGGTTCCAGGACCAACATAACATTGCTGGCACCTTGGGGCCCCTGGACTAAAGGGAAATGACCGAGGTTCCAGGACCAACATAACATTGCTTCACCCCTTGGGCCCCGGGGCAAGTGAAATGACCGATTCCAGGACCAACATAACATTGCTGGGACCTTGGGTCCCTGGGCTAAGTGAAAATGACCCCAGGTTTTTCCCGGAAAAAAACAAAACATTGCTTTGGACCTTTTGGGCCCCGGACCCAAATGAAGTGACCGAGGTTCCAGGGCCCAAAATAACATGCTGGCCCCCCTTGGGCCCCGGGCTAATGAAGTGACCGGGGTTTTCCCCCCCAACAAAAAAACAAATTTCTGCCCCTTTTTGGGCCCTGGAAATAAGGAAGTGACCCGAATTCCCCGGAACCCCCATAAAATTTCGGGCAACCCTTGGGCCCTGGACCCAAGTGAAGTGCCGAGTTTCCAGGGGCCAACATAACATTTCTGGGACCTTGGGCCCCGGAAAGTGAAGTGACCGAGGTTCCAGGACCAAAAATAAAAATTGCTGGCACCTTGGTCCCTGGGCTAAATGAAGTGACCGAGGTTTCCAGACCAACATAAAAAATTTCTGGGACCTTGGGGCCCTGACTAATGAAGTGACCGAAGTTTCCCCGGGCCAAAAATAACATTGGGGGCACCTTGGCCCTGGACAAGTAAGTACCCAAGGGTTCCCCCGACCCAAAAAAACATTGCTGCACCTTGGGGCCCCGGACTTTTGAAGTGACCGAGGTTTCCCGGGCCAACCCTAAAAATTTCTGGGAAACCCCCGGGCCCCCCGGCAAATGAAGTGACCGAGGTTTCCCCGACCAAAATAAAATTGCGGCCCCCTTGGGCCCTGGACCCAATTGAAGTGACCGAGGTTCCAGGACCAACATAACATTGCTGGCCAAACCCCCTTTTTTTCCCGGGGCTAAGTGAAGGTGACCCAGGTTCCAGGGCCCCAAAAAAAATTGCTGGGACCTTTTGGGCCCTGGGCTAAGTGAATGGTGGACCGAGGTTTCCCGGACCCCAAAATAAACCCCTGCTGGCACCTTGGTCCCCCACAAGTGAAGTACCGAGGTTCCCCCGGGCCAAATAACATTGCTGGCACCTTGGGCCCCTGGACAAATGAAGTGACCGAGGTTCCAGGGCCAACTAACATTGCCTGGCAAACCCTTTGGCCCTGGAAAAAAGTGAAGTGACCCCAGGTTCCAGGACCAAAATAACATTTCTGGCACCTTTTTGGTCCCTAGACTAAGTGAAGTGACCGAGGTTCCAGGACCCAAAATAACATTCTGGGACCTTGGGCCCCCGGGCTTTGTGAAGTGACCGAGGGTTTCCAAGGACCAACATAACAATTTTCTGGCACCCTTGGGCCCTGGGCAATTTAAGTGAAACCCAGGGTTTCCCGGGCCCCAAAATAACCTTGCTGGGAACCCTTTTGGGCCCTGGACAAATGAAATGACCCAGGTTTACAGGGCCCCCATAACATTTTTCTGGCCCCCTTTTCCCCCGGACTAATAAGTGACCGAGGGTTTTCCCGGAAACCCAAAATAACATTTCTCACCTTTGGCCCCCCGGGCCCAAGTGAATGACCCCAGGGTTTCCCGGACCAACATAAAAATTGGCTGGGACCTTTGGGCCCTTTGGGCAAGTGAAGTGGGCCGGGTTTCCAAAAAACCCAACCCTAACATTGCCCGGGAAACCTTTGGGCCCTGGACTAAGTGAAGTAAACCCAAAGGTTTCCTGGAAACCCAAAAAACATTGCTGGGACCTTGGTCCCTCCCAAGTGAAGTTCCGATTTTCCCGAACCAACAAAATTGCTGGCACCCCTTTTCCCCCCCCCCGGACTAAAAAAAAGGGCCGAGGTTCCAGGACCAACATAACATTTCGGGAAACCTTTGGCCCCCGGACTAAGTGAAGTGACCGAGGGTTCCCGACCCAAAATAACATTGCTGGCACCTTGGCCCTGGACAAAATGAAGGGGGACCGAGGTTTTCCCGGAAACCCAAAATAACATTGCCCGGCACCTTTTGGGCCCTGACTAATTTTAATGACCGAGGTTTTCCCGGGCCAACCTAACATTTCGGGAAACCCTTTGGCCCGGAACTAATGGAAAATGACAGAGGTTCCAAAAACCAACATAACATTTTCTGGGAAACCCTTTGGGCCCTTTGGGCAAAGGGAAGTGACCGAGGTTTTCCCGGGCAAAAAAATCATTCTTTGGGAACCCTTTGGGCCCCCAGACTAAATGGGAAATGCCGAGGGTTTCCCGACCAACATAACATTGCTGGCACCTTGGCCCTGGGCTAAGGAAGTGACGGAGGGTTTCCCGGGCCAAAATAACATTGCTGGGACCTTGGTCCCCTGGACCCAAGTAAAAATGACCGAGGTTCCAGGGCCAACATAAATTGCTGGGACCTTGGGCCCGGGGCTAATTAAGGGGAAACCCAGGGTTCCCGGACCCAAAAATAACTTTCTGGCCCCTTGGGCCCTGGGGGCTAATTTAAGTGACCGAGGTTTTCCCGGGGCCAAAAAAACATTGCGGCACCCGGTCCCTGGACTAATGAAGGACCGAATTTTCCCGGACCAACATAACATTGCGGGAAACCTTGGGCCCTGGACTAAAATGAAGTGACCCCCGGGTTTTTGGGCCAACAAAACATTGCTGGCACCTTGGGCCCTGGGGCTAAGTTTAAGTACCGAGGTTCCAGACCAAAAAACATTTTCTGGCACCTTGGGCCCTGGGCAAGTGAAGTGACCCAGGTTCCAGGGCCAAATAACTTGGGTGGGAACCCTTGGGCCCTGGAAATAAGGAAGTTTACCGAGGGTTCCCGGGCCACATAAAAATTTCTGGCACCTTTTGGGCCCTGGACTTTAAATGAAGTGACCCCAGGGTTTCCCGGGCCAACATAACATTGGGGGCACCTTGGCCCCTGGACCAAAGTTAAATGACCCCAGGTTCCAGGCCAAAATAACATTGCTTTTCACCTTTGTCCCCCTTTTCAAGGAAGTGACCGGGTTCCAGGAAACCAAAAATAACATTGCCCGGGGGCCTTGGGCCCTGGGCTAAGTGAAGTGATCGAGGTTTCAGGGCCCAAAATAAAATTGCTCACCCTTTTCCCCCGGACTAATGGGAAATGACCGAGGTTCCAGGGGCCCAACATTAAAATTGCTGGCACCTTGGTCCCTGGACAAGTGAAGTGACCGAAGTTCCAGGGCCAACATAACATTGCTGGGACCGGTCCCGGACAAGTGGGAAAGGGCCGAGGTTCCAGGAAACCCAAAATAACATTTTCTGGCACCCTTTTTCCCGGACTAATAAGTGACCGAGGTTTCCCGGGCCAAATAAAATTGCTGGCAAATTGGCCCCGGGCAAGGAAGGACCGAGGTTTTTAGGACCCAAAATAACATTGCGGCAAACCTTTTGGGCCCCCGGGCAATGAAGGGGACCGAGGTTTCCCGGAAACCAAAAATAAAAATTTTCTGCACCTGGTCCCCCGGACTAATGAAAATACCGGGGGTTCCGGACCAACATAACATTGCTGGCCCCCTTTGGGCTCTGGGGCTAAGTGAAAATGACCGAGGGTTTCCCGGGCCAAAAAAACATTGCTGGCCCCCTTGGGCCCCGGGCTAAGTGAAGTGACCGAGGTTCCAGGACCAACCCTAAAAATTCTGGCACCCTTGGGCCCCCGGCAATGAAGTGCCGAGGGTTTCCCGGACCAACCCTAACATTTCGGCACCTTTGGGCCCTGGGCTAAGTGAAGTGACCGAGGGTTTCCCGGACCAACAAAAACATTTTGGGCCCCCTTGGTCCCTGGGACTAAGTAAATGACCGGGTTTTTCCCGGGCCAACAAAACATTGCTGGGAACCCTTGGGCCCTGGACTAAGTAAGTGCCGAGGTTCCAGGACCCCAAAATAACCCTTGCTGGCAAACCCTTTTTTTCCCGGACTAAGTGAAAAAGGGCCGAGGTTTCCCGGACCAACATAACAAATTTCTGGCAAACCCTTTGGGCCCTGGAAATAAAATGAAGGGACCGAAGTTCCAGGACCAAAAAACATTGCTGGCACCCTTGGTCCCCCGGGGCTAAGTGAAGTGAAACCCAGGTTCCCGGGGCCAACAAACTTTTCTGGCAAACCCTTGGGTCCCGGCTAATTAAGTAACCGAGGTTCCCGGACCAAAAATAAAAATGCGGGACCTTTGGGCCCCCGGGCTAAGTAATGACCGAGGTTCCCCGGAACAACAAAAAATTGCTGGGACCTTGGTATCTGGACCCAAAATGAAAGGGGGCCCAGGTTCCAGGACCAACATAAAAATTGCTGGCACCTTTGGGCCCGGACTAATGAAGGGGACCGAGGTTTCCCCGGGGCCAACATAAAATTTCTGGCACCTTGGGCCCTGGACTAAGTGAAGTGAAACCCAGGGTTTCCCGGAAAAACATAACATTTCTGGCAAAACCCTTTGGGGCCCTGGGCTAAGGAAGTGACCGGGTTTCCCGGACCAAAATAACAAGCTGGCACCCCTTTGGGTTTCCCGGACTAAATTAAGTGACCGAGGTTTTTCCCGACCAACATAACAAAGCTGGGACCCTTTGGGCCCCGGCAAAATTTAAATGGACCGAGGTTCCAGGAAACCCAAAAAACATTGCTGGCCCCCCTTTGGGCCCTGGACTAAGTGAAGTGATCGAGGGGTTTAGAAACCCAAAATAACATTGCTGGAAACCCTTTGGGCCCCCGGCCCAAATGAAGGGGACCGAGTTCCAGGGCCAACCCTAACATTGCTGGCACCTTGGGCCCCTGGGCAAGTGGGAAGGGGCCGAAGTTTCCCGGCCCCAAAATAACTTGCTGGCCCCCTTGGTCCCTGGGTAATGAAGTGACCGAGGTTCCAGGGCCAACAAAAACATTGCTGCACCCCTTTGGGCCCTGGGCTAAGTGAAGTGACCGAGGTTCCAGGACCAACATAACAAATTTCTGGGACCTTGGGGCCCCTGGGCCCCAAAAGGAAAATGGCCGAGGTTCCAGGACCAAACCCTAACATTTGGCAAACCCTTGGGCCCCCGGACAAAAATGAAGTGACCGAAGGTTTTCCCAAGGGCCAAAAATAACAATTTCGGGAACCTTGGTCCCTGGACTAAGTGAAGGACCGGGGTTCCAGGACCAACATAACCCTTTGGGCACCTTGGGCCCTGGACTAAGTGAATGCCGAGGTTTCCCGGGCCAACAAAACCCTTTCGGCACCTTGGTCCCTGGGGTAAGTGAAGTGACCGAGGTTCCCGGACCAACATAACATTGCCGGCAAATTTGGGCCCTGGGCTTTAAATGAAGTGACCGGGGGTTCCAGGACCAACATAACATTTCGGCACCTTGGGCCCCCGGGCTAAGTGAAGTGACCGAGGTTCCAGGGCCAAAAATTTTTATTTCTGGGACCTTTGGGCCCGGACTAAAATGGAAAATGACCAGGGTTTCCCGGACCAACATAACTTTGCTGGCAAACCCTTTGGGCCCTGGAAATAAGTGAATTAAACCCGGGGGGGGGGGGGGGGGGGGTTTCCCGGACCAACAACATTTTCTTTGGGACCCCTTTGGCCCCGGACTAAGTGAAGTGACCGAGGGTTTCCCGGGCCAACATAACAATTTCTGGCACCTTGGGCCCTGGGTAAGTGAAGTGACCGAAATTCCAGGACCCCAAAATAACTTGCTTTGGGACCTTGGGGGCCCTGGACTAAGTGAATGGGCCGAGGTTTTCCCGACCAACATAACATTGCTGGCACCTTTTGGGCCCGGGCTAAGTTTTAAGTGACCGAGTTTCCCCCGGGCCAACAAACATTGCTGGCACCTTTGGTTTTCCCCGGACTAAGTGAAGTGACCGAGTTTTTCCCGGGCCAAAATAACATTGCTGGGACCCTTTGGGCCCTGGCAATTGAAGTGAAACCCAGGTTCCAGGACCCCCCCAAAAAATTGCTGGCACCTTGGTCCCCCGGACTAATGAATGAAAAGGTTCCAGGACCCAAAATAACATTGCTGGCACCTTGGGTCCCTGGACTAAGTGGGAAAGGGCCGAGGTTTTCCCGGACCAACATAACATTCTGGCCCCTTGGCCCCGGCTAAGTGAAGTGACCGAGGTTCCAGGGCCCAAAATAACAATTTCTGGCACCTTGGTCCCTGGACTAAGGGGGGAAAAAATAAACCCAGGGTTTCCCGGGCCAACAAACATTGCTGGCACCCCTTGGGCCCCCGGACTAAGTGAAGTGACCGAGGTTCCAGGACCAACATAACATTGCTGGGACCCCTTTTTCCCTGACAAAAGGGAAATGACCGAGGGTTTCCCGGAAACCCAAAATAATTGCTGGCCCCCTTTGGGCCCTGGACTAAGGAAGTACCCGGTTCCAGGAAACCCAAAATAACATTGCGGGAAACCCTTGGGCCCCCGAAATAAAATGAAATGACCGAGGTTCCAGGACCAACATAACATTGCTGGCAAACCTTGTCCCGGACTAAGTGAAGTGACCGAGTCCGGACCAACATAACATTGCTGGCAACCTTGGTCCCTGGACTAAGTGAAGTGACCGAGGTTCCAGGACCAACATAACATTGCTGGCACCTTGGTCCCTGGACTAAGTGAAGTGACCGAGGTTCCAGGACCAACATAACATTGCTGGCACCTTGGTCCCTGGACTAAGTGAAGTGACCGAGGTTCCAGGACCAACATAACATTGCTGGCACCTTGGTCCCTGGACTAAGTGAAGTGACCGAGGTTCCAGGACCAACATAACATTGCTGGCACCTTGGTCCCTGGACTAAGTGAAGTGACCGAGGTTCCAGGACCAACATAACATTGCTGGCACCTTGGTCCCTGGACTAAGTGAAGTGACCGAGGTTCCAGGGCCCAAAATAACATTGCTGCCCCTTGGTCCCTGGACTAGGAAGGGCCGAGGTTTCCCGGAAACATAAATTGCTGGGACCTTGGTCCCTGGGCTAAGTGAATAAAACCCAGTTTTCCCGGGCCAACATAACATTGCGGGACCTTGGCCCTGGACTAATAAGTGACCAGGTTTCCCGGACCAACATAACATTGCTGGAAAATTGGTCCCTGGACAAGTGAAGTGACCGAGGTTCCCGGACCAACATAACATTCTGGGACCTTTTCCCGACTAGGGGAAATGACCGGGTTTTCCCGGACCAACATCATTGCGGCACCTTGGTCCCTGACTAAGTGAAGTTTACCGAGTTCCAGGACCAACATAACATTGCTGGCACCTTGGTCCCGGACTAATGAAGGGCCGAGGTTCCAGGACCAACATAAAAATTGCTGGACCTTGGCCCCGGCTAAGTGAAGTGACCGAGGGCCAGGACCCAAAAATAACATTCTGCACCTGGCCCTGGACTAATTTAAGTGACCGAGGTTCCGGGCCAAAATAACATTGCTGGCACCTTTTTCCCCGGA
>NC_069492.1:8577788-8593755 GCF_026875155.1 Cherax quadricarinatus | reverse complement strand
TTTTTTTTTTTTTTTTTTTTTTTTTAGTGTAGGAGGGGAGAGTTAGCAGGAAAAATGGGGACGAGAGAGAGCAAGAGAGAGAGAGAGCAAGAGAGAGAGAGAGCAAGAGAGGGAGAGAGCAAGAGAGAGATCGAGAGAGAGAGAGAGCAAGAAGAGAGCAAGAGAGAGAGAGCAAGAGGAAGAGAGAGAGAGAGAGCAAGAGAGAGAGAGAGAGCAAAGAAGAGAGAGAGAGAGAGAGAGAGAGAGAGAGAGAGAGCAAGAGAGAGAGAGAGAAGCAAGAGAGAGAGAGAGAGCAAGAGAGAGAGCAAGGGGAGAGAGAGACAGGCAAGAGAAGAGAGTGCAAGAGAGAGAGAGGGGCAAGAGAGAGAGCGAGAGCAAGAGAGCGGGAGAGAGAGCAAGAGAGAGAGCAAGAGAGAGAGCAAGAGAGAGAGAGAGCAAGAGAGAGGGCAAGAGAGAGAGAGAGCAAGAGAGAGAAGAAGAGAGAGAGCAAGAGAGAGAGCGAGAGAAGAGAAGAGAGAGAGCAAGAGAGGGAGAGAGCGAGAGAGATCGAGAGAGAGAGAGAGCAAGAGAAGAGCAAGAGAGAGAGAGCAAGAGAGAGAGAGAGCAAGAGAGAGAGAGCAAGAGAGAGAGCAAGAGAGAGAGAGAGAGCAAGAGAGCAAGAGAGAGAGAGAGAGAGAGAGAGAGAGAGAGAGAGAGAGAGAGAGAGAGAGAGAGAGAGAGAGAGAGAGAGCAAGAGAGAGAGAGAGCTAGAGAGAGAGCAAGAGAGAGAGAGAGCGAGAGAGAGAGAGGAGCAAGAGAGAGAGCAAGGAGAGAGAGAGAGCAAGAGAGAGAGAGCAAAGAGAGAGAGAGAGCAAGAGAGAGAGAGAGCAAGAGAGAGAGCGAGAGCAAGAGAGCGAGAGAGAGCAAGAGAGAGAGTAAGAGAGAGAGCAAGAGGGAGAGCAAGAGAGAGAGAGAGCAAGAGAGAGCAAGAGGGAGCAAGAGAGAGAGAGAGCAAGAGAGAGAGCGAGGGAGAGAGAGCGAGAGAGAGAGAGAGCAAGAAGAGAAGAGCAAGATAGAGAGAGAGCAAGAGAGAGAGAGAGCAAGAGAGAGCAAGAGAGAGAGAGAGCAGAAGAGATGAAGCAGAGCAAGAGAGAGAGAGAGCAAGAGAGAGAGAGAGCAAGAGAGAGAGAGCAAGAGAGAGAGCAAGAGAGAGAGCAAGAGAGAGAGAGAGAGGGGCAGAGGAGAAAGGTTCAGATGGTCAGTTCACAGGACGGTGTGAAATCCTGTGTATGTGTGTTTACAGCTGTGTGTACTACAGCTACAAGTGCTTGTTCCTGTTGTGTATGGTGATGTGGTGTGTATGTGTGTATGTGGTGTGTGTGTGTATGTGTGTGTGTATGTGTGTGTATGTGTGTGTTGTGTATGTGTGTTGTGTGTGTGTGTGTGTATTTTGTGTGTGTATGTGTGTGTGTATGTGTGTGATGTGTGTGTTATGTGGAGTATGTGGTTGTATGTGTATGTGTGTGCGTGTTGTGTGTGTGTGGTGTGTGTGATGTGTGTGTGTATGTGATGTCGATAGTGTGTGATGTGTGTGTGTGTGTTGTGTGTGTGGTGTTGTGTTGTGTGTGTGTGTGTTGTGTGTGTGGTGTGTATGTGTGTGTGTGCGTGTTGTGTGTGCGTGTGTGTGTGCGTGTTGTGTGCCCCACTTCTAAGTATTCTACTGCTAATAAATAACGGTAGATACCAGTAATTCTAAAAACTACCAACATGTGATTCAGCACTTATCACTTCTACTTATAAAACACAGAAAGTAATTAGGTTGTAAAAATTTAGCTGTCTGAGCTTCTAGGAGTGTCTGACGTCACCCTCACTAGGCTTCCCCTCGCTAGGCGCTCCTCGCTAGTCAACCCTATCTTCACCTTATCTATGCTATTTCTGCTCTAATTCTGTATAGCTTGCAGGAGTGATGACCAGTATCTAACAGTGACTCAAGGCAGGTTCAGGACCCCCAAAAAACACCCCAACAGGTTAGTGATACTTAAGTTGGCAGTGATGCGATGACAATTGCCAGAATGAAGACGTAGCCTTCTATCACTATTTTGAAAATTCTTCACCTGTGATCTTTATAACCGTATATGCTCATGCATCCCGCGTCCCTCAGTGTCACTTATGATAGAGTACACTTCGCTTATATTGGAATACACTTCACATTCGGTGTTACACTTTATATGTATAATGTCACACAACTGTTGTGACGTCACTGTTTCAGCAGGCCTAAATGCCACCTTCCCTTGTTTTATATGGTGTGTGTGTGTGTGTGTGTGTGTGTGTGTGTGTGTGTGTGTGTGTGTGTGTCTGTGTGTGGGTGTGTGTGTGTGTGTTGTGTGTGTGTGTGTGAGTGTGTGTGTCTGTGTGTGTGTGTTGTGTGTGTGTGTGTGGTGTGTGTGTGTGTGTGTCTGTGTGTGTGTGTGTGTGTGTGTGTGTGTGTGTGTGTGTGTTGTGTGTGTGTGTGTGTGTGTGTGTGTGTGTGTGTGTTTGTCTGTTAACTATTTTCTATTAATATAGAAGATAGTAGAATGAAGACTTGAAAGTAAAATGGCGAGAAAGACCTAAGTTTAAAATTTTTTCTCATAATTCTACTTTTCATCAATATAAGTGTCACTCATCTAATACAAAGTGTCTTTCATCCATACAAGTGTTTTCATCCAATACCAAGTGTCTTCTCATACAATACAAGTGTCGCTCATCTAATCAAGTGTCTTTAATCTAATACAAGTGTCTTTCCATTCCAATACAAGTGTCTCTCATCCAATACAAGTGTCTCTCATCCAATACAAGTGTCTCTCAATCCAATACAAGTGTCTCTCATCCATACAAAGTATCTTTATCCAATGCAAGTGTCTCCTCATCAATACAAGTGTTCCTCATCTATACAAGTGTCTTTCATCTAATACAAGTGTCTTTCATCCAAATACAAGTGTCTTCATCCATACAATGTCTCTCATCCAATAACACGTGTTTTCATCCAATACAAGTGTCTTTATCCAATCAAGTGTTCTCATCCGAATACAATGTGTCTCTCATCTCATTAACAATTGTCTCTTCATCCAATACAAGTGTGCCAATCAATACAAGTATATTTCATCCAATACAAGTGTCTCTCATCCAATACAGTGTCTCTCATCCAATACAAGTGTCTCTCATCCAATACAAGTGTCTCTCATCCAATACAAGTGTCTCTCATCCAATATAAGTGTCTCTCATCCAATACAAGTGTCTCTCATCAATATCCGAGAAATCCAATCTAAGAGTCCTCCTCCCAATATAAGTGTCTCTCATCCATACAAGTGTCTCTCATCAATATAAGGTGTCTCTCATCCCAATACAAAGTGTTTCTCATCACAATACAAGTGTCTCTATCCAATTAACAGTGTCTCGCATCAATAACAAGTGTTCTCCATTTTTTTTCCAATACAAGAGTCTATCTATTCCAATATAAGTGTCTTCATCCAATACAAGTGTCTCTCTTCCATATACAGAGTCTCTCACCAATACAAGTGTCTCTCATCCAATACAAGTGTCTCTCATCCAATACAAGTGTCTCTCATCCAATACAAGTGTCTTTCATCCAATACAAGTGTCTCTCATCCAATACAAGTGTCAAAACACCTTTATATCCAATTAAGTGTTTCTCTCATCATATAAAGTGTCTCTCATCCAATATAGTGTCTATCATCCAATAACAAGTGTCTTCATCAAATACAAGTGTCTCTATCCAAATATAAGTGTTCTCTCCAATATACAAGTGTCTCTCATCCAATACATGTGTCTCTCATCATAAATAAGTGTTCTCATTACCAATACAGTGTTCTCATCCAATATAAGTGTCTCATCCAATACAAGTGTCTCTCATCCAGTACAAGTGTCTCTCACTTGTCACATATTTAAATCATCACATTATTAACATCTTAACAACACAAGTGTCTCTCACTTGTCACATATTTAAATCATCACATTATTAACATCTTAACAACACAAGTGTCTTCACTTGTCAATATTAATCATCCATTAATAACATCTTAACAACACAAGTGTCTCTCACTTGTCACATATTTAAATCATCACATTATTAACATCTTAACAACACAAGTGTCTCTCACTTGTCACATATTTAAATCATCACATTATTAACATCTTAACAACACAAGTGTCTTCACCTTGTCACATATTTTAAATATCACTTTATTATCATCTTAACCAACACAAGTGTCTCTCACTTGTCACATATTAAATATCACATTATTAACATCCTAACACACAAGTGTCTGCACTTGTCACATATTTAAATCATCCCCATCTATTAACATCTAACAACACAAGTGTCTTCTCCCCTCACTGTCAAATATTATCATACATTATAACATCTTAACAAACAATTGTCTCTAAACTTGTCTCATATTTAAATCATCACATTATTAACAATCTTAACACCCCCCGTGTAATCCCTAGTCATATTAACTCATCACATTATTTAACATCTTAACAACACAAGTGTCTCTCACTTGTCACATATTTAAATCATCACATTATTAACATCTTAACAACACAAGTGTCTCTCACTTGTCACATATTTAAATCATCACATTATTAACATCTTAACAACACAAGTGTCTCTCACTTGTCACATATTTAAATCATCACATTATTAACATCTTAACAATACTGTATAACAATATTCTACATTTGGTTTATCCAGGATTCCATAAAAAATTATTCTTAAGATTTTCACTGTTTCCTTTACATTGAATTTGCAATATAATTTCACTATAACAGTTGTGTAAGTAATTATAGACTTACGTATGAGAATGTGTACACATCTGTGTGTATATTAGTAGTGGTTGTGTACGTATGGCAGTGTTATAGAGGTTGTATATTAGTAGTGGTTGTGTACGTGTGTCAGTGTATAGAGGTTGTATTGTGTAGTGGTGTGTTCGTGTGGCAGTGAGTATAGAGGTTGTATTGTGTAGTGGTTGTGTACGTGTGTACAGTGGTAGAAAGGTTGTATTGTGTTGTGGTTGTGTAAGTGTGGCTGTGGTACAGAGGTTGTATTGTGTAGTGGTTGTCGTACGTGTGGGAGTGTATAGAGGTTGTATATTAGTAGTGGTAGTGTAGTGTGTCAGTGGTTATAGGGTTGTATTGTGTAGTGGTGTGTACGTGTGTCAGTGGTATGAGAGGTTGTATTATGTAGTTGGTTGTGTACGTGTGGCAAGTGGTATAGGAGGTTGTATTGTAGTAGTCGTTGTGTCCGCTGTGGCAGTGGTATAGAGGTTGTAATTAGTAGTGGTTGTGTACGTGAGTTCAGTGGTATAGAGGTTGTATTGTGATAGTGGTTGTGTACGTGTGTCAGTGGTTATAGAGGTTGTATTGTGATAGTGGTTGTGTAGGTGCCAGCTGGTTATAGAGGTTGTCTATTAGTAGTGGGTGTGTACTGTGTAGTGGTATAGAGGTTGTATTGTGTCGTGGTTGTGTACGTGTGTCAGTGGTATAGAGGTTGTATGTGTAGTGGTTGTGTACGTGTGGCAGTGGTTAGAAGGTTTGTATTGTGTAGTGGTTGTGTAATGTGTCTGTGGTATTAAGTTGGATTTTGGATACTCTGTATGTAAGAAATATTTGTGATTTCTCAGGTGACTTTCGCCACTGTTGTTTTGCATATTGTGAATTTAACCTGTTATTGTGGTCTTATTGCATATCAGAATATATTATCACTTTTCAAATCTTAGTGTTGTTAGTGGACTGTACTGTGTCAAGTGGTGGTGGTAAGTGGACTGTACTATGTCAAGTGTGGTGGTAAGTGGACTGTACTTTGTCAGTGGTGTTGGTAAGTGGACTGTACTATTTCAAGTGGGTGGTGGTAGTGGACTGTACTATGTCAAGTGGTGGTGGTAAGTGGACTGTACTATGTCAAGTGGTGGTGGTAAGTGAATTGTACTATTTCAAGTGGTGGTGGTAAAGTGGACTGTTACTATGTCAGTGGTGGTGTAAGTGACTGGTACTATGTCATGTGGTGGTGGTAAGTGAATTGTTACTATTTCATGTGGTGTGGTAAGTGTGACTGTACTATGTCAAGTGGTGCGTGTAAGATGGACTGTACTATGTCAAGTGGTGGTGGTAGGTGGACTGTACTATGTCAAGTGGTGGTGGTAGGGACTGTACTATGTCAAGAGGTGGTGGTAAGTGAATTGTACTATTTCAAGTGGTGGTGGTAAGTGGACTGTACTATGTCAAGTGGTGGTGGTAAGTGGACTGTACTATGTCAAGTGGTGGTGGTAAGTGAATTGTACTATTTCAAGTGGTGGTGGTAAGTGGACTGTACTATGTCAAGTGGTGGTGGTAAGTGGACTGTACTATGTCACGTGGTGGTGGTAAAGTGAATTGTACTATTTCAAGAGTGATGGTGGTAGTGGACTGTACTATGTAGCTCGGTGGTGGTACAGTGGACTGTACTATGTCAAAGTTGTGGTGGTAAGTGGACTGTGCTATGTAAGTGGTGTGGTAAGTGGATGTACTATGTCAAGTTGTGGTGGTAAGTGGACTGTACTAGGTCAAGTGGTCGGTGGATAAGTGGGACTGTTACTAGGTCAAGTGGTGGTGGTAAGTTGACTGTACTAGGTCAAGTGGTGGTGGTAATTGAGACTGTAACTAGTATCAAGTAAGTGATGTTAAGTGGACTGTACTGTAAAGTGTTGGTGTAAATGGACTGTACCAGGTCAAGTGGTCTGGTGGTGGAGGCACATTTACACAGCTTCAAGAATAGATATCATTGTCCCTGTAGCCAAAAAATCAACAAAACCGTTAAAAAAGTTATGAAGTGGGTCCAGGAGCTATGAATCAACGCGTCAAAAACAGTTTTATTAAGTACTTAGAGACAACTTAAGGAGTCTTGTCTGGTTTTTATCTTCTCTCACCAGCAGTTAACTTTTATATACCAGTGTTGTTCATGGCAGTGTTGTTCTTGGCCAGTGTTGTTCATGGCAGGTGTTGGTCATGGCAGTGTTTTTCTTGTGAGTGTTGTCCCATGGCATGTGTTGTTCATGGCAGTGTTGTTCATGCAGTGTTGTTCATGGCAGTTGTTGTTCATGGCAGTGTTGTTCATGGCAGTGTTGTTCAGGGCAGGTGATGTTCATGGCAGCGTTTCTTCATGGCAGGTGTTGTTCATGGCCAGTGTTGTTCATGGCAGTGTTGTTCATGGCAGTGTTGTTCATGGCAGTGTTGTTCATGGCAGTGTTGTTCATGGCAGTGTTCATGGCAGTGTTGTTCATGGCAGTGTTGTTCATGGCAGTGTTGTTCATGGCAGTGTTGTTCATGTGAGTGTTGGTTCATGCAGTGTTGTTCAATGGAGTGTTTGTCATGGCAGTGTTGTTCATGCAGTGTTGTTCATGTGCAGTGGTGTTCATGGCAGTGTTGTTCATGGCGTGTTGTTCATGGTAGTGTTGTTCATGGCAGTTATAAAACTTTCCGAGTTGTTCCTGTGAGTGTTGTCTGGCAGTGTTGTTCTGCAGTGTTGTTCATGGCAGTGGATGTTCATGGCAGTGTTGTTCATGCAGTGTGTTCATGGCAGTGTTGTTCATGGCAGTGTTGGTCATGCAGTGTTGTCATGTGAGTGTTGTCATGGCAGTGTTGTTCATGGCAGTGTTGTTATGGCAGTGTTGTTCATGCAGTGTTTGTTCATGGCAGTGGTGCTCATGGCAGTCGTTGTCGTGCTGTGTTGTCCATGGCAGAGTTTCATGGGCAATGTTGTTCACGGCAGTGTTGTTCATGGCAGTTCGTTGTTCATGGCAGTGTTGTCCATGGCCAGTGTTGGTCCATGGCGTGTTGTTCATGCAGTGTTGTTCATGGAGTGTTGTTCATAGCAGTGTTGTTCATGGCAGTGATGTTCATGGCAGTGTTGTTCATAGCAGTGTTGTTCTGGCGTGTTGTTCATGGCACGTGTTGTTAATGGGCAGTGTTGTTCAATGGTAGTGTTGTTCATGGCGTGTTGTTCATGGCAGTGTTGTTTATGGCAGTGTTCATGAGCAGTGTTGCTCAGTGGCATGTTGTACATGGCAGTGTTAATGGAAGTGTTATGGCAGTGTTGTCACGGCGTTTGTCCACGGCAGTGTTGTTCATGGCAGTGTTGTTCATGGCAGTGTTCATGGCAGTGTTGTTCATGGCAGTGTTCATGGCAGTGTTCATGGCAGTGTTGTCCACGGCAGTGTTGTCCACGGCAGTGTTGTTCATGGCAGTGTTGTTCATGGCAGTGTTGTTCATGGCAGTGTTGTTCATGGCAGTGTTGTTCATGGCAGTGTTGTTCATGGCAGTGTTGTTAGGCGTGTTGTTACATGGCAGTGTTCATGCAGTGTTGCTCGTGCAGTGTTGTTATGGCGTGTTCATGGCAGTGTTGCATGGGCAGTGTTGTCCACCGCCGTGGTTGTCCACGGCAGTGTTGTTCATGGCAGTGTTGTTCATGGCAGTGTTCATGGCAGTGTTGTTCATGGCAGTGTTGTTCATGGCAGCGTTCATGGCAGTGTTCATGGCAGTGTTGTCCACGGCATTGTTGTCCACGGCAGTGTTGTTCACGGCAGTGTTGTTCATGGCAGTGTTGTTCATGGCAGTGTTGTTCATGGCAGTGTTGTTCATGGCAGTGTTGTTCATGGCAGTGGTGCTAATGGCAGTGTTGTTCATGGCAGTGTTGTTTCTGTGAGTGTTGTTCATGGCAGTGTTGTTCATGGCAGTGTTGGTCATGGCAGTGTGTTCATGGCAGTGTTGTTCTGTGTGTGTTGGTTCCATGGCAGTGTTGTTCCTGTGAGTGTGTTCATGCAGTGTTGGTTCATGGGGCAGTGTTGTTCCTGTGATTGTTGTTCATGGCAGTGTTCGTTCCGTGAAGTGATTGTTCATGGCAGGGTTGTTTCATGCAGTGTTGTTCATGGCAGTGTTGTTCCTGTGAGTGTTGTTCATGGCAGTGTTGTTCCTGTGAGTGTTGTTCATGGCGTGTTGTTCATGCAGTGTTGTTCTGTGAGTGTTGTTCATGGTAGTGTTGTACATGGCAGTGTGTTCATGTCAGTGCTTTTACACGGCGTGTTGTTCATGGCAGTGTTGTTCATGGCAGTGTTGTTCATGGAGTGTTGTTCATGGCAGTGTTGTACATGGCAGTGTTGTTCATGGCCAGTGTTGTTCATGGCAGTGTAGTTCATGGCAGTGTTGTTCATGGCAGTGTTTGTACATGGCAGTGTGTTCATGGCAAGTGTTGTTACATGCAGTGTTGTTCATGGCAGTGTTTTTACGGCAGTGTTGTTCATGCAGTGTTGTTCATGGCAGTGTTCATGGCAGTGATGGTCAGGCAGTGTTGTTCATGGCAGTGTTGTCATGGCAATGATGTTCATGAAGTGGATCCTCTTTTTTTAATCTTTTTACCCTTCTTGTTCATGGCCAGTGTTGTTCATGGCAGTGTTGCTCATGAGTGTTGTTTCTATGGGCAGTGCTGTTTCATGGCAGTGTTGTCCATGGGAGTGTTTTCATGGCAGTGTTGTTCATGCAGGTTGTTCCTGTGAGTGTTGTCATGGCAGTGTTGTTCATGGCAGGTGTTGTTCATGGCGTGTTGCACATTGCAGTGTTGTTCATGGCAGTGTTGCTCATGGTATGTTCATGGCAGTGTTGTTCATGGCAGTGTTGTTCATTAAGTGTTGTTCAGGCAGTGTTGTTCATGGCAGTGTTGTTTCCTGGTAGTGTTGTTCATGGCATTGTTGTTCCTGTGAGTGTTGTTCATGGCAGTGTTGTTCATGGCAGGTGTTGTTCATGTTAGTGTTGTTTCATGGACAGTGTTGTTCATGGCAGTGTGTTCTGTGAGAGTGTTGATTCATGGGGCAGTGTTGTTCATGGCTGTGTTGATCATGCAGCCGTTGTTCATGGTAGTGTTGGTCATGGTAGTGTTGTTCATGGCAGTGTTGTTTATGGCAGTGTTGTTCATGGTAGTGTTGTTCATGCAGTGTTGTTCATGTGCAGTGTTGTTCATGGCAGTGCTTGTTCATGGTAGTGTTGTTCATGGTAGTGTTGTTCATGGGCCTGTGTGTTCATGGCAGTGCTGTTCATGGTAGGTTGTACATGGCAGTGTTGTTCCATGGCAGTGATGCTCATGCAGGTGTTGTTTGGCAGTGTTGTTCAGGGTAGTGTTGGTTATGGCAGTGATGTTCATGGCAGTGTTGTTCGTGGCAGTGTTGTTTCATGGGCAGTGTTGTTCATGGCAGTGTTGTTCATGTGTGGTTGTTCATGGGGGGGATAGTGTTCATGGCTGTGTTGTTCAGGCAGTGTTGTTTCATGCGTGTTGTTCATGGCAGTGTTGTCTGGTATTGTCATGGTAGTGTTGTTCATGGCAGTGTTGTTATGGCAGTGTTGTTCATGGCAGTGTTGTTCAGGTAGGTTGTTCCTGTAAGTGTTTTTCATGGCAGTGTGTTCATGGCAGTGTTGTCATGGCAGTGTGTTCCTGGAAGTGTGGTTCATGGCAGTGTTGTTCATGGCAGTGTTGTCATGGCAGTGTTGTTCATGGCAGTGTTGTTCATGGCAGTGTTGTTCATGGCAGTGTTGATCATGGCCAGGTTGTTCTGTGAGTGTTGTTCTGTGAGTGTTGTTCATGGCAGTGTTGGTCCTGGCAGTGTTGTTCATGGCAGATGTTGTCATGGTAGTGTTGTTCATGCAGTGTTGTTATGGCAGTGTTGTTCATGGCGTGTGTTATGGCCGTGTTGTATATGGCAGTGGTTGTTCATGCAGTGTTGTTCATGGCAGTGTTGGTTCATGGCAGTGTTGTTCATGGGCAGTGCTGTTCATGGCCAGTGTTGTTCTGCAGTGTTGTTCATGGCAGTGTTGTTCATGGTAGTGTTGTTCATGCGTGTTCTATGCAGTGTTGTTAAGGCAGTGTTGTTTCTTGGTCAGTGTTGTTGGCAGTGTTGTTCATTGCAGGTTGTTCTCTGCTCCTGATACTTGCATATGTGGCTTTAACCAAAACACTTTCCCACATTACGGTGTGGTGGTCACATGTGAATTGTCACATATGGCCCTCGGGCCATATGTGACAAATTCAAGGAAATGTTCGGCCATCACAAGAATTATGAATTCACTTTATGTGGTTCTACATGCGCAGTTCAACACTTACAAAATAAAGAATTTTACAGCAAAACTTTCCCGCCTCTAGAACACATCACTTCTATTACCCCCCCCTGTGCATGATTTATCTGCATATAACTGTTTTCAAATTATCCTTTTCATCTAAGGTCGGTGGGACTGGTTGGTGTAGAGTGTGGGGGAGGTATACTGCTGTGGTTTAGAGTGTGGTGGAGTATACTGCCTGTTGGTGTAGAGTGTGGAGAGTATACCTGTCTGTTGGTGTAGAGTGTGGGAGTATAGCCTGTTGGTGGTGTAGAGTTTGGGGAGTATACCTTCCTGTTTTTTGGTGTAGAGCGCGAGTGTATACCTGCCTGTTGTTTAGAGGTGGGGAGTATACATGCCTGTTGGTGTAGAGAGTGGGGAGTATACTGCTGTGGTGTATCCCCCCCCCCCCCCCCCCCCCCCCCCCACAAAAAACACCCCCCCCCCCCCCAATCATGTGGAGAGTATACCTGCCTGGGTGATGTAGAGTGTGGGGAGATACCTGTGTTGGTGTAGAGTGTGGAGTGTATACCTGCTGTGGTGGTAAGATGTGCGGAGGAGTTATACCTGCCTGTTGGTGTAGTGTGTGGAGAGTATTACCTGCCTGTGGTGTAGAGTGTGGAGAGTATACTGCCTGTTGGTGTAGAGTATGGGGAGTATACCTGCCTGTTGGTGTAGAGTGTGGAGGAGTATACCTGCCTGTTGGTGTAGTGTGTGGAGAGTATACCTGCCTGTTGGTGTAGAGTGTGGAGAGTATACCTACTGTTGGTGTAGGAGTTGTGGGGAGCCCACTATACTGCCTGGTGGCGTTAGAGTGTGGGGAGTATACCTGCCTGTTGGTGTAGAGTGTGGGAGTATACCTGCCTGTTGGTGTTGAGTGTGGAGAGTATACTTGCCTGTTGGTGTAGTGTGTGGGGAGTATACCTGCCTGTTGGTGTAGAGTGTGGGGAGTATACCTGCCTGTTGGTGTAGAGTGTGGAGAGTATACCTGCCTGTAGGTGTAGAGTGTGGGAGTATACCTGCCTGTTGGTGTAGAGTGTGGGAGTATACCTGCCTGTTGGTGTAGAGTGTGGAGAGTATACTTGCCTGTTGGTGTAGAGTGTGGGGAGTATACCTGCCTGTTGGTGTAGAGTGTGGGGAGTATACCTGCCTGTTGGTGTAGAGTGTGGAGAGTATATTGCTGTTGGTGTAGAGTGTGGAGAGTATACCTGCCTGTTGGTGTAGAGTGTGGGGAGTATACCTGCCTGTTGGTGTAGAGTGTGGGGAGTATACCTGCCTGTTGGTGTAGAGTGTGGAGAGTATACTTGCCTGTTGGTGTAGAGTGTGGGGAGTATACCTGTCTGTTGGTGTAGAGTGTGGGGAGTATACCTGCCTGTTAAATAACAAAAAGGCACAATACCGTGACTGGAACGATACACAGATAACCCGCACATAAAAGACAGAAGCTTACGACGACGTTTCGGTCCGACTTGTACCATTGACAAAGTCACACTAACAGAGGAGGAGCAGGACGGCTATATATAGGCAGTTCCCAGTTGGAGGTAGTAGTAGTGGTAGTAGTAGTAGTAGTGTAGTAGTACAAGAATTGTATATAATACCGAGCTGCAGCAATGACAACCGGCACAACACCCGGGCATCCCCACCGTAGACGTTTCGCCATCAGCCAGCCACTGGTTGGCGAAACGTCCACAAACAAAGGGAAAAACCAGACGCCGCACATTGTCTAATTTCTTCAGTAGAAGTGTAGAAGAAGACAGAGGTAGTAGTAGTGGTAGTGGTAGAAATGGGAAATAAGGAAGACGAGCCAGTCAAATACAAAGGAAGGGGAGCACTGCAAGAGAAGCTAGAAACCCACAGAGGAGAAGCAAGCGCACGAGGTTGCGTGAAAGGGGAAGTGGTGAAATAAAAAAAAAGGAGAACAGAAACACGAGACAGGAGAGAGAAAGACAACCAGAGGACAAAAGGAGTGAGAGGCAATTTCATTCCCTCTCCAGAAGAAGAGACGCGCAGACAAAATGGGATTCAGGTTAAGGTCACGGGTGTTATCCTAATATTCTCATTTTACAAATGTTGTGGGAGAGGAAGGCATTCTACAGAGACGAAAGCAGGGCTAGTTCATACAAGGAAAGTTGTGGTATAAGAGAGGATTCAACTAAAAGGCGACTGTTCGAGTTGGAAGTTGGGAAGACAGTTGTTAGCAGAAGACCATCAATAGGTTGGCTATGATCTCTGACGTGACAGAAAAAGAGATTGTAGTGTCGGCAAGCCTAAACACTATTTTTGTGCTCCCTCATGTCTGTCCGAAAGAGATCGACCAGTTTCTCCAAAGTATTGAAGAGGACAGGAGGTGCAAGAAATAGAGTAGACACAGGAACTCTGTAGAGGGAGGAGAGGTATGAACGAGATTCGTGCGAAGAGTGTTAGTTGGGCGGAAGGTAAGCTTGATGTCTAAGGGACGAGAGAATTGTTGAGATTAGAAAGACCGGAATGTGGAAGGCAGGAGGATAGAGAGTTCCCATGAGTAGAGAGTTTGGGAGAGAAGAAATTGCGTTTAGCAGTGAGAGGGCGAGTCTTGGAAATGGTAAGGTAGCCAAGACCGGGAGACGATTATAAAGAGTGGGAAATTTCTGCTGGAAGGATGAGGATCACAGATTCGGAGTTCGTCGCCCCTCGGGAGATAAGGAACACTTTTCTGCGGGGAAGCAAGATAGGAAAAGTAGTGAATGTACATGCCACTGTGCATAGGTTTACGGTAATCGAAAAGGAAAAACTGTATCTGAGCGGTGGACATGGACATCCCCCGCAGGAAGTAAGAATTAGCTTCCCAATCAGCTTTAAACTTAATGAGGGGCAAGATTGTTAAGAGCTTCCAGAAAAGGTTTGGAAGAGGACTGGAGTCATGAGGCCACAGAGTCAAAGATGTCATCCACATCGCGGGAGCCAGAGTGAAGGTTGCACATCGAGGGTAGGAAGAAGGAACAGTCTCGCAGTATTCCTCATGTAAAGATTAGCAGGACAGGAGAGAGGGAGAGCCCATAGCGACACCGAAGTTTTGGGATAATATTTCCCTTCGAAGGAAAAGGTGTTAGAGTCCACACAGAGGCGGATCAGATCAAGAAGAATCAGTGGGGATTAGGGAGATGGGAGGAAAACCATTCATGAGGCCTTTCTCTCTAAGGAAATCAATGGCATCATCAAGAGGGACGTTGGTGATGAGGACTCAACGTCAAGGACTAAGCATCTTACAGGTTGGGGAGAGAGCGACCCGTCAATGAAGTCTTGAGAAGTGGCGGAGGTGGGGCCCCCCCCCCCCCCCCCCCCTGGAGAAACAGTACAAGAATGGAGTGAGGGTTTTGGACCAGCCAAGAGAAGAGAATAAGAGACAGAACCTCTAGAGGATATGATAGGACGAAGAGGAATATCAGGTTTATGATTTTTTGGGAAGGCCCAAGAAATGGGGAAGAGGGGGACAGTGAACGAAACCGGGAACGGCAAAAGTCAGGAGGATAGGTGGGAGAGGCCCTTAGTTTTTTGTTGAAAGTTCTCTTGATGCGATAAGAGGGTTGGAACGAGAGGAGTGAGGTGCTGAGTCAGGAGCAAGACATCAGCTTTACGGAGGTAACCCTCGCGATCAAGGATAACTACCAAATTCCCTTTGTAAAAGATAGTATGACAATGTTAGTGTTAGATTTAAGAGAAGAAAGGGCAAGTTGGTAACGGGTGGAAGTGGTGATTCTTGGAAAAAGACTAAAAAGAGCAGGAAGGGAGCCCACGAAAAGGGGACAAGTCAGGAGATTACGGAAGCGAGATTGACGAAAGGAATCAAAAGACTAATGGGGGAAATACCCGCGAGGAGTAGGCAAGGGGAAAAAGGAAAGACCAAAACCCAAAAAGTTAAAAGTCATTTTTTGAGAGAGGAACAAAAGACAAAATAAAAAACACTCAGGGGGGGAGAATTAGACCAAAGGGGTAGTGGATGGACGTTTTAGTTTATTTTGTAGTTTGGAAATGAATTTGCGCATTCAGGCGAGCAGTGTCAAAGGGAAAGGTAGAGAGAAGGTTTCAAAGATCCTGTTTGGGAAGCCGCAAAGAGAGCACGTGACGTTGCGGGGAGTAAAAAGGCATCTTTAACCCGTATTTAGTAGAAAGAATGAGCTTTGAAGTAGGAACGGGCATGATCAGAAAGGGGGTGCCCGGGTTGGTTTTCAGGAAGTGGGAGAAGGGAAGGGGGCAGAACTTGTTTAGCAAGCTTACGTAGGAAACGAAGCTGATTCTTACCGCCGGGTAGCATAGAGCAGCCCATAAGATCGAAGAGGGGTTTAAAAAAGGGGAGAACTTAAAAAAGTGGGAGAAAAAGGGCGTTAACTGCGGGGGGCATAAAAAACAAAAAGGGACAATACCCTGCTGGAACGATACACAAATAACCGCACATAAAAAAGGGTTTCGCCCGTTTTGGTCCGACTTGGACCATGACAAAAGTCCATAACAGAGGGGGCAGGGCGGCATTATAGGCAGGAAAAAGGGGGGAGGTGTGTAGTGGTAGAGTATAGTAGTTTGTGTACAAAGAATTGTATATAATACCGACAGGGTGAAATGACACAGACCAAACCCGGGCATCCCCCCCGTAGACGTTTTGCCATCAGCCAGCCACTGGGTGGCGAAACGTCCACAACAAAGACAACCGAGCCGCACATGTGTCTAATTTCTCAGTTAAAAATAGTAGAAGAAGAAGAGGTGTAGTAGTGGGGAGTGGTAGAATGGGAAATAAAGGGAAAAGAGCCCCGCAAAAACAAAGGAAGGGGAGCACTGCAAG
>NC_069492.1:8557447-8577288 GCF_026875155.1 Cherax quadricarinatus | reverse complement strand
TGGAAAAATCACTAAAAAACCACGCCCCCTTACCTCTTCTGTTTCATCAATCTAGTGGAACTTTGTGTTAATTTCAACTTCTTCAGTATCAGGACAACTGTTACAAACAATGCTTTGGGATGGCAATGGGCAGCCTGCTCAGTGCTGTGCTTGCCAACCTCTTCATGGAAAACCTGGAGACAGAGAAATTCAGCACCCTCATTCCAACACCGTTACCTGGCTAAGATACATTGATGATATATTGGTTTTCTATCCGAGACGACTCAATATCCAGGCCCTTCTCAACAAGATCAATGCAGTTGAACCATCAATAAAGTTTACACTTGAACTCGAAAATGAATGGCAAACTTCCTTTCCTCGACGTTCTACTGTGCAGATCTCCCGACAGTGACAAACTTCTCTTCAAGTGTATAGAAAACCTACCAACAAGGACGATCTTATACACTTTTATTCACACCAAGACACCCGCACTAAGAGAGGAGTCCTCAGTGGCTTCTTCTTGAGAGCTCTTCGCATCTCCAGCCCTTGTTTTTTAGAAGAAGAATGCACTTACATAACACAAGCCTTTACACGTCTTCAGTTCCCATCTTTCTTCATCCGAGATTGCAGACTCAAGGCACAAGCTATCCTCAACAAACCGCCCATGGAACAGCCCCCTAAACAGTTCATAGTACTCCCATGTGGCGATGTTGCCACGAATACTCGCCGGGCACTTGCTATGAGTAACATCAACGTTTCCACCATAAACACATCACCTATTAAAGACCTCACTACGAAACGCAGCCCCACACCTCTAACTTCTACAGCAGGCGTCTACACTATCCCCTGTGGGTTCTGTCCCAAGAAATATGTAGGCGAAACAGGCTGAGATCTTACAGTCCGCCTGAATGAGCATCGAAATGCCTCTAACAGAGACGATGTAAGGTACGTCTGTGTCCTCCACGGGGCATTTGATGAACTGGAATGAGGCACAACTCGTTCTCACCGAACCAGACCTCAGACGCCGACGGTGCCTAGAAGCCTCACTAATCGCCGTCACCGACACTATAGAATGCAACACTGGAAACTACAAAATTTCAAAAACATTGGCATACATGATACTTAAGCAACACCAACCCAACAACACAGGAGTCACATGATTTCATCGTCTACCCGTCCTCATCATAGGTAGAGGTTGTTTTGATAAAGACCTGCCTCGCATGAGCCAGTAGGCCTTCTACAGTGTTCCTCCATTCGCATGTTCTTATGACATTCCTCAGGTCACGTGCGTCACATCTCACTCTCCGCCTATATATATAATGTCTTTCTACCTCTGTATGTTAGAAGTGATCAAGGTCCCAGGACCGAAACGTTTTCTAATAAATATGTAATAGTGTTTGCTTACGTGTCTTTCTAAACCAAGGTATGAAGAATACACAACATATCCCTCCAAACTGCCAATATCCTAAACCCCTCCTTTAAAGTGCAGGCATTGTACTTCCCATTTCCAGGACTCAAGTCCGGCTATATAAAATAACCGGTTTCCCTGAATCCCTTCACTAAATATTACCCTGCTCATACTCCAACAGCTTGTCAGGTCCTAAATTCCATTTGTCTCCATTCGCTCCTAACACGCTCATGCACGCTTGCTGGAAGTCCAAGCCCCCCTCCCACAAAACCTCCTTTACCCCCTCTCTCCAACCCTTTCGAGGACGACCCCTACCCCGCCTTCCTTCCCCTGCAGATTTATACGCTCTCCATGTCATTCTACTTTGATCCATTCTCTCTAAATGACCAAACCACCTCAGCAACCCCTCTTCAGCCCTCTGACTAATACTTTTATAAACTCCACACCTTCTGCTAATTTCCACACTCCAAATTTTCTGCATAATATTTACACCACACATTGCCTCTAGACAGGACATCTCCACTGCCTCCAACCGCCTCCTTGCTGCAGCATTTACAACCCAAGCTTCACACCCACACAAGAGTGTTGGTATCACTATACTTTCATATATTCCCTTCTTTGCCTCCATAAATAACGTTCTTTGTCTCCACATATACCTCAACGCACCACTCGCCTTTTTTCCCACATCAATTCTATGATTAACCTCATCCTTCATAAATCCATCCGCTGATATGTCAACTCCCAAATATCAGAAAACATTCACTTCTTCTATAGTCCTCAATTTGATATCCAATTTTTCTTTATCTAAATCATTCGATACCCTCATCACCTTACTCTTTTCTATGTTCACTTTCAGCTTTCTACCTTTACACACACTCTCAAATTCGTCCACTAAACTCTGCAATTTTTCTTTAGAATCACCCATAAGCACAGTATCATCAGCAAAAATAACTGTCACTTCCCATTTTGTATTTGATTCCTCATAATTTAATCCCACCCCTCTCCCGAACACCCTAGCATTTACTTCTTTTACAAACCCATCTATAAATATATTAAAAAACCATGGTGACATTACACATCCCTAAGACCTACTTTTACCGGGAAGTAGTCTCTCCCTCTCTTCTACATACCCTAATCTGAGCCTCACTGTCCTCAAAAACTCTTTACAGCATTTAGTAACTTACTACCTATTCCATATACTTGCAACATCTGCCACATTGCTCCCCTATCCACTATCACATGCTTTTTCTAAATTCATAGGTGCAATAAAAGCTTCCCTACCTTTATCTAAATACTGTTCACATGTATGCTTTAATGTAATTACCTAATCTACACATCCTCTACCCACTCTAAAACCTCCTTGCTCATCCACAATTCTACATTCTGTCTTACCTCTAATTCTTTCAATAATAACCCTATCGTACACTTTTCCTGGTATACTCAGTAAACTAATTCCTCTATAATTTTTACCAACTCTTTTGTCCCTCCTTCCCTTTATATAAAGGGACTATACATGCTCTTTGGCAATCCTTAGGTACCTTCCCCTCTTTCATACATTAAACAAAAATACCAACCACTCCAACACTATCTCCCCCTGCTTTTAACATTTCTGTTATGATCCTGTCAGTTCCAGCTGCTTTACCCCCTTTCATCCTATGTAATACCTCATGCACCTCCCCCACACCAACATCCTGCTCTCTTCACTCCAAAAAAATGTTATACCTCCCTGCAAGTGCATGAAATTACTGCCTCCCTTTCTTCATGATACTTAAAAGCTCCACAGTCTATCCAATACCTCCCGCTCCCCATCTACTAACCCCCCCTACTCTGTTTTAAAACTTAAAAATACATTATTCCCTAGGTTTTTTTAACTTTTTCACGTTAAAAAAATTTTCTTATTCTCAGTAAAATTTCTTGACAGTGCCTTCCCACTCTATCATTTGCTCTCCTTTTGTACTCTCTCACAACTCTCTTCACCTTTCCCTTTACTCCCCATTACTCTGTCCTTATATCACTTCTGCTTTGTAAAATTCTCAAAGCTACCTTTTTCTCTTTTATCGCACCCTTTATATCATCATTCCACCAATCACTCCTCTTTCCTCCCTGCACCCACCCTCCTATAGCCACAAACCTTCTGCCCATATTCTAATAAATGATTTTTTAAAACTATCCCATCCTCTTCAACCCCCCACTACCCATATTGCACTAGCCCACCTTTCTGCCAAAAGTTGCTTATATCTTACCCTATCTTCCTCCTCCCTCAGTTTATACACTTTCATCTCTCTCTTACTTACTGTTGCCATTTTTCCTTTTGTCCCATCTACCTCTTCCTCTAACTGTAGCACAAATTGATACTGAAGCCTATTCATTAACCCTTTATCCACCAATTACAATCTAACAAACTACTTTTTATTATGTGCAATATCATATCTTACATATGTATATTAACCACATTAGTGATGTATATATTGGAGAGTCATGGTTTTAAACTCAAAATGAAACCAAATCAGAGAAAAATATGAAAAATTAAATGTTTACTATTGTAGGTTATGCTTCAATGGACCTCAAGAAGTCTAGCTAATTCCCCCTAAATTTGTATGTATGACTGTAACTGGGACAGGCAAGATGGATATTCTTCTTCTCAGTGTACAATGAAATGAGTTCCTATGAGCAACTAAGTATTTGTGACATACACTCAACAGTAATAATTCTATCAAACATATGATTAGTGCAAGTGATCTATAACCAGCTTTGAGTGAAGCAATCAGAAATGAAAAGAAATGGTTAGGTTCATGTAGACACCATTGACTTTTGGCAGCCTCTAAGTTACAACGAAGACCCTAACCAATTGGTCAAAAATTCAGCATAGATTAACCTTTGACTGTTTCAGTCGTATATATACGTCTTACGAGCCACCGTGTTTGACGTATACATACTCATAAATTCTAGCGGCTTCAAATCAAGCAGGAGAAAGCTGGTAGGCCCACATTTGAGAGAATGGGTCTGTGTGGTCAGTGTGCACCATATAAAAAAATCCTGCAGCACGCAGTGCATGAGACAAAAAAAACTCCGACCGTGTTTTTGGATTAAAACGCCTTCTTTGAGGTGTATTTTTGTATAGTTTTTATGGTTATATTCTTGTTTTCATAGTCACATTTGATAGAATGGAAAGCATATTATAGAAAGAGAGGTGATTTTGATTGGTTTTATTATGAAAAGGACCTCGAAATGGGGAAATAGGGGAAATGTTTGATTTTTTCGATGTTCAAGAGTAAACAAATGATGTCGTCCAATAAATGTCCAACTAGCCATTCTAATATGCAGTCATGAATGGGTCGATGTTATTTATGCAATTATTACAATATTGCAGTAGTCTGCATAACAGTAAATCTTCGATTTATTGTTTGAATAAAAATTCAGAAGGGCCTGGAGACATGACTGATGAACAAAGAAAATGTTATTTTAGAGCCAGGCATGTCTGCAGTGCTCATTCTGGATCTCATTTTGAAATTGGCATATTTTTTAATTTGCATGAAATTGGCCAAATTGCCAATTTCTGACCACTTTATTGGGTAGTTGAAATTGGTAAATGGGCAGTTTCTTTGACTCAATTGATAGAACAAATGGAGCTCTAAAGAAATGGTTATGAGTTTGGTTGACTGGAACAATGGAATTAGCCGAAAACAGGGCTCAAAGTGGGCGATATCACCGATTCATAAATATCGCCAAGGTCGCTAACTTTGCGAGAGCGTAATTCCATGAGCTTTCCAACAAATTTCATACTTTTGGTGTCATTACCACCGGGAAAAGATTCTCTATCATTTCATAAGAAATTTTTTTTTTCTTTTTGCGACACCAGGAGACACATCAGAATTTGGGGTTTTGACAGTTGAAATCAATTACCCTAATGATCTCAAATGCAATATGCTAATTATTGGTGGGTACAAGGTATTTGTTTCTCAGTGTAAAGAAGTAAAAATACTAGAAAAAAAAAAAAATCTTATGAAATTAAAGAGAATATTTTCCCAATTGTAATGACACCAAAATAACAAAATTTGATGTAAAGCTGACGGAATTACACTCTTGCGAAGTTTGCAACCTAGACGATATTTACAAATCGGCGATATCACCCACTTTGAGCCCTATTTTCGGCTAATTCCATTATTCCAGTTGACCAAAGTCATAGCTATTTCTTTAGAACTCCATTTTTTCTATCGATTGAGTACAAGAAACTGCCCATTTACCGATTTCAAATACCCAATAACATGGTCAGACATTTGCAATTTGGCCAATTTCACGAAAATTAAAAAATATAATTTCAAAATAAGGTCCAGAATGAACAATGAAGAATTTCTTGGCTCTAAAATAACATTTCCTTTGTTCATCAGACATCTCCAGGCCCCTCTGATATTACTCTTGCTTTCTATTTTGAATTTTTATTCAAACAAAAAAATAGAAGATTTACTGTTATGCAGACTATTGCAATATTGTAATAATTGTATAAATAATGTCAACCCATTCATGACTGCATATTAGAATGGCTAGTTGGACATTTATAGGAAAATGACATCATTTGTTTACTTTTGAACATCAGCAAAAATCAAACATTTCCCCTAATTTGAGCTTCATTTTATGGTTCTTTTCATAATAAAACCAATCAAAATCACCTCTATTCCTATAATATGTTTTCCATTCTATCAAATGAGACCAAGAAAACGATTATACAACCATAAATACTATACGAAAATATTCCACAAATTCGGCATTTTAATAAAATAAAAAAACGGTAGTTTATTTTTTTTCTTCTAATTATGCACCGTGTGCTGCAGGATTTTTTTTATATGGTGCACACTGACCACACAGATCCATTCTCTCACATGTGGGCCTACCAGCTTTCTCCTGCTTGATATGAAGCCGCTAGAATTTATGAGTACATATACGTCAAAAGCAGTTTAAAAGGAGTTTAACATTTCATTGTTACTCAAGATACGTCTTGTGATGAAAAGCTTATCCATGAATGAAAAGGAATAGCACAGTTGCATGAAGGCAAATCCAAGATTCTTTTTTATCACTAGTTTCTCACCCCAGAAGAATAAACTATAAAGTCCAGTGATCCACCAAAAATGCAGCATCTCTATCCAGAACAGATCCATTAAAAATGCACCATCTCCATCCAGAACTAAACTTTAACAAATTTACTTAAATCCCTTCATTGATGTCAAATTGTTCACACACTATCACCACACCAATCATAAACACACCTCTAGTTTGTAAACAATCTTCTCTAACCTGCTCTCACATGCCTTGAAGGTTATACAGAGTGCGAGGTATAGGTCTCGCAAACTATATATGCTGAGAATTTACTTTCATTCCTACTTTAGTAGTTGAGGTAGTCTCGACTTATGGTGTACAGGTTAAAAGTACAGTGGACCCCCGCTTTACGATCAGCTCCCAATGCGGCCAATTATGTAAGTGTATTTATGTAAGTGCGTTTGTACGTGTATGTTTGGGGGTCTGAAATGGACTAATCTAATTCACAATATTCCTTATGGGAACAAATTCGTTCAGTAATGGCACCTGAACATACTTTTGGAATGAAATGATATCGTAAGGCGGGGGCCCACTGTAGTCTTAATGGCTTTAGTAAAGTCTTAGTTTTATTGGGTTTAAAGCTCATCAATACATCACATTTGTGTTCTGGATGCTCAAGCATCTACCTTTTAAATGCTTTTATATGCTTCCTATAATGACCACCTACACCATGTTCCATCCAATTAAAATTTATGCTCTCTCTTGATCAACTATTTTCCCCATCCTTTCAAAGTGAGCAGACGATCTTAACCTCACTCACACTAGGAATGACACCTTTCATACCATGCCAGTGTCTTCTAATTTCTTCATTATTTACTCACTGATCTCAAACATGTCATCTCCTCAGCCTCTGGCCTCCTTCCCACAGCAGCAGCATCAATGACCATGTCTCTTCCATACAAAAGTGTCAGCACTACAGTATTCTAATACATTTACAGTTTTGTGTCCAGTCATAAATTTCAGTACATTTCCAAAGATTCCTCAAGACCTCCAGGCATCATTTTTTACTTATGTTTCCGGTTCACTTTCTCCTCAGTAAACAAATTCACTTCAAAACATCAAAACACAATTACAGTGGAACCTCTACTTATGAGTTTAATCTGTTCCGTGACCTTGCTTGCATCTTTATTTTCTTGTCTGTAGATTCAATTTTCCTTATTTAAATTAACTGAAATGAAATTAATCCGTCCTGGTGGAATTCCAGGCACGACAAAATACTTGAACCTTTCCCTATTATCAACTCTATGGCTTACCTATCTATCACAATTCATCTAATATGACATAATAAACAACATTAATAACATAGAAACATGATATATACCCTAGAATGAATGAAATACATGTATGTCATTACATATTTGAGTAGTGGTAGTGGAGGTGTCAGCACAGTGGCCATTGTTCCTGCTCCTGACTATACTGTATACTTACCCATACTCTTATTATAACAGAAAATGGAGTGTTTGTAAAGCACACTATTAAATCACTACACAGTTTCATAAGGAAAACAACAATAATAATAATAATACATAATAAATACAGTGAACCCCAGCCATACGATATTAATCTGTTCCTGAGATCTCATTGTAAGCCAAAATTATCGTTAGCCGAATTAATTTTCCCCACAAGAAATAATGGAAATCAAGTTAATCCGTTCCCGACACCCCAAAGTATGAAAAAAAAAAAAAAAATTTTACCACATGAAATATTAATTTTAATACACACAAACTGAAGACATGCACAATTACTACTCTACTAAGAATAGAATATATGACACTTACCTTTATTGAAGATCTGGTGATGATTGATGGGATGGGAGGAGGGGAGAGTGTGGAAGTTATTGTTTAGAAGGGGAATCCCCTTCCATTAGGGCTTGAGGTAGCAAGTTCTTTTCCGGGGTTACTTCCCTTCTTTTAATGCCACTAGGACCAGCTTGAGAGTCACTGGACCTCTGTCGCACAACAAATCTGTCCATAGAGCTCTGTACCTCCCGTTCCTTTAAAACTTTCCTAAAATGGGCCATAACATTGTCATTGGACAGGTTGCCAACACGGCTTGCAGAAGCTGTGTCAGGGTGATTTTCATCCGTAAAGGTTTGCAGTTCAACCCACTTTGAACACACTTCCTTAATCTCTTTTTTCAATTCCATACTAATTCTTGCCCTTTTTACCACAGGGATGACTTATTTTGAAGTTACAAGCACTAAAAACACTGATATAATGTGAAATGTACCGAATGTATGCATAGATGCGACTGCACTGGCTAGCTTAAACACTGGCGCTGAGGCCACACGTGGGACGCGTCCCAGACGAATCACATAAGGCAAGTTTTTTATCGTGAGGCGAGGCAAAATTTTTGCGTTCAAATGCTTCGTATGGCGGATTTAACGTAACGCAATGCTTTCGTAAGGCAAGGGTCCACTGTAATTATAATAATACAGCATTTATCTTGGAGAAGAGATGCTGGCAAAGGTTGATGAGGTAGAAAAGATGCTGTCAGAAGTTCATTTCATTTCGTCATTTTCCTATCACTTAATCGCTTAACCCTTTCAGGGTTGGTGCCGTACTAGTACGGCTTGCATGCCAGGGTTGGTGCTGTACTAGTATGCATAAATTCTAGCACCTTCAAATCTAGAGGGAGAAAGCTGGAAGGCCTACATATAAAAGAATGGGTCTATGTGGTCAGTGTGCGCAGTATAAAAAAAAATCCTGCAGCACACAGTGCATAATGAGAAATAAAAATCCGTCTGTGTTTTTGGTTTAAAACAGTGACTTTGCACTGTATTTTCGTATTCTATTTATGGTTGTATTCTAGTTTTCCTGGTCTCATTTTATAGAATGGAAGACATATTACAGAAATTGAGATGATTTTGATTGGTTTCACAATGAAAAGTACCTTGAAATTGAGCTCAAAGTAGCAGAAATGTTCGATTTTTGCCAAAGTTCAAAGGTAAACATATCATGCCATGCGTCCAATACACGTCAACTGGTCAGTCTAATATTCTTTCAGAAGTGCGCTGACATTATTTATACCATTTCTACAGTAATGCAGTAGTCTACGTAACATAAATCTTCTGTTTTTTGTGAGAATAAAAATTCAAAGTCGAAAGCAAAAGAAATGTAACAGAGGCCTTGGGACGAGAGTAATGAACAGAGGAAATGTTATTTTAGCGCCAGGAATATCTGGTTTATTCTGGACCCTATTTGGAAATTGGCATCTTTTGAAATTTGTGTGAAATTGGCAAAATTGCCAATTTCTAACCACTTTATTGGATAGTTGAAATCGGTAAATGGGTGGTTTCTTGTACTCATTTGATAGAAAAAATAGAGTTCTTCTAGCAAAATAGGTATGATTTTTGTCAACTGGTACATTGGAATTGGCTGAAAATAGGGCTCAAAGTAGGCGAAATCGCCAATGCGTAAACATCGTCGAGACCGTTAACTTCGTGAGAGCATAATTCGTTAAGTTTTCCGTCAAATTTGTTACCTTTGGTGTCATTATGATCAGGAAAAGATTCTCTATTATTTCATAAGATTTTTTTTTTTTTTTTTCGAAAAATTTCCCACCCTGAGAACAAGTTTAGGAGAGGGCCTGCTGACCCTGAAAGGGTTAATTGCTACACTCTTAATGGTGCGCTCTTAATGGTGCGCTCTTAATGCTGCGCTCTTAATGCTACACCCTTTGTGTTTATCAATGATTTTATGCCTAAGTTCCACGGAAATATCCTCTTTTTCCTCTCAGCACTGTCCTTTGCACTTCCTTTCTTAGGACCCAAGGTTAGAAACAAGAAATTCTGCAAAATAACAGCATGAAATGCAAGGAAATCACGAGAATTATCTCCAATGCCAGTTGAAGGACAAGCGGTCCAAGTGTTGTTTTCATACACGTAATGCCATCTTGTGGTGGTGTTCTCAAACTCGCTTATAATTATTATAGTATTATTTATTATTATTAGTACGTACGTATTATTGTAATAATTTATACACCTACCATCCGACTTACGACCGAGTTCGGTTCCAAGAAGCCGGTCGTAAGTCGAAATGGTCGTAAGTCGAACTTTACTACTGAATAACAAAACATTTTTGTAATGACTTCATTTTGTTTTATTTTGGTATTTCATGCTTTACTTTAATTTTTATGCTGTTAGTACTGTATTTTATACTGTTAGGTTTAGGATAAACACTGTGTACAACACAAATAGTTGTTTATTTCCCAGAAATTTGGCATAAAAAACACGGTCGTAAGTCGAGTGGTCGTAAGTCAAGCAGGTCATAAGTCAGATGGTAGGTGTATTATATTACGTATATTGTTATATTTTTTTTTTCAACAAGTCTGTTGTTTCCCACCAAGGTAGGGTGACCCAAAAAGAAAATCCCCAAAAAGAAAATACTTTTATCATCATTCAACACACTCACCTCACTCACACATAATCACTGTTTATGCAGAGGTGCCCAGAATACAACAGTTTAGAAGTATGTACATATAAAAATACACAATATATCCCTCCAAACTGCCAATATCCCAAACCCCTCCTTTAGAGTGAAGGCACTGCACTTCCCATTTCCAGGACTCAAGTCCAGTTATATAAAATAACCGGTTTCCCTGAATCCCTTCACTAAATATTACTCTGCTCACACTCCAGCAGCTCGTCAGGTCCCAAATACCATTTGTCTCTATTCACTCCTATCTAACACGCTCACGCACACTTTATTGAAGTCCAAACCCCTCGCCCACAACACCACCTTTACTCCCTCCCTCCAACCTTTTCAAGGATGACCCCTACCCCACCTTCCTTCCCCTACAGATTTATATGCTCTCCATGTCATTCTACTTTGATCCATTCTCTCTAAATGACCAAACCACCTCAATAAACCCTCTTCAGCCCTCTGACTAATACTTTTATCAACTCCACACCACCACCTAATTTCCACACTCCGAATTTTCTGCATAGTATTTACACCACACGTTGCCCTTAGACAGGACATCTCCACTGCCTCCAACCGCCTCCTTGCTGCAGCATTTACAACCCAATATTCACACCCATATGAGAGTGTTGGTACCACTATACATTCATAATATAATTATATATATATTATTATTCTTATAATAATACTCTTGCTTACCATTTGGAATTTTTATTCACACAAAAAATAGAAGATTTACTGTTATGCAGACTACTGCATTATTGTAAAAATTGTATAAAAAATGTCAACCCATTCATGACTGCGTATTTGGAATGGCCACTCGGACAGGTACTGTTTACTCTTGAACATTGGCAAAAATCGAACATTTCTGCTTCTTTGAGCTAAATTTCAAGGTACTTTTTGTCATGCAATCAATCAAAATCATATCAATTTCTGTAAAATATCTTCCACTCTATCAAATGAGACCAAAAAAATGAGAACATAACCATAAAAACCATACGAAAATATACTGCTAAGGAGCAGCTAATGGCTGAGAAGTAAACTCCATTATGTATGGTCCAATTTCTTTCAATTTTGGTGTATGTTAAGAAGCATCTTTCCATCATGCATTGTCCAAGTTTCAAAAAGATAGTCCAACAAACAAATGAGATCCAATTCCCTACATCAGAACCAAGAACCCCCTCACCTGCATCAAAGAACCTCCCTTGAGACCCGCTCGCATCTGGAAATTTCGCTCATGTCTGGAAGCAAAAAGTCTGAGTGACTGCTCGTATCTGGAAAAACTAGCACATGGGTGTTCTCGTGAGTAAAGATTCCACTGTACTTCAACACTCATTCCCTCAAATCAGACATCCAGTCTATCATTACCTTTCCTTTACACACCCTCCCAGACTACTTCACCAACCTCACAAATTTTTCTGGTGTTCAAAAATACTGTGTTATCAGCACAGTCATAATTCTCATTTCTTATCAGTTTCATCACATTTTCAAGCTTACATCTCTTTAATGTTGTCATTCATATGTAGTGTTTATGGTGCAGAAAATAACCTCTTGAGCAATTATTTCCAGAAGTTTCCTCTTAATAAGACTTAAAACAAATTTAACTGAAATTATAATTGATTGAATACTTTACATGAAATTTCAGTATAATAAAAAATAACTCATTTTTTGTCTATTGAAAACAAAATTTACATATTGGTAAATATACCTCACATACAGTAAAAACAAAAAATCGATTGTGAGCATAGCTACTTGGGCATGCATGCAAAAAGCAGCAAGAGCCAGGATGGTCAGTTCACCGCCAGAGAAGCTAAATAGCGAACCAGGTTACAAATATACCTCAAGCTTCGGCAACGACAAATAAAGAGTAAACATTACATAAAACAGACTAAAACAGCCTACACAAAGATCTTTGTTTACTAATGTTGTCTTAACAAAATGTAATTTACAAACAAGACTTCAAATAAGCTGCATAAGAAGTGTGTATACTTTTGCCTGCTTTAACTGCAACACCAGCAGAACAGCTACTCTCCTCGAGTGGTACATTACATACCTTGCAGCAGTATAATTTAGCATACAGTACTTCACATAACTTACCAGGTTCTGCTGCAGTAACAAAAAAATTTAGAAATTAATGAAAAAGTTATTCCTGCACTGATATGGAAGTGTAACATGAAGGATGAGTCAAACCAAGCTTACTTAGATAAGGTGTAAGGCAGGACAAGTAATTACAATATTTCATACATGAAACCCTAAAAACAAAAACAAAAAAAACGAAAATTACATAAAATTCAAGATAGCACTATACACAATCATTACAAAAGAGAATTTACAAATACAGTAAGGCCCCGCTTTACGGCGTTTTGCCTTACGGCGTTCCGCTAATATGGCGATGTCAAATTATGACCAAAATTTGCTATACGGCAAGTGGTCTTTCAAATATGGCGCCCCCCCACCCGGTTTGTTTACATTTTCTGTGACCACATCTATTATGTCAGGAAACTTTCCAAAATTTCAAGTGTTTTAAAATTACTGCATATTTTATATGTACTCTGATAATTATACTTATGTGTACCTGTACCTAAATATACTTACACACTGTGCTGGTGTGCAGGTACACATTGAAATCGCTATGAGTCTCTCTACTCGTGACGCCAATACTACGTAATAATAATCACTCTTGGGCACACTAAATGTCTTATTTTACATCAATATAAGCATTTTCATTAATCCATCTATGATATTTTCCTCAAAATTATATATGAAACCCATTACATAGCATATAAACATAATACTTACACTCACAATAAAAATTGATGTAAATATGAGATTTGTTTACAAAGCAGCTTTGTAGGTAGTGTCGGAAGAATTACGTTTTCTCTAGTCAAACACTGGGGAATAACTGTAGAAAAATATTCTTTTCGTATGCCTTTACTCTATATATAGCAATTCACCAACCTTGTGGGTTTAGTGCTTTTTATTACAATAATAATAATAATATTATTATTATTAATAATAATACAGTGGAACCTCAAATATCGAACTTAATCTGTTCCAGGAGCTAGTTCTAAATTTGGAAAGTCTGAAAAGTGAAGCAATATTTCCCGTAAGAAATACAGTAGGGCCCCACTTATATGGCAAGTTAGGTTCCAGGCTACTGCCATAAAGCGGAAATTGCCGTAAAGTGTAACACCCTTTTTACCACTTATAAATGCATACAAATACTAGATAACAAGTTTACACTAACATATATTAAGTCAGCAATAGAACTAGGCATCAAAAAACAATCAAAAAGTACAATACACACACAGGGCACTCATTACTTACCTTAAAATATTTATAGTCTTAATCTAGGGTGAGACAAGTAGTATTTATTGTAAGAAATAAAGTGTGGTATGTATGGTAGTCAGCCAGGCTACCATACCAGGCCACCCCACCTACACATAATACTCTATTACATTTAAGCATCCCAGAGCGATAAAATGCACATACAGTTTACTCATTACTTACCTTAAAATATTTGTAGTCTTAATGTAGGGTCAGGAGTAAGTAAATGAGATAAAACGAATAAATGAGAGAGGGAAAGAATGAGTGCATGAGGGAGAACAGGCGCAGAGTTACGTAAACAAACCAGGCGAAGGTAAGTTTTGTAAACAACAAAGTGTACACGTCTGGTTTGTGTACAAGTTACATTGTATACAAGTTCTCTCTACATCGATACGGTAGAATAAATAAAGAATAACATTGTTTTGAGAAGAAATGACGCTCTGAGTGAAGGCAATGGGGGTTATCCTAGGTTCTCTACACATATGCTGTTATGTATGATAATCTATGTAACTGTATTTGTGTATACCTGAATAAACTTACATACATACAAAAGGAATAATTTTCTACAGTTACCCCCAGTAACACATTTTCTCTTATGTTAGATTAGAGAAAATGTTATTCTTGGAGTCACTTGTACAAGTTATCTGGCTACCACATCTCATATTTATGTTTATTTATTCTATTGTGGGGTGTATTTATCATCTTTATTTGTTATGTATCATGTTTATTATATAATTTTGAAAAAAATATCATGGATGGATTAATGAAAATGTGTATATTAACGTAATACAGGAGGGCCCCACTTATACGGCGGGTTAGGTTCCAGGCTACCGCCATAAAGCGGAAACCGCCGTAAAGTGGAACACCCTTTTTTTCCACTTACAAATGCATACAAACACTAGATAACAAGTTTACACTAACATATATTATGTTAGCAATAGAACCAGGCATCAAAAAACAATAAAAAAGTACAATACACACATAGTTCACTCATTACTTACCTTAAAATATAGGGTGAGATGAGTAGTATTTATTGTAAAAAATCAAGTGTGGTATGTATGGTAGTCAGCCAGGCTACCATACCAGAGAGAAAGAATGAGTGCATGAGAGAGGACAGGCGCAGAGTTATGTAAACAAACCAGGCGAAGGTAAGTTTTGTAAACAGCGTACACGTCTGGTTTGTGTACAAGTTACATTGTGTACAGGTTGTCTCTACATTGATACGGTAGAATAAATAAAGAAGAACACTCCCATTCTCATGTAACATCATTTTGAGAAGAAATGATGCTCTGAGTGAAGGCAATGGAAGTAAGTCACTGACTTTTTTGGGTTATCCTAGGTTCTCTACACATAGGTTATGTATATATGTTATGTATCATGTTTATTATATAATTTTGAAAAAAATATCACGGATGGATTAATGAAAATGTGTATATTAACGTAATATACAACATTTAATGATACACCGAGCTCAGACAGCGTAAACAAACAAACTGAACAGGTTGTGGACGATCACTCGGTCAGGCGAAATAGACGGTATTAATACGTGTCCAGTTTTAGTTCATTCATGTACATTTGTAAGAGTTTGTGAAACTTTTACCTTATAATATTTTTATTATTATTATAATAATTAAATCACGAAACAAATACTCTTACACTGTGTACAAGTTAGTACAGAATTATAGCTATAAAGTGAAGGCATACGAAAGGAATATTTTTCTACAGTTATCCCTAGTAACAGGTGACGGGCTAGAGAAAACGTAATTCTTCCGACACTTCTACAAACCGTTTGGTAAACACCTCATATATATTTGTATAAATTTTTATACTGTGGGTGCATGTATCATGTTTGTGTGTTACATGTGTTTCTTATATAATTTTGAAAAAAATATCATAGATTAAGGGAAATGTCTATATTAACCCTTTGAGGGTCGACAGGCCCTCTCCGAAACTCGTTCTCAGGGTCGGCCAAATTTAAAAAAAAAAAAAAAATTATTTTCTCTTATGAAAAGATAGAGAATCTTTTCCCGATCATAACGACACCAAAAGTTTGAAATTTGATAGAAAACTTACGGAATTATGCTCTCGCAAAGTTAGCGGTCTCGGCGATGTTTACGCATCGGCGATTTTGCCCACTTTGAGCCCCATTTTCGGCCAATTTCACTGTACTAGTCGACAAAAAACATGAATATTTCGCTAGAACTCCATTTTTTCTATCGAATGGGTGCAAGAAACCACCCATTTATAAATTCAACTATCCAGTACAGTGGTCAGAATTTAGCAATTTTGCCAATTTCACACAAATTTCAAAAGATGCCAATTTCGGAATAGGGTCCAGAATAAACAAGAAAGACATTCCTGGCACTAAAATGACATTTCCTCTAGTCATTAGTCACGTCTCAAGGCCCCTCTTATATTCTTTTGCTTTCCACTTTGAATTTTTATTCTCACAAAAAAAATAAGATTTACTGTTATGCAGACTACTGCATTAGTGTAAAAAATGGTATAAATATTATTGGTGCACTTGTGAAAGAATATTAGACTCACCAGTTGACGTGTATTGCACGCTTGGCACGATTTGTTTACTTTTGAAGTTTGGTAAAAATCGAACATTTCTGCTACTTTGAGCTCAATTTCAAGGCACATTTCATTGTAAAACCAGTCAAAATCATCTCAATTTCAGTAATATGTCTTCCATTCTATAAAATGAGACCAAGAAAACTAGAATACAACAATAAATACTATACGAAAATACACTGCAAAGTCGCTGATTTATTAAAAAAAAATGGAAAAAGTTTTTTTTTTCTCATTATGCACCGTGTGCTGCAGGATTTTTTTTAGACTGTGCACACTGACCACATAGACCCATTCTTTCATATGAAGGCCTACCAGCTTTCTCCCACTAGATTTGAGGTCGCTAGAATTTATGAGTACTAGTACGTCAAAAACCCCTACGCGTAAGACGTACTAGTACGACGAAAACCCTCAAAGGGTTAACGTAATATGCGACATTAATGCGCCCAAGAGATTATTATTATTATTATTAGTATTATTATTATTATTATTATTGCATCAAGAGTAGAGAGACTCTTAGTGATTTTAATGTGTACCTACATGCCAAACCAGTGTGTAAGTTTATTTAGGTACAGGTGTACACAAGTTTAATTATCAAGTACAATACATATAAAATATACAATAACTTTAAAACACTTGAAATTTTGGAAAGTTTCCATACATAATAAGGAGATGTGCTCAGTGAGAATGTAAACAAACTCGGTGGGCCGCTGTGACCGTATTAGAAAGACAGGTGGGGGGAGCCGTATAGCGAGTTTTGGTCATAATTTGAAATGTCCGTATTAGCAGAACGCCGTAAAGCAAAATGCCGCAAAGCGGGGCCCTGCTGTATATGACATTTAATGAGACTCGGTGATTATTATTATTATTTCTAATATGGCGTCACTTGTGCAAGTCGTCTGCTACCACATCTCATATTTATGTTTATTTATTCTATAGTGGGATGTATTTATCATCTTTATATGTTATGCATCGTGTTTATTACATAATTTTGAAAAAATATCATAGATGGATGTTGCGGCCCCCTACCAAACTAGTGGTTAAATGGTTAACCTGCCGGCCGGCAGTACCACTGGGTACGTCATCAAACCCAATGTGGGGACTGCTGAGCCGGCCTTAGCAGCAGTAGGTACCTGAACACCTAATGGTACACATCTACTGGCTTTAGAAGCAGTAAGTACCTGAACACCTCACGGTACGCACCGCACCAGTAATTACCAGAACACCTTACAGTACAGATCTACTTGCAGTAGAGAGTATTCTCCTGCCCATCTTTTGGTATTCTACTGGCTTCTACTGATTTTAGAAGAGCTGCTCACTGAGTCTGATGGCCTCAGTTACTTGACGGCCACACTCGGTGAGCTTGCAGCATGATGTTCTGCTAGTAATTCATCGGACCACCTTGCGGTGTGTCAATTGGTCTCGAAGGCGGTAGATAGTACTTACCAGACCATCTTACGGTGTACAGTGGACCCCCGCATACCGGACGCCTTGCATAACGTACAATCCGCATACCGGACGCTTTGATCGCTAAAATTTTGCCTCGCATACCGCCCAAAAACCCGCTCAGCGCCCTTCGTCCAAGACGCGTCCAATGTGCGGCCTGAGCCACGCTCACATGTTCCGCTGGTGGCATTGTTTACCAGCCAGCCTCCGCGGTAACATCCAACCATACAATCGGAACATTTCGTATTATTACAGTGTTTTTGGTGATTTTTTCTGGAAAATAAGTGACCATGGGCCCCAAGAAAGCTTCTAGTGCCAACCCTACAGCAATAAGGGTGAGAATTACTATGGAGATGAAGAAAAAGATCATTGATAAGTATGAAAGTGGAGTGCGTGTCTCCGAGCTGGCCAGGTTGTATAATAAACCCCAATCAACCATCGCTACTATTGGTGGTACAGCTGCTGCTGCTGCTGTACCACCGTCAGCTGCTGCTGCACTGTCAGCTGCTGCTGCTGTACCACCATCGGCTGCTGCTGTAGTACCATCTGCTGCTGCTGTAGCATAGTCTGCTGCTGCTGTAGCATCGTCTGCTGCTGCTGTAGCATCGTCTGCTGCTGCTGTAGCATCGTCTGTTGCTGCTGTAGCATCGTCTGTTGCTGCTGTACCACCGTCAGCTGCTGCTGCTGCTGTAGCATCGTCTGCTGCTGCTGCTGCTGCTGTAGCATCGTCTGCTGTTGCTGTAACATCGTCAGTTGCTGCTGTAGCACCGTCTGCTGCTGCTGTAGCATCGTCTGTTGCTGCTGTAGCATCGTCTGTTGCTGCTGTACCACTGTCAGCTGCTGCTGCTGCTGTAGCATCGTCTGCTGCTGCTGTAACATCGTCAGTTGCTGCTGTAGCATCGTCTGCTGCTGCTGTAGCATCGTCTGTTGCTGCTGTAGCATCGTCTGCTGCTGCTGTAGCATCATCTGTTGCTGCTGTAGCATCGTCTGTTGCTGCTGTACCACCGTCAGCTGCTGCTGCTGCTGTAGCATCGTCTGCTGCTGCTGTAACATCATCAGTTGCTGCTGTAGCATCGTCTGCTGCTGCTGTTGCATCGTCTGTTGCTGCTGTAGCATCGTCTGTTGCTGCTGTACCACTGTCAGCTGCTGCTGCTGCTGTAACATCGTCAGTTGCTGCTGTAGCATCGTCTGCTGCTGCTGTAGCATCGTCTGTTGCTGCTGTAGCATCGTCTGCTGCTGCTGTAGCATCGTCTGTTGCTGTTGTAGCATCGTCTGTTGCTGCTGTACCACCGTCAGCTGCTGCTGCTGCTGTAGCATCGTCTGCTGCTGCTGTAACATCGTCAGTTGCTGCTGTAGCATCGTCTGCTGCTGCTGTAGCATCGTCTGTTGCTGCTGTAGCATCGTCTGTTGCTGCTGTACCACCGTCAGCTGCTGCTGCTGCTGTAGCATCATCTGCTGCTGCTGTAGCATCGTCTGTTGCTGCTGTAGCATCGTCTGTTGCTGCTGTACCACCGTCAGCTGCTGCTGCTGCTGTAGCATCGTCTGCTGCTGCTGTAGCATCGTCTGCTGCTGCTGTAGCATCGTCTGTTGCTGCT
>NC_069492.1:8514947-8552447 GCF_026875155.1 Cherax quadricarinatus | reverse complement strand
ATCATTAATAAAATTGAGAAGTATTCTCCTGTTCAGTTTATGGCCCTTAAACGTTCTTATTGCTAAACACTTGTCACTGGTCATGCAGTAGTGACATATCTGGAGTTTACCCCCCCATCCCCCCACCCTTGAATTTCATGGGGGTGACACCAAAGATGCTGTCCCGGGTGACACCAGAGATTCCACCCCGGGTGACACCAACTCTAGTGATGCCTCTGCTGCATACTCCAGTATGGGCCTGACATACACAGTGTCATGAATGACTCCTTACTTAGATGTCGAAATACTATTCTTAGGTTTGCCAAGTGCCCATATGCTTCAGCAGTTATCTGATTGATGTGTGCCTCAGGGGACATGGTTGGTATAATGCTTACCCTAAGATCCTTTTCTTTAAGTGAAGTTTGCAGCTTTTGATCCCCTAACCTGTACTCTGTCTGCAGTCTTCTTTGTCCTTTCCGAATCTTCATGACTTTGCTCTTACTGGGGATAAACTCCAGGAGCCATTTGTCGGACCAGACTTGTAGCCTATTCAGATCCCTTTGTAATCTTTACTGATCCTCACCCGCTTGTGTTCTCTTCATCAGTTTCACATCATCAGTGAACAGTGATACTTCTGAATCTATTCCATCCATCATGTCATTCACGTATACAAGAAACAGTACCAGACCTAGGACTGACCCTTGTGGAACCCCACTCGACACGTGCATCCACTCTGACACTTCATCACATCCCAGCATTCATTTCCTTCCTGTCAGGTATTCCCTGATCCATTGCAGTACTTTCCCTACTATTCCTGCCTGCTCCTGCAATTTTTTAACTAGTCTCTTGAGTGGTACTGTGTCAAAAGCCTTCTTGCAGTCCAAAGAGATGCAATCTACCCACCCCTCTCTCTCCCCTGCCTTACTTTTGTTACCTTCTCGTAGAACCCGAGTAGATTTGTAACACAGGTTTCCCAACCCTGAAGCCGTGCTGATAGTCATGTACGAGCCCAATCCTTTAAATGTGCTTCATCACTCTTCTCCTGATAATCTTTCTCAACCCCTGCCAATTTGGATTCAGGCCTAATAAAAATACTAATGATGCTATTATACACATGCTAGAACATGTATACACTGCAATAGAGAAAAAAGAAGTCCCACTGGGGATCTTCATTGACTTACGTAAAGCTTTTGATACAGTTGACCATGACTTGCTCCACGTAAAATTGTCACACTATGGTATTAGAGGGCACTCCCTCAACTACCTCAAGTCATACCTCAGCAACAGAAGCCAATATGTGTATGCAAATGGGGCAAGCTCTTCCGCTCAACCAATTACAGTTGGTGTCCCACAGGGAAGTGTCCTTGGCCCTCTTCTCTTTCTCCTATACATAAATGACCTACCAAATGCTTCGCAATTACTCAAACCCACACTTTTTGCAGATGACACTACATACGTCTTCTCTCACCCAAGCCCAGTCACGCTAGCCAATACTGTAAACACCGAATTACAGAAAATATCTACCTGGATGAGGACTAACAAACTTACACTAAACACTGACAAAACCTACTTCATTCAGTTTGGTAACAGAGCTACAGATGTACCTCTTAACATAACGATAAACAGATCACCTATCACAAAGCTAACAGAGGGAAAATTCTGAGGAATCCACCTTGATAATAGACTCAAATTTCATACACATATACAACAAATTTCTAAGAAAATTTCCAAGACTGTAGGCATACTATCGAAGATACGGTACTATATTCCACAGTCAGCCCTCCTGGCCCTTTATCACTCTCTTATTTACCCCTATCTCACCTATGGAATTTGTGCATGGGGCTCAACAACAATTAACCATCTCAGACCACTAATTACCCAACAAAAGGCTGCAGTTAGAATGATAACAAATTCTCACTACAGGCAGCACACTCCACCAATATTCAAAACACTCAACCTACTCACCATACAAAACATCCATACTTATTACTGCACCTATTACATACATAGAACACTTAACTCTGATATTAACCCTCCCCTCAAACATCTCCTTGCCAACCTCAACAGAACACATGACCATAACACAAGGCACAGATCACTCTTTGATGTTCCTCGTGTCCATCTCACGCTATGCAAAAACTCAATGCACATAAAAGGCCCTAAAATCTGGAATTCATTACCTGTAAATATAAAAGAAACACTACTTGTTTATAAATTCAAGTCTCTTCTCAAAGATCACTTACTCACTCAAAACCAAATAAATACTGAATAACTGAACCTTATAAATTGTATATCCTATATGTAATCTTAAGTTAATTTTAAGCCAGCCCGTAATGCTATGCATATAAGTGGCTTTGGCATGCTGCTCTTACCTGTATTTTTTGTACCTCTGTATGTATGCTTAAATTACTAAATAAATAAATAAATAAATAAATCTTTTCCATGCCTTTACATACTATACATGCAGTGACACTGGTATGTCATTTAATACTGCCTGTCTCCTTTCTTAAAACTTTGAACTACATTTGCTGTCTTCCACACCTCAGCCAATTGCCCTGTTTCAATAGATTTATTGAAAATTGCTGCTAGCGGAACACACAGTTCCTCTCCTCCCTCTCTCAGGACCAGTGGAGATACATTGTCTGGGTCCACCACCTTCAAGGTATCTAGTTCACCTATCAGTTTCTTCACCACCTCCTTGGTTGTGTACTGTGTCCAGCACTTGCTGGTGCACCCTACCTCCTCAGTTTGCTGGAAGGATTTCTGTCTCTACTGTGAATACTTCTCCAAATCTTCTGTTAAGTTCTTCACATACTTCCTGGTTACTATTTGTCAGCTCCACTCCTCCTTTCCTCAGCCTGATTACCTGATCCTTGACTGTTGTTTTCCTCCTAATGTGACTGTATAACAATTTTGGTTCTGATCTGGTTTTTGATGCTATGTCAATCTCATACTGTCTCTGGGCTTCTCTCCTTATCACTGAATATTTGCTTCTGGTACTTCTGCTCAACTCCTTGTTTTCTTGAGTCATTTGCCTTCTATACTTTTCCATGCTCTAGCACACCTGGCTTTGGCCTCTCTACACCTTCAGTTAACCCTTTATGGGTCCGTGCCGTAGATCTATGGCTCTACATTGACGGTCCAAACTGTAGATCTATGCCATGAGCTCAGTTCACTCTGATAAGCTGTGAGCGGTAAATTTGGGCCTAGATATGAGAGAATACATCTATGTGGTATGTGTGCACCACATAAAACAAATCCTGCAGCACTCAGTGCATAATGAGAGAAAAAACTGAGATCGTATTTTTCGATTAAAACGGCAACTTTAGCATTTTTTCCTGTTTTTTTTTTATAGTTGTATTTGCGATTTCTTGATCCCATTTAATAGAATGGAAGATATATTACAGAAATAGAGATGATTTTGATTGGTTTTAGTACTGGAAATGGCTTGAAACTGAGCTCAAAGTAGCAGAAATGTTAAATTTTTGCCAATGTTTAAGAGTAAACAAATGACCTCACACGTCTAATACATGCCTGGTGGTGGGTCTAATATATGTTCACAAATGTGGTGATATTATTTATACAATTATTACAATATTTCATAACAGTAAATCTTCTATTTTTTGGTTTGAATAAAAATTCATTATGTGAATAAAAAATCAAAATGGAATTCATTTGTAAAACCTGAAAACATAACTAATGAACAGAGGAAATGTTAGTTTAGTGCCAGGAATACCTGGACCCTATTTTGAAATTGGAATATTTTGAACTTCGCATTAAATTGGCCAAATTACCAATTTCCGATCACTATTTTTAGTTGAAACAGTTGACTTGGTGATTTCTTGTGCTCAGTCGATAGAATAGAAGTAATACTAGTGAAATAGCTAAGAATTTGGTCGACTGGAATAATGAAATTGGCCTAAAATGGGAGTCAAAGTCGGCAAAATCACTGATGCGTAAATATCGCTGACACATAAAAATTCGCAAGAGCATAATTTCGTCAATTTTCCATCAAATTTCGTACTTTTTGTTTTATTACCTTCAGAAAAAGATTCTCTACCATTTCATAAGAAAAAATAAAATTATTTTTTGAAAATTCTTGGACACTGGTGCACACTTTGAAATTTGGCCTCCAGACCCTGAAAGGGTTAAACTATGGGCTCACTCTGGTCTTCCCATTTTTGTTACCCTTTGGTATGAACTTCTCTGCCTCCTTGCACTTAGTGGTCACTAGTTCCATCATTTCATTTACTGTCTTTCCCTCTATTTCTCTTTCCCACTGTACTTCATGCAGGAATCTCCTTATGCCTATGTAGTCCCCTCTCTTGAAGTTTGGCTTCTCCCGTCCTTCTTGTGTTGCTTCATTCTCCATTGTTAACTCTACAGGGTATTCAAAACTCAGGATGTATGATCACTAGCATCAAGGGGCCTTTTGTGAGTGATGTCCCCTATGTCGGAACTGTTCAATGTGAATACAAGATCCAACCTTGCTGCAACATCCTCTCCTCTTTCTCTGGTTGTATCCCTAACATGTTGGTGAATGTAGTTTTCCAATACTGTCTCCAGCATCTTAGCCCTCTGTTTCTGGTCCCCCCATGTGGCTCTAGGTTTCTCCAGTCTATCTCTTAATGACTGAAATCCCCCATAATGAGTAATTTTGTCCTACTCACATGAGACCTTCTGGCCACTTCAGCAAGTGTATCCACTATTGCTCTATTGCAATCATACTCTTGTCTTGACTTCCTGCTGTTCAGTTGTGGGTTATACATCACTGCTATCATCCCCTTTGGACCCCAGTCTGAAGTGTTCCTACAATGAATTCACCTGCTTCCCTTCTGTTCATTCCTCCTATTTCCTCAAAACTCCACTGGTTTTTGATGAACAGTGACACTCCTACCCCTCCTCTGTTCTCTCTGTCTTTTCTCAGGATCTAGTATCCAGTTGGAAAGATTGCATCTGTTATCATCCCTGTAAGTTTCGTCTCTGTTAGTGCTATTGTGTCAGGGAATGCAACAATGATTCATTCTTGCCACTCCTCACTCTTATTTGTTATTCCATATGCATTGGTGTACCATACCTTTAGCTTCCTTTCCAATACTTATTTTGAGAGGTAGAAGAGGATGGTGCAGGCTGGGGATGTGGAAGGCAGAGCAGATTATTATGGGAGGCTGCTGCCATGATTGTGAAATTAGTGCTTGGGGGAAGGTGGGGGGGGGGAGTGGAATGTGATTTGTTTCTGGTTGTGTTTGGTTGGTATGGGGTGACAGGGGTTCAGGGGATTCTGTAAGCATTTGTGTTTGGTGTTGCACCACCAGAGGCTGAGCTTTCCAGTCTGTCATTGCTTGTCCTCTCTCTCTCTCCTTCCACTGACATCTTACTCTCACTCTCAGTTCCCTTTCTGTTCATGTTCTGTCGCAAATGATGTACACTCGTTGATATTCTTGGGAGTCCTTCAACAGTAGCTTCTGTTGTAGTATCCTGTTCCATACCACTTCTGTCTTGAATGTCAATTTGATTGGTCAACATTTTTTTCCTCTATTACCTCCCAAGTCTGTGAAAATTTGTTACCCGAGACATGTCCTTCCCTCCTGTTGTGATGATGTTCTTAATTTCATTTTCCTCCCAATGCTTTCTTTCATCATAGATCTTCCTTTCAGCCTCCTGAAGCCCATGAATAATTAACCCTTTGACTGTTTCGGTCGTATGTATACGTCTTACGAGCCAATGCGTTTGACATATATATACTCAAATATTCTAGCGACTTCAAATCAAGCGGGAGAAAGCTGGTAGGCCTACATTTGAGAGAATGAGTCTGTGTGGTTAGTGTGCACCATATAAAAAAAAATCCTGCAGCAAGCAGTGCGTGAGAAAAATAACTCCGACCGTGTTTTTGGATTAAAACGTCGACTTTGAGGTGTATTTTCGTATAGTTTTTAAGGTTATATTCACGTTTTTGCAGTCACATTTGATAGAAGGGAGAATGTATTATAGAAATGGAGGTGATTTTGATTGGTTTTAATATAAAAAGGACCTTGAAATGGAGCTCAAAGTAGGGGAAATGTTTGATTTTTGCCAATGTTCAAAAGTAAACTAATGTCATTTTCCAATAAACGTCCAACTAGCCATTCTTATAAGCAGTCATGAATAGGTTGGCATTATTTATACAATTATTACAATATTGCAGTAGTCTGCATAACAGTATATCTTCTATTTTTTGTTTGAAAAAAATTCAAAATAGAAAGCAAGCGTAATATCAGAGGGGCCTGGAGATGAGACTGATGAACAAAGAAAATGTTATTTTAGAGCCAGGAATGTCTGCATTGTTTATTCTCGACCCTATTTTGAAATTGGCATATTTTTTTTTCGTGAAATTGGCCAAACCAATTTCTGACCACTTTATTGGGTAGCTGAAATCGGTAAATGGGCAGTTTCTTGTACTCAATCGATAGAACAAATGGAGTTCTAAAGAAATAGCTACGAGTTTGGTCGACTGGAACAATGGAATTAGCTGAAAATAGGGCTCAAAGTGGGCAAAATCGCCGATTCGTAAATATCACTGAGGTTGCTAACTTCACAAGAGCGTAATCCCGTAAGTTTTCCACCATATTTCTTACTTTTGGTGTCATTACCATTGGGAAAAGATTCTCTATCATTTCATAAGAAAAAATAATTTTTTTTTTTTTCAAATATTTTGCGACACCAGGAGACACCTCAGGATTTGGGGTTGTGACAGTCAAAGGGTTAATGACCTCTCTCTGTCTTCTTCACATTTCTTTTCCCTCCGTATGTCTGGATCTGATTTAAGAATCTTCTTTGTTGTTTCCCTTATCTCCTGGACACACTGATGGCCTCGTATTATTTCAGCAAGGGACTCCTTGGCTCCAACCCCTCCTTCAGTCTCTTTGCTATCTGCTGATGCTCCCATTTCAATCACCATGCTCCTTTCAGACCACATCATTACATCCTCCTTCAGCACATCCAGTTCTTCGAGTTTCTGTATCTCTGCCTCAGCAGCTACCGCTCATGATTCCCACTTCTTGCTCTCTGCAGAAACTTTCTCTAACATCTTACTGCAGAGCTAACCGAGCCATTTTCCCCATTCTTAATCCATTTTCTCCTTGAGCCTTTCTACCCATTCTTCCTTTTCAGACCAGCCATTCCCAGCTCCCTTGACTTAATGTCATCCCTTTTTAGATCCCATTTTTTAACCCTGTTAGGATGCTCTAATCCCTGCAGCTTTGTGTAAAATTGTGTGTGCTTGTGTGTGCATGTGTACATACCTCACCTAATTGTGGTTGCAGGGGTCGAGATTCAGCTCCTGGCCTCGCCTCTTCACTGAGTGCTACTAGGTCCTCTCGCTCCCTGCTCCATGAGCTTTATCATACCTCATCTTAAAGCTATGTATGGTTCCTGCCTCCACTACCTCCCTTGCTAGGCTATTCCACTTCCTGACTCCTCTATGACTGAAGAAATACTTCCTAACATCCCTCTGACTCATCTGGGTCTTCAACTTCCAATTGTGACCCCTTGTTTCTGTGTCCCCTCTCTGGAACATTCTGTCTGTCCACCTTGTCTATTCCACGCAGTATTTTGAATGTTATCATGTCTCCCCTAACCCTCCTGTCCTCCAGTGTCGTCAGGCTGATTTCCCTCAACCTTCCGTTGTAGGACATTCCCCTTAGCTCTGGAACTAACCTTGTTGCATACCTTTGCACATTCTTTAATTTCTTGATGAGCTTGATCAAGTGTGGGTTCCAAACAGGTGCTGCATACTCCATATGGGCCTGACGTACACGGTGTACAGTGTCTTGAACAATTCCTTACTAAGGTATTGGAGCGTTATTCTCAGGTTTGCTAGGCGCCCATATGCTGCAGCAGTTATCTGGTTGATTTGTGCTTCCGGAGACGTGCTTGGTGTCATACTCACCCCAAGATCTTTCTCCTTGAGCGAGGTTTGCAGTCTTTGGCCACCTAGCCCATACTCCGTCTGCAGTCTTCTTTGCCCTTCCCCGATTTTCGTGACTTTGCATTTGGCGAGGTTAAATTCGAGAAGCCAGTTGTTGGACCAGGTGTCCAGCCTGTCAAGGTCTCTTTGGAGTCCTACCTGATCCTCATCTGATTTAATTCTCCTCATGCATGTGTACACTCACCTATTTGTGGTTGCAGGGGTCGAGTCATAGCTCCTGGCCCCGCCTCTTCACTGATTGCTACTAGGTCCTCTCTCTCCCTGCTCCATGAGCTTTATCATACCTCGCCTTAAAACTATGTATGGTTCCCGCCTCCACTACTTCACTTTCTAGGCTATTCCACGGCTTGACTACTCTACGACTGAAGAAATACTTCCTAACATCCCTTTGATTCATCTGAGTCTTCAACTTCCAATTGTGACCTCTTGTGTCTGTGTCCCATCTGTGGAACATCCCGTCTTTGTCTACCTCATCTATTCCCCGCAGTATTTTATATGTCGTTATCATGTCTCCCCTGACCCTCCTTGCCTCCAGTGTTGTCAGGCCGATTTCCCTCAACCTTTCTTCGTAGGACAATCCCCGTAGCTCTGGGAATAGTCTTGTTGCAAACCTTTGCACTTTCTCTAATTTCTTGACGTGCTTGACTAGGTGTGGATTCCAAACTGGTGCTGCATACTCCAGTATGGGCCTGACGTAAATGGTATACAGAGTCTTGAACGATTCCTTACTGAGGTATCGGAACGCTATCCGTAGGTTTGCCAGGCGCCCGTATACTGCAGCAGTTATCTGATTGATGTGCGCCTCGGGAGATATGCTCGGTGTTATACTCACCCCCAGATCTTTTTCCTTGAGTGAGGTTTGCAGACTTTGGCCGTCTAAACAATACTGTGTCTGCGGTCTTCTTTGCCCTTCCCCAATCTTCATGACTTTGCATTTGTCAGGGTTAAACTCAAGGAGCCAGTTGCTGGACCAGGCTTGTAGCCTGTCCAGGTCTCTTTGTAGTCCTGCCTGATCCTCATCCGATTTGATTCTTCTCATTAACTTCACATCGTCCGCAAACAAGGACACTTCTGAGTCTATCCCTTCCGTTATGTCATTCACATATACCAAGAACAGCACAGGTCCTAGGACTGACCCCTGTGTAACCCCGCTTGTCACAGGCGCCCACTCTGACACCTTGTCACGTACCATGACTCGTTGTTGCCTCCCTGTCGGGTATTCTCTGATCTATTGCAGTGCCTTTCCTGTTATGTGTGCCTGATCCTCTAGCTTTTGCAGTAACCTCTTGTGAGGAACTGTGTCGAAGGCCTTCTTGCAGTCCAAAAAAATACAGTCGATCCACCCCTCTCTCTCTTGTCTTACTTCTATCACCTTGTCATAAAACTCTAGTAGGTTTGTGACACAGGATTTTCCCTCCCTGAAACCATGCTGGTTGTCAATTATACACTTGTTTCTTTCCAGGTGCTCCACCACTCTCCTCCTGATGATTTTCTCCATAACCTTGCATACTATACACGTTAGTGATACAGGTCTGTAGTTTAGTGCCTCATGTCTGTCTCCCTTTTTAAAAATTGGGACTACATTTGCCATCTTCCATACCTCAGGGAGTTGCCCAGTTTCAAATGATGTGTTGAATATCTTTGTTAACGGTACACACAATATCTCTGCTCCCTTTTTAAGGACCCACGGAGAGATGTCTGGTCCCACCACCTTTGAGGTGTCAAGTTCGCATAGCAGCTTCTTCACCTCCTCCTTGGTTATATGTACCTCATCCAGCACTTGCTGGTGCACCCCCCTGCTCTGATTTCCTGGAGTCCTACTGGTTTCCACTGTAAATACTTCTTTAAATCTTGTGTTGAGCTCCTGACATACCTCCCAGTCGTTTCTTGTGAATTCCCCATCACCCTTCCTCAGTCTGATTACCTGGTCCTTGACTGTTGTTTTCCTCCTGATGTGGCTGTACAACAGCTTCGGGTCAGTCTTGACTTTCGATGCTATGTCATTTTCGTATTGCCGCTGAGCCTCCCTTCATATCTGTGCATATTGGTTTCTGACTCTTCGGCTAATCTCTTTATTTTCCTGAATTCTCTGTCTTCTGTACCTTTTCCATTCTCTAGTACACCTAGTTTTTGCCTCCCTACACCTTTGGGTGAACCAAGGACTCGTTCTGTTCTTCCCATTATTTCTGTTTCCCTTAGGAACAAACCTCTCCTCTGCCTCCTTGCATTTTGTTGCCACATAATCCATCATTTCTTGTACTGGTTTTCCTGTCAGTTCCCTCTCCCACTGAATGTCTTGAAAGAAGTTCCTCAAGCCTGAGTAGTTCCCCCTTCTGTAGTTTGGTTTTTTCCACCCTATTCCTGCTGCTCTCTCCACTTGGAGCTCAACTATGTAGTCGAAGCACAGAACCACATGATCACTAGCTCCCAGGGGCCTTTCATACATGATATCCTCGATGTCAGAACTACTCAAGGTGAATACAAGGTCCAGTCTTGCTGGTTCATCCTCTCCTCTCTCTCTCTGGTAGTGTCTCTAACATGTTGATACATGAGGTTTTCCAGTACCACATCCATCATCTTGGCTCTCCATGTTTCGGGGCCCCCATGGGGCTCCAGGTTTTCCCAGTCAATCTCCTTGTGATTGAAATCACCCATAACTAGTAACCTTGCTCCCCCCATGTGTGCTCTCCTGGCCACCTCGGCCAGTGTCGACCATTGCTCTGTTGCTCTCATCGTATTCTTCTCTTAGCCTCCTTCAGTTCTGTGGTGTGTGTGTGTGTGTGTGTGTGTGTGTGTGTGTGTGTGTGTGTGTGTGTGTGTGTGTGTGTGTGTGTGTGTGTGTGTGTGTGTGTGTGGGGTGTGCGCGCGCGCGTTCGTGCGTTCGTGTGCGCGTTCGTGTGTGCGTTCGTGTGTGCGTTCGTGTGTGCATGCGTGTGTGCATGCATGTGTGTCCGCACATGTGCGTGTGCACACGTGTGCATGTACTTGCCTAATTGTGGTTGCAGGGTTCGAGACTCAGCTCCTGGCTCTGCCTCTTCACTGATCACTACTAGGTCCTCTCTCTGCTCCCTGAGCTTTGTCATACATCATCTTAAAGCTATGTATGGTTCCTGCCTCCACTACATCACTTGCTAGACTATGCCACTTCCTGACAACTATTTATTTTATTTATTTAGTTATTTAGAAATTTTAGCATACATACAGAGGTACAAAAAAAATACAGGTAAGAGCAGCATGCCAAAGCCACTTATATGCATAGCATTACGGGCTGGCTTAAAATCAGTGATAAGACATTATTGTAAACAGATAACTATAAAGCACAAATGAATATTACAAAGACAGGTCATATGGTTGCTTGCATTGCTGTTCATTCAGTAGAATGGAGTATTCTGTTAGGTAGTGTATTTAAAAAAATAAAGTTAGACTGGGTCCTAGGTTTAACATTTATGTGATATAATTGTAAGTAACATTTTGGATATACAATTTATAAGGTTCAGTTATTCAGTATTTATTTGGTTTTGAGTGAGTAAGTGAACTTTGAGAAGAAATGACTGAAGAAATACTTCCTAACATCCCCGTGACTCGTCCGAGTCTTCAGCTTCCAATTGTAACCCCTTGTTTCTGTGTTCCCTCTCTGGAACATCCTGTCTCTGTCCACCTCATCTATTCCACGCAGTATTTTGTATATCGTTATCATGTCCCCACTGACACTCCTGTCCTCCAGTGTCTTAACGCCAATTTCCCTCGATCTTTCTTCATAGGACATTCCTCTGAGCTCCGGAACTAACCTTGTTGCAAACCTTTGCACTTTTTCTAATTTCTTGACATGCATGACCAGGTGTGGTGTTGCATACTCCAGCATGGGCCTGAGGTACACTATTTTCAAGTTTGCCAGGCGCCCATATGCTGCAGCAGTTACCTGGTTGGTGTGTGCTTCCGGAGACGTGCTCAGTGTTATGCTCACCACAAGGTATTTCTCCTTGAGTGAGGTTTGCAGTCTTTGGCCATCTAGAGTATACTCTGTCTGCAGTCTTCTTTGTCATTCCTCAATCTTCATGGCTTTGCATTTGGCAGGGTTGAATTCGAGAAGCCAGTTGCTGGACCAAGTGTTCAGCCTGTCCAGGTCTCTTTGCAGTCCAGCCTGATCCTCATCTGATTTAATTCTCCTCATATACTTCACATCCTCTACCAACAGGGACATTTCTGAGTCTATCCCTTTCATCATGTCATTCACATATACCAAAAATAGCACTGGTCCTAGGACTGACCCCTGTCGGACCCCACTCATCACAGGCGCCCACTGAGATACCTCATCACATACCATGACTCACTGTTGTTTCTGTGTCAGGTATTCTCTGATCCATTGCAGTGCCCTTACTGTTATATGCACCTGATCCTCCAGCTTCTGCACTAATCTCATGTGAGGAACTGTCAACGGCCTTCCTGCAGTCCAGAAGGTTTGTGACACAAGATTTGCCTTCCATGAATCCATGCTGGTTGTCCTTTATAATCTTGTTCCGTTCCAGGTACTCCACCACTCTCCTCCTGATAATCTTCTCCATGACTTTGTATACTATATACGTCAGTGACACTGGTCTATAGTTTAGTACCTCTTGTCTCCTTTTTTAAAAATGAGAACTACATTTGCCCTCTTCCATACCTTGGGTAGTTGCCCAGTTTCAAGGGATGTGTTGAAGATTGTGGTTAGTGCCACACACAGCATTTCAGCTCCCTCTCTAAGGACCCACGGGGAGATGTTGTCCAGTCCCATTGCCTTTGAGGTATCAAGGTCACTTAGCAGCTTCTTCACCTTAGTTGTGTGTATGCCATCCAGCACTTGTTGGTGTATTCCCTGTTGGTCTCTCTCTCTGTCCTGTCTTCCCAGAGCCCTTCCTGTCTCCACTGTGATTACTTCCTTAAATCTCATATTGAGCTCCTTGCATACCTCTTGATTATTTCTTGTGAGTTCCCCACCTTCTTTCCTCAGCCTGATCACCTGGTCTTTGACTGTTGTCTTTCTCCTTATGTGGCTATACAGCAGTTTCGGGTCAGACTTGACTTTCGATGCTATGTCATTTTTGTACTTTTGCTGAGCCTCCCTCCTTATCTGTGCATACTCGTTTCTGGCTCTTCGACTGATCATCTTATTTTCCTGGGTCCTTTGCCTTCTGTACCTCTTCCATTCTCTAATGCACTTAGTTTTTGCCTCCCTACACCTTCGGATAAACCAAGGACTCTCTTTGGTCTTTCCAATGTTTCTGTTGCCCTTGGGAACAAACCTTTCCTCTGCCTTCTTGCATTTTGTTGTTACATATTCCATCATTTCATTTATTGACTTTCCTGCCAGTTTTCTGTCCCACTGAACCTCCCGCAGGAAGTTCCTCATACCTGTATAGTCCCCCCTTTTATAGTTTGGTTTTTCCCATTCAACTCCTGTTACCCTCTCCACTTGTAACTGCTAGGTAATCAAAACTCAGAACTACGTGATCACTAGCTCCAAGGGGCCTCTCATATGTGATCTCCTCAATGTCTGAACTGCTCAGGGTGAACACAAGGTCCAGTCTTGCTGGTTCATCCTCCCCTCTCCCTCTCTGGTAGTGTCTGACGTGTTGATGCACAAGGTTTTCCAGTACCACATCCATCATCTTGGCTCTCCATGTTTCAGGACCCCTATGAGGCTCCAGGGTTTCCCAATTGATCTCCCTGTGGTTGAAATCACCCATAACCAGTAATTTTGCTCTGCACGTTTGAGCTCTTTATGCCACTTCAGCCAGTATGTCCACCAACGTTAAGCCACCATCGCTTGGCCTCCTGCAGTTCTGTGGTAGGGTTATACATCACTGCAATGACTACCTTATGTTTCCCAGACTGAATTGTACCTACTATGTAGTTCTTTCTCCAATCTTCAAATTAAGGCAGCCATTAATAACTTCACAACAGCAATGACAAACAATGACTGACTAACGGAGCTAAAAACCTATACAGATACTGATGAATGTATTAATAATTAAAAAAAAAAAAAAGATCCAATACCTCTATAACAAGCACTGCCCCAAAAAAACCAAACATCACAGCTAAGAGACTGAACAGTCCCTGGCTAACACCTAGCATCCTCAAATCCATAAATATAAAGCACCTATACGAAAAACAGTTTAGAATGAGTCACGTAACCAGAGACCAAACAAAACATTACTCATCAATCCTAACCAGCCTGAAAAGAAGGGCAAAAAAATTGTATTAAGAGAACAGATTATCCAACTTAAAAGGTGATATAAAAAAGACCTGGAAAACCCTATCTGAAATTCTAGGAACAAAAAAGATATCAGGAAACAGCAATCAAACTAACAAAACCAGATGAACCCCAACTCCCACCAACTGAAACAGCAAACAGACTCAATGTTTTCTTCTCCACCATAGGAGAAAAAAAACCTTGCCAATAAAATCCCAAGCTCAAATTCCCCTACCTCACTGGCAACTACCCACACTGTTCCTAGCTACGACTAACCCAACAGAAGTCTCCCTTATTATCAACACACTAAAAAACACAAGAGAGGAGACTTAAATACCTTACCACTCTTATTATACAAAAAAGCTTCGCAAGCGCTGTCACCAATCATTGCAACACTTTAACAAATCCATCGAATCCTCTACTTTCCCCACAGTTCTCAAAATAGTGAGGGGTCACCCCGATACATAAAGGAGATCAAACAGACTTGAATAACTATAGGCCAATATCCAACTTACACCCTCTCTAAAATCTTTGAAAAATTAATTCATAAATGAATCTATTCCTACCTCATCTCGCACAACATACTCAACCCCTGTCAGTTTGGGTTCAGGCCTAATAAAAATATGAATGATGCTATTATACACATGCTAGAACAAATATACACTGCACTAGAGAAAACAGGAGTCCCATTGGGAATCTTCATTGATTTATGTAAAGCTTTTGATACAGTTGGCCATGATTTGCTGCACATAAAATTGTCTCACTATGGTATAAGAGGGCACTCCCTCAACTACCTAAAGTCATACCTTAGCAACAGAAGCCAATATGTGTACACAAATGGAGCAAACTCTTCCACACAATCAATTACAGTTGGTATCCCACAGGGAAGTGTCCTTGGCCCTCTTCTCTTCCTCATTTACATAAACAATCTACCAAATGCATCACAACTACTCAAACCCACACTATTTGCGGATGACACTACATACGTCTTCTCTCGCCCAAGCCCAATCATGGTAGCCAATACTGTAAATACTGAATTACAGAAAATATCTACCTGAATGATGATTAACAAACTTACTCTCAATATTGACAAAACCTACTTCATACAGTTTGGAAGCAGAACCACAGATGTCCCTCTTAACATAATGATAAACGGATCACCTATCACAAAGCTCAGAGGGAAAATTCTTAGGAATTCACCTTGATAATAGACTCAAATTTCAAACACATGTACAACACATTTCCAAGAAAATCTCCAAGACCGTAGGCATACTATCGAAGATATGGTACTATGTTCCACAGTCAGCCCTCCTGGCCCTATATCACCCACTCATTTACCCCTATCCCACCTATGGAATTCGTGCATGGCTCAACAACAATAAACCATCTCAGACCATTAATTACCCAACAAAAGGCTGCAGTCAGAATGATGATAAATTCCCAATACAGGCAGCACACACCACCAATATTCAAAGCTCTAAACCTACTCACCGTACAAAACATCCATACTTATTATTGTACCTACTACATACATGGACCACTTAACTCGGATATAAACCCTCCCCTCAAACTTCTTACCAACCTCAACAGAATACATGACCACAACACAAGGCACAGATCACTCTTTGATGTTCCTCGTGTCCATCTCACACTATGTAAAAATGCAATGCACATAAAAGGCCCAAAAACATGGAATTCATTACCTGTGAATATAAAAGAAACACTGTCTGTTTATCAATTCAAGACTTCTTAAAAATGAATTACTCACCCACAACTAAATAAATACTGATTTACTGTATCTCATAAATGTATAACCTGTGACCCATCAAACTATGTGTTTTTGTAATTACATTACCTAACAGAATACTCCATTCTCTTGAATGCTTAGTAACCCATCAAATATGTTACAAATTTGTACAACTATAAAGCCTCTAATTTCAAATACTCATTTGTACTTCATGTTGTAATTTGTTTACTGTATTTTTTACCAGTGAATAAATCATTGCTTACTTAATCTTAAGTTAATTTTAAGCCTGCCCACAATGCTCTGCATACAAGGGGCTTTTGGCATGTACACTAAACTACTGTATTTCTTTTGTACAACTATGTATCATGTCCAAATAATAATAAATAAATAAAGAAATAAATCTCGTCCATGCCTTCCATTTTCTTAAAACCCCATTGGATTTTTATGAGCAGTGCAAAACCCCTCCTCCTCCTCTGCTCCTTCTATTTTGCTCAGGATCTGATATCCAGGTGGGAAGACTGCGTCTGTTATTGTCTCAGTGAGTTTCGTTTCTGTGACTGCTATTATATCTGGGGACTTCTCACTGATTCTTTCATTCCACTCCTCATATTTATCCGCTATTCCATCTGCGTTCGTGTAACTTACCTTCAGCTTATCTATCATGGTGGTCCTGGGAGAATATTGGGATTTGGGGAGCAGGAGCCCTGGAGGGGGGCCTATGGGGGTTTGCAGAGTGGGTGGGGGTTGTGGTGGGGGGGTGAGGGCAGTGCCCATGGGGAGCTGCTGTAGGGGTGGGGTTTATGATGTGGGGGGGTTTCCCCAGGTAGGTTTCCCCATTGACTTCTTGGAGCCTGTAGACAAACACTGACCTCTCCCTCTCTTCCTCCCACTGTCTCCCCCTTTGCATCCTGAGGCGTTTTAATTCCTTCCATCGGAATGTTCCTGCCTTCAATCCCTGCCCTTGCTGCAGCCCCTATGCTCAGTGGACTGTATCCTGCTCAACTGTGCGTGTGTACTCACCTATTTGTACTCACCTATTTGTGGTTGCAGGGGTCGAGTCTTAGCTCCTGGCCCCGCCTCTTCACCGGTTGCTACTGGGCCCTCTCTCTCCCCGCTCCATGAGCTTTATCAAACCTCGTCTTAACCCTTTCAGGGTCCAAGGCCAAAATCTGAAGTCACGCACCAGTGTCCAAGAAATTTTGAAAAAAAAAAAAAATTATTTTTTCTTACAGAATTAAAGAGCATATTTTTGTGAAGGTAATAAAACAAAAAAAATTAGAATCTGATCAGTACTTACCGAGATACAGTGCCAAGAAGTTTGTAGAAAATGATGTGGTGGCGGCAACATCGACGAATTCCACATACGCGTATTATATTATTTTGTTGTTTTAGTGGTTTTTTCTTTTCTTTTCCAATTTTTTCTATTCCTACTAACATTTGGGGCCTGAGAGACCAATACTGTATATAATTTATATATATAAACTCACTGTATTGAACACAATAACCGCACAAAAGTTATTATCATATTATTGTTTACCACTGTTGTTTATTACAATAAACATGCACAAATATTGTATAATACTAATGTTCTATCATATATTTACATATTTACAATCACTGGACATGGTTTTAGAACTGCTGGAGCTTGTGGAACTCCTTGAAACAAGGCACCATGCACAGAGGCACCTTACATTCCTCACACATAAACCGAGTGTCTTTGCGTCCTTGTTGCCGTCGTTTTGTTTGTGCACAGACAATGCATCTCTTCTGAGCAAATTTCTTTTGAGTTGAAGGAAGCTGTATTATGAAATGATCACCTTCTCTTCTCAAACGCTGGGTATATTGTGATGAATTCGAGGACCATGTTGTATTGCAGGTGTTGTTACCTGGTACTTCATTATGAGTTTTTCTGACAACAGACAAACAAAATTCACCATACGGTGGTCTGTTACCAGTCTTTATTTGGTACATATTATATGCATTCAGCATTGAAATGTCCATGAGATGGAAGAAAAGTTTCATGTACCACTTGTAACTCTTACGAACACAGTCAACAAAACCAATCTGCATGTCACACTTGTCAACCAAGCGCATGTTTTGTGTATAATCAATCACTGTCACTGGTTTTCGAATACGTTCATTAGTCACTCGATCAACTTTGCCACTGTCTTGCATTTCATTACGGTGAATGGTTGTCAACAATGTGACATCTCGTTTGTCATGCCACCGTAATGCCATGATGTCATTGGCAGTAAACACCTGCACGTCATCACCACGAACACCTGCGTTGAGCCTGGGCATATTTTTACGATTAGAACGCACTGTGCCACACACATCTGTCTTGTTCACTCGCATGAAATCACTGAGTAATGGGCTTGTGTACCAGTTATCGGGATATAATGTATGGCCCTTACCAAGATAAGGTGCCATCATGTTTCTCACTACGTCACCTGATATACCCAATAACATCTTGGTATCTTTCAATGTTTTACTACCCGTGTATACAACAATATCCAACACCAGGCCACTGTCACAATCACAGAGTACAAACAATTTTATACCAAAGCGGTTCCTCTTGCTCGTATATACTGCTTGAATGACAGTCTACCTTTGAACAAAATCAAAGACTCGTCAATTACAAGATTCTTGAATGGATAAAAGTATATCCTGAACTTTTTGTTTGAGATACATGAAAACATTTCTAATCTTGTATAACCTCTCACTTCTGTCAGGCCTGGTTTTGTCAGAGAAGTGCAACATACGTAAGAGTAAGATAAACCTGTTCACTGGTATTATTTCACTGAAGGATGGGGTACAAATTAGCCGATCTGTGGACCAGTATGCTTTTATATTATGCTTATAGACGTGAGGCATAAGCATTATTGTTGCAAAAAGCAAATACATTTCTGCAACAGTCGTCTCTTTCCACCTGTGTAGTCTTGACTGTGGTGATAAGATCGTATTTGCCATGGTGTACTGAAAATACTTATTACTTTCCCTGACAATAGTTTCTATCAATGGCTGGTCAAAGAATAATTCAAAGAATTCCAGTTCATTGGCCGTGGTTCCAAGGGGACAGGTAGGTAGAATTCCACTTTGCGAGTCATCAAAGTGGGGAGGGCTGGGAACAAAATTGGATTTTGCTGCCAATCCCAGATACGGTTTGCTGGTGGATACTGGACATCATAGGCTGGTTGTACGGGTGGTTGTGGCGGCTGGTGGGTGACGCTCCGCTTTGTCCTTGAACTGACGAGTCAGCAGCGTGGGTTCCCGCGTGGCACAGCGAGTCACGCATGGCGGTGCCACTACCACCACCAGCCCCACTAACACCATCCACTGATGTCTGTGGCCCATCCATGCAAAGTGTAGCCACATCATCCTCACTATCACTACCTAAAACGGGTGTAGGGCCACGGGATGTACTCCGGGATGTACTACGGGATGTACTCCGTCCCCTGGGCATAGCATAGGGTACACTACCCGAGCGCATGCGGCGGCGCACATACCGACGCTTCACTGGTGAATATGTTTCCTCACTATCACTACTCGAATGATCGTCGAGCGCAATAAAATCACAATCCACGTCAGAATCATCGTCATTACTGAAGTCAGAGGCCAGGCCACGGGAAAATATTAGTTTTCTCTTACGTTTAGGAACAACCGACCGTGAGTCACGAGTGCCCACACCAGAGGTAGAAGGTCGAGGATCGTCGGGGTTTTCTGCACTATTATCGATATCCTGGTCATTATTTTCGGTCACTAACTCATCAAAGCCGTAGAATTCGTCTTCATTTCCACTTCCATCAGTGTCAGAACTATCAGACAGGAAGAGGAGAGTCCCAATTTTCCGGGGAGTCAGAGCTGACTTGCGACGAGACATGGTGAACAAGGGTGACTGAGCCGGCGTTCCCACAATGCTATGCAGGCGCCTAGATTTTTTGTTTACGGCGCACACCCATTCTCTCATATGTAGGCCTATGAGCGCTTTCGCGCTAAATTTGACGGCGCTAGAATTTTGGCGTAGATCTACGGTTTGGACACTCACCGACCAGCCGTAGATCTACGGGACGGACCCTGAAAGGGTTAAAACTGTGTATGGTTCCTGCCTCCACTACGTCATTTTCTAGGCTATTCCACTGCCTTACAACTCTATGACTGAAGAAATACTTCCTAATATCTCTCTGACTCATTTGTGTCTTCAACTTCCAATTGTGGCCTCTTGTTTCCCTCCCTGGAACATCCTGTCTTTGTCCACCTTGTCTATTCCATGCAGTATTTTATATGTCATTATCACGTCTCCCCTGAATCTCCTGTCCTCCAGTGTCGTCAGGCCGATTTCCCTTAATCTTTCTTCATAGGACATTCCCTTTAGCTCTGGAACTAACCTTGTCGCAAATCTTTGTACTTTCTCTAGTTTCTTGACGTGCTTTATCAAGTGCGGGTTCCAAACAGGTGCTGCATACTCCAGTATGGGCCTGACATACATGGTGTACAGTGTCTTAAACGATTCCTTACGAAGTTATCGGAATGCTGTTCTCAGGTTTGCCAGGCGCCCATGTGCTGCAGCAGTTATCTGGTTGATGTGTGCTTTCGGAGACATGCTCAGTGTTATACTCACCCCAAGATCTTTCTCCTTGAGTGAGGTTTGCAGTCTTTGGCCACCTAGCCTATACTCTGTCTGTGCCCTTCCCCTATCTTCATGACTTTGCATTTGGCAGGATTAAATTCGAGAAGCCATTTGCTGGACCAGGTGTCCAGTCTGTCCAGGTCTCTTTGAAGTCCTGCCTGGTCCTCATCAGATTTAATTCTCCTCATTAACTTCACATCGTCTGCAAACAGGGACACTTCTGAGTCTAACCCTTCCATCATGTCGTTCACATATACCAAAAATAGCACTAGTCCTAGGACCGACCCCTGTGGGACCCTGCTCGTCACAGGTGCCCACTGTGATACATCATTACGTACCATGACTCGTTGTTGCCTCCCTGTCAGGTATTCTCTGATCCACTGCAGTGCCCTTCCTGTTATATGCACCTGATGCTCTAGCTTCTGCACTAATCTCTTGTGAGGAACTGTGTCAAAGGCCTTCTTGCAGTCCAAGAAGATGCAATCAACCCACCCCTCTCTCTCATGTCTTACTTCTGTTATTTTATCATAAAACTCCAGAAGGTTTGTGACACAGGATTTGCCTTCCATGAATCCGTGCTGGTTGGCATTTATACTCTTGTTCCGTTCCAGGTGCTCCACCACTCTCCTCCTGATAATCTTCTCCATAACTTTGCATACTATACACGTCAATGACACAGGTCTATAGTTTAGTGCCTCTTTTCTGTCTCCTTTTTTAAAAATGGGAACTACATTTGCCATCTTCCATACCTCAGGTAGTTGCCCAGTTTCCAGGGACGTATTGAAGATTGTGGTAAGTGGCACGCACAACATATCTGCTCCCTCTCTAAGGACCCACGGGGAGATGTTGTCCGGTCCTATTGCCTTTGAGGTATCGATGTCCCTTAGCAGTTTCTTCACCTCCTCCTCATCTGTATGTATGTCGTCCAACACTTGTTGGTGTATTCCTTGCTGGTGTCCCCATCTGGTCTGTCCCCCCAGAGTCCTTCCTGCCTCTACTGTAAATAGTTCCTTAAATCTTGTGTTGAGCTCCTTGCATACCTCTTGATCGTTTCTTGTGAGTTCTCCACCTTCTTTCCTCAGCCTTATCACCTGGTCCTTGACTGTTGTCTTCCTCCTAATGTGGCTATACAGCAGTTTCGGGTCAGATTTGACTTTCGATGCTATGTCGTTTTCATACTGTCGCTGGGCCTCCCTCCTTATCTGTGCATACTCATTTCTGGCTCTTCTACTTATCTCCTTGTTTTCCTGGGTCCTATGCCTCCTGTAGCTTTTCCATTCTCTGTTGCACTTAGTTTTTGCCTCCCTACACCTTCGGGTAAACCAAGGACTCGTTTTGGTCTTCCTATTATTTCTGTTTCCCTTGGGAACAAACCTTTCCTCTGCCTCCTTGCACTTTGTTGCCACATATTCCACCATCTCGTTTACTGATTTTCCTACCATTTCTCTGTCCCACTGAACCTCCTGCAGGAAGTTTCTCATACCCGTGTAGACCCCCTTTTATAGTTTGGCCTGTCCCCTTCAGTTCCTGTTACCTTCTCCACTTGCAACTCTACTATATAATCAAAACTCAGAACCACGTGATCGCTAGCTCCAAGGGGCCTCTCGTAAGTGATGTCCTCAATGTCTGAACTGCTCAGGGTGAACACAAGATCCAGTCTTGCTGGCTCATCCTCCCCTCTCTCTCTGGTTGTGTCCCTGACATGTTGATGCATGAGGTTTTCAAGTACCACATCCATCATCTTGGCTCTCCATGTTTCGGGACCCCCATGTGGCTCCAGGTTTTCCCAGTCGATCTCCCTGTGGTTGAAATCTCCCATTACCAGTAACTTTGCTCTGCTCGAGTGAGCTCTTCTTGCCACCTCAGCCAGTGTGTCCACCATCACCCTGTTGTTTTCTTCATACTCCTATCTTGGCCTCCTGCAGTTATGTGGTGGGTTATACATCACTCCAATGACTACTTTATGTTCTCCGGACTGAATTGTACCTACAATGTAGTCTCTTTCTCCAATCATGTCCATGCCTTCCATTTCCTCAAATCCCCATCGGTGTTTTATGAGCAGTGCAACCCCTCCTCCCCCTCTACTCCTTCTATCTTTCCTCAGGATCTGATATCCCGTTGGGAAGATTGTGTCTGTTATTGTCTCAGCGAGTTTTGTTTCTGTGACTGCTATGATGTCTGGGGATTTTTCACTGATTCTTTCATTCCACTCATGTTTATTCGTTATTCCATCCGCGTTTGTGTACCAAACTTTCAGTTTCTTTTCTATCATTGTGGTCATCCAAGAATATTGGGGTTGGGGGAGCGAGAGCCTTGGTGGGGGCCTATATGGGGCTGTGGTGTAGGTGGGGTTTGTGATGATGGGGGTGGGGTCAGAATGCCCATAAGGGACAGCTGTTGGGGTGAGGTTTGTGATATGGGGGTTGGTGGCAGAAGGGAACAGTGAGTGGGTTGTAGTATAGGTTGCTGAGTTGCGTTGGGAATGTTGCGGTTGGAGTCTTTTGGTGGGAGATTCTGTGGGGTGTGTTTGCCCTTCCTCCTGTGTCTGGGTCCTGCTCATCTTCGTCACTGCCTCTCGTTCCTCCTTGTGTGTCTGTACCCTCTCTTTCAGTGTAGTCCTTTCTTCTTGTGTTCTGTCGCGGTCGAGGTATACTCTCTGGTACCCCTGTTTGTCCCTCAGTCTTGCTTTCTCTTGCAGAATCCTGGCTCGAACTGATTCTTCCTTGAAAATTACTTTGACAGGCCATATCCTTCCACTCGCAAACCACCCAATTCTGTGTGTGTGTGTATGTGTGTGTGTGTGTGTGTGTGTGTGTGTGTGTGTGTGTGTGTGTGTGTGTGTGTTCGCGCGCGCGTGTGCGTGTGCACGTGCATGAGTGAGTGTGCATATGTGTGCGTGCATGTGCATATGTGTGCGTGCATGTGCGTATGTGTGAGTATGTGCGTGTGCGTATGTGCGCATGTGTGTGAGTGCGTGTGCGTATGTGTGCATGTGTGTGAGTGCGTGTGCGTATGTGTGCATGTGTGTGTGCGTGCGCATGTGCATGCATGTGTGCACACACCTAATTGTGGTTGCAAGGGTCGAGACTCAGCTCTTGGCCCCCGCCGCTTCACTGATCGCTACTAGGTCCTCTCTCTCTACTTCCTGAGCTTTGTCATACCTCATCTTAAAGCTATGTATGGTTCCTGCCTCCACTACATCACTTGCTAGGCTATTCCACTTCCTGAAGACTCTGACTGAAGAAATACTTCCTAACATCCCTCTGACTCGTCTGAGTCTTCAGCTTCAAATTGTGACCCATTGTTTCTGTGTCCCCTCTCTGGAACAACCTGTCTCTGTCCACCTTATCTATTCCACGCAGTATTTTGTATTTCGTTATCATGTCTCCCCTGACCCTCCTGTCCTCCAATGTCGTCAGTCCGATTTCCCTCAACCTTTCTTCGTAGAACATACCCCTAAGCTCTGGAACTAGCCGTGTTGCAAACCTTTGCACTTTCTCTAATTTCTTGACGTGCTTGACCAGGTGCGGGTTCCAAACTGGTGCTGCATACTCCAGTATGGGCCTGATGTACACCGTGTACGGTGTCTTGAACGATTCCTTACTAAGGTATCGGAATGCTATTTTCAGGTTTGCCAGGCACCCATATGCTGCAGCAGTTATCTGGTTGATGTGTGCCTCCAGAGACATGCTCAGTGTTATACTCACCCCAAGATCTCTCTCCTTGAGTGAGGTTTGCAGTCTTTGGCCACCTAGCTTACACTCTGTCTGCAGTCTTCTTTGCTCTTCTCTGATCTTCATGACTTTGCATTTGGCAGGGTTGAATTCAAGAAGCCATTGCTGGATCACGTGTCCAGCCTGTCCAGGTCTCTTTGAAGTCCTGCCTGATCCTCATCTGATTTAATTCTCCTCATTACCTTCACATCATCTGCGAACGGGGACACATCCGAGTCTATCCCTTCCATCATGTCATTCACATATACCAAAAATAGCACTGGGCCTAGGACCGACCCCTGTGGGACCCCGCTCGTCACAGGTGCCCACTGTAATACCTCATCCCATACCACGACTCATTGTTGCCTCCCTGTCAGGTATTCTCTAATCCATTGCAGTGCCCTTCCTGTTATACACGCCTGATCCTCTAGTTTCTGCACTAATCTCTTGTGAGGAACTGTGTTGAAGGCCTTCTTGCAGTCCAGGAAAATGCAATCAACCCACCCGTGTGTCCACTTTCGCGCGCACACCCTGCTTTATGGTGTTTCGCCTTATGGCCTTCTGCTAATACGGCAATTTCAAATTATGACCAAAACCTGCTATATGGTGAGCATTCTTTCAAATATGGTGCGCTCCATCTAGTTTGTTTACATTCTCCATGAACTCTCTATTACCTCTGGAAATTTTCCAAAATTTCAAGTGTTTTAAAGTTAATGCATATTTTATATGTACTCTGATAATTATACTTATGTTAACCTGTACCTAAATATACTTACACACTGTGGTGGTGTGCAGGTACACATTAAAATCACTAAGAGTCTCTCTACTCTTGACATAATACGTAATCTCTTGGGGGCATAAACTGTTGTATATTACGTTAATATAGACATTTCCACTAATCCATTCATGATATTTTTTCAAAATTACATGATAAACGCACTATGTAACATATAAACATGATAAATACATTCCACAGTAGAATAAATAAAAAAAAACTTGAGATGTGGTAGCCAGGCAACTTGTCGTCCAACAGAGAAAATGTGTCATTATAATATTACTGGGGGTAACTAGAAAATTATTCCCTTTGTATGCCTTCATTCAGACCGTCGTTTCTTCTAAAAATGGTGTTACAGGAGAATGGTATTGCTTCCCTTTATTTATTCTGTATCAACATGGAGACAACTTGTACACGATGTAAAGTGATGAAAACCAGATGCATTTGCCTGGTTTGTTTGCATTACGTGTGGGTGGGCTGGGGCAGGGAGCACTGCCTTGGCTGGCTACCACTTGACTTCCAATAACTAAAACTCACCTCTCACCCTACATTAAGACTACAAATATTTTAAGATAATTAACCCTTTGACTGTCGTAACCCTAAATCCTGAAGTGTCTGTCACAAAATTTTTGACAAAAAAGAAAATTATTTTGTCTTATGAAATGATAGAGAATCTTTTCCCGATGATAATGACATCAAAAGTATGAAATTTGATGGAAAACTTAGAATTACACTCTCGCGAATTTAGTGATCTCGGCAACATTTATGCATCAGCGATTTTGCCCAATTTGAGCCCTTTTTTTGGCCAATTCCATTGTTCCAGTCTACCAAACTCATAGCTATTTCTTTAGAACTCCATTTGTTCCATCGAGTACAAGAAACAGCCCATTTACCAATTTCAACTACCCAATAAAGTGGTCAGAAATTGGCAATTTGGTCAATTTCATGCAAATTAAAAAAGATGCCAATTTCAAAATAGGGTCCAGAATGAACAATGCAGACATTCCTGACACTAAAATAACATTTTCTCTGTTCATTAGCCACGTCTCCAGGCCCCTTTTATATTACTCTTGCTTTCTGTTTTGAATTTTTATTCACACAAAAAATAGAAGATTTACTGTTATGCAGACTACTGCATTATTGTAATAATTATATAAATAATGTTAACCCATTCACGGCTGTGTATTAGAATGGCCAGTTGGACATGTATTGGACAATGACGTCATTTGTTTACTCTTGAACATCAACAAAAATCGAACATTTCTGCAAATTTGAGCTCAATTTCAAGGTACTTTTCATCATGAAACTAATCAAAATCATCTCTTTCTGTAATATGTCTTCCATTCTATCAAATGAGACCAAGAAAACGAGAATACAATCATAAATACTATACGAAAATACACCCCAAATTTGGCATTTTAATCCAAAAACACAGTCGGAGTTTTTTTTTTTCTCATCATGCACTGCATGCTGCAGGATTGTTTTTATATTGTGCACACTGACCACACAGACCCATTCTCTCACATGTGGGCCTACCAGGTTTCTCCCACTTAATCTGAAGCCACTAGAATTTTGGAGTATAAATAGGTCAAAAACACTGGCTCGTAAGACACATATATACAGTGGACCCTCGTTTTTCATAGTTAATCCATTCCTGGAGCTGCTACTATTAACGAAATCTACGATTTGCGAATCAATTTTCCCCATAAGAAATAATGTAAATACAATTAATCCGTTCCTGACACCCAGAAGTATTAAAACAAAAATTTTTTACATGAAATATACATGTAGTACATAAACAATACAATGGGAAATGATGAATGAAACATTAACAGCATAACACTTACCTTTATTGGAGATTCTTCTTAGTGTATGGAAGACTGGAGGAGAGAGATTGGATTGTTTATAGTTTGGAAGGGGAATCCCCTTCCAGCAACTCCTCGGATACCAATTGCTTTTCTGGGGTTGCTTCTCTTCTCTGTTTCTTAATGCCACTAGGACCACCTTGAAAGTCACTGGAGTCCTGTCTCGCAAAATAACTGTCCAGAGAGCTCTGTTTCTGGCGTCTCTTTAAAACTTCCCTAAAATGGGCCAAGACTTTGTCACTGTACATGTTGTCAACATGGCTTGCAACAACCTTGTTAGGGTGATGTTTCTCCATAAAGCTTTCCATCTTACCCCACATAGCAAAAATCTCTAATTTCTGAAGAAGGCACCATCTTCCATCTCTCTTCCTCCTCCTCTGCAGGAAGATTCTGAGCTGCGATCTGTTGCTCTTCCTGCTGAAGCTCTTGCAGCTCCTCAGTGGTGAGCTCTTTGTTGTGGTCTTCCACCAATTCTTCCACATCCTCCAAACTCACATCTAACCCCATGGACTCCCCAGTGCCACAATTGATTTTACAATAGACACAGACTCATCAGGGTCAGTCCCAAACCCTTCAAAATCCCTCTTGTTGACACAATCTGGCCACAATTTTCTCCAGGCAGAGTTCTAAGTCCTGGTAGTCACTCCCTCCCAAGCCATACCTATAAGGGTTATGCAATGGAGGATGCTGAAGTGTTCTCTCCAAAATTCCCTTAAGGTCAAGTGAGTGTCTGTGGTCACAGTCAAGCACCTGTGAAACACTGCTTTGGTGTAGAGTTTTTTAAAGTTTGCAATGACCTGCTGGTCCATGGGCTGGAGGAGAGGAGTGGTATTTGGGGGCAAGAACTTTACTGTGATGAACCCAAACTCCTCGAAAATTAGGTCATCCAAGTTTGGAGGATGAGCAGGTGCACTGTCCATTACTAGCAGCCACTTGAGATCCAATTTCTTTTCCAGGAGGTAATTCTTCACACTAGGGCCAAACACTTCATTGAACCACTCAATGAAAATTTCCCTCATGACCCATGACTTATTATTAGATTTCCAAAACACACACAATTTATTCTTCATAACATTGTTTTTCCTGAACACACTGGGATTTTCAGAACGGTACACTAGTAATGGCTTCACTTTGAAATCCTCACTAGCATTAGCACAGAACATTAGCGTCAGCCTGTCTTTCATAGGCTTGTGTCCTGGCATTGCCTTTTCCTCCTGTGTAATGAAGGTCCTCTTTGGCATTTTCTTCCAAAAGAGGCCTGTTTCGTCACAACTGAACACTTGTTCAGGTTTCAGTCCTTCAGCCTCTATGTACTCCTGGAATTCATGCACATATTTTTCAGCCGCCTTGTGGTCCAAACTGGCAGCCTCACCATACTGTGTATGCCAGTACGGTTCTTAAATCTCTCAAACCAGCCTTTGCTGGCCTTAAATTAACTCACATCACCACTATTTTCAAGCAATTTCTTTACCATATCGTTGTGCAACTGCCTAGCCTTTTCACAAATAATCGAAGTCATAAGAGTATCTCCTGCTAATTGTTTCTCATTTATCCACACCAATAATAACTTCTCAACCTCTTCGAGTACTGGTGATCTCATTTTTGTCAGCATAGTTACCCCCTTTGCAACAACAGCATCCTTGATTTCCTTTTTCTTGGCCACTATGGAACATATGGTTGTGTAGGGTTTCTTATACATCCTGGCCAGTTCGGCCGCACTTGTACCACTTTCATATTGTTCAATGATGTTTTTCTTAAATTCAATCGTATTTCTCCTCTTCTTTACCACAGGCTTGGCACTAGGAGCTTTCTTTGGAGCCATGGTAGCTTATTTAGTACTTGCAAGCACTAAAATAAATGGAATATTATGAAATATTTCGCTGGAGCACGTGAGGGGATCTTCGCTCACTGGTAAACAATGCCAGACTGGCTGCTGCCCCGGCTCACGCCGTGGGTACACGTCCCGGACGAACTACTACTCGCGAGCCAACCTATGAAAAGCGAGTCCATGTTTATACGAAAATACCCCTATGATTTCCGAAATCTATGATTGCCGAGAACTATGAAAAGCGAGGGACCACTGTACAACCAAAACAGTCAAACGTTTAATGAATGTATTGTATATGTATTTCATCACTATGGGGTGCTTTAATTAAATGTCACAGTATATAGTATATTATGTGTGGGTGGGGTGGGCTGACCTGGCTGGCTACCAAACTTTCCAAACCTGACTTCCTACAAATAAACCTCACCTCTCACCCTACATTAACACTACAAATATTTTAATGTAATTAATGGGTGTACTGTGTGTGTATTTTACTTTTTATTGCTTTTTAATGCCTAGTTCTATTGCTAACTTAATATATGTTCATGTGAACTTGTTACCTGGCATTTATATGCATTTGTAAGTGGGTAAAAGGGCATTCTGCTTTCTGGCGATATTTGCTTTCCAGCAGTATCCTGGAACCTAACCTCCCGTATAAATGGGGCACTACTGTATATGTATCTGTTTGTAGAGGCAGAGAGGGAGAGAGGGGGGAGAGAGGGGGGAGAGAGGGGGGAGAGAGGGAAGAGAGAGGGGGAAGAGAGGGGGGGAAGAGGGAGAGGGGAAGAGAGAGGGGGGAAGAGAGAGGTGTGAAGAGAGAGGGGGGAGAGAGAGAGGGAAGAGAGAGGGGGAAGAGAGAGGGGAAGAGAGAGGGGGGAAGAGAGAGGGGGGAAGAGAGAGGGGGGAAGAAAGAGGGGGGAAAGAAAGGGAAGAGAGAGGGGGAAAAGAGGGGAGGGGAGAGGGAGAGAGAGAGGGGGAAGAGAGAAGGGGGGGAAAGAGAGAAAGGGGGGAAGAGAAAGGGGAAGAGGAAGGGGGGAGAGAGGGGGGAGAGAGAGAGAGAGGGGGAGGAGAGAAGGGGGGAGAGAGAAGGGGGAGAGAGGGGGGGGGGGGAGAGAAGTGGGGGAGAGAGAAGGGGGAGAGAGAAGGGGGGGGGGAGAGAAGGGGGAGAGAGAAGTGGGGAGAGAGTGGGGGAGAGAGGGGGAGAGAGACGGGTGGAGAGAAGGGGGAGAGAGAAGGGGGGGGAGAGAGGGGGGAGAGGAAGGGGGGGAGAGAAGGGGGGAGAGGAAAGGGGGGAGAGAGAGGGGGGGGAGAGAAGGGGGGAGAGGAAGGGGGGAGAGAGAAGGGGGGAGAGAGAAGGGGGGAGAGAAGGGGGGGAGAGAGGGGGGGAGAGAGAGGGGGGGGAGAGAGAAGGGGGGGAGATGAGAGGGGGGAGAGAGAATGGGGTGAGAGAGAAGGGCGGGAGGCGAAGGGGGGAGACGAGAAGGCGGGAGAAAAGGGGGAGAGAAGGGGGGAGAGAGAAGGGGGGGAGGAGGGGGGGGGAGAGGGGGGGGGGGGAAGGCGAAGGGGGAAAGGGGGTTTTGGGGGAGAGAAAGGGGAGGAAGTTGATGAGAGGGGAGGAGGTGGGGGAGTGGGGGGAGAGGGGGGGGGGAGATGGGGGAGAGAGGGGGAGGGGGAGGGGGGGGTGGGGGGGGGTAAAGGGGGTGGGGGGGGAGGAGAGGGGGGGGAGGGGGGAGAGAGAGGGGGGAGAAAGGGGAGAGGGGGAGAGGGAGAGGGGGGAGAGGGAGAGGGGGGGATGAGGAGAGGGGGGATGTGGGAGAGGGGGAGAGAGGGGGGAGAGGGGGGGAGAGGGGGGGGTGAGGGGGGGAGAGGGGGTGGGGAGAGGGGGGGAGAGAGGGCGGGAGAGAGAGAGGGGGAGAGAAAGAGAGGGGAGGAAGAGATGTGAGCGATGTATTAGAATAGTGACATGTGCTGATCTATGGAATGACAGCTATTGAATAATGATGGTGACTGGGTTGTGTTGTCCCTGTCACACTACATCTGTGGAAGAAAAATGTGGTTAAAAATAATTCTAAAGAGATGAATAAACAACTTACCAGATTTTTACAAGTTTTGGATAAAGACTCAACAACTTCATCAATTACACGGTCTGACACAGTTGATGCAATTGCTAAATTGACTTCATTGACCTTATTCAAAATAACTGATCCTGCTTGTTCCACGATGGCCGACTCCACAAGATCATAGGAGAGCTGAAGAGTTTAGGTAATAATTAGATTTTGCATACACTCATAATATCAACTATCAATAAATTGTCATCACTATTAACAAGCATATGAAAATAGTACGTACTAGAAAAAAAAATTATTATTATAGTACAGTGGACCCCCGCATAACGATCACCTCCCAATGCGACCAATTATGTAAGTGTATTTATGTAAGTGCGTTTGTACGTGTATGTTTGGGGGTCTGAAATGGACTAATCTACTTCTCAATATTCCTTATGGGAACAAATTCGGTCAGTACTGGCACCTGAACATACTTCTGGAATGAAAAAATATCGTTAACCGGGGGTCCACTATTTTTTTACATAAATGTCAAAGACGATATTTAATGTCTAATAATAATGCAGAACAGTGACACTGTCAAACTTACAGTGTATACTGATCTAACAATTTATAATTAATAATTTGTAGCAACAAAAGCAGAGGTGAGCCTTGAGTGTGTCATCTCTGGTGGTAAGTTAATTGTTTAGATTTCCAGTGTTGCTAGCATACTTGCCATAACTGACCACCACACAATACTTGCCATAACTGACCACCACACAATACTTGCCATAACTGAGCACCACACATACTTGCCATAACTGACCACCACACAATACTTGCCGTAACTGACCACCACACAATACTTGCCGTAAACTGACCACCACACAATACTTGCCATAACTGAGCACCACACAATACTTGCCATAACTGACCACCACACAATACTTGCCATAACTGAGCACCACACAATACTTGCCATAACTGACCACCACACAATACTTGCCATAACTGAGCACCACACAATACTTGCCGTAACTGAGCACCACACAATACTTGCCGTAACTGACCACCACACAATACTTGCCATAACTGAGCACCACACAATACTTGCCGTAACTGACCACCACACAATACTTGCCATAACTGAGCACCACACAATACTTGCCGTAACTGAGCACCACACAATACTTGCCATAACTGAGCACCACACATACTTGCCATAACTGACCACCACACAATACTTGCCATAACTGACCACCACACAATACTTGCCATAACTGACCACCACACAATACTTGCCATAACTGACCACCACACAATACTTGCCATAACTGACCACCACACAATACTTGCCATAACTGACCACCACACAATACTTGCCATAACTGACCACCACACAATACTTGCCGTAACTGAGCACCACACAATACTTGCCATAACTGAGCACCACACAATACTTGCCATAACTGAGCACCACACAATATTGCCATAACTGAGCACCACACAATACTTGCCATAAATGACACCACACAATACTTGCGTAACTGAGCACCACACAATACTTGCCATAACTGAGCACCACACAATACTTGCCATAACTGACCACCACAATACTTGCCATAACTGACCACCACACAATACTTGCCATAACTGAGCACCACACAATACTTGCCGTAACTGAGCACCACACAATACTTGCCATAACTGAGCACCACACAATACTTGCCATAACTGAGCACCACACAATACTTGCCATAACTGAGCACCACACAATACTTGCCATAACTGAGCACCACACAATACTTGCCATAACTGAGCACCACACAATACTTGCCATAACTGAGCACCACACAATACTTGCCATAACTGAGCACCACACAATACTTGCCATAACTGAGCACCACACAATACTTGCCATAACTGAGCACCACACAATACTTGCCATAACTGAGCACCACACAATACTTGCCATAACTGAGCACCACACAATACTTGCCATAACTGAGCACCACACAATACTTGCCATAACTGAGCACCACACAATACTTGCCATAACTGAGCACCACATAACACTGATAACTGAGCACCACATAACACTGATAACTGAGCACCACACAACACTGATAACTGAGCACCACACAATACTGTGATAAATGAGCACCACACAATACTGTGATAACTGAGCATCACACAACACTGATTGCTGAGCACCACACAACACTGATAACTGAGCACCACACAATACTGTGATAACTGAGCACCACAAAACACTGTGATAACTAAGCACCACACAATACTGTGATAACTGAGCACCACACAATACTGTGATAACTGAGCACCACACAACACTGTGATAACTGAGCACCACACAACACTGTGATAACTGAGCACCACACAACACTGTGATAACTGAGCACCACACAATACTGTGATAACTGAGCACCACACAATACTGTGATAACTGAGCACCACACAACACTGGTAACTGAGCACCACACAACATTGTGGTAACTGAGCACCACACAACACTGTGGTAACTGAGCACCACACAACACTGTGGTAACTGAGCACCACAAAACACTGTGGTAACTGAGCACGGGAGAAGACTGAAGTGTGAAGAGTGGTGAGCAGCAGGTGGGAGTCACTACAACACACTTGTTTTAATACACTGACCAATAAACACGAGATATATTTCTACACAACATGGAATGTATACTACACAACATAATATATATTACTACACAACATGAAATATATTGCTACACATGAGATATATTACTATACAACATGAGATATATTACTACACAACATGAGATATATTACTACACAACATGAGATATACAGTGGACCCTCGCATAACGCTATTAATCCATTCCTGAGAGTTCAATGTTAGGCGAAATTATCGTTAGGCGAATTAATTTTACCCATAAGAAATAATGGAAATCAAATTAATCCGCATAAGACACCCAAAAGTATGGAAAAAAATTTTTTTTACCACATGAAATATTAATTTTAACACACACAAACTGAAGAAGACATGCACAGTTACATGACATTTACCTTTATTGAAGATCTGGTGATGATTGATGGGATGGGAGGAGGAGTGTGTTGATGGTCTTAGTGATTAGAAGGGGAATCCCCTTCCATTAGGACTTGAGGTGTCAAGTCCTTTTCTGGGGTTACTTCCCTTCTTTTAATGCCACTAGGACCAGCTTCAAAGTCACTGGACTTCTGTCGCACAACATATCTGTCCATAGAGGCCTGTACCTCTCGTTCCTTTATGACTTTCCTAAAGTGTTTCACAACATTGTGAGTGTAATAGTCACCAGCATGGCTTGCAAAAGCTGTGTGAGGGTGATTTTCATCCATAAAGGTTTGCACTTTAAGCCACATTGCACATATTTCCTTAATCTTTGAAGTAGGCAACTTCTTCAATTTCTCTCTCCCCTCCTCCAAAGCCGTTTCCTCAGGTCTGGCCTCTTGCTGTTGAAGATGATCTAGCAGCTCATCAGTGGTTAGTTCTTCATTGTCCTCCACCAACTCTTCCACATCCTCCCCACTAACCTCCAACCCAAAGGACTTCCCTAATGCCACAATTGATTCCTCAACTGGCATACACTTCTCAGGGTTAGCCTCAAATCCTTCAAAATCCCTTTTGTCTTCACATTCTGGCCACAATTTCTTCCAAGCAGAGTTCAAGGTCCTCTTAGTCACTCCCTCCCAAGCCTTACCTTTAAGGTTTACACAATTCAGGATATTGAAGTGATCTCTCCAAAACTCTCAGAGTCAATCGAGTTTCTGAGGTCACTACAAAGCACCTTTCAAACAGAGCTTTAGTGTACAGTTTTTTGAAGTTTGCAATGACCTGCTGGTCCATGGGAGAGGTCCAGGAGAGGAGTGGTATTAAGAGGCAAAAACTTGACCTTAATGAAGCTCATGTCCCCACATAGTCGCTCTGCCAAGTCTGTAGGATGACCAGGGGCATTGTCTAACACCAGGAGGCACTTAAGATCTAATTTATTTTCAATTAGGTAATTTTTCACAGTGGGGGCAAATGCATGGTGTAACCAGTCATAGAAAAAGTCCCTAGTGACCCATGCCTTACTGTTTGCCCTCCACAGCACACACAAATTAGCCTTGAGGATATTCTTTTGCCTGAATGCTCTGGGAGTTTCAGAGTGATACACCAATAAAGGCTTCACTTTGCAATCACCACTAGCGTTGGCACACATTAACAGAGTAAGCCTGTCTTTCATAGGCTTATGTCCTGGGAGTGCCTTTTCCTCCTGAGTAATGTAGGTCCTGCTTGGCATTTTCTTCCAAAAGAGGCCTGTTTCGTCACAATTAAACACTTGTTCAGGTTTTAGTCCTTCACTGTCTATGTACTCCTTGAATTTGTGCACATATTTTTCAGCTGCTTTGTGGTCCGAACTGGCAGCCTCACCATGCCTTATCACACTATGTATGCCACTACGCTTCTTAAATCTCTGAAACCAACCTTTGCTGGCCTTAAATTCACTCACATCATCACTAGTTGCAGGCATTTTTCTAATTAAATCCTCATGCAACTTCCTAGCCTTTTCACATATGATCGCTTGAGAGATGCTATCTCCTGCTATCTGTTTTTTGTTTATCCACACCAATAACAGTCTCTCAACATCTTCTATCACTTGCGATCTCTGTTTCAAAAACGAAGTTGCACCTTTGGCAAGAACAGCTTCCTTGATTGCCGTTTTCTTGGCCACAATAGTAGCGATGGGTGATTGGGGTTTACTATACAACCTGGCCAGCTCGGAGACATGCACTCCACTTTCATACTTAACAATGATCTCTTTCTTCATATCCATAGTAATTCTCACCCTTATTCCTGTAGGGTTGGCACTAGAAGCTTTCTTGGGGCCCATGGTCACTTATTTTGCAGGTGAAATCACTAAAAACGCTGTAATAATACGAAATGTTCTGATTGTATGCTTGGATGTGACCGCGGAGGCTGGCTTGTAAACAATGCCACTGGCGGAACAAGTGAGGCTGGCTCAGGCCGCATATGGACGCGTCTTGGATGAATTGCGTTGAGTGAGTTTTTTAGCGCTAGGCGAGGCAAATTTTTTGCGTTAAAATGTATCGCTAGGCGGATTTAACGTTATGTGATGCCATCGTTAGGTGAGGGTCCACTGTATTACTACACAACATGATATATAGCAACATGATATATATTACTTAGCAACTAAGTAATGATCCACAACAACTATAGTAAGACGTATACTGTAATAAGGTCAGTGTACACACACTGGTCAGTGTGAGAGTGAACACTAGTGTATACTCACACTAGTCAGTGTGTGTACACTAGTGATGGAGCAGTCAGTAGGTTGCCCATACTGGCAAGTAACAGGAAGGAAAAGTTGAGATGGTTCCTAGCTCAGTGGTAGTGCTCTTAGCTCACAAACGAAGCATCCAGGTTTGATCCTGAGGCAACAAGACACACTGGGCATGTTTACTTACACCTCTTGTCTCTCATCACCCAGCAGTAAGTACTACATGGGTATCAGCAGACTGTGGGTGACATGATGGTGGGAAGGGGAAGGATATGGGGGAATTGGTGGTATTGAGTAATAATTTGGGGGAAGAGAGTGGAAATTTTGGGGAGGGGACTGGGAATTTGGGGAGGGGAGTGGGACAGATGAGAGGGAAGTGGTAGTCTACCTTACCCAGTGCTGAGCTTTGGAATAACCCGAAGAAAAGAACTGTTTGATTGTACAATAACTACTGATGTAAACCGAAGTTATCAGTTTACCTGAGACCTGGTAATGTTGACATTACTGACATTAACTGATGTTATTACCTGTGACTTAGCAAGGCAGGCAGCTCTGACATCATTAACCACCTTCTCCTCACTGAGCACGTTAGGGCACTTGTCTTGTGCTGAACGAACCATGCTCTCCACTGTGTCCTGAACAAACAAACAAAATTCGTAAACAACTTACATGACAAAACTGTCATCTATAACAAATACAGTAATTCATATACCAGGTTTAACAAAATAAAAATCACGAAGAGAAAACCTTCAAAGATATATAATATTATATAATAAAAACATTCTCACTCAGTACAGAATTCTTGCTCCATAAGCTGTGTGTGTCATAAGAGGCGAATAAAATGCCGAGACGAAGGGGATAGTAACCCCTTCTCCTGTACATACTACTAAATTTAAGAAGATAAACTTTCATTTTTCTTTTTGGGCCACCCTGCCTCTGTGGGATACGACCGGTTTGTTGAAAGACGATGATTATCTCTCAGTCCACAACAGGATTTGTACCCACAAACTCGGCATCAGAGTATACAGTACTTAGTCTACACATTGTGTGGACATAGTTTGTAAAAAATTGCGCCTGTTTGCGAATTGTTAAGCAATAGGATTCGAAGCCACGTCAGGGAGGCTGGCAAGGTTCCTCAAGTGACGCTCTAGACCACTCTGCCACAGATGCCTCAAAAGCTGGGCAGCCTTTTTTACAAGCCATGTTTCTCTCCCAGCCTGAGCACACCAGTGGACCTCGAGCATGGTTTCAAGCTATTTCAATCTCCACCTGTATGTTCTGAGCTTACAAGCAATTATATAAATACCTCACACAGAAACAAGCAGGTATATACAGAAAAAGATAGAGGTCAGCAGGATTTGAAACCACATCAAGGAGGCTGGCAAGGTCCCCCAAGTAACACTCTAGACCACCTGAC
>NC_069492.1:8485463-8511947 GCF_026875155.1 Cherax quadricarinatus | reverse complement strand
AATTTCACTAATTAATAATCTTCGGGTTTAATGGACTGGGAAAGATCACAAATCACTTATTTTTTAAAATCGGAATTACCCCAATAACTGCAATCAAATCTCTGTCCCCAGATTTCGCTGGGCCGACTTCAGGGGACAAAAATTACTTGGGGGGCTAAATTGGGATTCTTGACTATGGGGGTCGGGGAGGGATTTATTCCAATTTGAGGGTTTTTCAGAGCACACTTCTAGCTTCCCCGACAACTTCGTTCCAGTGGGGAAAATTAGTCTAACAAAATATCCCCAAATGATGAACAAAATTTAAAAACACCATTGTTAAAAGAGAGGCATATATAGGCAAATAAAAGGGGGGAGGGGCATTAAAAAATCAATGTATAAAATTTAGCGAAGAAATAAAAAAAGGAATAAAAAAAAGAAAAAAGGGATTATGGGGGTAAGGTTCAAGAGATTCAAAGTTTAACCCCAAAAGGACTTTCAGGAAAATAAAGTAAGATTGGGGAAAAATTTGGCCCCACTTAAAGTAATCGGTCAATCACTAACATGATAAGGATGTGTGAAATTCTAAATACCTATTTCCTCTCATTTTTAAAACCCGGGAAAAACTACGATTTCCTGAAATAGATTTTTTTAGAACGGGATGATAAAAACTATGTACATTGCAGAACTATGCAGGTCCCAGAAAATAAGAAACAAAAACCTAACAACCCCCAGGCCCTGATAAACTGTTTGCAAGGGTTTAAAAGGGAATGTAAAGAGAACTTAGCAAACCTTTGGCAAATTTTTTTTTAACAATCACACAAAGGGGCATAGGCCTGATAAGTGGAAAATGCAAATGTAAACCTATTTACAAGGCAGGTGACAGGCCCTTTGGTTTCGAACTATGCCCAAATAAGCCTTACCCCATAGTGGAAAATTTATGGGAAACAATAATTGCCAAAACAATTTGTAGCCATCTGACAGCCCCCAATTATTAATGAATCTCAACACAGTTTTACAAAGGGGGGTTCCTGTCTTTTTAAAGAATTTTCTAACTTTTTTTTCCCAAGGTTTTGAGGGGGTAGAATAGGTAAAATGATTTGTTAAACTTATAAGACTTTCGTTTGATTCCACCAAAGCTATTTAAAACTTAAGGGGGGCCCCGGAAAAAGGAGAAATTTTTTCCTGGGGAAGGCATGGCAAAAATAATAGCAAAAGTTTGCATAAATGGGGAAAAATCAAATGGGGGCACGTCACGCGGTGTTCCTCATGGGTCAGGTTGGCCCCGTTTTTTGTCACAATTTCCCTAAACGAAAAGAAGGGGAAAAAATGCAACATAGCTTTCTGATACACCAAAATAGGCCTCCTTCTTTTAAAAGAGGCATAGGCACTCCAGAGTTTTAATAGACTGATAAATGGTCGGGGGGGGCAGATGGGTTTAATATTGACAAATGCAAAGTTCAAAAATTTGGACAGGTAAAAAACCCATGCCACATAAAACTAAAAAATTTAATTTTAAATACACTGTTTGCGAAAAGAATTTAGGAGTTCTGGTTAGCAGTAATTTAAAACCAAAAAACATGCTTAGTTTCCAATAAAGCAACAAATTTCTTGGTTCAATCTAGAAGAAAAAATATAAAAGCCCCAGTTTTTTTCCCAAACTCATACAGGGACCCCCGCATAACATGGCATCGCATAGGTTTTTTTCCGAAAAAACGATTATTTTTTATGGGAAAATTTTTGCCCCGCATACCGTTAAAAACCCGCAAAACCGTTTTCCCCGTCCGAGACGCCCCAAATGTCCCTCAGCCAGCCTCACTTCCGTTTCCGCCCATTTTTTTACCACCACCTCCGGGGTAACATCCAACAACACTCGAATTTTCGTATTTTTACAGTATTTTCGGGCTTTTTCGGGAAAATAAGTGACCATGGGCCCCAAAAAGCTTCTAGGCCAACCCTACACCTCAAAGGAAGAATTACATAGAGAGAAAAAGAGAAATTGGGGATAAGATGAAAGGGAGTGCGTATAGCCGCCTAGTCAAGCTGTACAAGAAACCCCAATCAACCATCGCTACTATTGTGGGCCCCAAAAAAGACAATAAAGGAAACTGTTTTTCCCAAAGGTTCAAGGGTTTTTTTCGAAACAAAGATCGAAATTTGATGGAAGATGTTGAAGACTTTTATTGGGGTGGATAAAGAAAAACAATAGAAAGGATAGCGTCTCTCAAGCGATCATATTGAAAAGGGCTGGGAATTCATGACATTAATTAAAAAAATGCCTGCAACTAGGAAGATGTGAGTGAATTTAAAGGCCAGAAAAGGGTTGGTTTGAGAGATTTAAAAACATGGCATCCAATTTGAAAAGGGCATGGTGAGGCGCCAGTTCGGACCACAAAGCCTGAAAAATATGTGCGGAATTCAAGAGAATAGAAACTGAAGGACTAAAACCCTGAAAAAGTTTTTTTAATTGTGATGAAACAGGCCCGTTCTGGAAAAAAGGGGAAGGGGGGCCCGGACCTACTTTACTCGGAGGAAAAGCACTCCCAGGACATAACCCATAAAAGACGGGCTTCTTGTTGATGTGTCCCAATGCACGGTGATTGCAAAGTGAACCTTTTATTAGTTACACCTGAAACTCCCAGAGCGTTCAGGCAAAAAAGTCCTAAAGGATAATTTTGTGTGGCTGTGGAGGGGAAAAAGTAAGGCAGGGTCCTAGGGGAATTTTTTTATAACGTTACACCATGCTTTCCCCCAAATTTAAAAATTACCAAATGAAAAGAAATTAGAACTTTAATGCCTCCGGTGTTAGACAATGCCCCTGGTCATCCCCACAACGTTCAACGACTTTATGGGGGCATACTTTATTAAGTAAGTTTTTGCCTCCTAATACACCCCTCCGCAGCCCAGGACCACAGGGTTTTTTCCAATTTAAAAAACGTACACAAAACTCTGTTTTTAAAAGGGGCTTTGTAAAGACCTCAGAAACTCAACTGACTCTAAGAATTTTGGAGAGATCCTTAATATCCCAATTGTTAAAACCCTTTTAGGTAAGGCTTTGGGGGAAATGACAAAGAACCTTGAAACCGCTTGGAAGAAAATGGGCCAAATGTGTAACAAAAGGGGTTTTGAAGGGTTTAGGCTAACCCTGAAATCCGGCCGTTAGGGGAAACCATTGTGGGATTGGAAAGTCCTTGGGGTTTTAGGTAGTGGGGAATGTGGAAGAGTTGGTGGGGGAGGGCAATGAAAACTAAACCCCTGATGACTCTAATCAACTTTAACAGCAAAGGGCCCCACCTGAGAAATTTCTTCGGAGGGGGGGGAAAGAAATTAAGAAGTTGCCTACTTCAAAAATTAAGAAATCTGTGCAAATGGCTTGAAGTGCAAAACCTTTATGATGAAAAAACCCCCCACACAGCATTTTCAAGCCCTCTGGGATTATTACACGACAATGTTGTGAAACACTTTAGGCAAGTCAAAAGGAACAGGGACAGGGCCCCATGGAAATATCTTTTGCGAAAGAAGTCCCCGTACCTGAAGCTGCCCAGGGCATTAAAAAAAAGGGGGAATAACCCCCCGAAAAGGACTACTACCTCAATCCTAATGGAAGGGGGTTTCCCCTTTTAAACACTAACACACCTCTCCCCTCCTCCCACCCATCAATCACACCAATTCAAAAAAAGTAAGTGCATTTAATTGTCATGCCTTTTTCAGTTTTTGTGTTTAAAATTTAAAATTTCATGGGTAAAAAAAAATTTTTTTCAACTTTTGGGGGTCTTGCACGGATTAAATTTTATTTTTCCCTATTTCTTTTGGGGAAAATTGATTCCAAAAAGATTTTTTCGCATAAAATGAGCCCCTTGCACGGATTAAAATCGTTAACCGGGGCCCTGTATACCTGGTTAGGCCTCATTTAGACTATGCTGCTCAGTTTGGGCCCGTATTTCAAATGCATATAAATGCTCGGAAAAAGTACAGAGGAATTTTCAAAGATGATCCCATTTATCAGAAATCTTCCCAATGAGGATAGACTGAGGGCCCTGAATCTGCACTCTCTCGAAAGGCGTAGAATTAGGGGGGATATGATCGAGGTGTATAAATGGAAAACAGGAATAAAGGGATGTAAATAGTGTGCTGAAAATTTCCAGCCAAGACAGGACTCGCAGCAATGGTTTCAAGTTAGAAAAAATCAGATTCAGAAAGGATATAGGAAAGCACTGGGTTGGTAATAGAGTTGTGGATGAGTGGAACAAACTCCCGAGTACAGTTATTGAGGCTAAAACATTGTGTAGTTTTAAAAATAGGTTAGATAAATACATGAGTGGGTGTGGGTGGGTGTGAGTTGGACCTGACTAGCTTGTGCTGCTGGGTCTGGTGCAGTGCTCCATCCTTGAGTGGAGATGATCAGACTTTGTGGGTCATTGGGCTAATCCAGGTTGGGGGGGGTGTCATTGGTCTAATCCTGGGGGGGGGGGAGACATTGACCTGCTCCGCATAGGTCAGTAGGCCTGTTGCAGTGTTCCTTCTGTCTTATGTTCTTATGAAATAGACGACTTTCGGGCCGGACGATCACTGAGGGACCACTGTAATGGAAATCAAATTAATCCGTTCCTGACACCCCAAAGTATGAAAAAAAAAAATTTTTACCACATGAAATATTAATTTTAATACACACTAACTGAAGAGCACATGTACAATTACATGACACTTACCTTTACTGAAGATCTGGTGATGACTGATGGGATGGGAGGAGGGGAGAGTGTGGATGGTATTAATGTTTAGAAGGGGAATGCCCTTCCATTGAGGTGGCAAGTCCTTTTCTGGGGTTACTTCCCTTCTTTTAATGCCACTAGGACCAGCTTGAGAATCACTGGACCTCTGTCACACAACATATCTGTCCATAGAGGCCTGTACCTCCCGTTCCTTTATGACTTTCCTAAAGTGGTTCACAACATTGTCAGTGTAATAGTCACCAGCACGGCTTGCAATAGCTGTGTGAGGGTGATTTTCATCAAAAAAGGTTTGCACTTCAAGCCACTTTGCACACATTTCCTTAATCTTTGAAGTAGGCAACTTCCTCAATTTCTCTATCCCCTCCTCTGGAGCAGTTTCCTCAGGTCTGGCCTCTTGCTGTTGAAGATGATCTTGCAGCTCATCAGTGGTTAGTTTTTCATTGTCCTCCTCCACCAACTCTTCCACATCCTCCCCACTAATCTCCAACCCCAAGGACTTCCCCAATGCCACAATTGATTCCACAACTGGAATAGGCTTTTCAGGGTTAGCCTCAAATCATTCAAAATCCCTTTTGTCTACATATTCTGGCCACAGTTTCTTCCAAGCAGAGATCAAGGTCCTCTTAGTCACTCCCTCCCAAGCCTTATTTATAATGTTTACACAATTGAGGATGCTAAAGTGATCTCTCCAAAACTCTCTTAGAGTCAAATGAGTTTCTGAGGTCACTACAAAGCACCTTTCAAACATGGTTTTGTGTAGTTTTTTTTGAAGTTTGCAATGACCTGCTGGTCCATGGGCTGCAGGAGAGGAGTGGTATTAGGAGGCAAAAACTTGACCTTAAGGAACCTCATGTCCCCAGAAAGTCGCTCTGCCACGTCTGAAGGATGACAAGGAGGCACTTAAGGTCCAATTTATTTTTCAGGAGGTAATTTTTCACAGTGGGGGCAAATGCATGTTGTAACCAGTCATAGAAAAGGTCTCTAGTGACCCATGCCTTACTGTTTGCCCTCCACATCACACACAAATTAGCCTTTAAGACATTGTTTTTCCTGAACACTCATGGAGTTTCAGAGTGATACACCAATAAAGGCTTCACTTTGCAATTACCACTAGCATTAGCACACATTAACAGAGTAAGCCTGTCTTTCATAGGCTTATGTCCTGGGAGTGCCTTTTCCTCCTGAGTAATGTAGGTCCTGCTTGGCATTTTCTTCCAAAACAGGCCTGTTTTGTCACAAACATTTGTTCAGGTTTCTATTCTTCACTGTCTATGTACTCCTTGAATTCGTGCACATATTTTTCAGCTGCTTTTTGGTCCGAACTGGCAGCCTCACCATGCCTTATCACACTATGTATGCCACTACGATTCTTAAATCTCTCAAAGCAACCTTTGCTGACCTTAAATTCACTCGCATCACCACTAGTTGCAGGCATTTTTCTAATTAAATCGTCATGCAACTTCCTAGCCTTTTCACGTATGATCGCTTGCGAGATGCTATCTCCTGCTATCTGTTTTTCATTTATCCACACCAATAACAGTCTCTCAACATCTTCTATCACTTGCGATCTCTGTTTCGAAAACAAAGTTGCACCTTTGGCAAGAACTGCTTCCTTGATTGCCATTTTCTTGGCCACAATATAGCGATGGTTGACTGGGGTTTTGTGTACAACCGGGCCAGCTCGGAGACACGTACTCCACTTTCATACTTAGCAATGATCTCTTTCTTCATATCCATAGTAATTCCCACCCTTTTTGCTGTAGGATTGGCACTAGAAGCTTTCTTGGGGCCCATGGTGACTTATTTTGCAGGTGCAATCACTAAAAACGCTGTGATATGAAATGTTCCGAATGTATGCTTGGATGCGACCGCGGTGGCTGGCTTGTAAACACTGGCACCCACGGAACAAGTGAGGCGGGCTCACGCCGCACGTGGACACGTCTTGAATGAATCGCGTTGAGTGAGTTTTTTAGCGCTAGCCGAGGCAAAATTTTTGCATTAAAATGTATCGCTAGGCAGATTTAACGTTATGTGATGTGTTCGTTAGGCGATGGCCCACTGTATATTGAAATACAGTGGTACCCCAAGTTTCGTACAGCTCCCAACTCAAACAATTATGTAGGTGTATTATTGTAAAAGCTTTTCTAAGTGTATTTTTGGGGTCTGAAAAGGACTAATCTAATTTATATTATTCCTTATGGGAACAAATTCGTTTGGTAACGGACTCGAACAGCCTTCTGGAATGAATTTTGTACGAAACTCGGGGTACCACTGTAGTTTGTCCTGCTGCTGAAACAGATTAATGGCATTTCAATTAATTTAAATGAGGAAAATCGATTTGATATACGAGCAAATTGAGTTACGAGCTAGGTCACGGAATGGATACAACTCATAAGTCAAGGTTCCACTGTCTTTATCTAACCTATTTTTAAAAATACATAACATCATAGCTTCTATGACAACACTCGGGAGTTTGTTCCACTCATCCATAACTCTATTACCAAAGCAATGCTTTCTTATATCCTTTGTGAATCTGAATTTTTCCAACTTAAAGCCATTGCTGCAAGTCCTGTCTAGGCTAGATATTTTTAGCACATTATTTACATCTTTTATTAATTCCAAATTTCCATTTATACGCCTCAACCATATCCCCCCTAATTCTATGCCTTTCTAGAGAGTGCAGATTCAGGGCCCTCAGTCTAACCTCATAGGGAAGATTTCTGATACATGGGATCAACTTTGTCATCCTCCTTTGTATGTTTTCCAGTGCATTTATATCCATTCTGTAATACGGTGACCAGAACTGTGCAGCATAATCTAAACGAGGCCTAACTTCTATTATTTATACTTCCTGATATGAAGCCAAGGATTCTGTTAGCTTTATTGCAAATATTATGCACTGTTGTCTTGATTTCAGATTACTGATAACCAGAACTCCTAAATCCTTTTTGCAATCAGTAATATTAAGATCTACATTATTTAGTTTATATGTGCCATGGCTATTTTCCTGTCCAACTTTTAGAACTCTGCATTTGTCTATATTAAACTGCATCTGTCACTTCTCTGACCACTGCATCAGTCTTTTCAAATCACCCTATAGTGTTCTAATGTTCTCATTAGAATGAACTGGACTGCTTATTTTGGTATCATCAGCAAATTTGCTTATGTCACTATTTATTCCCTCATCTATGTCGTTTACGTAAATTGTGAACAACGGGCCCAACACTGACCCCTGAGGAACACCGCTTGTGATGTGCCCCCATTCTGAGTTCTCCTCATTTATGCAAACTCTTTGCTGCCTATTTGTCAACCATGCCTCTACCCAGGAAAAAAATTTTCCTCCTATTCCGTGTGCCTTAAGTTTCCTCAATAGCCTCTGATGTGGAACTCTATCTAAAGCCTTATTGAAGTCCATATACACAATATCATATTCAATACCATGATCTACCTCCTCAAATACCTTAGTAAAAAAAAGTTAGTAATGCGTAAGATAGGAATGCCCGTGTAAAACTGTGCTGAGATTCATTAATCAATTTATGCTTTTCAGGATGGCTATGAATTGTCTTGGCATTTAGTGATTCCATAAGTTTTTCCACCATGGAGGTAAGGCTTTTTGGTCTATAGTAAGCTAAGGGCCTGTCACCTCCCTTGTAAACAGGTATTACATTTGCCATTTTCCACTAGTCTGGTACTATGCCAGTTTGTAGTGATATATTGAAAAGATTAGCTTGAGCGCAAGTGTTTTAGATCAGAATGAGTGAAGACAGGTAGCTTTTAGGTTTTGATGTACTATAGAAGTGTGAACAAAGTAACATTTATGAAGGGATTCAGGACAACCAGTTGGCAGGATCTGAATCCAAGAGGTAGGAAGTACAATGCCTGCCCTTGAAAAGAAGTTGGGGTGGTTGGTACAATGCAATGTCTGCACACTCCTGGCAAGACAGCTACTGAATGAAAGATACTGAATGTACATAACCTGTATTACCTGTTAATGGTTTTAAGGCTCAAATCCTCTATTGCTCAGTCTCAGACCAGGTATGCTAAATTGCAAAGGAAATATTACAAGAACAACTATCAAGAAACATACAGGAAAGCAACCATAAATGTATTGTAAGCATAAACAGAAGTTTGTAAAATTTTTATGGTCGTGAAATAGGAGAAAAAATCAGCAATTCAGATGTAGTGCAAAACATTTACCAGGCTTCTGTTTTACACTCAAGACAGGGCAGTAGCACTTACATGGATGGCTGCTGTTTACCCACATTTCTTTATACATATGAACAAGGCTTCAAAATAGACGTACAGAAAAACGAGGCTCTTACATTAACAATCTTTGTCAGAGGCAATAAACTGAATGCATAATTTACATAACAAACATCCTCCGTAACTACATTTATTCTTATTTAAAACAATGGAATTTTGGAATCTGCATTCCTTTGGCATTCACATCATAAATTAAAAATATTTGAAAATTTTAAAGCAAAATATAAAAGGCAGAATTACTCAACACTATAAAATAAAGAATTGAATAGAAGATAATGATTATCTGATGATCAATGATATATCTGATGGTAACCTGTTCTTTAATTAAGGTAGCAAATTTTGCACAAATGGTCCTTCATGCATTTGAGAGAGACTGAAGTGCCTTTAACATTTTGATACTTGTTAATTTCAGTTAGGTTAAGATGGAAAAAAAAAAAAAAAAGTTGCTTATGCCTGGCAGTGTGGGGCACACTGACATTTCGAGCATGAATATTTTTACAAACTGTAAATAAATTGAAAAGGATGGGTTGGATAATAATTATTGCAGAAGTTGATACAAACCTGTTCTCTGAGTCAGGAGAGATAAGAGGTGTGGTTGGTGTCGAGGAGCCTGGTCTGAAGAATGTATCAACGCCCTCAGAAATGTCATGGTCTTCTTCGACTAGATCTGCACGACCCATGGGTCGCGTTGGTGCCCGAGTCTTGACTCTTCGTGGTCGGGCTTTACCAAGGTGCTGAAGCTGACCACAACTGCTTGGTAATTCAGAAACACTATCCAGTGATTCAGCTGTAATATAAGAATGAAGCATTATTTGATATGATTACCATTTATTGCAAACAGACTTTCTTCTTTATTTCTTAGAGAGAAACTTAAAACTCTTGAAAGCAAAAACATAAGATAATCTAAAAAAAAAAAAATAAAACAATTTCTAGAGGCAACTTAAAACAATAAATATAAACTTTTTTGCACAACTGATAAGTCAAATACCAAATTAATTTCAAAATTTTCACTTATGAAATGCTAAAATCCTGTCACTGAAGGATCCCTGCAGTGCAGTTAAGCTAAGACAATCCATAAAACCAGAATGCAATATAAAAGATAAGCATACCCTTTTCCTTGGGAGAGTCAATTACTGATTGGATGGTTGAAACAGATTCACTCCTGTCTACATCAGTCCAGCCAATTAGGTCTCCTGAAAACACACTGCATGCATAATCAACCCAACACCAGATGTAAACCAGTTTTAAGGTATCAGCAAACCTAGTTTCACTAAGATGTCTGCCTTACATGCAAAATTAAGCCATTGCTCCTACCTCTCGTCTACAATTTCAGAAGCAAAAGAATACAAGCCATTATATTGGAACATCTCCATGACAAGTGCATCTATTCTAGGTAAACGTAGATATCATCCAAACAAAATACATAGTCAAATGTATGGACCTGATGACCATACATTCTACTTCATTGAGTTTTACCTGAAAAACTAATACCAATATGTGACCATCAATAACACTTACTCTATTTTTCCTCGATATCAATGACCTACCAATATACAACAGTGGTATTTGCAGATGACTTTATCTCTCCTCTTCAATTCAAACATGACTCACCTAAACAATACAGTAAAAACTCAAATTCAACTCCCCCCTCAACACACACACCCATGCTCACACAATGGGACCCGACAAAATGCTGCCATGGATTCTGCAAGAGGGAGTAGATGCACTTTTTAACCATTAGCTAGGATTGTTGTGGATATAGGACAGTTGCTAGAAAGCCAGAAGACTGTGACTGGAGTCTATGAATTTAAGGGCAGACAGACATAAATGTTGAACTACAGAACAGTTTCTCTGACATGCATACTGTGCTAAGTAACAGAGATGAAAGTAGCAGAACACTTGGAGAGAACTAATTTCATAAACAATAACCGGCACAGGTTCAGAGATGGCAAATTTTATTTTGCCAAAACTATTGGAGCTCTATGACAAAGCATCAGATGTGGCATAGGAGAGAGGAATGAGTGGACTGAATTTTCTTTAACTAAGAAGGAATATAATCATGAATTCCACAAGAGGCTGTGGCAAAAACTCAAGGAGCAGGCAGAAATAACAGAATATACTACTGTGGATCAAACAGTACCTCATCTATGTCGTTTATGTATTCCCTCATCTACATAAACGACAAAGATGAGGGAATAAATAGCGACATAAGCAAATTTGCTGATGACACCAAAATAGGCCGTCCAATTCATTCTAATGAGGACACTAGAGCACTCCAGGATGATTTGAATAAACTGATGCAATGGTCGGAGAAGTGGCAGATGCAGTTTAAAATTGACAAATGCAAAGTTCTACATGTTGGACAGGTAAATAACCATGCCTCATATAAACTAAATAATGTACATCTTAATACTACTGATTGCGAAAAGGATTTAGGAGTTCTGGTTAGCAGTAAACTAACACCATGACAGCAGTGCATTAGTGTTTGCAATAAAGCTAACAGATTTCTTGGCTTCATATCTAGAAGTATAAATAATAGAAGTCCTCAGGCTGTTCTTCAACTCTATATATCCTTGCTTAGGCCTCATTTAAACTATGCTGCTCAGTTCTGGTCACCGTATTACAGAATGGATATAAATGCTGTGGAAAACGTACAGAGGAGGATGACAAAGATGATCCCATGTATCAGAAATCTTCCCTACGAGGATAGACTGAGGGCCCTGAATCTGCACTCTCTCGAAAGGCGTAGAATTTGGGGGGAGGATATGATCGAGGTGTATAAATGGAAAACAGGAATAAATAAAGGGGATGTAAATAGCGTGCTGAAAATTTCCAGCCAAGACAGGACTCGCAGCAATGGTTTCAAGATGGAAAAATTCAGATTCAGGAAGGATATAGGAAAGCACTGGTTTGGTAATAGAGTTGTGGATGAGTGGAACAAACTCCCGAGTACAGTTATTGAGGCTAAAACGTTGTGTAGTTTTAAAAATAGGTTAGATAAATACATGAGTGGGTGTGGGTGGGTGTGAGTTGGACCTGACTAGCTTGTGCTGCTGGGTCTGGTGCCATGCTCCTTCCTTGAGCTGAGGTGACCAGACTGGGTGGGTCATCGGGTTAATCGCCAAAGGGGGGGGAGGGTTCCTGCTCTGCCTGGGTCAGTAGGCCTGTTGCAGTGTTCCTTCTTTCTTATGTTCTTACCAAAAGGCAACAAAATGTTATTTTAGAGGAAGAGACTTAAGAATGGGAAAGAGTAACTAGCAAGGTTCCACTAGGATTGGTATTGTTTCTGGCTTATATGAATGACATTCCAGATGGGAATAAAGTAGATCTTCACGGGTATGTGGAACAGAAATCTTTCTCTGTAAGCCATGCGTGTCGTAAGAGGGTGCTTTACACTACAGTTTTTAAACTACAACATTAACACCCCTCCTTCAGAGTGCAGGCACTGTACTTCCCATCTCCAGGACTCAAGTCCGGCTTGCCGGATCCCTGAATCCCTTCATAAATGTTACTTTGCTCACATTCCAACAGCACGTCAAGTATTAACCCTTTGACTGTCGAAGGGCCAAATCCTGAAGTTGCTTCTGGTGTCGCAAAATATTCGAAAAAAAAAAAATTATTTTTTCTTATGAAATGATAGAGAATCTTTTCCCGATTGTAAAGACACCAAAAAAACGAAATTTGATGGAAAACTGACGGAATTACGCTCTCGCGAAGTTAGCGACTTCGGCGATATTTAAAAATCGGCAATTTCGCCCACTTTGAGCCCTATTTTCGGCTAATTCCGTTATTCCAGTCAACCAAACTCATAACTATTTTTTTCAGAACTCTATTTTTTCTATCGATTGAGTACAAGAAACTGCCCATTTACCGATTTCAACTACCCAATAACATGGTCAGAAATTTGCAATTTGGCCAATTTCACGAAAATTAAAAAATACGACAATTTCGAAATAAGGTCCAGAATGAACAATGCAGACATTCCTGGCTCTAAAATAACATTTTCTTTGTTCATCAGTCATGTCTCCAGGTCCCTGTGATATTACTCTTGCTTTTTTATTTTGAAATTTTATTCAAACAAAAAATAGAAGATTTACTGTTATGCAGACTACTGCAATACTGTAATAATTGTAAAAATTACATCAACCCATTCATGACTGCGTATTAGAATGGCTATTTGGACATTTATTGGACAATGACATCATTTGTTCACTTTTGAACATCGGCAAAAATCAAACATTTCCTGTACTTTGTGCTCCATTTCCAGGTTTTTTATAGTAAAATTAATCAAAAACACCCCATTTCTATAATTAGTTTCCATTCTATCAAATGAGACCAAGAAAACGAGAAACAACCCCAAATCTAACGAAAATAGCCCCAAAAATCGGCATTTTAATTAAAAAAAAAAGGTCGGAGTTTTTTTTTTTTCATTTGCCTGCGGGTTCCAGGGTTTTTTTTTTTGTGGGCACATGACCACACAGACCCATTCCCTTTAGTGTGGGGCCCACAGCTTTCTCCCCGCCTGATTTGAACGAAAAAATTTTTTGAGTATATATAGTCAAACACGGTACCTCGCAAAGTATATATACGGCCGCGACAGTCAAAGGGTTAAAAACCATTTGTCTCCATTCACTCCTATCAAACACGGTACCTCGCAAACGTATATATACGGCCGCGACAGTCAAAGGGTTAAAAAAACCCTTTTTTCCATTCCTCCCCATAAAACGTACGCATGCCCGCTGGAAAATCCAAGCCCTCGCACACAAAACCCCCTTTACCCCTCCCTCCAAGCTTTCCTAGGCCGACCCCTACCCCGCCTTCCTTCCACTACAGACTGATACACTCTTGAAGTCATTCTGTTTCGCGCCATTCTCTCTACATGTCCGAACCACCTCAACAACCCTTCCTCAGCCCTCTGGACAACAGTTTTGGTAATCCCGCACCTCCTCCTAACTTCCAAACTACGAATTCTCTGCATTATATTCACACCACACATTGCCCTCAGACATGACATCTCCACTGCCTCCAGCCTTCTCCTCGCTGCAACATTCATCACCCACGCTTCACACCCATACAAGAGCGTTGGTAAAACTATACTCTCATACATTCCATTCTTTGCCTCCAAGGACAAAGTTCTTTGTCTCCACAGACTCCTAAGTGCACCACTCACTCTTTTTCCCTCATCAATTCTATGACTCACTCTTTTTCCCTCATCAATTCTATGATTCACCTCATCTTTCATAGACCCATCCGCTGACACGTCCACTCCCAAATATCTGAATACGTTCACCTCCTCCATACTCTCTCCCTCCAATCTGATATCCAATCTTTCATCACCTAATCTTTTTGTTATCCTCATAACCTTACTCTTTCCTGTATTCACCTTTAATTTTCTTCTTTTGCACACCCTACCAAATTCATCCACCAATCTCTGCAACTTCTCTTCAGAATCTCCCAAGAGCACAGTGTCATCAGCAAAGAGCAGCTGTGACAACTCCCACTTTGTGTGTGATTCTTTATCTTTTAACTCCACGCCTCTTGCCAAAAACCCTCGCATTTACTTCTCTTACAACCCCATCTATAAATATATTAAACAACCACGGTGACATCACACATCCTTGTCTAAGGCCTACTTTTACTGGGAAAAAATTTCCCTCTTTCCTACATACTCTAACTTGAGCCTCACTATCCTCGTAAAAACTCTTCACTGCTTTCAGTAACCTACCTCCTACACCATACACTTGCAACATCTGCCACATTGCCCCCCCTATCCACCCTGTCATACGCCTTTTCCAAATCCATAAATGCCACAAAGACCTCTTTAGCCTTATCTAAATACTGTTCACTTACGTGTTTCACTGTAAACACCTGGTCCACACACCCCCTACCTTTCCTAAAGCCTCCTTGTTCATCTGCTATCCTATTCTCCGTCTTACTCTTAATTCTTTCAATTATAACTCTACCATACACTTTACCAGGTATACTCAACAGACTTATCCCCCTATAATTTTTGCACTCTCTTTTATCCCCTTTTCCTTTATACAAAGGAACTATGCATGCTCTCTGCCAATCCCTAGGTACCTTACCCTCTTCCATACATTTATTAAATAATTGCACCAACCACTCCAAACTATATCCCCACCTGCTTTTAACATTTCTATCTTTATCCCATCAATCCCGGCTGCCTTACCCCCCTTTCATTTTACCTACTGCCTCATGAACTTCCCCCACACTCACAACTGGCTCTTCCTCACTCCTACAAGATGTTATTCCTCCTTGCCCTATACACGAAATCACAGCTTCCCTATCTTCATCAACATTTAACAATTCCTCAAAATATTCCCTCCATCTTCCCAATACCTCTAACTCTCCATTTAATAACTCTCCTCTCCTATTTTTAACTGACAAATCCATTTGTTCTCTAGGCTTTCTTAACTTGTTTATCTCACTCCAAAACTTTTCTTATTTTCAAACAAAATTTGTTGATAACATCTCACCCACTCTCTCATTTGCTCTCTTTTTACATTGCTTCACCACTCTCTTAACCTCTCTCTTTTCTCCATATACTCTTCCCTCCTTGCATCACTTCTACTTTGTAAAAACTTCTCATATGCTAACTTTTTCTCTCCTTACTACTCTCATTACATCATCATTCCACCAATCGCTCCTCTTCCCTCCTGCACCCACTTTCCTGTAACCACAAACTTCTGCTGAACACTCTAACACTACATTTTTAAACCTACCCCATGCCTCTTTGCCCCCATTGCCTATGCTCCATTAGCCCATCTATCCTCCAATAGCTGTTTATATCTTACCCTAACTGCCTCTCTTTTAGTTTATAAACCTTCACCTCTCTCTTCCCTGATGCTTCTATTCTCCTTGTATCCCATCTACCTTTTACTCTCAGTGTAGCTACAACTAGAAAGTGATCTGATATCTGTGGCCCCTCTATAAACATGTACATCCTGAAGTCTACTCAACAGTCTTTTATACTCCCAATACATAATCCAACAAACTACTGTCATTTCGCCCTACATCATATCTTGTATACTTATTTATCCTCTTTTTCTTAAAATACGTATTACCTATAACTAAACCCCTTTCTATACAAAGTTCAATCAAAGGGCTCCCATATCATTTACACCTGGCACCCCAAACTTACCTACCACACCCTCTCTAAAAGTTTCTCCTACTTTAGCATTCAGGTCCCCTACCACAATTACTCTCTCACTTGGTTCAAAGACTCCTATACATTCACTTAACATCTCCCAAAATCTCTCTCTCTCCTCTGCATTCCTCTCTTCTCCAGGTGCATACACGCTTATTATGACCCACTTCTCGCATCCAACCTTTACTTTAATCCACATAATTCTTGAATTTACACATTCATATTCTCTTTTCTCCTTCCATAACTGATCATTTAACATTACTGCTACCCCTTCCTTTGCTCTAACTCTCTCAGATACTCCAGATTTAATCCCATTTATTTCCCCCCACTGAAACTCTCCTACCCCCTTCAGCTTTGTTTCGCTTAGGGCCAGGACATCCAACTTCTTTTCATTCATAACATCAGCAATCATCTGTTTCTTGTCATCCGCACTACATCCAGCACATTTAAGCATCCCAGTTTTATAAAGTTTTTCTTCTTCTCTTTTTAGTAAATGTCTACAGGAGAAGGGGTTACTAGCCCATTGCTCCCGGCATTTTAGTCGCCTCATACGACACGCATGGCTTACGGAGGAAAGATTCTTTTCCACTTCCCCATGGACAATAGAAGAAATAAAGAAGAACAAGAGCTATTTAGAAAAAGGAGAAAAACCTAGATGTATGTATATATATATGCATGTGCGTGTCTGTGAAGTGTGACCAAAGTGTAAGTAGGAGTAGCAAGATATCCCTGTTATCTAGCGTGTTTATGAGACAGAAAAAAAAACCAGCAATCCTACCATCATGCAAAACAGTTACAGGTTTTTGTTTCACAGTCATCTGGCAGGACGGTAGTACTAGTTATAGGTATGAATCCATAAGAAGAATAATGAAGTGTTTTAAAAATCATTTGCTATCTCCCACCAAGGTAGGGTGACCCTCAAACAATGAGTTTTTATCTTGTAAGAAGTGTACAGACATTAATTCATATGAGCCTGCAAACTTCAACATCCTTACACTCCTTCAGAATGCAGACACTCGACTTTTCACTTCTGGGACTAAAGTCCAGTCTATGTTGATAATCTTACTTATATTAAGTAAAAAAAAAGCTAACTTATGAATTCACTTACAGGAAAAATAAGTAGCTGAAATGATAACACATGAAATTTTTTCCCAAGGGATACTGAATAAGGAAAAAGAAAGCATGATGAAGGGAAGTAGCAGCAGCACTTTGATGAAGGATACATGTGAAGAAATATCAATTAGAGAGAGAGGGATGAAGACTATATAGCTAGTTTTAGCATTGGAGAATTTACCAAAGTATTTGTTGCTGTCCTCTACAACCCACCACTGAGTAACAGGAGACCCAATTAGGAATATGACTGGAACAAAGCAGCAATAATAAACACAGAAAAATGTTAGAGAGCAGTTAAATCTTTTACATTAATAAAATGGAAATACTAAAAGAGCTATTCACAACATATGTTCAACCAAAACTGGAAAATGCAATAGTTGTGCAGTGTCCACTTTGTAGCAAGTCTCAAAGAAATGCTATAAAATAACTTTCAAAGACAAGAAAAAAAAAAACTAAAAAACAATGGTCCCATGAAGACTGCATTTTACCCAATTCACTGTATACCCTTGTATATGTTAACACTGACTAAACAGAGGAGAATAACAAGGGAGAGTTTCAGAAAGGTCAATAAGAAGTAAAAGATTTGAAAAATTAGAAAAACTTTTATTTCCACAAGATACAGTACAGTTTTTTAGACAATTGGACGACACTTGAAAGTACCCACGAAATGCCCCCAGTTACGCCGAGTATTTCAGGCAAGAAAAAACTCAAGACTAATAGAACATAAGACATAATAAATATTGCACCTAAGTGTAAGAGACATTAATTCCAGTGAAGATAACAAACATACACCCATGAGAGTAGATTAAAATTGTAACATAGTACATGATAATAAGAAAAAAATAGTTTAAAATCCAGCCAAATCAAATGTTATCTCAGATACTTTTTTTTTTTTAACATTAGGCAACATGTAATAAAATAATTATAGACAATGATTAATTTAAGTGACAACGCTCTGTACAAAACACAAACTAATGATCATATGGGAAAGACAATGCAAAACAGTTAAGGGTATTTACAAAAAAGAGACTGGTTAAGTGATTTGATTTTAGTACAAGGAACACAATGCTTGCTGCTTTAGTTTAGTTTAAATTGAGTAAAATTGTTATGATCTTTCAGCTCACCTCTTAAGTTACTCCCTATCTGTGGACCTTTAATTTGAGTAGAATTTCTGTAGATGTTCAATCAAATATGAGTGATATAAAATAGGCATTTGTTTCTGGTGTGATGCTTGTGTGTTGTGTCACAAATCTCTAGACATTGCCTGAGTTCAGTGTCAGCATTACACTGCACTGCTTTTAACATGTGACTTGGACAGTAGTATTTATGAATTGGATTTATATTTGATACATTTAGTTATTTGAATAAGGGCATAGTGTGTTGCCTCTTCGTAGAGTATGAGTTATAAATGGTTTGAGATGAGCAGCTGAAGTGGAACCCAGGCATAGACCCATATGTGAAGTATGAGTAGATGAAAGAAAAAAAGCATTAGGAATGCAGTTGAGGACCATAATGATGGATTTTGGATAGTATCCATACCATCAAAAATCACGAAAACCGAAATAATTTTCCCCATAAGAAATAATGTAAATCCAATTAATCCGTTCCACAAACCCAAAAGTATTAACAAAATAAATTTTTTAGAGATTAAATATAGATTTACATACAGAAAACAAGGACAAATCAATATAAAGCAGTAATAAAATGTATAAATGAACATTTAACATCACACTTAGGGGAGGAGGGGATAGGGAGGACTGACAATTATTTGGAAGGGGAATCCCCTTCCATAAAGACTTCAGGTACCAAGTGCTTATATGGGGTTACTTCCCTTCTTTGTTTTTAAATGGCACTAGGACCAGCTTGAGAGTCACTGGACCCATCACACCAAAAATTTTTCCAGAGAGCTCTGTTTTTGGCATCTCCTTAGGTTTGCCTAAAATGGGACAAGGTATTGTCATTGAACATGTTGCAGACACAGCCTGCAACAGCTTTGTTAGGGTGATGTTCCTCCACAAATGTTTGCACCTCACTCCACTTTGCACAAATGTCCTTAATCACTGAAGAAGACACCTTCTTCCCTCTCTCTTCCTCCTCTGAAGCAGTTTCCTCAGCTGTGGTCTGTTGCTGTTCCAGTTGAAGGTCTTGCAGCTCTTCAGTGGTTAGCTCGTCACTGTGGTCCTCCACAAACTCTTCCACATCCTGGCCACTCACATCCAACCCCAGAACTCTATTAGGGTCAATTCAGTGTCTGAGGTCATGTCAAAGAACCTTTGAAACACTGCTTTCATGTAGAATTTTTTGAAGTTTGAAATGATCTGCTGGTCCATGGGCTAGATGAGAGGAGTGGTATTAGGGGGCAAGAACTACCCTGTGATGAAACTAAACTTCTCAAACAATTGATCATCTAAGTCTGGAGGATGAGCAGGAGCATTGTCCATTAACAGAAGGCACTTGAGTGGCAATTTATTTTCCAGAAGGTATTTCTTCACACTTGGGCCAAAAACTTCATTGAACCAATCAAGGAAAATTTGCCTTGTGACCCATGACTTATTGTTAGCCTTCCACATCACATACACAATTTAGTCTTGATGACATTGTTTTTCTTGAACACTCTGGGATTTTCAGAGTGATACACCAGTAAAGGCTTCACTTTGAAATCCCCGCTAGAATTACCACAGAACAAGACAGTCAGCCTGTCTTTCAAACGCTTGTGTCCTGGCAGTGCCTTTTCTTCCTGCGTGATGTAGTTCCTCTTTGGCACTTTCTTCCAAAAGATGCCTGTTTCTTCACAAATGAACACTTGTTGGGGGACAAATCCTTCAGCCTCTACATACTCCTTGAATTCATGCACAAATTTTTCACCTGCACATTTGTCTGAACTTGCATCCTCACCATGCCTTATAACACTGTGTATGCCACTACGCTTCTTGAATTTTTTGAACCAGCCTTTGCTGGCCTTAAATTCACTAACAGCAGCACTTATTCCAGGCACTTTCTTTACAAGTTCCCCATGTAACTGCCCTGCCTTTTAGCAAATTATCCACTGCACAACACTATCTCCTGCTAACTGTTTCTGGTTGAGCAACACCAACAACAATTTCTCCACATCTTTGATTGTCTGTGATCTCTGTTTTGATAGCATATTTACCCCTTTTGCAACATCAGCTTCCTTGATTTCTTTTTTCTTCTCCACGATGGAACCAATTGTTGATGCGGCTTTCCGTACATCCTGGCAAGGTCCGCCACACGTACGCCACTTTCATATTTTTCTACGAGTTGTTTCTTGAATTCTATCATGTTTCTCACTTTCTTTAGCAAAGGGTTGGCACTAGGAGCTTCCTTTGGGCCCATGGTGGCTTATTTAGCAGTCACACACAATAAACAAGCACAAAAAACAATGTATTATTATGAAATGCTTCTTGTGACCTCGCAGGGTAATGTTCACTTGCTGAGAAACAATGCTACACTGACTAAGAATGGTGTGTGGGAGGCTTTGTGTGCGCGCAGGCACCCGAACGTGTTCTGTAGACCGACAAAATCAGAGGGAATTAACAAAAACAGAGACTATATTTTGATGAAAAAAGTCGGCGATAACCGAAAATCACAAAATCAGAGGTTAACAAAAACAGAGGGTCCACTGTATCACTGATTATAAAATCTAGCTGTGGACACAGTTTATTCCCAAAAGATATATACAGCCTCTCCTCACTTGATGGAGTTCTGTTCCTAAGACCATGTCAGTAAACAAATTCATTGTTAAGCAAGGAGCATACTATAATGGTAGTGGGTTTGTGTCAACCATTTTTGATATTGTTTTAATGTCATCTTTGCACCATTTATAACATTTCTGGTATATTTTTAAATGTTTATACAGTAGTTCACTGTATAATGTAATAAACAATACATAGGAAATAAGCTCAAATATACATTATTTAGGTATGCATACTGGTCAGAGAGCTCGTTGTAATTCAGTCATCAGTAAATGAGTACACGTACATCACTAAGTGAGGAGAGTCTGTACAATATCTTTTCAACACAGTTGGTTGATATCATCCATGTGTGGATATTTTTAAGTTAATTAATTATTCTTGGTTTATTGACACAGGATCTGGACCTGATATTAAAAAAGTTGTGTTGTTAGGAAAGAGCACAGATGTCAGTTGCTGGGTGGTTCTAGCTAGGTTATGGAGAGAGATGAGAAAAAGAGCCCAGAATGCTGCCTTGGGGCACACCTGGGTTTATGAGTAAGGTTCTTAATGAGGTGTTGTATATGTTTACCACTGTTATCATTTACAAAGGTAGGATAAGAAGTGTGTAACTGTGTCTTCAAAGTCCATAGCAATTAATCCTTTCACTGCCCCTCACACAGAACTACATTACAGGTGCCAGCATTACTAATGTTGACCAACATTTTAAGCACAGCACCATCAAATATGCTGTAAACAGTAAATTTTGGCTTAAACAAGAGAGAATTGGTCTGTGCAGCGAGTGTGCACAGTATAAATAAAAATATTTCCCCCCCACAGTACATAATGGGGAAAATAAAACCTCTGACCTTGTGTTTAGTTTAAAATAGCAATTTTGTTGCATTTTCTACAATAGTTTTTATAAGTCTTACTGGCTATCAATTGATAGTATAGAAGACATACTACTGAATTAGAGATGATGTTTACTTTGGACTCAGTTTTTAAATTGAAATTTGTATAAATTTGTGTAATACTGACCAAATTATCAACTTCTGTGCAATTTACAAGATAGTTCCAACAGTTCAATGGACAGTTTCTTGTTGAATTCAGCAATAAGAACAAAATCTTCAGCCTTGAACAAAACTTATCAACATCTGGAATGCCTAACTATGGCAAGACCCTTCAAACAAAAGAAAAAATAACACCTCTTAATACAAAGGTTGAGGAAGCAGTAAAAGTGTGGAAGAACAACTTGGATAACCAGTTCAGTGACTACTTTGCACTCCAAGATGATAAAACAAAGCAAGAAAAATTATCGGATGCAGTAATAGTTAACAGTCCACTTTTTTCCCACTGATAAAAACCAAGCAAACAGTAAAGAAATTACTCTCCACATCCTAAGTGAACAAAGGTTACTGTACCAGTGACAGAAATAAAGGAAGTGAGGTTACTGCAGCATGATGAGAAAAAAAAAACTCTGACCGTGTTTTTGCTTTAAAACAGCGACTTTGCAGCGTATTTTTGTATCCTATTTATGGTTGTACGTGTATTCTAGTTTTCCTGGTCTCATTTTATAGAATGGAAGACATATTACAGAAATTGAGATGATTTTGATTGGTTTCACAATGAAAAGTACCTTGAAACTGAGCTCAAAGTAGCAGAAATATTTGATTTTTGCCAAGGTTCGAAAGTAAACAAATCATGCCACACGTCCAATACATGTCAACTGGTGTGTCTAATATTCTTTCACAAGTGTAATATTATATTGTCAAACCTGTGTCATTATAAGTGTTAGAATAATTCCTGTACCTTATATTTACTTATTTTAATCTATTATAAACTATTATTTTCGTTTTCTTTTTTCTTTTATAACTACCATTACCTACAGATTTTTAATTTAATTATCACTTCCGGTACCAAGCAATTTTAGTGTATTCAGTAAACTTTTATTCTAAATCTACAACTTTTGTCAAACTCTAATACCATAACTGTTCAATACTAAATCGTCAAATTTGTACCATATTAACCCTTTGATTGTTTCGGTCGTATATATACGTCTTATGAGACACTGTGTTTGATGTATATACACTAATAAATTCTAGCGGCTTCAAATCAAGCAGGAGAAAGCTGGTAGGCCCACATGTGAGAAAATGGCTTTGTGTGGTCAGTGTGCACCATATAAAAAAAAGTCCTGCAGCACGCAGTGCATAATGAGAAAAAAAAAAAACTCCAATTGTTTTTTAATTAAAATGCCGACTTTGTGGTCTATTTTCGTATAGTATTTATGGTTGTATTCTCGTTTTCTTGGTCTCATTTGATAGAATAAAAAACATATTACAGAAATAGAGGTGATTTTGATTAGTTTTGCTATGAAAAGAACCTTGAAATGGAGCTCAAAGTAGCAGAAATATTTGATTTTTGCCAATGTTCAAAAGTAAACAAATGATGTCATTGTCCAATAAATGTCCAACTAGCCATTCTAATATGCAGTCATGAATGGGTTGACATTATTTATACAATTACTACAATATTGCAGTAGTCTGCATAACAGTAAATCTTCTATTTTTTGTTTGAATAAAAATTCAAAATAGAAAGCAAGAGTAATATCAGAGGGGCCCGGAGATGTGACTGATGAACAAAGAAAATGTTATTTTAGAGTCAGGAATGTCTGCATTGTTCATTCTGGACACCACAGACCACTACCCTACCTTTCTTATAACCAACCTAGGTAAATTGCCCCAAGACACTACTAAAGTTACCTTCAGACTACATAACGAGACAGCAGTTAATAACTTTATAACAGCTATGATTAACATCGACTTGAATAATGAGGTAGAAACATATACAGATACTGATGAATGTATTAATAATTTTCTAAAAAGAAAAAAAAGGAAAAAACCCCACTACCTCTATAACAAGCATTGCAATAAAAAAAATTAACAGATCGCAGCTAAGAGACTGAACAATCCCTGGCTGACACCAAGCATCCTTAAATCCATTAACACAAAGGACCTATATGAAAAACAGTGCAGAATGGGTCAAATAAGAAGAGACCATTCTAAACATTACTAGTCAATCCTTACCTCCCTGATAAGAAGGTAAAAAAAAAATGTATTATGAAAACAGATTACATAACATTAAAGTTAATATGAAAAAGACCTGGAAAACCCTATCTGAAATTCTAGAAACTAAAAAGATATCCAAAAACAAAACACTCAAATTAACAAATTCAGATGAGCCCCTGCTCCCACCAATTGAAACAGTAAACAGACTCAATGTTTTCTTTTCTACCAGAGGAAAGAATCTAGCAAGCAAAATCCCAAGCTCAAACACCCATCCATCAGACTACCTCATGGGCACCTACCCATAGACACTATTCCTAGCCCCAACCAACCCAACAGAATTCTCGCTCATCAACAACACCCTTAAAAACAAGGCAGGAGACATAAATAACTTACCACCTTTTATGTACAAAAAAAAGCAACACTCTTAACAAATCCATCGAATCTTCCACTCTCCCATCAATTCTCAAAATAGCGAGGGTTACCCCGATCCACAAAGGACATGATCAAGCAGACTTGAATAACCATAGACCAATATCTAACTTACCACTGCTCTCTAAAAAACTTAGAAAAATTAATTTATAGACAGATCTATTCCTACCTCATCTCACACAACTTACTCAACCCCTGTCAGTTTAGATTCAGGACTAATTAAATCACAAATGATGCTATTATACATGTGCTAGAATTAATATACACCACTCTCGAGAAGAAAGAAGTCCCGCTGGGAATCTTCACTGATTTACGTAAAGCTTTTGATACAGTCGACCATGATTTGCTGTACATTAAATTAGCACACTATGGTATAAGATGGCACTCCCTCAACTACCTAAAGTCATACCTTAGTAACAGAAGCCAATGTGTGTACACAAATGGAGCAAACTCTTCCACACATCCAATCACAGTTGGTGTCCCACAATGACCTACCAAATGCATCACAACTACTCAAACCCATATTATTTGCAGATGACACAACATACGTCTTCTCTCACCCAAACCCAGTCATACTCGCCAACAGTGTCAATGCCAAATTACATAAAATATCTACCTGGATGATGACTAATAAACTTAGCCTCAATTCCTAGGAATCCACCTTGACAGTTGCCTCAAATTCCAGACAATTTTTTTTTTTCAACAAACCGGCCGTATCCCACCAAGGCAGGGTGGCCCAAAATGAAAAACGAAAGTTTCTCTTTTAAAATTGAGTAATTTATATGGGAGAAGGGGTTACTAGTCCCTTGCTCCCGGCATTTTAGTTGCCTCTTACAACACGCATGGCTTACGGAGGAAGAATTCTGTTCCACTTCCCCATGGAGTTAAGAGGAAATAAACAAGAACAAGAACCAGAAAGAAAATAGAAGAAAACCCAGAGGGGTGTGTGTATATATATGTTTGCACATTTATGTGTAGTGTGACCTAAGTGTAAGTAGAAGTAGCAAGGTATGCCTGAAATCTTGCATGTTTATGGGACAGAAAAAAAAGGTCACCAGCAATCCTACCATCATGTAAAACAATTACAGGCTTTCGTTTTACACTCACTTGGCAGGACGGTAGTACCTCCCTGGGCGGTTGCTGTCTACCAACCTACTACTAATAAATTCCAGACATATATACAACAAATTTCCAAGAAAATCTCTAAGCCAGTAGGCATACTATCAAAGATACAGTACTATGTTCCACAATCAGCTCTCCTTGCACTATCATTCACTCATCTACCCTTATATCACACATGGAATTTGTGCATGGTGATCAACAACATTAAATCACCCAAGACCACTAATAACCCAGCAAAAGGCTGGAGTCAGAATAATGATAAATTTCCACTCTTGGCAGCATACTCAACCAATATTCAAAAGTCTAAAATTGCTCACCATAAAGAACATCCATATTTATTCTTGTGCCTACTACAAACAAAGAGCACTACACTCAAACATAAGCCCTCCACTCAAATTTCTCATCAACCTTAACAGGACACACCTGGAGTTTACCTGGAGAGGGTTTCGAGGGTCAACACCCCCACGGCCTGGTCTGAGACCAGGCTCATGGTGGATCAGGGTCTGATCAACCAGGCTGTTATTGCTGGCCGCATGCAAGCTGACGTATGAACCACAGCCCGGTTGGTCAGGTACTGACTTTAGGTGCCTGTCCAGTGCCTTCTTGAAGACAGGCAGGGGTCCAATGGTAATCCCCCCTTATGTATGCTGGGAGGCAATTGAACAGTCCTGGGCCCCAGACACTTACTATGTTTTCTCTCAGTGTACTTGTGGCACCCCTGCTTTTCATCGGGGAAATGTTGCAGCTCCTGTTGAGTCTCTTGCTTTCACTGGGAGTGATTTTCATGTGCAGGTTTGGTACCAGTCCCTCTAGGACCTTCCAAATGTATATTATCATGTATTTCTCTCTCCTGCATTCAAGGGAATACAGATCAAGGACCTTCAACCGTTCCCATATAGTTTAGGTGCCTTATCAACTTGTTGTGCTGT
>NC_069492.1:8437786-8484963 GCF_026875155.1 Cherax quadricarinatus | reverse complement strand
GCAGCGAGTGTGCACAGTATAAATAAAAATATTTCCCCCCACATACATAATGGGGAAAATAAAACCTCTGACCTTGGTTTAGTTTAAAATAGCAATTTTGTTGCATTTTCTACAATAGTTTTTATAAGTCTTACTGGCTATCAATTGATAGTATAGAAGACATTACAACTGAATTAGAGATGATGTTTACTTTGGACTCAGTTTTTAAATTGAAATTTGTATAAATTTGTGTAATACTGACCAAATTATCAACTTCTGTGCAATTTACAAGATAGTTCCAACAGTTCAATGGACAGTTTCTTTGTTGAATTCAGCAATAAGAACAAAATCTTCAGCCTTGAACAAAACTTATCAACATCTGGAATGCCTAACTATGGCAAGACCCTTCAAACAAAAGAAAAAATAACACCTCTTAATACAAAGGTTGAGGAAGCAGTAAAAGTGTGGAAGAACAACTTGGATAAACCAGTTCAGTGACTACTTTTGCACTCCAAGATGATAAAACAAAGCAAGAAAAATTATCGGATGCAGTAATAGTTAACAGTCCACTTTTTTCCCACTGATAAAAACCAAGCAAACAGTAAAGAAATTACTCTCCACATCCTAAGTGAACAAAGGTTACTGTACCAGTGACAGAAATAAAGGAAGTGAGGTTACTGCAGCATGATGAGAAAAAAAAAACTCTGACAGTTTTTTGCTTTAAAACAGCGACTTTGCAGCGTATTTTTGTATCCTATTTATGGTTGTACGTGTATTCTAGTTTTCCTGGTCTCATTTTATAGAATGGAAGACATATACAGAAATTGAGATGATTTTTGATTGGTTTCACAATGAAAAGTCCTTGAAACTGAGCTCAAAGTAGCAGAAATATTTGATTTTTGCCAAGGTTCGAAAGTAAACAAATCATGCCACACGTCCAATACATGTCAACTGGTGTGTCTAATATCTTTCACAAGTGTAATATTATATTGTCAAACCTGTGTCATTATAAGTGTTAGAATAAATTCCTGTACCTTATATTACTTATTTTAATCTATTATAAACTATTATTTTCGTTTTCTTTTTCTTTTATAACTACCATTACCTACAGATTTTTAATTTAATTATCACTTCCGTACCAAGCAATTTTAGTGTATTCAGTAAACTTTTATTCTAAATCTACAACTTTTGTCAAACTCTAATACCATAACTGTTCAATACTAAATCGTCAAATTTGTACCATATTAACCCTTTGATTGTTTCGGTCGTATATATACGTCTTATGAGACACTGTGTTTGATGTATATACACTAATAAATTCTAGCGCTTCAAATCAAGCAGGAGAAAGCTGTAGGCCCACATGTGAGAAAATGGCTTTGTGTGGTCAGTGTGCACCATATAAAAAAAAGTCCTGCAGCACGCAGTGCATAATGAGAAAAAAAAAAAACTCCAATTGTTTTTTAATTAAAATGCCGACTTTGTGGTCTATTTTCGTATAGTATTTATGGTTGTATTCTCGTTTTCTTGGTCTCATTTGATAGAATAAAAAAACATATTACAGAAATAGAGGTGATTTTGATTAGTTTTGCTATGAAAAGAACCTGAAATGAGCTCAAAGTAGCAGAAATATTTGATTTTTGCCAATGTTCAAAAGTAAACAAATGATGTCATTGTCCAATAAATGTCCAACTAGCCATTCTAATATGCAGTCATGAATGGGTTGACATTATTTATACAATTACTACAATATTGCAGTAGTCTGCATAACAGTAAATCTTCTATTTTTTGTTTGAATAAAAATTCAAAATAGAAAGCAAGAGTAATATCAGAGGGGCCCGGAGATGTGACTGATGAACAAAGAAAATGTTATTTTAGAGTCAGGAATGTCTGCATTGTTCATTCTGGACACCACAGACCACTACCCAAACCTTTCTTATAACCAACCTAGGTAAATTGCCCCAAGACACTACTAAAGTTACCTTCAGACTACATAACGAGACAGCAGTTAATAACTTTATAACAGCTATGATTAACATCGACTTGAATAATGAGGTAGAAACATATACAGATACTGATGAATGTATTAATAATTTTCTAAAAAGAAAAAAAAGGAAAAAACCCCACTACCTCTATAAAGCATTGCAATAAAAAAATTAACAGATCGCAGCTAAGAGACTGAACAATCCCTGGCTGACACCAAGCATCCTTAAATCCATTAACACAAAGGACCTATATGAAAAACAGTGCAGAATGGGTCAAATAAGAAGAGACCATTCTAAACATTACTAGTCAATCCTTACCTCCCTGATAAGAAGGTAAAAAAAAAATGTATTATGAAAACAGATTACATAACATTAAAGTTAATATGAAAAAGACCTGGAAAACCCTATCAGAAATTCTAGAAACTAAAAAGATATCCAAAAACAAAACACTCAATTAAACAAATTCAGATGAGCCCCTGCTCCCACCAATTGAAACAGTAAACAGACTCAATGTTTTCTTTTTACTACCAGAGGAAAGAATCTAGCAAGCAAAATCCCAAGCTCAAACACCCATCCATCAGACTACCTCATGGGGACCTACCCATAGACACTATTTTCCCAGCCCCAACCAACCCAACAGAATTCTCGCTCATCAACAACACCCTTAAAAACAAGGCAGGAGACATAAATAACTTACCACCTTTATGTACAAAAAAAAGCAACACTCTTAACAAATCCATCGAATCTTCCACTCTCCCATCAATTCTCAAAATAGCGAGGGTTACCCCGATCCACAAAGGACATGATCAAGCAGACTTGAATAACCATAGACCAATATCTAACTTACCACTGCTCTCTAAAAAACTTAGAAAAATTAATTTATAGACAGATCTATTCCTACCTCATCTCACACAACTTACTCAACCCCTGTCAGTTTAGATTCAGGACTAATTAAATCACAAATGATGCTATTATACATGTGCTAGAATTAATATACCCCACTCTCGAGAAGAAAGAAGTCCCGCTGGGAATCTTCACTGATTTACTAAAGCTTTTGATACAGTCGACCATGATTTGCTGTACATTAAATTTGCACACTATGGTAAAAGATGGCCCCTCCCTCAACTACCTAAAGTCATACCTTAGAAACAGAAGCCAATGTGTGTAACACAAATGGAGCAAACTCTTCCACCATCCAATCACATTTTGGTGTCCCACAATGCCTACCAAATGCATCACAATACTCAAACCCATATTATTTGCAGATGACACAAATACGTCTTCTCTCCCCCAACCCAGTCATACTCGCCAACAGTGTCAATGCCAAATTACATAAAATATCTACCTGGATGATGACTAATAAACTTAGCCTCAATTCCTAGGAATCCACCTTGACAGTTGCCTCAAATTCCAGACAATTTTTTTTTTAAACCCAAACCCGGGCCGTATCCCACCAAGGAGGGTGGCCCAAAATGAAAAACGAAAGTTTCTCTTTAAAATTTGGGAGAAATTTTTATATGGGAGAAGGGTTACTAGCCCCTTGCTCCCGGCATTTTAGTTGCCTCTTACAACACGCATGGCTTAGGGAAAGGAAGAATTCTTTTCCCACTTCCCCATGGAGTTAAAAGAGGAAAAAAACCCAAGAACAAGAACCAGAAGAAAATAGAAGAAAACCCAGAGGGGTTTTGTGTATATATATGTTTGCACATTTATGTGTAGTGTGACCTAAGTGTAAGTAGAAGTAGCAAGGTATGCCTGAAATCTTGCATGTTTATGGGACAGAAAAAAAAAGGTCACCAGCAATCCTACCATCATGTAAAACAATTACAGGCTTTCGTTTTACACTCACTTGGCAGGACGGTAGTACCTCCCTGGGCGGTTGCTGTCTACCAACCTACTACTAATAAATTCCAGACATATATACAACAAATTTCCAAGAAAATCCTAAGCAGTAGGCATACTATCAAAGATACAGTACTATGTTCCACAATCAGCTCTCCTTGCACTATCATTCACTCATCTACCCTTATATCACACATGGAATTTGTGCATGGTGATCAACAACATTAAATCACCCAAAGACCACTAAAACCCGCAAAAGGCTGGAGTCAGAATAATGATAAATTTCCACTCTTGGCAGCATACTCAACCAATATTCAAAAGTCTAAAATTGCTCACATAAAGAACATCCATATTTATTCTTGTGCCTACTACAAACAAAGAGCACTACACTCAAACATAAGCCCTCCACTCAAATTTCTCATCAACCTTAACAGGACACACCTGGAGTTTACCTGGAGAGGGTTTCGAGGGTAAAACACCCCCCACGGCCTGGTCGAGACCAGGTCATGGGGGATCGGGGTTTCTGATCAACCAGGGTGTATTGCTGGCCGCATGCCAAAACTGACGTATGAACCACAGCCCGGTTGGTCAGGTACTGACTTTAGGTGCCTGTCCAGTGCCTTCTTGAAGACAGGCAGGGGTCCAATGGTAATCCCCCCTTATGTATGCTGGGAGGCAATTGAACAGTCCTGGGCCCCAGACACTTACTATGTTTTCTCTCAGTGTACTTGTGGCACCCCTGCTTTTCATCGGGGAAATGTTGCAGCTCCTGTTGAGTCTCTTGCTTTCACTGGGAGTGATTTTCATGTGCAGGTTTGGTACCAGTCCCTCTAGGACCTTCCAAATGTATATTATCATGTATTTCTCTCTCCTGCATTCAAGGGAATACAGATCAAGGACCTTCAACCGTTCCCAATAGTTTAGGTGCCTTATCATACTTGTGTGTGCTGTGAAAGTACTTTGTACACTCGCCAAATCTGCAATGTCGCCAGCCTTGAAGGGGGCCGTTAGTGTACAGTAGTATTCCAGCCTAAAGAGCACAAGCGATTTGAAGAGAATCATCATGGGCTTGATGTCCCTAGTTTTGAAAGTTCTCATTACCCATCCTATTATTTTCCTAGAGGATGAGGGAGATATATTGTTGTGGTCTTTGAAGGCGAGATCCTCCGACATTATCACATCCAGGACCTTCACATTACTTTTCCGCTCTATTGTATGGTTAGAATTTGTGGTATACCCTGACACACTTTTAATTTCTTCAAGTTTCCCACATCTGAGTAGTTGAAATTTCTCCTCGTTGAACTTCACATTGTTTTGAGTGGCGCATTCAAAGATTTGGTTGATGTCCGCTTGGAGTCTCGCGATGTCTTCGATGGAGGTCACTGCCATGGTGATCAGGGCGTCATCCACAAAGGAAGACACGGAGGTATGGCTTACATCTCTATGTTAGAAATAAGGATGAGGAATAGAATGGGAGTGAGTACTGTGCCTTCTGGAACAGAGCTTTTTACCATGGCTGCCTGGGACTTTACTCTGTTTACTATTACTCTGTGTTCTATTTGTGAGGAAGTTGTAAATCCATATACCAACTTTTCCCGTTATTCCTTTATCACGCGTTTTGTGTGCTATTACACCATGGTCACACTTGTCGAAAGCTTTTGCCAAGTCTGTGTATACATCTGTATTTTGTTTATCCTCTACAGCATCCAGGACCTTGTCATAGTGGTCCAGTAGCTGGGACAGGCAGGGGCAACCTGCTCTAAACCGATGTAGACCTGATGTACCCTGTGTCCACATCACACTGTGTAAAAGCTCTATGCACATAAATGACCCCAAAATATGGAATTCATTATCACTAAATACTAAAGTAACCCAGTCTGAACATCAATTTAAAACTTCTCAAAAACCACCTACTCACCCTAAACTACTCAATATTTAACCCTTTCAGGGTTGAGACCCTCAAATCTGAAGTCCCACCCTGGGTAAGAAAATTAAAAAAAAAAAAAAAAATCTTATGAAATGATAGAGTATATTCTTTTGTAAATATTATAGGCTAAATTTTTTTTTTTTTTTGCGATCAGTACTTACCAAGACATGGAGTCGTGAAGTTGACGGAAAATGAACCGCTTATGGCAACATCGCTGACTGCCGATCACTCGGTAATAATTTTTCTATTTTTTTTTCATTAATTTTTTTTTAAATAACTTTTATGGCCTGTGAGACCAATATAAGGCCTGCTTTTTATATATGTATTCACTCTTTCTATACTGCACAATAACTGCACAAATATTGTTGCCAATATATTTACAAAACATGTTTACACAAACCAACAATATAAAATGTTGTTTATTACTATTTTTCTATCATATAATATATATAATATATATATATATATATATATTATTATATATATATTATATATATATATATATATATATATATTTTTATTATATTACGTAAATGAAAGGGGGTTAAAGCAGCTGGAACTGATGGGATCATGACAGAAATGTTAAAAGCAGGGGGGGATATAGTGTTGGAGTGGTTGGTATTTTTGTTTAATAAATGTATGAAAGAGGGGGAAGGTACCTAGGGATGGGGAAGAGAGCATGTATAGTCCCTTTTATAAAGGGAAAGGGGACAAAAAGTACTGTAAAAATTATAGAGGAATAAGCTTACTGAGTATACCAGGAAAAGTGTACGGTAGGGTTATAATTGAAAGAATTAGAGGTAAGACAGAATGTAGGATTGCGGATGAGCAAGGAGGTTTTTAGAGTGGGTAGGGGATGTGTAGATCAGGTGTTTACATTGAAGCATATATGTGAACAGTATTTAGATAAAGATAGGGAAGTTTTATTGCATTTATGGATTTAGAAAAGGCATATGATAGAGTGGCTAGAGGAGCAATGTGGCAGATGTTGCAAGTATATGGAATAGGTGGTAAGTTATTAAATGCTGTAAGAGTTTTTATGAGGATAGTGAGGCTCAGGTTAGGGTGTGTAGAAGAGAGGGAAGACTACTTCCCGGTAAAAGTAGGTCTTAGACAGGGATGTGTAATGTCACCTATGGTTGTTTAATATATTTATAGATGGGGTTGTAAAGGAAGTAAATGCTAGGGTGTTGGGAGAGGGGTGGGATTAAATTATGGGGAATCAAATTCAAAATGGGAATTGACACAGTTACTTTTGCTGATGATAACTGTACTTATGGGAGATTCTAAAGAAAAATTGCAAAGGTTAGTGGATGAGTTTGGGAATGTGTGTAAAGGTAGAAAGTTGAAAGTGAACATAGAAAAGAGTAAGGTGATGAGGGTGTCAAATGATTTAGATAAAGAAAATTGGATATCAAATTGGGGAGGAGGAGTATGGAAGAAGTGAATGTTTTCAGATACTTGGGAGTTGACGTGTTGGCGGATGGATTTATGAAGGATGAGGTTAATCATAGAATTGATGAGGGAAAAAAGGTGAGTGGTGCGTTGAGGTATATGTGGAGTCAAAAAACGTTATCTATGGAGGCAAAGAAGGGAATGTATGAAAGTATAGTAGTACCAACACTCTTATATGGGTGTGAAGCTTGGGTGGTAAATGCAGCAGCGAGGAGACGGTTGGAGGCAGTGGAGATGTCCTGTTTAAGGGTAATGTGTGGTGTAAATACTATGCAGAAAATTCGGAGTGTGGAAATTAGGAGAAGGTGTGGAGTTAATAAAAGTATTAGTCAGAGGGCAGAAGAGGGGTTGTTGAGGTGGTTTGGTCATTTAGAGAGAATGGATCAAAGTAGAATGACATGGAAAGCATATAAATCTATAGGGGAAGGAGGCGGGGTAGGGGTCGTCCTCGAAAGGGTTGGAGAGAGGGGGTAAAGGAGGTTTTGTGGGTAAGGGGCTTGGACTTCCAGCAAGCGTGCGTGAGCGTGTTAGATAGGAGTGAATGGAGACAAATGGTACTTGGGACCTGACGATCTGTTGGAGTGTGAGCAGGGTAATATTTAGTGAAGGGATTCAGGGAAACCGGTTATTTTCATATAGTCGGACTTGAGTCCTGGAAATGGGAAGTACAATGCCTGCACTTTAAAGGAGGGGTTTGGGATATTGGCAGTTTGGAGGGATATGTTGTGTATCTTTATATGTGTATGCTTCTAGACTGTTGTATTCTGAGCACCTCTGCAAAAACAGTGATGGTGTGCGAGTGTGGTGGAAGTGTTGAATGATGATGGGGGTGTTTTCTTTTTGGGGATTTTCTTTCTTTTTTGGGTCACCCTGCCTCGGTGGGAGATGGCCGACTTGTTGAGAAAAAAAAAAAAAAAAAAAATATATATATATATATATATATATATATATATATATATATATATATATATATATATATATATATATATATATATATATATATATATATATATACAGTGGACCCCGGTTAACGATATTTTTTCATTCCAGAAGTATGTTCAGGTGCCAGTACTGACCGAATTTGTTCCCATAGGGAATATTGTGAAGTAGATTAGTCCATTTCAGACCCCCAAACATAACACGTACAACGCACTTACATAAATACACATACATAATTGGTTGCATTGGGAGGTTATCATTAAGCGGGGGTCCACTGTATATATATATATATATATATTATATATATATATATATATATATATATATATATATATATATATATATTATATAATTATATATATATATATATTATATATATATATATATATATATATATATATATATATATATATATATATATATATAATATATATATATATATATATACATACATACATATATACATTTTTTTTTTTTCAACAAGTCTGCCGTCTCCCACCGAGGCAGGGTGACCCAAAAAAGAAAGAAAATCCCCAAAAAGAAAATACTTTCATATCATTCAACACTTTCACCACACTCACACATTATCACTGCTTTTGCAGAGGTGCTCAGAATACAACAGTTAGAAGCATATACGTATAAAGATACACAACATATCCCTCCAAACTGCCAATATCCCAAACCCTCCTTTAAAGTGCAGGCATTGTTTTCCCATTTCCGGGACTCAACCCCGACAATATGAAAAAAACCCGGGTTTTCCCCCCCCTAAATTTCCCTTTCACAAAAAATTATTACCCTGCTCACCTCCAACACATCGTCGGGGTCCCAAGTATCATTCCTCCATTCATTTCCTTTATCAAAACACCCTCATGCACGCTTGCGGGAAGCCCAAAAGCCCCTTCCCCCAAAAAACCCCCTTTTTACCCCCTTTTCCAACCCTTTCGGGGAAAAGGACCCCTACCCTCCTTCCTTCCCCAAATAATTTATATCCCTTTCCATGCCCATTCAAAACTTTGATTTTTTCTCCTAAAAGACCAAACCATTTTCAACAACCCCTCTTCTCCCTCTGACAAATGTTTTTATTAACTCCCACCTTCCCCCAAATTTTTCCACACTCCAATTTTTCTGCATAATTTTTAACCCCACACATTCCCTTAGATAATTATATAAAATATATATTTTTTTTTTTTTTTCAACAATTTGGCCCCGTCTCCCACCGGGGCAGGGGACCCAAAAAAGAAAAAAAATCCCCAAAAAGGAAATGCTTTCATCATCTTTCCAACACTTTCCCCAATATAATATATATATATATATATATATATATATATATATATATATTTTATATATATATATTATATATATAATATAAATATATAAAATAAAATATATAAAATAAATATATAATATAAAATATATTAAATATTATATATATTTTATAAAAATTTTAAATAAAATTTTATATATATATATATATAATATTATATATATATATATATAAAAATTTAAATATTTTATATAATATTTTAAATATAAAATAATATATTTATTATAAATATATTTTTTAAATATATATATTTTAATATTTTATATATATAAAAATATATAATATATAATAAAATTGTGGGGCCGAATAGGGTAAAACGCCCAATCGGGAAGAACCAATTAAAATTAATTCCTTTCTGAAATTTTCTCTTAAAACGTTTAAAGAAAATTTTTTTTTTCATTAATTTTAAATGAAAAATTTTTAATTTTGAAACCAAAAGAATTTTAAGAAAACTTACCAAACCCTTTAATTTTTAAAAAGAGAAATTTATTTTTATCCTAACCCGAGAAAATAATTTTTTAGTTTTGGGCTTAAAAAAATTTTTAATCTAAAAAAACACAAAAATATTTTTTTTTTCCCGTTAGGTTCAAAAATGATTTTGGCAAAATTTTATTGAAATACAAAAAATTTTCCCCTTTTCCCAAATTGGAAAGAGGAACTTTCTTTTTAAACCAAGAGCTCAAGTTCTCCATTCGGCACGACTTTAATATAAATATATATATAAAAAAATATATATAAAATAAAATATATATAAAAAATTTTTAAAAATTTAAATTATATATATAAAAAAAAATAAAAATAAATATATTATAAATAAATAAAAAATAATATAAAAATATAATATAAATATATAAAATATTTTTATATATATAATAATAATATATATTTTTAAAAAATATAATATATATAAATATATAAAAATATAAAAATATATTAAAAATATTTTTAAATTTTTTATATTTAAAAATATTATTATAAAATATAAAAAAAATAAAAAAATAAGGGGGGTTTCCACCCTAGAACTGTCAGGGGAAAACCCTCATCCTAAAGAAAAGAAAAAAACCTTGCTTCGGGGAAAAATTCAGGGTTTTTCCCCCTGAAGCTGTTTGAAATTTTTCTACCACCCCCTATATTTCAATATTTTTTTTAACGAAAAAAATACTTTGGGCCAAACATTCACAAAAATAAAACAGAAAGCAAAACAACATATTTAACTCAGAGCTACATCTCGAATATTTCGCCCCACCCTCCCCGGCAGGGGGCTGCGTCCCAAAAATCCTGCAGGGTTTTCCTCTCGGGAATCGCAACACTGAGTCTCTGAAAGAAAAGCGGGTTCGCCCGGGTGGTCCTTGGTTTCTATGATGACTTTTCACCCAGCTTTTTGGGAAGGAACTTTAGAGAACACTTGCCCCATCCCCCGGGGGTCCCCCCAAACCCTATTGGAATGAAGTTATACAGGGGGAAGGTCTTCATTTTTTTCAGATCTTCGGGGTCTCCCTTGGCGGGGCCGCCCCAAACCCCCTTTCCCAAACCCCGGAGTAGGGAAAATAGGGTCTGCCAATGGGCACCACAGGTTAGTCCCACAATCTGCTTTCCATCCTTCCAGGGTATATATGGCTCCATCAGGCCCTTTTTGATTTTCCATCAACCTCTGTATTTGGGGGTTTCCCCGTTAAACTGGGCAAGGGGCCCTGGGGCGGGGTTTTCTCTTTATGATGTTTGCCCTCCTCATGTCTGGCATATTTTCCCTTCTCCCGTGTGACACAAAAGACATAAATCCTAATTGATCAGCTGTCGCCCCCGGCCCCCAAATACCCCCAAGTTTTAGTGAGGGGCGGGGCGGCTAGGCCCAAAAAGCAAACCAATCCGAATGGGCCGTGGGGCGAGACGGGTGGGCCCCGGGAGGAATTTTGGGAAAACTAATTTGGAAATCTCCTTAAATGTGGTGCCTTCAAATGCCAGGAATGACTTTGTCCTTTCCTGAAACATTGGAGAGCCCTTGTGTTGGGGGGATTTTTCCATGAAACGGTTTTCCCAGTGGGGACTGTTTTTTGCGTTTGAGAGGAGCTGGCTACTGGAGGGGTCTGTAAGGGTTCCCCCCGAATCGCTGCTTCAGTAAAACCCGGGGGCTTTAGCTTTCCCACCACGTCTCCCAAACGTTTCAGTAAATATCTTTTTGACTAATGCAACCGGAAAACCAAACACCAAGACAGAAAAACCCGGGAAGCAAAATGCGTTTTCTTAAAGGGACCCCTATACCCCCAGTCGCACTGGAGGTTGCCTGAACCCATTGCTCAAACCTCTAGGGGCCCGGTTCAGTGCCTTCTTAAAAATTGATCTCAGGGGTGCGTCAAAATTCAACGAGTTTTTGGGGTTTTAAAAAAGGGTCACACCTCAGGGAATAAATGATTCCCTTTGGGTTTGTAAGACACCTTTTAGGAATACAGAGCATCATGGGGATCAAATTGGGTTTTTTTCTCTCCTTTTCCCTTTTCCCTCAGTCATTTTAATTTGGGCCCTGAGGACAGTGTCGATGCCCCGGTACCCAGCAGTGCCCCCAAGAGGGTACTTGGGTTTGGGCGGAGTGGGAGTTCAGAAATTCCGGGGATTCTTCGCACAGCATTGATTATTTTTCCTGGTTCCTGTGGAATTTTACACTTGGAGGGATTGAGGATGAATCCCCCAAATCTTTCTCCATTTTGTTTTTTTACCATTTTTAGCCCCCACCAGGGACTCTTTGTAAACCCGCCAGGGTTTCCCCCCATCCCCGGGACCAAAAAATTGAGCCAACTGCGGGGGCTGGGAAAATTTGTTCCTTACGCCAAGCAGAAAGAAGTTGGGGGCCAAAAGGGTCACCCCTGAACACCCTCTTTATGATTTGGGAAATTTTATGTTCTCCAAAAAAAAAGAATTTGGGGTTTGCGTAGCCGGCGAAAAGAAAAGGGGAAAAAAACTGGGAACCGATACCGGGAAAAAACTGGCAAAACAGCATCTCTCTTTACCATATTAAAGGGGATTTCTAAAATCAAGTTTTTACTATGGCCTTTCCTTCTGGTAACCCGATGTAGGCCCCTTTTGGGAAAGAAACTGCAGCTTCACTGCCTTTAGAGACCCCCAAAACCCAGTTTTTTGGGGGCTGGAGTTTAATGGCAGCCCCTAGGGGAATAAAATTTTTCAAAGCTGCTTTTGGGAACAAAAACGGCGAAGGGTGTTTTTAACTGCAATGGGCCCGGGTTCCCCCCATTTCCCCCTTTTTCAAAGCACATAGCGAGGCTCCAAAAAAGAAAGGGTTTTAAATTTTTTCTTGGGGTTCGCCCAGCCAGGCAAAATGTTTTAAAGAAAAATTGTTAAAATTTGGGGAAAGAATTGATGCAGATTTTCCCGGGGTACTGGATTTACCAAACCCTTTAGGGGCTGAGGTCGAATTCCAGGTAACCTCCTGCAGGGTCCCGCAGGAAAAGACACATCACCTTTTAGACTTCCCCATTCCCGGCAAATTAATTGTTCAATGATGGGGGCTTCCTCAGGTTTTCTTGATGGGTATGGGGTCCCTGGGTTTGGGTGCTTGTCCCCTTAAAGGTTGGGCTGGTTTTCACCTTGGGGGTACAGGGTCCCCACTTTTAATTTCTTAATTTCTCCCACTGTGTTCCCAATTCTTCGATTTTTTTGCTAACCTGTGCGCAAATTTTTTTCATTTTCAGGGGACTTTTTTTTGGGTCCCACCTCTTTGATTCCTGCATGATGGGGCAGAGGGCCCAAAAGTTTCTGTTTTTGGGGAATTTGGCCCCACTGCCTGATAACTACGAGGGTTTGCAGTTTTTCCTTTCTTTTTAGGGAAATGCAAGACAAAACCCTTGCCCAACAAGAGTAGGTTGTGCCATGCTTTTGGGTGGGGCCTTGGGGTTTTAAAATTGGGGGAACCTCCCTTCAACCCCCCTTAAAAAAGGGCTGTGAATTTCCCTGCTGCATATGGGGGACCGCTTTAAAGGGGGATTGTAAATGCCAGCAGTGGATTTTTAATGCCAACAGAAGGATCCCCAAGTGACGAGGCTGCCCTTGGAACTGTCCCTCTGCTTGGGGGCTGTAGGCCCTCCTTTCTGGGGGCATAAATTTTAACCCCGCACAAACCCCTTGGTGCACAAGCGGGCCCTCCCTGTTTTCTGCTTTGAAACTCTCCACACACCTACATGTGCCCCCTTCTTTTATGTTTTGGGGGCATTTTTTCCCCCGGCTTTGTGGGTGGGTGGGGTTTACCTCTCCATACCTCAGACTATGTGGGGAACACAGCTAGGGAAAAGGCGCATGGCACATACCGCATGTGGTTTATGGTGGGGGAGGGGAGAAGGGGGGTCTCCCTCCTTTTTGGTGGGCGGTGGAGGGAAAGGGGGGAGTGGAAGATGTGTGAGGCGGGGGAGGGGACTCCTCCCCCCCCAGGAAAAAGTCCCCTATACACCACAAACTCGTGCAAAATGTTTTCTATACACCACAAGGGCCTTTCACAGCCCCCCCCAAACAAAGACACAAACCCCCATATACTACACATGCAAAGCCATGAAATTTACGTAACAAGACCAAAATACACGGGGAACCTCCATTTTTGGGGAAAACGAAACCCCAGTGTACGCGCCTGGTTTTAAAAAAACATATTTTCATTAATGTTAATGTAAAAAATTTTTTAATTTTGGGTCCAAAGGAATCCTTTGAAAACTTACCTAAACCCCCATTAAATTTCAAGAATAATTTAAATTTTTTCCCAAAACCCCAAATAAATATATTTTAGATTTTTTAAAAAAAATTTTAAAAATAAAAAAACATGGGAAAAATTTTTCCGTTTTGGTTTAGAAAAGATTTTGGCGAAATTTTGCATAAAAAAATTTTCGCTTTCCCCTAGGCAAAGATACGTTGCCATTTTTTGCCAAAATGCAAGTTTCTGCCTATTCGGCACCACACACACACACACACACACACAAAACACACACAACCCCACACACACACACCACACAAAACACACACACACACCCCACATACACACATACTCCCGGGACATACATACAGGGACAAACCCTTTCCCCCCCCCCCCAAGTGAGGAAAACAAAAGCCTGAAAATTTTTTTACATGATGGTAGGGTTTCTGGTGTCTTTTTTCTGTCCTTTATGAATACAAGAATTTCGGCTTTTCTTCACTTCTACTTACACTTAGGTCACACTACACATACATGTAAAACATTATTTATACACACTCATCTGAGTTTTTTTGATTTTATCTTAATAGTTCTTGGTCTTATTACTTTTCCTTTTTATATCCATGGGGAAGTGGAATAAGAATCTTTCCTCCGTAAGCCATGCGTGTTGTAAAAGTCAACTAAAATCCCGGGGAACAATGGGCTATTTAAACCCCTTTTCCCTTTTTAAGATTATTAAAACGAATAAGAAGAAAATTGTCAAAGTGGAAGTCTGAATGTGCAGGGATGTTTTTGCAAATGAAAAGAAATGATTGTGGATGTTATGAATGAGAAGAAACTGGATGTCCTGGCTTTAAGTGAAAAAAAGCAGAAGGGGTGGAGAGTTTTCAATGGAGGGGAAATAAATGGGATTAGGTCAGGGTTTCAAATAGAGTTAGAGCTAAAGAATGATAGCAAAAAAGTTGAAGGATAAGCTATGGCGGGAAAAGAGGGACTAAAAAGTATAAATTCAAGGATTATGTGGGAGTAAAATAAAGAATTGGATGTAAAAAGTGGGTTATAGTAAGCGTGTATGCACCTGGAGAAGAGAAAAAGTGAGGAAGAGAAAAGATTTTGGGAAATGTTGAGTGAATCGTGGGAGTTTTGAAACAAGTGTGAGAGTAATGGGGGTTGGGGATTTCAATGCTAAAGTGGGTAAAAATGTAAGGAGGGGGTAGTAGGTAAATTTTGGGGTGCCAGGGGTAAATGTAAATGGGGAGCCTTTAATTGAGCTATATGTAGAAAGAAATTTGGTAATAAGCAATACATATTTATGAAAAAGAGGATAAATAAATATACAAGGTATGATGCAGCACGTAATGAAAGTAAATTTGTTAGATTATGTATTGGTGGATAAAAGGTTGATGGGTAGGCTCCCCGGATGTACATGTTTTATAGAGGGGCAACTGATATATTGGATCATTATTTTGTTGTAGCTACAGTTAGAGTAAGAGGGAGATGGGGAAAAAAAGGAAGGTGGCAACAACAAGTAAGAGGGAGGTGAAAGTGTATAAACTAAGGGAGGAGGAAGTTCGGGCGAGATTTAAGCGACTAATGGCAGAAAGGTGCGCTAGTGAAAAGATGATATGGGGGGGTTGAAGAGGGTTGGAATAGTTTTAAAAAATGCAGTATTAGAATGTGGGGCAGAAGTTTGTGGTTACAGGAGGGTGGGGGCAGGAGGAAAGAGGAGTATTGGGGAATGAAAGAAGTAAGGGGGTGATAAAAGAGAAAAAGGTAGCTTACGAGAGGGTTTTCACAAAGCAGAAGTGTTATAAGAAAGCTGATAAAATGGAGATAAAGAAAGGTGAAGAGAGTGGTGAGGGGATGCAAAAGAGAGCAGATGAAAGAGCGGGAGAGGCACTGTCAAGAAATTTTAAGAAAATAAGAAAAAGTTTTGGAGTTAAACAAGTTAAGAAACCTAGGGAAAGTTATGGATTTGTCAGTTAAAAACAGAGTAGGGGAGTTAGTAGATGGGGAGATGGAGGTATTAGGTAGATGGCGAGAATATTTTGAGGAACTTTTAAATGTTGAGGAAGAAAGGGAGGTGGTAATTTCATGCACTGGCCAGGGAGGTATACCATCTTTTAGGAGTGAAGAAGAGCAGAATTTAAGTGTGGGGGAGGTACGTAAGGCATTACGTAGAATGAAAGGGGGTAAAGCAGCTGGAACTGATGGGATCATGACAGAAATGTTAAAAGCAGGGGGGGATATAGTGTTGGAGTGGTTGGTGCTTTTGTTTAATAAATGTATGAAAGAGGGGAAGGTACCTAGGGATTGGCAGAGAGCATGTATAGTCCCTTTATATAAAGGGAAAGGGGACAAAAGAGACTGTCAAAATTATAGAGGAATAAGTTTACTGAGTATACCAGGAAAAGTATACGGTAGAGTTATAATTGAAAGAATTAGAGGTAAGACAGAATGTAGAATTGCGGATGAGCAAGGAGGCTTCAGAGCGGGTAGGGGATGTGTAGATCAAGTGTTTACATTGAAGCATATATGTGAACAGTATTTGGATAAATGTAGGGAAGTTTTTATTGCATAAATGGATTTAGAAAAGGCATATGATAGAGTGGATAGAGGAGCAATGTGGCAGATGTTGCAAGTTTATGGAATAGGTGGTAAGTTACTAAATGCTGTAAAGAGCTTTTATGAGGATAGTGAGGCTCAGGTTAGGGTGTGTAGAAGAGAGGGAGAATACTTCCCGGTAAAAGTAGGTCTTAGACAGGGATGTGTAATGTCACCATGGTTGTTTAATATATTTATAGATGGGGTTGTAAAAGAAGTAAATGCTAGGGTGTTTGGGAGAGGGGTGGGATTAAATTATGGGGAATCAAATTCAAAATGGGAATTGACACAGTTACTTTTTGCAGATGATACTGTGCTTATGGGAGATTCTAAAGAAAAATTGCAAAGGTTAGTGGATGAGTTGAGAATGTGTGTAAAGGTAGAAAGTTGAAAGTGAACATAGAAAAGAGTAAGGTGATGAGGGTGTCAAATGATTTAGATAAAGAAAAATTGGATATAAAATTTGGGGAGTAGAGTATGGAAGAAGTGAATGTTTTCAGATACTTGGGAGTTGACGTGTCGGCGGATGGATTTATGAAGGATGAGGTTATCATAGAATTGATGAGGGAAAAAAGGTGAGTGGTGCATTGAGGTATATGTGGAGTCAAAAAATATCTATGGAGGCAAAGAAGGAAAGTATGAAAGTATAGTAGTACTAACACTCTAATATGGATGTGACGCTTGGGTGGTAAATGCAGCAGCGAGGAGACGGTTGGAGGCAGTGGAGATGTCTGTCTAAGGGCAATGTGTGGTTAAATATTGCGCAGAAAATTCGGAGTGTGGAAATTAGGAGATGGTGTGGAGTTAATAAAAGCATTAGTCAGAGGGCAGAAGAGGGGTTGTTGAGGTGGTTTGGTCATTTAGAGAGAATGGATCAAAGTAGAATGACATGGAAAGCATATAAATCTATAGGGGAAGGAAAGAGGGGTAGGGGTCGTCCTCGAAAGGGTTGGAAAGAGGGGGTAAAGGAGGTTTTGTGGGCGAGGGGCTTGGACTTCCAGCAAGCGTGCATGAGCGTGTTAGATAGGAGTGAATGGAGACGAATGATACTTGGGACCTGACGATCTGTTGGAGTGTGAGCAGGGTAATATTTAGTGAAGGGATTCAGGGAAACCGGTTATTTTATATAGCCGGACTTGAGTCCTGGAAATGGGAAGTACAATGCCTGCACTTTAAAGGAGGGGTTTAGGATATTGGCAGTTTGGAGGGATATGTTGTTTATCTTTATACGTATATACTTCTGAACTGCTGTATTCTGAGCACCTCTGCAAAAACAGTGATTATGTGTGAGTGAGGTGAAAGTGTTGAGTGATGATGAAATATTTTCTTTTTGGGGATTTTCTTTCTTTTTGGGTCACCCTACCTCGGTGGGAGACGGCCGACTTGTAAAAAAAAAAAAAAAAAAAAAAAAAAAAAAAAAAAAAAAAAAAAAAAAAAAAAAAAAAAAAAAAAAAAAAAAAAAAAAAAAAAAAAAAAAATATTACTATTAAATACAAAACCTACAAAATACTGTCAACATGTCCCAATGTAACATCCCCAGGTTGTAATTTGAGTAAACGTACTGTCTACTACAACTTATGTAAAGTGAAAGGACACAAGTGCAACTAATTTACTTTACATAGTCGGTAATTCTTCCAACTTTATTGCTACAACTTAAACTATGATCAACTTCTCTAGTATTAAGTAGTCTGTAAGCCATTAAATTCAGTTTGTCCATAATGCCATGGCATGACAGTGGCTCTCTTTGCATTGCAACTCATTATTGTAATTATATAATTTCAATGTACTCTTGCAATGAAATAAAAATTTGTATCTGTAAAATGGGTAAAAACTGCTGATGTGTAAACTGCATTTGGACTACCAACTTTGCACCTGTGTAATTCCAAAAGTTTTCCATAAAAGTTTGCATTTTTGGTATCATTACCTTCAGAAAAAGTTTCTCTAGCATTCACAAGATTATTTTTTTAAATCACGACACTGTCATCACATTCAATTTCAGGGTTCACAGCAGTCAAAGGGTTAACCATGAGTAGGGAGTATGCTGCAGTGAAAGGTGTCAAAAGACTTTCAAAGAATAATGAAAGGTGCAACAGGATACTCATTTCTCTAAAGTGCTGAATAAAAACTGTGGAGAATTCTTATTACTGCATCAGTACTTTTTTTTTGCCTGAACCCAAGCTGACAAGGAATAAGTATACTGAGCTTAGTTAGGTACATGTACAGTTACTTATGGATCAGTTCAACAAATATTTCTGATAGTACCAGAAGATTGGAAACAGGTCTGTAATTATTAGCATCAGCTGAATCACCACCTCTGTGAACGAGTGTTATCTTGGCTCTCTCATGAACATCTGGAAAGGGTTGGTTCTTAAGTGATTTGTTGGAAAGTAATACAGTTAACTAGAGATAATATTTGTGCACCTTTTTTTTGTAGAGTTTTGTTGGTATCTCATGTGCAATGTTTCCTCTATTTTGAAGTGATTTATTGTTGAAGCTAGTTCAGCAAGGTTTGTAGAGGCCAAGAAGAAAGACTTCAGTTAATCATCAATCTGACGGCTATTAAGGGTTTGCACAAAGATTAAAAAAAATGACTGCACTAGCAAAATGAATAGGATTATTAATGGAGTGTGAGGGAGGTGCGTGAGGCATTACAAAGAATGAAAGGGGGTCAAGCAGCTGGAACTGATGGGATCATAACAGAAATGTTAAAAGCAGGGGGGATATAGTGTTAGAGTGGTTGGTATTTTTGTTTAACCCTTTGACTGTCAAAACCCCAAATCCTGGGGTGTCTCCTGGTGTTGCAAAGTATTTGAAAAGAAAAAAAAATTTTTTTTTTCTTATGAATCTTTTCCCCGATGGTAATGACACCAAAAGTACAAAATTTGATGGAAAACTTACGGAATTACGCTCTAACAAAGTTAGCAACCTCGGCGATATTTACAAATTGGTGATTTCGCCCACTTTGAGCCCTATTTTCGACTAATTCCATTGTTCCAGTCGAACGAACTCCTAACTATTTCTTTAGAACTCAATTTGTTCTATTGACTGAGTACAAGAAACTGCCCATTTACTGATTTCAACTACCCAATAACGTGGTCAGAAATTGGCAATTTGGCCAATTTCACACAAATTAAAAAATATGCCAATTTCAAAATAGGGTCCAAAATGAACAACGCAGACATTCCTGGTTCTAAAATAACATTTTCTTTGTTCATCAGTCACATCTCCAGGCCCCTTTGATATTACTCTTGCATTCTATTTTGAATTTTTATTCAAATAAAAAATAGAAGATTTACTGTTACACAGACTACAGCAATATTGTAATAATTGTATAAATAATATCAACCCATTCATGACTGCATAACAGAATGGCTAGTTGGACATTTATTGGATAATAATGACATCTATTTGTTTTACCTCTTGCCTTGGCAAAAACAAACATTTTCCCCTAATTTTGAGCTCCATTTTCACATACTTTTCCATACAAAAAACTATCAATCAAAAATCACCTCTATATTTCTATGTTTTACCATTCTATCGAAACGTTCTACGAAAACGAGAAGTAAAACCATAAAGACTATACAAAATACACCTCAAAGTCAGCGGTTAAAATCTAAAAACTCACAATTTTTTTTTCTCATTAATGCACTGCGTGTGCAAGGATATTTTTTATATGATGCACACTGACTACACAGACCCATTCTCTCACATGTGGGCCTACCAGCTTTCTCCTGCTTGATTTGAAGCCGCTAGAATTTTTGAGTGTAGTGGACCCCCGGTTATTGGCCAGTTTGTTTATCAGCCAACTTGGTTTATGCGCAGGTTTTGGATGCGTCCATCCGCCGGCTGGGGCAGCCTGCGCTTCAGTTTGGCTTTGTCTCTCGGTGGCTGAGGCTGCTTCTGCTCATACATCCAAACATTTCACTTGTTTACCATTGTTTTTAGTGGTTTTTCTTGCACTGCAACTGTGAAATAAGTAACCATGGCTCCAAATAAAGTTCCTAGTCAAGTTCCAGTGGTAAAGAAAGTGAGAAACACCATGGAATTTAAGTGTGAAGTGATCGAAAGTTTGAAAGTGGTATGGGTCACAAGGCAAATTTTCGAAGAGTGGGTTAATGATGTGCTTGGCCCAAGTGTGAAAAAATACCTCCTGGAAAAGAAATTGCCACTCAGGTGCCTCCTGTTACTGGACAATGCTCCTGCACATCCTCCAGACTTGGAAGACCAAATGTTTAAGGACTTCAGTTTTATAAAAGTGAAGGTCTTGTCTCCTAACACCACTCCTCTCCTCCAGCCCATGGACCAGCCAGGTCATTTTCTCTTAAACTTCAAAAAACTCTATACAAAAGCAGTGTTTCAAAAGTGTTTTGAAGTGACCTCGGACACTCCGTTAACCCTAAGACAGTTCTGGAGGAATCACTTCGCTATCCTCCATTGCATAAGCCTTATAGGTAAAGCTTGGGAGGGAGTGACTTCCAGGACTTCGAACTCTGCTTGGAGAAAACTGTGGCAGATTGTGTCCAAGAGAGGGATTTTGAAGGGTTTGAGACTCACCGTGACCCTGACCCTGCCAACCCTGTGGACTCTATTGTGTCTTTGGGGAAGTCCCTGGGGTTGGAGGTGAGTGGTGAGGATGTGGAAGAATTGGTGGAGGACCACAGGGAAGAGCTTACCACTGAAGAGCTGCAAGAGCTTCAACTTGAACAGCAACAGACTGCAGCTGAGGAATTTGCTTCAGAGGAGGAATTGGGAGTGAAGGAGGTGCCTTCTTCAGAGATTAAAGAGGTGTATGCAATGTGGACCAGGGTGCAAGCTTTTGTAGAGAAACACCACCCTGACAAAGCAGAAACAAGCCATATCTGTAACATGTTTTGTGACAAAACCCTGTCCCACTTCAGGGAAATCTTAAAGATGCCAGAAACAGAGCACTGTTGACACTTATTTTGTGAGATGGGTCCAGTGACTCTCAAGCTAGTTCTAGTGGCCTTAAAAGACAGAGAAGGGAAGTAACCCCTAGAGAAGGTATTACTACCTAAAGTCTTCATGGTGGGGGATTCCCCTTCTAAACACTAACTCCTCCCTCTTTCCTCCTCCCTATCTTCCAGAAGCCAGCATTAGCCTTCAATAAAGGTATGTAATTCTTACATAATTGTAAAAAAAAAATTTTTTTTTTTTGTGAATATTTTTGTTGGGAACAAATTAATTTTATTTTCATTAATTCTCATGGGAAATATTAATTTGGTTATCAGCCATTTCGGTTATCAGCCGACCTTCAGGAATGGATTGCGACCGATAACCGGGGGTCCACTGTATATATACGTCAAACACAGTGGCTCTTAAGACGTATATATACGACCGAAACAAAGGGTTAATAAATGTATGAAAGAGGGGAAGGTACTTAGGGATTGGCAGAGAGCATGTATAGTTCCTTCATATAAAGGGAAGGAGGACAAAAGAGATTGTAAAAATTATAGAGGAATATATGTGAACAGTATTTAGATAAAGGTAGGGAAGTTTTCATTGCATTTATGGATTTAGAAAAGGCATATGATAGTGGATAGGGGAGCAATGTGGCAGATGTTGCAAGTATATGGAATAGGTAGTAAGTTACTAAATGCTGTAAAGTGTTTTATGAGGATAGTGAGGTTCAGGTTAGGGTGTGTAGAAGAGAGGGAGACTACTTCCCGGTAAAAGTAGGTCTTAGACAGGGATGTGTAATGTCACCATGGTTGTTTAATATATTTATAGATGGGGTTGTAAAGGAAGTAAATGCTAGGGTGTTCAGGAGAGGGGTGGGATTAAATTATGGGGAATCAAATACAAAATGGGAATTGACAGTTACTTTTTGCTGATGATACTAAAGAAAAATTGCAAAGGTTAGTGGACGAGTTTGGGAGTGTGTGTAAAGGCAGAAAGTTGAAAGTGAACATAGAATAGAGTAAGGTGATGAGGGTATCAAATGATTTAGAAAAAGAAAAATTGGATATCAAATTGGAGGAGGAGGAGTATGGAAGAAGTGAATGTTTTCAGATATTTGGGAGTTGACGTGTCAGCGGATGGATGTATGAAGGATGAGGTTAATCATAGAATTGATGAAGGAAAAAAGGCGAGTGGTGCATTGAGGTATATGTGGAGACAAAAAACGTCATCTATGGCGGCAAAGAAGGGAATGTATGAAAGTATAGTGGTACCAACACTCTTGTATGGGTGTGAAGCTGGGTTGTAAATGCTGCCGCGAGGAGACAGTTGGAGGCAATGGAGATGTCCTGTCTAAGGGCAATGTGTGGTGTAAATATTATGCAGAAAATTTGGAGTGTGGAAATTAGGAGAAGGTGTTGAGTTAATAAAAGTATTAGTCAGAGGGCTGAAGAGGGGCTGTTGAGGTGGTTTGGTCATTTAGAAAGAATGGATCTAAGTAGAATGACTTGGAGAGCATATAAATCTGTAGGGGAAGGAAGGAGGGGTAGGGGTCGTCCTCGAAAAAGTTGGTGGAAGGGGATAAAGAAAGTTTCGTGGGCGAGGGGCTTGGACTTCCAGCATGCATGTGTGAGCGTGTTAGATAGGAGTACATGGAGGAAAATGGTTTTTGGGACTTGACGAGCTGTTGGAGTGTGAGCAGGGTAATATTTAGTGAAGGGATTCAGGAAAACCAGTTACTTTAGATTTAGCTGGACTTGAGTCCTGGAAATGGAAAGTAAAATGCCTGCACTTTAAAGGAGGGGTCTGGGATATTGACAGTTGTAGTGGACAGGTTGTGGGATCGACCACAGAAATCCTTTTAGACAGTGATTATGTATGAGTGAGGTGAAAGTGTTGAATGATAATGAATGTATTTTCTTTTTGTAGATTTTCTTTCTTTTTGGGTCACTTTGCTTCGGTGGGAGACAACCAACTGGTTGAAAAAAAAAATAATGGTAAAGATTAAAAACAAGGCAGAAAAGGCTGTGTGAAAGTACAGATACAACACCAATTTTCTGGTAACCTTGGTTCCTTGGCATGGCCAGTATGTTGAGGTCCCATAATAACAATTCAACAATAAAACGTAAACCCACCATGGACTACTGGAAATTTAAATTAAACATTAGCATAAAGGAAACAAGTTTATTTATTACTGTATTTACAAAGAATGTTGCAGTACTGTCACTCCCCAAAAAAAAGGTAAATCTTGGAATTTTACTGGAGCTGAGAAGCTAATCATTAGCCTAGCGAGGATTAAGTGTAGCAAAATATACTAAGAAACGCACAAAATCTAAGGACCATCACCACCAACTGCAGTGTAAGCAATACGAGTATGCACTACCAAAAAAGCCATCTATGGTTGCCAGGTAAACTAATTTGGCAAAATAATGGTCTCAATTTTGTCCAGGCTAAAAGGGGTGTCAGAAACTCCATTGCCAGTAAATCCATGTTGTACCTGTACATATATAAAAGAATTATCATTGATGATAAACTGTAATTGGTGATAGGAAGATAATCTCTGGTAATAAAATCCCCCAACTAAGTAAAATTTTTGAAAAACAAATGCTGCTGAAATACTATAAAAAAGATCCAGTGTAGTTTCTGTCTTCAGTATTAGCTTACTCAAGACACATGCCTATAAACTATATTTACAAAAATATTTAATTCTATCATATACTGCACAGTACTAACATTTCTTATCCTAAGGAAAACAAAACCTACCCTCTGCTGTGAGAAAGTTGTGCAGAAACTCCTCAGACGTTCCACTGCACACCTGAAGTGAAGATCGAGGGATAGGCAAGAATCCTTTCATGTCCTCAATCCACAACTCCCTTTCTTGCACATCAAGGCTTTTCGTAGACTGTCTCATAATATCTACACTATCACTACTAACCCCCTCTTTAAGAATATGGTCTGCACTATGACGATTGACCAACACTTGTTTCAAGGCTGCATGAACCTCTGCATAATCTGGAAGGATATGAGGAGTGCAAACTAAAACATGCAGACCACACAGTGTCAGTTCATGAAGCACATACTTCAAGAATCTAGATTCATGCTATCAATTCATTAACCATCTACAAGCCTTGATGAAATCATAAGCAGAGCTAAAGTCATCAAAAATCACATCAAGTAATGAAACTGCACTGAATGTATATACAGTATTAGCAAATTAATGCATGCAATAGCTGGCAAGATTAAGGCTTAGAACCATCATGCAAAAGCAACAGTAGGCAAAATTTACCGTGATAAGTTTAAAAGGCACAAAAAATTGTGTTTTCAGGGAAAATGATTTATTAAAGCAGGATTTTACCCTCGTGCTTATATCACTAAAAAATGCAAGGTACATAGAAATTAAACAAGACTGTCAATCTAAACATTTTCAGGCATTCTTACCTACAACACTTTGTGGACGTAGCTTTCTGCCGTGCAAACTCTTCCGTTTTGATGCAAGCTGAGGGGTGGCCTGCAAAATGTTAGACAAAACACTGATAAAATATTCTTATGTTGCATGCACTTTACTGTAAACATGACATGCACTGCAGTGTCATTAACTATTTCATGATTATAAATTTATATGTCAAAAGTTTGGTAAGTAATTTATTGTAAAATAAAATGAAACAAATTTATGACAATATTCCCCATACTAGATGATCATTATGTTGATGCCAAGACATTTATATTCATTCTAAGCTCAAAGCCTTAAGGACCTTAGTACAGGTCGGTCATCACTAATCTGGCAATCAGTTATCCGGTTCCATCAGTAATCTGGCATTAATTACGGCTAGCATAATTTCAAATTTCCAGGGTCGCCATACCAACCTGCTGATACTGTTTGGTGGTGCTACTTGCTGCACAAATCATTTCAATTTCTTTTTCTTCATTTATTGTTATAACCTGCTCACTCTTAGCCCTGGAAATATAAACACTTACGCAATATAATGTGATCGTTTATTGACGTTTCGCCCATGCAGTGGACTTTATCAAGTCACAAACAGAAACGCTGTCAATAAAAGACCACATTATGCTGCTTAAGTGTTTATATTTCCACTGTGTTGGTATTTTATACTATTTATTACCGCTCTTAGCTCTAGCCATGGTTCCAATGAATAAAAGAAATGCTTCTCGTTGTGTAAAGCATCTACACTGTACACTGTCCATAAAAGATAAATTGTCTTTGAAGCCACTGTAGGTTGTTGTGAGCTACTGAGTCATGATGTGGGGGAATATGCTTTATTTTTACACTAACAACAACACTTGAGTACTGGAAATGGGAAGTATAATGCCTGCACTTTGAAGGAGGGGTTTGGGATATTGGCAGTTTGGAGGGATATGTTATATATCTTTATACAGGTCTCCCTCAACATTCACGAGGGTTAGGGGATCAAGACCCTCGCGAATGTTGAAAATTCGCGAATGTTCGGTGCCCTAATATATTGCAGGGAATTATAATACAATACTGTACTGCTTCCTTAACATAAGTACATAAGAAAGAAGGAACACTGCAGCAGGCCTGATGGCCCATACTAGGCAGGTCCTTTACAATCCTTCCCACTAACAGAATATTTGCCCAACCCAATTTTCAATGCTACCCAAGAAACAATTTTTGACGATTCTATTTACTCATTATGCAAGTCTCACTCAAATCCAACCCCTCTCACTTATGTATTTATCTAACCTAAATTTGAAACTACCCAACATTTTAGCTTCAATAACCCTACTAGGCAGACTGTTCCACTCATCAACTACCCTATTTCCAAACGAATACTTCCCTATATCCTTTCGAAATCTAAACTTATCGAATTTGAATCCATTATTGTGGGTTCTTTCTTGAAGGGATATCCTCAAAACCTTATTTATATCCCCTTTGTTAATACCCATCTTCCACTTATACACTTTGATCATGTCTCCCCTCATTCTTTTTCTTACAAGGGAATGTAGTTTAAGAGTCTTCAATCGTTCTTCGTACGGAAGATTTCTAATGCTATGTATTAATTTCGTCATTCTACACTGGATGTTTCTAGCAAATTTATATCCATTCTGTAATATGAACACCAGAACTGAGCTGCGTAATCTAGGTGAGGCTTTACTAATGATGTATAAAGCTGTAAAATAACTGCTGGACCTCTGTTGCTTACACTTCTAGATATAAATCCCAGTAATCTGTTTGCTTTGTTACGTATGCTTAGGCACTGCTGTCTTGGTTTAAGGTTGCTGCTTACCATAACCCCCAAGTCCTTTTTGCAATCTGTATGGCTAAGTTCTATGTTATTTAACTGATAAGTACTAGGGTTATGGACACTCCCGAGCTTCAGAACCTTGCATTTATCTACATTGAACTGCATCTGCAGTAGGCCTGTTGGCCTATACTTGGGAGGTCCTTCACAAATCCAACTCATTAAAAGAATAAATGCTACCCAAGCAATAAGCTTTGATAATTCCATATACTCACATGCAAGTTCCACTCAAAACCAACCCCTTTTACTCATGTATTTATCCAACCTAAATGTGAAACTACCCAAGGTTTTTAGCTTCGATAGGACCTTGGATAAAGGGATGGGGATTGAAGTAGCAGGCTTCCTTGTGAAGAACACTGATGGGCAACTGAGACCGTTTCTTCATATCTACAGAGTTCTGTAGAGAATCATGCCTCTATCAATGTCGTTCATCACCTTCAAAGCCCTCAACATAAATATGGTTTGGTGGCTGGGAATTCGCAAAAGTTCGAAGCCTGCAAAAGTGGGAAACTCGAATGTTGAGGGAGACCTGTATATGCTTCTAAACTGTTGTATATCGGCACTTCTGCAAAGACAGTGATTATGTACGAGGTGAAAGTGTTGAATGATGATGAAAGTATTTTCTTTTTGGGTCACCCTGCCTCGGTGGGAGACGGCCGACTTGTTGGGGAGGGGGGAAAGAATCAACACTACGGCTTATTTACCTATTACAATTGATCTAATATGACATAATAAACAATATAAATAACAAAAACATGGTAAATACTCCAGAATGTAGATAAATGATTCAGAGAACCGGCAAGTTGATAAAAGACCTACTTGCACACTGGACAAATGTGGTACCACCTTTAACTGCTGCACCTCTCCTGTCTACAATATATAAGCTACTTCTCCACAGATATGCTGTATTCTTTTCAAGATTGATGGACTGACCACATCGACTCAAGGCTGAGGGGCTGATTACCTCATACTCCTCCTGTTCTTCACCATTCTTCTTTGTATGGACTGATGAAGCCACTGTGTGGCAAAACGTTTCCTCAATAAAGATACCCAAGTGTTGCATATGTGTCTAATTTATCAAATACTCCAGAATGAATAATAATAATAATAATAATAATACTAAGAGGATATGGGATAAAAGTACCATCCTCCTATCCCTGTCTTGGGGGTTTTATGTTAAGAGAAAACAATAGTACAGGGCTATGATATTCACTTGTTTTCGCTGATTATCTCGTAAGTTATTCATTTAGATCTTAACACAGCAGCATTAATAATGATAGGAATGCAATGAATTTCACAGACATAAAAGAACCCCATAAAAGGACCCCAATGGAAATAAGTCACTTTGTCTGACTTTTTTGGGTTTTCCTAGGATCTCTACACATATCCTGCTACGTATAATAATCTATGTAACTGCATTTGTTGTTTGTTGGACTATCTTATTGAAACTTCGGCAATGCATGATGGAAAAATGCTTCTTATCATATGCCAAAAATGAAAGAAATCGGACGATAAGTAACGGAGTTTACTTCTCAGCCATTAGCGGTATATTTTCGTATGGCTTTTTATGGTTGTATTCTTGTTTTTTCATGTTATTTGATAGAATGGACAATATATTATAGAAACATCCATGATCTTGATTGGTTTCACGACAAAAAGTACCTTGAAATTGAGCTCTAAGTAGCGGAAACGTTCAATTCTTTGCTGATGTTCAAGAGGAAACAAATGATGTCACCGTCCAATACGTGTCCAACTGGCCAGTCTAATACGCAGCCATGAATGGGTTGACATCATTTATAGAATTACAATAATGCAGTAGTTTGTATAACAGTAAATCTTCTGGTTTTTATGTGAATAAAAATGCAAAATGGAAAGCAAAAGTAATATAAGAGGGGCCTGGATACATGACTAATGAACAAAGACAATGTTATTTTTAGTGCCAGGAATATCTGCATTGTATATTCTGGACCCTATTTTGAAACTGTCATCATCTGAAATTTGTGTGAAACTGGCCAAACTGTCAATTTCTGACCACTTTTTTTTGGTAGCTGAAATAGGCGAATGGGTGGTTTCTTGTACTCAGTTGACAGAATAGAAGCAGGGCCCCACTTACACGGCAGGTTAGGTTCCAGGCTACTGCCGTAAAGTGGAAATCGTCATCAAGTGGAACACTTTTTTTTCCACTTATAAATGCATACAAATGCTAGTTAACAAGTTTACACTAACATATATTAAGTTAGCAATAGAACTAGGCATTAAAAACAATATAAAGTAAAATACACTTAGTACACTCATTACAGACCTTAAAATATTTGTAGTCTTAATGTAGGGTGAGAAGAGTAATATTTATTGTAAGAAATCAGGTGTGGTAGGTACTGTAGCCAGGCCAGGCAACCCCAACCACAAGTAATATACTATGACATTTAATTAAAGTGTCCCAGAGCAATAAAATGCATACACAGTTCACTCATTAAAATATTTGTAGTTTTAACCCTTAAACGGTCCAAACGTATATATAGGTTCACGCGCGTAGCGCCCCAAACGTATATATACGTTTTATTTTTCATTTGTTCAAAATTAGCGTGATAGGCCTGAGTCGCCTAGACATGAGAGAATGGGTGTGCTCATTATACAAAAAATCTGGGACGCCTGGGTACCACATGGTAGGACCAGTTACATTCAGCTCCATCCTGGTTCAACATCATGGCACATCCTCGTGATTCACTCACGCCTCGTCGTATTAACACTACTATTCGAGGAAAGTGATAGAGATCGTGAGTTTAGTGGATCTGACACCAATGGGGCCAGTAATATTCAAGGAATTAGTGAAAATATCGACGATAACCCAGATGACCCCCAGCCCATCACCTCTGGGGTAGCGACACCTGTCCTAGGGCCAAGCACCTCTGGGGTAGCCAGTGTGGCCACACAAGACCCTGGGCCAAGCACCTCAGGAGTGGCAAGTGTTACCCATAGGCAACTTCACAAGAGGAAACTATCATTTTCCCAGTGTTTTAGTAGTGATAGTGAAAGTGATGTAAGTGATGATGAGATTGATTTTATGCCAATTGAGGATTTGTCTAGTGATAGTGACGTTCATTATTCACCAGTGAAACATACTTTTAGGCGTCGTTATCTACGTTCAGGCAGTGTGCCATATGCAATCCCTAAGGGTCGTGGCAGGTCACGATCCAAAACCCCGGCCACTGATAGTGAAAGTGATCACGAAGGGGAGTATGCGGGGATGGAGGAAGTAGTGGTGGGTGGCATGGTGCCTGGACCACATGGCGCAGTGGGTGGACAGACAAAGGACTGCCCGGCACCCCCTCAACCATGTGCTGCCTCCACTCCTCTCCCTCCTCCTCCTGCCCCCCCTCGCCCCATGTCACAGGTCCACCCTGCACCATGTGATCATGAGTGGAACTGGACACAAAGTATATTCGTGCCACAGCCTTGTGATTTTGATGCTAGTGGAAGTGGTATCCAGCCAGAATGTCCCGTAACGAATAAGTCTACAGAGTTAGACTATTTCCAGTTGTACTTTGACGAGCCTATAATGAACTTGATAGTGACTCAGACAAACATTTATTACCAATATGTCATGAACAACACACCAGAGGTTGGAGAATCATCACGGCTGCACAGGTGGAAAGACAACAGTGGCTGAAATGTATTTATTCCTTGCCACTGTCATGCTTATGCCACATATCTGTAAGAACAATATACATAATTACTGGTCTACAGACCACTTCATCAGTACTCCAGTTTTCTGTGACCTCCTTCCCTGCAACAGATTCACTCTGCTGCTACGAATGTTGCACTTCGCAGACAGAAATACGCCAGACAGAAATGACCTTCTATACAAAATCCGGGTAGTGTTTATGTATTTGAAGCAGAAATTCAGTGTATACTTTTATCCCTTCAAGAACATTGTTGTTGACGAGTCCTTGATTCTGTTCAAGGGACGCCTGTCATTCAAGCAATATATACCGAGCAAACGTAATCGCTTTGGTATAAAACTTTTTGTTATGTGTGACTGTGAGAGTAATCTTGTGTTGGATGTAATTGTATACACAGGGAAAAGCACACTCGATGATGACAGAAGGATGTTGGGTATTTCCGGTGATGTTGTTTGCAGGATGATGGAACCATACCTTGGCAAGGGCCATACATTGTACACAGACAACTGGTATACAAGCCCTATGCTTGCTGATTTACTACGTGTGAACAATACTGATATATGTGGAACAGTGAGAAGGAATAGGAAACATATGCCAAGGTTCACTGGAGGCAGTGTTGAAGGTGAAGTGCAAGAGTTTCATGCTAATGACATCATGGCACTGACGTGGCATGACAAACGAGACGTGACTTTGCTATCAACCATCAACAGAAATGAGATGGTACAAACAGACAGACTGAGCAAGTTCAACAACGAACCTATTGTGAAGCCACTTGCTGTTGTGGACTATACGAACAATATGCGACTAGTTGACAAGCGTGACATGATGATAGGGTTTGTCGACTGTGTGCGTAGGAGTTGCAAGTGGTATATAAAACTGTTTTGTCACCTTGTAGACATTGCAGTGCTCAATGCATTCAATATGTACGAAGTAAAGACTGGAAAACGACAACGTTTTGCAGATTTCTCTCTGAATCTCGTCAAACAGATAACAAGAAAGTATGGTACCACACTTGTACCTTCCCCTCAACAGCGGCCTGTCACACCACAACCTGTCCCCCAACCACAGCCAGTGGGGGAAGTGCCAGATCGAATCACTCCTAATTGTCACTGTCTGGTACCAATACCACCTACCCAAAAGAAGAAGAATGCCCAGAAAAAGTGTACTGTGTGTGCTACCACCAAAAAACGACCCCAACAGCGGAAGGACACACGATTCATGTGTCACCAGAGTGGGGTGGCACTCTGTATGAATCCATGCTTTATGGAGTATCATACAATTGTGGAGTTCTAGAAACATAAGTGGGACATGTAAATACTTGTATATAGTTGTAGATAATACAGTGGACCCCCGCATACCGTACGCATCGCATACCGTACAATCCGCATACCGCTCGCTTTTATCGCAAAAATTTTGCCTCGCATACCACCCAAAAACCCGCTCACCGCTCTCCGTCTGAGACGCGTCCAATGTGCGCCCTCAGCCAGCCTCACATGTTCCGCCGGTGGCATTGTTTACCAGCCAGCCTCCGCGGTAACATCCAAGCATACAATCGGAATATTTCCTATTATTACAGTGTTTTCGGTGCTTTATCTGGAAAATAAGTGACCATGGGCCCCAAGAAAGCTTCTAGTGCCAACCCTACAGCAATAAGGGTGAGAATTCCAACAGAGATGAAGAAAGAGATCATTGATAAGTATGAAAGTGGAGTGCGTGTCGCCGACCCAAATCAACCATCGCTACTATTGTGGGCAACAGAAAGGCAATCAAGGAAGCTGTTCTTGCCAAAGGTTTAACTGTGTTTTCGAAACAGAGATCGCAAGTGATGGAAGATGTTGAGAGACTCTTATTGGTGTGGATAAATGAAAAACAGCTAGCAGGAGATAGCGTTTCTCAAGCGATCATAAGCGAAAAGGCTAGGAGGTTGCATGAGGATTTAATTAAAAAAATGCCTGCAACTAGTGATGATGTGAGTGAATTTAAGGCCAGCAAAGGTTGGTTTGAGAGATTTAAGAAGCGTAGTGGCATACATAGTGTGATAAGGCATGGTGAGGCTGCCAGTTCGGACCACAAAGCAGCTGAAAAATATGTGCAGGAATTCAAGGAGTACATAGAAAGTGAAGGACTGAAACCTGAACAAGTGTTTAATTGTGATGAAACAGGCCTGTTTTGGAAGAAAATGCCAAGCAGGACCTACATTACTCAGGAGGAAAAGGCACTCCCAGGACATAAGCCTATGAAAGACAGGCTTACTTTGTTGATGTGTTCCAATGCTACTGGTGATTGCAAAGTGAAGCCTTTATTAGTGTATCACTCTGAAACTTCCCAGACCGTTCAGGCAAAAGAATGTCCTCAAGGAGAATTTGTGTGTGCTGTGGAGGGCAAACAGTAAGGCATGGGTCACTAGGGACTTTTTCTATGACTGGTTACACCATGCATTTGCCCCCAATGTGAAAGATTACCTAACTGAAAAGAAATTAGAACTTAAGTGCCTCCTGGTGTTAGACAATGCCCCTGGTCATCCTACAGATGTGGCAGAGCGACTTTATGGGGACATGAAATTCATTAAGGTGAAGTTTTTGCCTCCTAATACCACTCCTCTCCTGCAGCCCATGGACCAGCAGGTTATTGCAAACTTCAAAAAACTGTACACAAAAGCTATTTGAAAGGTGCTTTGTAGTGACCTCAGAAACTCAACTGACTCTAAGAGACTTTTGGAGAGATCACTTTAATATCCTCAATTGTGTAAACCTTATAGGTAAGGCTTGGGAGGGAGTGACTAAGAAGACCTTGAACTCTGCTTGGAAGAAACTGTGGCCAGAATGTGTAGACAAAAGGGATTTTGAAGGGTTTGAGGCTAACCCTGAGAGGATTATGCCAGTTGAGGAATCCATTGTGGCATTGGGAAAGTCCTTAGGGTTGGAGGTTAGTGGGGAGGATGTGGAAGAGTTGGTGGGGGAGGACAATGAAGAACTAACCACTGATGAGCTGATAGATCAACTTCAACAGCAAGAGGCCATACCTGAGGAAACTGGTTCAGAGGAGGGGAGAGAGAAATTGAAGAAGTTGCCTACTACAAAGATTAAGGAAATCTGTGCAAAGTGGCTTGAAGTGCAAACCTTCATGGATGAAAAACATCCTCACACAGCTATTGCAAGCCGTGTTGGCAACCTGTACACTGACAATGTTGTGAAACACTTTAGGGAAGTCATAAAGGAACGAGAGGTACAGGCCACTATGGACAGATATGTTGTGCGAAAGAAGTCCAGTGACTCTGAAGCTGGTCCTAGTGGCATTAAAAGAAGAAGGGAAGTAACCCCAGAAAAGGACTCGACACCTCAAGTCTTAATGGAAGGGGATTCCCCTTCTAAACACTAACACTCTCTCTCCCCTCCTCCCATCCCATCAATCACCACCAGATCTTCAATAAAAGTAAGTGTCATGTAATTGTGCATGCCTTTTTCAGTTTGTGTGTATTAAAATTAACATTTCATGTGGTAAAAATTTTTTTTTTCATACTTTTGGATGTCTTGCACGGATTAATTTGATTTCAATTATTTCTTATGGGGAAAATTCATTCGCATACCGAACATTTCGCATAACAACCAGCCCTCTTGCACGGATTAAAGTCGCTATGCGGGGGTCCACTGTAATGTGTGATTCAGCCAGGTGTGCAAAATCACCTGTCAGTGTGTACATGTGTGTTTATGACAATATGATAAAAATTTCGTATGTAATATTGGTGTATAAACAAAAATTGGCATTGATATCAAATGACTTACTATGAAACATAATCATATCATGAAAACCAAGAAATTAAAAAAAAAATGGAAGAAAACGGTAAATATGTTGAATTTCTGCAAGCAGCAGTACTCCATGTTGCCGTCAGGTGATCGCCAAGTGCCAACTTCGCGGCCTCATACCTCGGTAAGTACTGACCCTAATTTATTTTTTTTAAGCTAAAACACTTAAAAAAAAATGTGCTCTTTTTTTCTATATAAAAAAAAAGATTTTTTTTTTTCAAAATATTCGGGGCTCTGCGCGAGTGAACGCATATATACGTTTGGACCGTTTAAGGGTTAATGTAGGGTGAGATGAGCAGTATTTACTGTAAAGAATCAGGTGTAGTTGGTATGGTAGCCAGCCAGGCCACCCCCACCACACATAAGAACATAAGAACATAAGAACGAAGGAACACTGCAGAAGGCCTACTGGCCCATGCGAGGCAGGTCCAAGTCTCCTACCGGCTTAAGCCAATGCACCCAACCTAGTCAGGTCAGGTCACATTGACTTAAGGGAGGAACACGGCAACCGACCTGGTAGCACAAGCTATCAGGTCTAACTCACACCCACCCACATCCACTCATGTATTTATCCAACCTATTTTTAAAGCTACACAACGTTCTGGCCTCTATAACGGTACTTGGGAGTTTGTTCCACTCATCCACAACTCTATTACCAAACCAGTACTTTCCTATATCCTTCCTGAATCTGAATTTTTCCAACTTAAAACCATTGCTGCGAGTCCTGTCTAGGCTAGATATTTTCAGCACACTATTTACATCCCCTTTATTTATTCCTGTCTTCCATTTATACACCTCAATCATATCCCCCCTAATTCTACGTCTTTCTAGAGAGTGCAGATTCAGGGCCCTTAGTCTATCCTCATAGGGAAGGTTTCTGATACATGGGATCAACTTTGTCATCCTCCTTTGTACATTTTCCAGAGAATTTATATCCATTCTGTAATAAGGTGACCAAAACTGTGCAGCATAATCTAAATGAGGCCTAACCAAGGATGTATAGAGTTGAAGAACAACCTGAGGACTCCTATTATTTATGCTTCTTGATATGAAGCCAAGGATTCTATTAGCTTTATTGCGAACACTTATGCACTGTTGTCTTGGTTTCAGATTACTGCTAACCAGAACTCCTAAATCTTTTTCGCAATCCGTAATATTAAGATCTACATTATTTAGTTTATATGTGGCATGGTTATTGTCCTGTCCAACATTTAGAACTTTGCATTTGTCTATATTAAACTGCATCTGCCACTTCTCCGACCACTGCATCAGTCTATTCAAATCTTCCTGGAGTGCTCGAATGTCCTCGTCAGAATGAATTCGACGGCCTATTTTGGTGTCATTGGCAAATTTGCCGATGTCGCTCTTTATGCCCTCATCTATGTCGTTTATGTAGATTGTGAACAGCAGGGGGCCCAACACTGACCCCTGTGGAACACCGCTCGTGACACTTCCCCACTCTGATTTCTCCCCATTTATGCAAACTCTCTGCTGCCTATTTGTCAACCATGCCTCTATCCAGGAAAAAATTTCTCCTCCTATTCCATGTGCTTTAATTTTCCTCAATAGTCTCTGATGTGGGACCCTGTCAAAAGCCTTACTGAAGTCCATATACACAATATCATATTCATTACCATGATCTACCTCCTCAAATACCTTAGTGAAAAAAGTTAATAAATTCGTAAGGCAGGAACGCCCCTTTGTAAAACCATGCTGAGATTCGTTGATTAATTTATGCTTTTCAAGGTGGCTACGAACTGCCTCGGCAATTATTGATTCCATAAATTTTCCCACTATGGAGGTTAGGCTTATTGGTCTATAGTTCGAAGCTAAGGACCTGTCACCTGTTTTGAAAATAGGTATCACATTTGCCATTTTCCACTTATCTGGCACCATGCCAGTTTGTAGTGATATGTTGAAAAGATTAGCCAAAGGTGTGCTAAGCTCCTCTTTACATTCCTTTAGAACCCTTGCATACAGTTCATCAGGGCCTGGGGATTTGTTAGGTTTTAATTTATCTATTTGCCTAAGGACCATGTCACTTGTGACCCTAATAGTGCACAGTTTATTATCGTCCTGTTCTACATAATTTATCATTACTGGAATATCGCTGGTATCCTCCTGTGTAAAAACTGAGAGGAAGTATGTGTTAAAAATTCTACACATTTCCTTATCACTGTCAGTGAGCTGACCCGAGGAACTTTTGAGTGGGCCTATCTTGTCCCTGATCTTACTTCTGTATACCTGAAAGAATCCTTTTGGGTTAGTCTTCGATTCTCTTGCAACTTTAACCTCATAATCTCTTTTTGCTTTTCTAATTCCCTTTTTTATTTCTCTCTTTAACTGAATATATCGATTTCTCAATTGCCCCTCTCCTCTTTTGATTTGCCTATATATGCCTCTCTTTTGACCAATCAGATATTTTAATCTATTGTTCATCCATTTAGGATCATTTTTGTTTGATCTGATTTCCCTATTTGGAACATAATTTGACTGAGCAGCTAGAACTATGCCCTGGAAAGCATCATATCGGCAACCATCACCACCTACCTGACCCTTAGTCAGGTCATTCCAGTTCAGCCCACCTAAGTAATTTTTCAGTCCTATGAAATCAGCCAAGCGAAAGTCAGGGACGGAGACTTGATTGCCATTATTAGGGGAATTCCATGATATATTAAAACTGAGTGATTTGTGATCACTTTCCCCAAGCTCATCATTAACCTCAAGATTATTAATTAGTGTTTCCCTACTGGCAAGAACCAAGTCAAGGAGGTTATTTCCCCTAGTTGGCTCTGTCACAAACTGTTTTAAAAAACAATCCTGGATCGTATCAAGAAAGTCACCTGACTCTAAATTTCCTGTCAAATTGCTCCAGTCAATCTGTCTATAGTTGAAATCTCCCATTAGCACAACATTTTCGTATGTAGATGCCTTACGAATTTCGTCCCATAGAAGTTTACTGCACTCCCTATCAAGATTTGGGGCCCTGTAAATCACACCCAAAATTAGTTTTTCTCGGCCCTCGAGAAGCTGTAACCAAACAGATTCAGTGGCTGACGCTTCTAATTTAATATCTTGTCTAACACAACAATTTAAATTGTCTCTGACATACATCGCTACTCCACCACCTTTCCTGTTGACCCTGTCAGTGTGGAAGTGTACAAGTGGTCTCCACGTTGGTACAGTAGAATTAATAAAGAGCAACACTCCCATTCTCACGTAACACCATTTTTAGAAGAAATGACGCTCTGAGTGAAGGTATATGAAAGGAATAATTTTCTACAGTTACCTCCAGTAATATTATTGTATACATATTTTCTTTGGTGTTGAACTATATTTAAGTTAATTTATTCTACTGTAGGGTGTATTTATCATGTTTATATATCCTTATTTACTACATGTACATGGTATACAGGCCTAGCTGACATCAATGACATACTACTATATAGAAAGCCCCTTGTTATGCTGAGCATTTCAGGCAAATTAGGTCAGTTTTGTCCCAGGATGCAACCCAGACTAATATCCAGGTACAGTGAACCCTCGGTTTTAGTGTTTATTTCGTTCCAGAGACACCAGTGAAAACGGAAATTGGAGAAAACTGAAACCATTTTCCCCATAAGAAATAATGTAAATCCAATTAATCCATTCCAGACACCCAGAAGTATTAAAAAAAATTTTTTTTTAACCTTAAAGACAGATTTACATGCACAAAAGAATGAACATTCAACATGACACTTACCTTTATTAAAGACTGTTGTTTGTTGTTGGTGGATGAAAGACAGGGAGGAGGGGAGAGGAAAGAGAGGTTATTCTTTGGAAGGGGAATCCCCCTCCATAAGGATTCTAGGTACCAAGTCCTTATCTGCTTCTGGTGTGTCTAAGATTTGCCTAAAATGGGACATGGCATTGTCACTGTAAAAGTCGCCAGCATAGATTGCAACAGCTTTCTCAGGGTGATGTTCCTCCACAAATGAATGCACCCTACTCCACATTGCACAAATCTCCTTAATCTCTGAAGAAGGCATCTTCCATCTCTCTTCCTCCTCCTCCTCCTCCTCTGAAGAAATTTCCATAGCTGTGGTCTATTGCTGTTGCAGATGAAGCTCTTGCAGCTCATCAGTGGTTAGCTCTTCATTGTGGTCCTCCACCAACTCTTTTACATCCTCGCCACTCACATCCAACTCCATGGAATTCCCCAATGCCACAATACTTTCCACAACAGGCAGAGGGTCGACAGGGTCAGCCCCAAACCCTTCAAAATCCCTCTCTTGGACACAATGTGGCCACAGTTTTCTCCAAGGAAAGTTCATTGTCCTGGAACTCACTCCCTGCCAAGCCTTTGTATAAGGCTTATGCAATGGAAGATATTGAAGTGATCCCTCCAGAACTCTCTTAGGGTTAACTCAGAGTCTGAGGTTATGTCAAAGCACCTTTGAAACATTGCTTTGGTGTACAGATTTTTTAAGTTTGGGCTGGATGAGAGTGGTGGTGTTAGGGGGCAAGAACTTCACTGTTACAGTGAAATTCTTGCCTGTCCATTAACAAGAGGTACTGGAGTGGCAATTTATTATCCAGGGGGTATTTCTTCACACTCAGGCCAAACACTTCATTGAACCATTCCAGGAAAATTTCCCTCATGACCCATGCCCTACTGTTAGCCTTCCACATCACACACAATTTACTCTTGACGACACTGTTCTTCTTGAACACTCTGGGATTTTCAGAGCGATACACCAGTAAAGGTTTCACTTTGAAATCCCCACTAGCATTACCACAGAACTAGAGAGTTAGCCTGTCTTTCATAAGCTTGTGTCTTGGGAGTGCCTTTTCCTCCTCCATGATGTAAATCCTCTTTGGCATTTTCTTCCAAAACAGGCCTGTTTCATCACAAATGAACACTTGTTGGGGTTGAAATTTTTCAACCTCTATATAGTCTTTGAATTCCTGCACAAATTTTTCAGCCGCATGTTTGTCTGAACTGGCACCCTCTCCATGCCTTACAACACTGTATGCCACTTCGCTTCTTGAATTTTTCGAACCAGCCTTTGCTGGCCTTAAATTCACCAACATCAGCACTCGTTCCAGGCAGTTTCTTTATAAGATCGTCACGCAACTGCCTTGTCTTTACACACATTATAGACTGCACAGCACTATCTCCCGCTAACTGTTTCTCTATGATCCACACCAACAAAAATTTCTCCGCATCTTCAATTGTTTGGGATCTGTTTTATCGCATTCACCTCTTTTGCAACATCAGCTTCCACGATTTCTTTTCTCTTTGCCACAATGGAACTGATGGTTGATGGCGCCTTCCTGTACATCCTACCGAGGTGGCAATATGTATGCCACTATCATATTTTTGAAAGATTTCTTTGTTCCTTTTTAAGGTGTTCCTCACTTTCTTTGCCACAGGACTGACACTAGAAGCTTTCTTTGGGGCCATGGTGGCTTATTTAGCAGTCACACACAATAAACAAGTGCCAAAAACAATATACAGTAGACCCCCGATTCGCGATATTAATCCGTTCCTGAGAGCTCATCGTATACCAAAATTATCGGAAAGCGAATCAATTTTCCCCATAAGAAAAATGGAAATCAAATTAATCTGTGCAAGACACCCAAAAGTATGAAAAAAAAAAAACTTTAACCACATGAAATATTAAGTTTAATGCAATAGAATAATTACAATAACAAAATAACAATAGAATAATTGACACTTACCTTTAATGAAGATCTGGTAGTGATTGAAGGGATGGGAGGAGGGGAGAGTGTTGAACCTATTGTTTAGAAGGGGAATCCCCCTCCATTAGGACTTGAGGTAGCAAGTCCTTTCCCGGGGTTACTTCCCTTCTTCTTTTAATGCAACTAGGACCAGCTTGAGAGTCACTGGGCTTCTGTCACACAACATATCTGTCCATAGAGGCCTGTACCTCTCGTTCCTATATGACTTTCCTAAAGTGGTTCACAACATTGTCAGTGTAATAGTCACCAGCACAGCTTGCAATAGCTGTGTTAGGGTGATTTTCATCCATAAAGGTTTGCAGTTCAATCCACTGTGCACACATTTCCTTAATTTTTGAAGTAGGCACAATGGATTCCATAACTGGCATAGGCTTCTCAGGGTTAGCACCAAACCCTTCAAAATCTTTCTTAATTTCCATACTAACTCTCACCCTTTTTACCACAGGGTTGGTACTAGAAGCTTTCTTGGGGCCCATGGTGACTTATTTTGCAGAAACAAGCACCAAAAACAGTGATAATATGGATAATACGGAATGTACCGAATGTATCCTTAGATGAGCGCACACTGGCTGGCTTGTAAACACTGGCACACACGGGGCAGTTCAGGCCACACGTGGACACGTCTCGTACAAATCGAATCGCGTGCCTGGTTTTGTAATGGGAACCAAGGCAAATTTTTTGCGATATAATGCTTCGGATACAGGATTTATCGGTTACCGATGACTTCGCGAACCGGGGGTCCACTGTATACATATATATATTACACAGACACACACACACACACACACACACACACACACACACACACACACACACACGTTTGGACCGTTTAGGGGTTAAAACACTTGAAATTTTGGAAAGTTTCCAGACATAATGGAGACACTCAGAGTTCATGGAGAATGTAAACAAAATGGGTGGGGTGAAGTGACCATATTAGAAAGTCAGGTGGGGGGAGCGGTATAGCGAGTTTTGGTCATAATTTGAAATGTCCGTATTAGCAACACCATAAAGCAAAATGCCATAAAGCGGGGCCCTACTGTATACACAAATACAGTTACATATATCATCATATGTGCAGAGAACCTAGGATAACCCAAAAAAAGTTGAAGTGACTTATTTCCATTAGGGTCCTTAAAAACTATCATATAGTCGATGGGTTTAACACATAATAAACCAGCTAGCCATTTTGTATAACAAACCAGAAACAAGAACAGATCTTGCAAGATCTGTTCTTGCAAGAGATGCAATGAGGAAGTGGTTCAGTGTAACACTTGTATAACCCTTGCTGAATTTAAACAGCACTACAGAAGGAATGATAGCAAAATAGCTTTGAGTTTGGTAGACTGGAACAATGGAATGGGCCAAAAATAGGGCGTTAAATGGGTGAAATCGCTGATGCATAAATACTGCCATTGGGTTAAGTGTATTCTAACCTAACCACTCTGTAATCCGGCAAGCTAACTAATCCGGCACCCTACAGGTGCCAATGATGCCGGATTAGTGATGGCTGACCTGTATATTAAAATTCAATATTCCAAGCTAATTAGCCAAGCCTCAGTCTCTCTCATCTTGCAAAGAAAATCGTGCGTATATTTGGATTTTATTTGTGTACTTTATTAACATGCATTTTTTTTTTTTTGGCCTTGCAATAGGCAAACTGAAATAAAGCATTTTTTTTAACCCTTAAACTGTCCAAACGTAGATCTACGTATTTTCAACATTTGAAAGTATTTAAAAAAGTAGATCTTCTTTTCTTTTTTTACATTTGAAAACGTGTAAAAAAAACTTTGATCTACTTTTTTTTTTTGTTATATTTGAAAATATGTAAAAAAAAAACATAGATCTACTTTTGGAGCACTACGCATATGAACATAGATCTGCTTGGACAGTTTAAGGGTTAAAAAGCAACGTTTTTGGGAGAGAGAATAAAAAAGGCACACTAACTGTATCTGGAAGCAATTAAAAAAAAAAAAAAAAAGTTTCATGTGACAATAATATACTACGAAGCTGTCTTAATATTTAATTTATTGAGTGTACAGCGTGGAAAAAAAAAATTCTTATTGGAAAAGTAGAGAGATGCAGTTGTTAAATATTTACCAGGTCTAGGATGACCAAATTGGAAATTACTCAGTGCAAGATTTGATTATGATTGCATTAACCTAGCACTGTAATGCCACATGCATTCTTCACACTTCAAAACATGGCAATTCATTCCTTCATAATGAATGAGTACATCTTGAAGTGTACATTGCACATCTGCTCATGTGTCTTACTAGTTTTATCCTCACCTATCAAGAAAAATTAAGTTAAGAAGAAAGAAGATATTAAGACAAGCACATACATAGTAACTTCAAATTAAGTGGTACACAGCAAGCCAACACAAGACACCATATGTACTTACGAGGTTCAAATATTCCAATTTCTGTGAGTCAGCAGAAAAAGAGAAAATGATAGGGAAGTAAGGTGAGTGTCCATACAACAAACAAGCACATACTACATCTATTATACTAATCTTCTACACTTTTTTCTTTTTTTAAGTAAGACACATGTGCAACAGTTAGGTATCTTTATTCTGAAATGTTTCACCTACAGAGTAGGCTTTTTCAGTCAAATACCGAGGAGGCAGTAAAATCAATGGAGATGTAAAGATGACGTAATTGGTCCATCACCTTTGAAGCAAACAGTTTTGAGGTAACCAATCCCTCAACCTGGAGAAGAATTCTGCTCCATAGTTCCAGACTATGGAGCACAACTCTTCTCCAGGTTGAGGGATTGACTACCTCATAACTACATCTTCAGGGATGATGGACTAATTACATCATCTTTACATCACTATTGCTTCTACTGCCTCCTCTGCATTTGACTGAAGAAGCCTACTGTGTAGGTGAAATGTTTCTGAAAAAAGATACCTGTTACAAATGTGTCTTACTTATCAACTTGTCAGCATTGTATATCTATCATATTCACAGTTATTTTTAACCAGGTAAGCCTTTGCACATCACAGACCAATAACATCTAATGTTATTGCTTGTTGGCTACCTCATTTCTTTAACCAATCAGCAATATTTTCAAAATTATTCATGATGTTTAAAATGACCAATATACTATTGTAAACTAATATTTGTAAATACTGTATCAACAAATATTGACAAAATATTAAAAGTATGTAACTACATTTCAAAAAACAGAACTAGTTTCCTGCCTCTTAATACAGAACTAGACTTTGAAAAAGTTAGTTTTCAGGAAAAAATAGAGTATCAATAGTGAAAAATAAAGAACATGTTAGGAAAATATGGTGCAATGTCAATATTTCCTATTTACAATTGCAAAACTTAGTGAACGTGAAAAATTCATCACTAAACTCCAAGTCACAACAGCAATATTCATCATCTACCATCAAAAATTATAGAATTCCAAATTAAATCAATTTCATAATGATGGTTAGTAAAAATCTATTTTCTTTATTATTACACTTCTACTTCTACATATATTTATCTAAATAGTTGGGGCAACAAAACATATACAAAAAATTCATGAGAACCTTTACATAATACTATATACTACACATTATCAAATTTGGTGAAGAGCTTTTTGCTGAAAGTTACTTTCTTGTATGAGTTAGGTTACCCAGAAAGCTCCAGACTCCCATTACAGTGGCAATCATACTGTATGTATGTATGTATGTATGTATGTATGTATGTATGTATGTATGTATGTATGTATATATGTATGTATGTATATATGTATGTATGTTTTATCTATTTTTTAATCACAGTAGTCATCAGATACCAAAGTAGGGTGACCCCAAAACAAATGGAAACATTCATCATTCATTCAACAGCTGTCTTGCCAGAAGTGTACAGATATTGCAATTCAAATGATCCAGTAATGTCCCTACCCCTATTTCAGAATACATTCACGAGGTATGTATGTATGTATGTGTGTGTGCATGTACACACACATCCCTACATTTGCGTGCATATTCACACACTCGCTAACATGTGGCTGCAAGGGCCAAGTCCCAGCTGTCTGGAGTTACCTCAGCTATTAGATCCTTCAGTTCATTACTCCTGTTGTACAGTCCATTTGAATTTGTGTACCACACTCTTACCTTACTTTCCTTTACTATACACTGGTTTCTGTTTGTTACTCCTCTGAATGTTGCTCATCCAATGTGTGCGAGGAAGGTCTGGGTTACTGTGCATGTCACTGCCTGATAAGTGAACAGAGAAGGGGCAAGGGAGCTGGGGAAGGGCCACAGAATGCCTGCCTGCATCCCACCCCTCCCTCCTATTCACTTCCAACACCCTCCACCATCAATCCATTTAAGATAGGCAAGCAGGCAGACTTTCAATATTCCCATTAAGAAAGGGGAGAGGAGGAGGAAGAGATGAAGGAACAAGAAAGGGGAGAGGAGGAAGAGATGAAGGAACAAGAAAGGAGAGAGGGGGGGAGAGGGATAAAGGAACAGGGAGAAAGAGAGGGAAAGGGAGAGAAATAAGGAGGGGGGAAAGAGAGTAAGTGACAGCGAGAACGAGCAAGTGAGAGAGAGCGAGAGAGTGAAAGCATGCTTGCATTACTTTTTTTCCTACATCTGGCTGTGTCATGAATACAGCCGACTAAGGTTATTTTATTGGACATTTGTACATGTCCATTAGGTGATCAATTAAGTGGACTACATTCACTTAATTGAAACCTTCACTGTAACAGAATTTTTGGTAAATTGGATGCCCCCTGTCCTTCCTTGTTAATCCATTTTATCAGACTTTTACTGTACGTTTCAAGCACAGCACCATCATATATGACATAAATAGCAAATTTTGACAGACACAAGAGAATGGGTCTGTGGGGCGAGTGTGCACAGTATGAAGAAAATCCTGCCCCATGCAGTACATGATGGGGAAAGCAAACCTCTGATCTTGTGTTTGATTTAAAATAGCAACTTTGAGGTATTGTTTAGGATGGTTGTTATTGTTTTATTGGTGGTTTCTTGGTATCAATTGATTAACTAGGAGGACTACTGGCCCATGCGAGGCAGGTTCAATTCTCCCACCGGCTTAAGTCAATGCCTTAACCTACTCAAGTAAGGTCACATTCACATGAAGGAGCATAGCATGACCTAGTAGCACAAGCAAGTCAAGTCCACTCACACCTACCCACATCCACTCATGTATTTATCTAACCTATTTTTAAAACTACATAATGTCTTAGCTTCTATGAAGGTACTCAGGATTTGCTCCACTCATCCACAACTCTATTACCAAACTAGTGCTTTCCAATATCCTTTGTGAATCTGAATTTTTCCAACTTAAAGCCATTGCTACAAGTCCTACCTAGAGGGTGCAGATTCAGGGCCCTCAGTCTATCTTCAAGGGAAGATTTCTGACACATGGGATCAACTTTGTCATCCTTCTTTGTATGTTTTCTAGTGCATTTATATTCATTCTGTAATACGGTGACTAGAACTATGAAGCATAATCTAAATGATTTGCTTCAGGAAGGATAAGGACTTGCCTCCAGTCTTGTATGGATTTTCCCAAGCTCTCCTACAACATTTGGGATGCTCTAAATCATGATTAACCCCTTGAGGGTTTCGGCCGTACTAGTATGGCTTATCACCCAGGGTTTTTGACGTACTAGTACGCCTAAATTCTAACGCCCTCAAATCTAGTGGGAGAAAGCTGGTAGGCATACATATGAAAGAATGGGTCTATGTGGTCAGTGTGCGCAGTATAAAAAAAAGTCCTGCAGCTCAGTGTATACTGAGAAAAAAAAATAACTTTGACCATGTTTTTGGAACAAAACAGCGACTTTGCACTGTATTTTCGTATGGTATTTATTGCTGTATTTTAGTTTTCTTGGTCTCATTTTATAGAATGGAAGACATTTTACAGAAATTGAGATGATTTTGACTGGTTTTACAATGAAAAGTACCTTGAAATTGAGCTCAAAGTAGCAGAAATGTTCGATTTTTACCAAAGTTCATTAATAGTAAACAAATCATGCCAAGCGTCCAATACACGTCAACTGGTGAGTCTAATATTCTTTCACAAGTGAGCTGATATTATTTATACCATTTCTACACTAATGCAGCAGTCTGCATAACAGTAAATCTTCTATTTTTTGTAAGAATAAAAATTGAAAGTGGAAAGCCAAAGAAATATAAGAGGGGCCTGGGGATGTGACTAACGAACAGAGGAAATGTTATTTTAGTGCCAGGAATGTCTTTCTTGTTTATTCTGGACCTTATTTGGAAATTGGCATCTTTTGAAATTTGTGTGAAATTGGCAAAATTGCTAAATTCTGACCACTGTATTGGATAGTTGAAATCAGTAAATGGGTGGTTTCTTGTACTCATTCAAAATAAAAATGGAGTTCTAGAGAAATAGTTATGATTTTTGTCGACTAGTACACTGGATTGGCCGAAAATAGGGCTCAAAGTGGGCAAAATCGCCGATGCGTAAACATCGTCGAGACCGCTAACTTCGCAAGAGCATAATTCCATAAGTTTTCCATCAAATTTCATACTTTTGGTGTCATTATGATCGGGAAAAGATTCTCTATCTTTTCATAAGAAAAAATATATATATTTTTTAAATTTGGCCGACCCTGGGAACAAGTCTCGGAGAGGGCCTGTTGACCCTCAAAGGGTTAATCATTCCTGACTATATTTTATTAATCAAGAAATAGGGTAAAACTCTGACTTTTTGTGATGCTTTCAAAACGGAAGGCAAATGTAACATAGTAGATGCCTGAGGACATGATTACTGAACAGAGGATCGGCTGCTTTAGTGGATGGAATGTACAGTGTGCTGATTCCAGACGTTTTAAATTGGATTTTAATTTTGTGTAAAATTAGCCATATTACCAAATTCTGTACTCTTCAAAGGTAATTTATAGAGTAATTCTGATAGGTAAATGGACAGTTTCTTGTGCTCAATCAATAGACTAGAATTCATAGTAATGAAATAGCTAAGAGTCGTTCAAATGAAACCTTGGAATTGGGTTCAGCAAAGATTCAAA
>NC_069492.1:8412642-8437286 GCF_026875155.1 Cherax quadricarinatus | reverse complement strand
AATTGCTGTCTTGGTTTAAGGTTGCTGCTTACCATAACCCCAAGTCCTTTTTGCAATCTGTATGGCTAAGTTCTATGTTATTTAACTGATAAGTACTAGGGTTATGGACACTCCCGAGCTTCAGAACCTTGCATTTATCTACATTGAACTGCATCTGCCACTTTTCTGACAAGGTACTGAGTTTGTCTAAATCCTCCTGAAGTTCCATGACATCTTCGTTTGAATCAATTATCCTACCTATCTTCATGTCATTGGCGAATTTGCTCATATCACTAGTAATTCCCTCATCAAGGTCACTGATATATATTATAAACAACAAATGACATAAAAGGTACAATACCATGACTGGAACGATACACAAATAACCCACACATAGAAGAGAGGAGCTTACGACGACGTTTCGGTCCGACTTGGACCATTTACAAACTCACACTAATGAGAAGTAGTTGCATAGTAGTAGTAGTAGTGAGAATGTACATTGTACATACATTCATTCTAATGAGAAGTAGAGCAGGACGGGCATAGAGGAGGAGGAAGAAGAGGAGGAGGAGGAGGAGGAGGAGGAGGAGGAGGAGAAGGATTTGGTGGTGGTGGTGGTGGGGGTGGGGTGGTGGTGGTGGTGGTGGTGGTGGTGGTGGTGTTGGTGGTGGGTGGTGGTGGTGGTGGCGGTGGTGGTGGTGGTGGTGGTGGTGGTGGTGGTGGGGGTGGGGGGGTGGTGGGGTGGTGGTGGTGGTGGTGGGGGGGCGGGGTGGTGGGGGTGGTGGTGGTGGTGGTGGTGGTGGTGGTGGTGGTGGTGGTGGGTGGTGGTGGTGGTGGTGGTGGTGGTGGCGGTGGCGGTGGTGGTGGCGGTGGCGGTGGCGGTGGTCGCGGCGGCGGCGGCGGCGGCGGCGGCGGCGGTGGTGGTGGTGGTCGTCGTAAGCTCCTCTCTTCTATGTGCGGGTTATTTGTGTATATAAACAACAAGGGCCCCAAGACTGATCCCTGTGGAACGCCACTTGTTAAAGATCCCCACTCGGATTTAACCCCATTTAACATACTCTCTGCTTCCTACTGGTGAGCCATGACTCAATCCATGAGAGCACTTTTCCCCCAATGCCATGAGCTGCCACTTTCTTTAACAGTCTCTGGTGCAGTACTTGTGGAGAAATTTTCTCCAGGAGGGGGGTATCAGCCCCCTTCAGCCCCCTTCAGCCCTTTCAGCCCTGAGGGGCCACTCAGAGGGGGCGAGCGTCTTGTTTACTGCTAGAGTAATTGATCACAGATGCTATGCCACGTAAGTCATGTGACCTCTGCTCCTTGCAGTGGTGTTGCAACGTGTATTTTTATAAGAGACAGTACATCTCTTACTTAGCAGGACAATTAAGGAAAATCCTGCTCCCACTTTATTACCATAGTAAAGATAGTGTACATTGTTGTCTATGATTAAGACAGCAAGAAACAAACATTCTGCTTTGCTTCATCGAGGAGTTGACAAGGATGCAAGGTACTAGGTCAGCGTTTTTTTTTTGTGTGCTGGGGCCAGTGACGGGATGGAGCCCTGTAGCGTCGGGCAGACTAACTTTGACTCGACTACGAGACACTGACGCCAGGATAACCAGCAAAGGACACTGATCTGTGCGTTAGTGTGAACAAAGTGTCTTTAACACAAACACTTAGAGAAGTGTGATCAGCTTCTCTTGTGATACATTGTGAACAATAAAAACAAATCTTGTTGAACATAGTGTACCAGTGTGCGTTTCCTAGACAATGGAAGACGTGGACATCCAAGGACACTTCAGCTTCTATCAAGTCACCGATATCTGTCGAAGGTGTTGAGAACACCATAGCTCACGTTACAAAGAGCAAGGTATGTTACGAATTTCTTGTAGATCGGGGGATTGCGCAATTCTTGAGTCACAAGGAGTTTGTAGTCAACCTATAATCGGCAGTAAGGTGTGGACTTTTGAGTCCAAACAAGTAAGTATTCGTCAGCCATCATCGAATGAAATATGCTGACATAACACCCCCTAGGGGTACTATACTTACAAATTGTATCTCTTGACAGCCCACTGTTGTGATGGTTTCGACAGCATCTAGACCTCGTCTGCAGGGGCGGCTGTGTAGACGATTTGCTGTCATTTATCAGCTAAGTGTTCATTATATATAGTTATAATAAACACAGCAGGTAAGGCCAAAATTCTCAACAGGCCCTCATCCACCTGGAAGCCTGGTCAAGGACCGGGCCGCGGGACCGTTGATCCCGAAATAACCTCCAAGTAGACCCCAGGTAGGTACAGGTGAGCTGCACAATTTCAGCACGTAATGAAAAACAAACAACAGAATAGCAACAAAGAACCTGAGAAAAGAATCAATGAAAGCTTTGTACGTAACTAAATTATGCCAACAACCGACTATGTTGCTCCAGTGTGGAGCACCCACCTGGTCATCCACACACACTATGTTGCTCCAGTGTGGAGCACCCACCTGGTCATCCACACACACTACGTTGCTCCAGTGTGGAGCACCCACCTGTCAAGCACTCACTATGTGCCCCAGTGTGGAGCACCACTGGTCAAGCACACACTATGTTGCTCCAGTGTGGAGCCCCCACCTGGTCATCCACACACACTATGTTGCTCCAGTGTGGAGCACCCACCGGGTCAAGCACACACTTGGTTCTCCAGTGTGGAGCACCCATGGTCATCCACACACACTATGGTTGCTCCAGTGTGGAGCACCCACCTGGTCATCCACACACACTATGTTGCTCCAGTGTGGAGCACCACCGGGTCAAGCACACATATGGTTGCCCAGTGTGGAGCACCCACCTGGTCAAGCACACACTATGTTGCTCCAGTGTGGAGGACCCACCTGGCCCATCACACACACTATGTTGCTCCAGTGTGGAGCACCCACCTGGTCAAGCACACACTATGTTGCTCCAGTGTGGAGCACCCACCTGGTCAAGCACACACTATGTTGCTCCAGTGTGGAGGACCCACCTGGTCATCCACACACACTATGTTGCTCCAGTGTGGAGCACCCACCTGGTCAAGCACACACTATGTTGCTCCAGTGTGGAGCACCCACCTGGTCATCCACACACTATGTTGCTCCAGTGTGGAACACCCACCTGGTCATCCACACACTATGTTGCTCCAGTGTGGAGCACCCACCTGGTCAAGCACACACTATGTTGCTCCAGTGTGGAGCGCCCACCTGGTCAAGCACACACTATGTTGCTCCAGTGGGGAACCCCCACCGGTCATCCACACACTATTTGTCCAGTGTGGGGAAACCCCCCGGGTTTCAAGCACACACTATGTTGCTCCATTTTGGAACCCCACCGGGCAAGCACACACTATTTTGGGCTCCAGTGTGGAGCACCCCCCGGGTAAAGGGCCCCACGCTATGTTGACCCAAGTGGGAGCCCCCCACCGGGTCAAGCACAAAAAGTTGCTCCAGTGGGGAACCCCCACCGGGAAAAGCACCCCCAAAATGTTTTTTCCCAGGTGGAAAAAACCCAAAGGGTAAAAGCCCCACGCTTTGTTTTCCGTGTGGACCCCCCCACCTGGTCAAGAAACCACTTTTTGGTGTCCAAGTGTGGAACCCCCAAACCTGGTCAAGCAACCCCTATGTTGCCCCCTGTGGAGCACCCCCCGGGCCCAAGTAACTATGAGCCCCAGTGTGGAACACCCCCCTGGTCAAGAAACACCCCAAAGTTCCCCAGTGTAGAGCACCCACCGGTAAAGCACCCCTATGTTGCCCCAGTGTGGAGCCCCCCCCATTGGCAAGCTCACGCTATTTTTGCCCCCAGGTGGGGGCACCCCCCTGGTCAAGCACACACTATGTTGCCCCAAGTGAAAAACCCGATGGTCAAGAAAAACTATGTTGCTCCAGTGGGGAAACACCCACCGGGTTTCAAGCACCCCAACTATTTTTTCTCCAGTGGGGAAAAGCCCCCAAATGGCCCAAGCAACCTATTTTGGCTCCGTGTGGGCCCCCCCTGGTCAAGCACACACTATTTTCCCTAAAATTGGGGAACCCCCCCGGGTCAAGCAAAACCACTATGTTGCCCCAGTGGGGGCCCCCCACCGGGTTTCAAGCTCACATTTATGTTCCCCCCATGGGGAACACCCACCTGGTCAAGCACACACTTTTTTTTGCCCCCAAGTGGGAGCCCCCACCTGGTCAAGCCACGCAAGGGTTGCCCCAAAGTGGGGTGACCCCCCCGGGTTTCAAGCACCCCAAAAAAAAACAATTCAGCCCGGGAGAACATAAAGTGTCATTGGGTATGTAAAACCCCCCCACAGAATGCAGGGGGCCCAAGAGGGAGAAACGAAGAAAACAACGGGGTTGAGGGGAACATGGTGAGGTGGAAAAGAAGAGCTCACTCGGCAGAGAAAAGTTACTGGTAATGGGCGATTTCAACCACGGGGAAAATCGACGGGGGAAAAACCCGGGGAAGTCCCATGGGTTTCCCCGAAACATGGAAAAGCCAAGATGAGGGTTTTGGGACTTAAAAACCTCATGCATCAACATGCCCGGGACAAAACCAGAGAGAAGGGGGGGAAAGACCCAGCAAGACTTATTGTGTTCCCCCTGAGCAGTTCAAACTTTGAGGCCTATTATGGGGGCCCCCTTGGGCAAAGCGATATGGGGTTTAAGATTTTGGATAAAAGTAGAGTTCCAATTTGGAGAAAAAAACCCGGGAAAAGGGGGGACGGGCCCAAAACTAAAAAGGGGGGACAACCCAGGTAGGGAGAAAAATTCCTTTGCAGGGGGTTAGGGGGACGGAAAAGAAAGGGTTTGGGAAAAAATCAGTAAACGAGATGAGGGAAATATGTGGCAACAAAGGCAAAGAGGAGAGGAAAGTTTTTTTCCCCAAAGGGAAAAGGGAAAAAAAGGGAAGGGCCCAAAACGAGTCCGGGTTTTCCCCGAAGGTTTTTTTTTAGGGGGGCAAAAAAAAGTGAAAACGGGAAAAGGGAAAAGGTAAGGAGGCGGGCCCCCAGGAAAACAAGGAGATTAGTAGAAGACCCAGAAAGGGTTTTGCCCCGATAAGGAAGGACCCCCCCAGCGACAGTATGAAAACGACTAGCATCAAAAGTCAAAATCTGCCCCCAAAACCCTGCTGTTAGCCACATTAGGAAAGAAAAACGTCAAGGAAAAGGGTGAAAGGCGGGAGGAAGAAGGGGAGAACTCACAAAAAACCGTAAAGGGGTTTATGTAAAGGACCCAAAACCCAAAGAAAAAAGGGAAAAGTATTTACAGTAAGACAGGAAGGATCGGGGGGACAAAACCAGAGGGGGACACCAGAAGGAATAAAACCAACAAGTGTTGGAGGGACAAAAAAAACGTGAGGGGGAAAGGTGAAGAAACTGCAAAGGGGAAATCGTACCTCAAAGTAAGGGGGCCCCGCCCAACTTTCCCCCCGGGGGGTCCTTAGAGAGGGAGCGTTATGTTGTGCTTCCCATTTTACCAAAATTTTCCCAACAACCCGGAAAGGGGAAACTCCCCTTGAGGTATGGAAGACGGAAAAAGGTATTTCCCCTTTTTTTAAAAAAGGAGAAAAAAAAAGGGAGGAAACTAAATTTAACCTGTGTCATTGATTGTAAAAAAAATGAAAAAATTATGGAGAAAATTATCAGGAGGAAGTGGGGGAAGCACCGGGAAGGGAAACGGAGTAAAAATTTCCCAACCAGCAGGAAATTTCACGGAAGGCAAACCCTGTGTAAAAAACTTCTGGGGTTTTAATATAAAATAACAGAAGTAAGAAAAGAAGAGAGGGGGGGTTGATTAATTTTTTTTTGGACTGAAAGGGAAGGGCCCTTTGACAAAATTTTTCCTCACAAGGAGATTGTGCGGGAAGGGCAAGGCATCAGGCGCATATAACAGGGGGGGCCCTTTTAAAATGGATCAGGAATCCTGACAGGGGGGGCAAAACAGGTTTTGGGGGGTCGTAATGATGTTCACAGTGGGCCCCTTTTGGGGACAGCGGGGCCCAAAGGGGTCGGCCCTGGGAAACCAGTGCTTTTTTTGGTATATGTGAACGACATAGGGAAGGGTTAATCAGAAGTGCCCCTGTTTGAGATGAGTGAATTAATGGGGAAAAATTAAATCTGTGAGGACCAGGCGGGGGACCCCAAAGAGAGGGGGGAGGGGACTGGACACCTGGCCAGAAAAAAGGTTCTCGAATTTAATCCTCCCAAAAAGAAAAGGGCATAAAGATGGGGGGGGGGAAAAAAAAAGGACCACAAAGAGTATAGGCTAGGTCCCCCAAAAGACTGCAAACCTCCCCAAGGGGGAAAGCTTGGGGGGGGAGTATAACCCCGAGCCTTTTCCCCGGAAGCACAAAAACCCCGTTAACTGCTGCGGCATTGGGCGCCTGGAAAAGAGGGAGAACACTTTCCGAAAACCTTATTTAGGAATCTTTTCAAAAACTGTAAAACCGTGTAGGGCGGGGGCCCATACTGGGGGGAAAGCGGCACCTTTTTGGGAAAAACCCGCACTTAAATAAAGCCGTCAAGAAACAGAAAAAGTAAAAAGGTTTTTGCGAGGGGGGAAATTCCCCGAGCAAAGGGGGAAATGTCCTATGAGGAAAGATTGGGGGAAAAATGGGGGCCCTGCCCACAGGGGGACAGGAGGGTCAGGGGAGAATGAAAGACTTTATAAAAAAATGCTGGAATAGCCCAAGGTGGAAAAAGCCAGGATGTTCCGGGGAAGGGGAACCGAAACAATGGGCCAAAATTTTGGAATTTGAAGAAACAAATGAGCCCGGAGATAGTAGGAAGTTTTTCTCAGTCATGGATTTTAAGGCAGGGGAAAAAACCCTAAAAAAATGAGTGGGAGGAAAGGCCCCATAAACAGTTTTAAGAGGGGTTTTTAAATAAAGGGGAGCGGGGAGAGAGGGGGCCCTAGTGAACTGGTAAAGAGGCGGGCCAGGGCAAAGGACTCGCCCTGAACCCAAACAAAAAAGGTGAGAAAATAGGTGATTTACCAAATTTTTGCCCAGTGGGAACCCCCCCTGGCAAGCACACCTAGGGTTGTTCCAGTGTGGAGCCCCCCACCTGGTAAAGCACCACAAATTTCCCCAGGGTAAAAAACCCCCACCTGGTAAAGGAAACCCCTAGGTTGCCAGTGTGGAAAACCCCCCGGGTCAACACAAAACCAAATTTTGCTCCAGTGGGGAAAACACCCCCCGGTAAAGCACACTTATTTTGGGCCCCCCATTGTGGAACACCCCCCCCTGGCCATCCAAAACCATTTATGTTGCTCCAGGTGGAACACCCCCGGGTCAAGAAACACTATTTTTGTCCATGGGAAACCCACATGGTCAAGCCACCAATTTTGCCCAGTGGGGAAAAACACCCCCCGGGGTAAGCCACACTTTTTTTGCCCCGCATGGGGAACCCCCAACCTGGTAAAGCACTCACAAATTTTTGCCCCGTGGGAAAAAACCCCCCGGGGGTAAAAACCCCACAATGTTGCCCCAGTGGGGAACCCCACCGGTAAACCACGCACAGGGTTCCCCGTGGGGAAAACACCCCCCTGGTCAAGACACACTATTTTTGCTCCAGGGGAACACCCCCCGGTTTCACCACAACTAAGGGCATCGATATAAAAAGGGCAAGGGGGCCCGGAAAAACATCTCCCAGGGGTCCTTAAGTGGGGAAAGCAGATATTTTGGGGTTTACCACTTACCACAATCTTCAAAAATCCCAAACTGGGCAATACCTGGGGTAGGGAAGAGGGAAATGAAAGTTCCCTTTAAAAAAAAAGGAAACAGAAAAGAGGCCTTAAACTATAAAACCTGTTCATTGAGTTTTATAGTATGAAAAATTTTATGGAGAAGATTACGGGGAGGGAGTGGTGGAGAAACCTGGAAGGGAAAACAGGATTTTAAAAATTTCCAACCAGAGGGATTCACGGAAGGCAAACCCCGGGTTCAAAAACCTTCGGAGTTTTATGATAAAAAAAACCAGGTAAGACAAAGAAGGGGGGGGGGTTTTGATTGCCTTTTGGGACTGCAAAAGGGGCCTTTGAAAGTTCCTCACAAGAGATTAGTGCAAAAAGCTAGGCATCAGGCCCCTATAACGGGAAAAGGGACTGCAATGGATCAGAGAATCCCTGACAGGGAGGCAAAACGAGTATGGTACGAAATTGATGTATCACAGTGGGCACCTGTGCCCGGGGGGTCCCCCCGGGGGTCGGCCCCTTGGGGACCAGTGCTATTTTGGAAATTAAAACCGCCCATGAGGGAAGGGGTTTAAAGACTCAAAAAGCCCCCTTTTTGAAGATGATGTGAATTTTAAAAAAAGGAGAATTAAATTTGTGGGGGCCCAGGCAGGTTTTCAAAGAGCCCGGGACAGACTGGACCCCTGGTCCGAAAATGGCTTCTCAAATTTAACCCTCCCAAAGAAAAAGGTCATGAAATGGGGGAAAGGGAAAAAGGGCCCACAGACAAGTATAGGCAAGGGGGCCCAAAGGGACTGAAAACCCTCACCCCAAGGAAAAAGATTGGGGGTGGTAAAAACCCCCGAGTTGTCCCCGGAAAAGCACAATCAATCAGATAATGCTGCAGATAGGGGGCCCCTTTGGAAATGAGAACGCTTTCCGAAAACCTTAGTAAGGAATCATTAAGACATGTAAAAGTGAAAGTAGGCCCAAAACTGGGTATGAGCCCCTTTTTGGGAAACCCGCACTTGATAAAGCACGTAAAGAACAAAGGAAATTTAAAAAGGTTTTTAAAAAACCGGGGTTATTTTCCAGAGTAAGGGGAAGCCCCTATGAAAAAGTTAAAGGGGAAATGGGGCCTGACGAAACGGAAAGGACGGGGAGGGTCAGGGGAGACATGATAACGACATATAAAAAAGGGCGGGGAAAGACAAGGTGGACAAGGCCCGGATTTTCCCAGGGAGGGGACACAGAAAAAAAAGGGGCCCCAAAATTTGGGAAAATTAAGACAAAAAAGATTCAAAAAGATAGAAGGAATATTTTTTCAGTCAAAATTTTTGTAAGGAAGTGGAAATGGGCCAGAAAATAAACTTTGTGGGGCGGAAAACCAAACACAGTTTTTAAGACGAGGTTTTGAAAAAGGGCTCAGGGAGGGGGAGAGAGAGGGCCTAGACAACCGGTAAAGAGGGGGGGCCGGAGCTAGGACTCGCCCCCTGCAACCACAAATAGGGGGAGTACAATAGGTGAGTACACATGTTGCCCCAAGTGGGGGAAACCCCCCCGGTAAAGCACACAAAATTTTCCCCCATTGGGGAACACCCCCCCCCGGGTCAACCCAAAACCCCCCCACAAATTTTTGCCCAAATTTGTGGAACCCCCCCCGGGAAAGGGCACATCCACACACTAGGGTTGTCCAGTGGGAAAACCCCACCTGGTCAAGCAATAAAATTTTTATTTTTGCCCCGTGGGGAAACACCCCCCTGGTCATCCACCCCTATGTTGTCCAGTGTGGAAAAAAAACCGGGTTTCATCCACAAAACTATTTGCCCCATTGGGAAACCCCCAACCTGGCCCACCACACCTATTTTTCTCCATGTGGAACACCCACTTTAAACCCCCACGCACATTGTTGCCCAGTGTGGAAACCCCACCGGGCATCCCCCACATATGTTGCTCCAGGTGGAACACCCCCCCGGGTTTCTTTCCACCCCTTTGTTGCCCCCAGTGTGGAACCCCCCCTGTCAAGCACATCCAAAACACTATTTTGCCCAGTGGGAACCCCCAGGGTCGAGCTAATCCAACTAATGTTGCCCCCAGGGGGGAACCCCCAAGGGTAAGCAATCCAGACAAAAGTTGCCCAGGTGGAAAAACAATGGTAAAAAGAAACCAGACACTATGTTCCCCCAGTGGGGGAACACCCCCCGGTTTCAAAATCCACACATATGTTGCCCATTTGGAACCCCCTCCGGGTTTCAAAGCAAAACCAACCCCTTTGTTGCCCCAAGGTGGAACACAACCCTGATAAGAAACACCCAGACACAAATTTTCCCTAAAGTGTGAAACACCCCCCGGTAAGCAATCCAGACACTAGTTCCCCCAGGGGTGGAACTTCCCCCTGGTAAGAAAAAATAAAGGAAAGGGTTGCTTAAATAAAAAAAAAAGGCACAAAAACCCGGACTGGAAGATACACAAATACCCCGCACTTTAAAAGAGAGGGAAGCTTACACGACGTTTCGGCCCAGGGTTCCCCCCGCTCGGATACGGTTTTTTTTCCTTTTTCCCTTTTAAACCCAGACCTATGCACAGTGGCATTTACTTTCACAACTTTTTCTTAAAGTTTCCCCCCCAAAAAAAAAAGGTTTCTTTTTCCCCCTCTTTCTCCGTCCCCTCCGCATCTGTGTTCCTCATTATTCCCAGCAAAAATTTACCACCCCTCAAAAATTCGTTTTCTCGTCTTGGCTCCCCTTCCCTTTTTCTGGGAATCTCCCCTTCACGTGCAAAAACGTATTTCTTTTTCCCAAACTCTCTACTCCCTGGGAACTTTTTCAAACCCTTTGCCTTCCCTAATTTTGTTTTTCCCCTTTTTAAACAACTTTTTCCGCCCCTTGGGACATCAAGCTTCCCTTTCCGCCAACTAACACTCTTCCCCTTTTAATTTCCTTTTCATACCTTTTCCTCCCTCTACGGGATTTTCCCTGGGGTCTACTTTTTTCTTGCTCCCCCTGTCCTTTTCATTCCCTTTGGAGAAACTGGCTGTTCCCCTTTTTTCTGACAGAAAAAAAGGGAGCAAAAAAATAGTGTTGGGTTGCCGACACTTACAATGCTCTGTTCGCCCGTCAGAGATCCCCCCCCAGTTCATTTTTGGATGGTTTTTTTCCGTTTAAAACTGTCTTCCCTACTTCCAATTTTAAAACATCCCCCCGTAAGTTAAAACCTTTTAAAATACAAACTTTTTTGTATAAATTTAAAGTTGGTTTCGCCCTTTGGGGGATGCCTTCCTTTCCACTAATTGTAAAATGCCCCAAATTTTCATAACACCCGTGATTTAAACCCTGTTTCCCTCCCTTTTTTTTTTTCTTCTCCCTCTTTCCCCTTTTCCCTTTTTCCCCTTTTTTCTTTTTTTTTTGGGTTGTCTTTCTTTTTTCTGTCTTGTTTTTTTTGTTCCTTCTTTAAATTTATTTATTTTTTAAACCCCCCCCCCCTCGTTTTTTTGGGCTCCCCCTCTGGGGGCCACACCCCCTTGCATACTCCCCTTTCTTTGTATTTGAGGCTCCCCCTCCTCTTTAATTTCCCCCACTCCCAAAACCACTACTACTCCACCACTAACTAACTACCACTATACTACTCCCTACTACTACTACTACTATACTATACTACAACTATACTCTACAAACTACCCCAAACCACCACTACCTTTCCCTGCCAAATATAATACCCGTCCTGCTCCCCTTCCCTGTTTATTTGTATTTTTGTAAATGGTGAAAAGGTCGGCCAAAAAGCCCGTCGTAAGCCCCTTCTCCTTGTGGGGGTTTATTTGGAAACAACGTTGCTTCCGTGGGGGAAAATCCCACCAGGTCAAGCACCCCCCAAACACTACATTGGCCCCAGGTGGAAAAACCATCTTTTCAAGAAAACAGAGAACTAGTACCCCCAGTGGGGAACACCCCCCGGGTTCCGGCAAAATCCACTCAAAGTGGCTCCGTGGGGAAAACCCAGGTGGCAACCCAATTCCAGGACACTAGCGGGTTTTCAGTGTGAAAACCCCCATAGTCAAGCACTTCTAGACAAACTTGCCCCATTTGGGGAAAACCCCTTTCCGGGTTTCCCGGGAATCTACCTGGAGGTTATTCTGGGGATCAAACCCCCCCGCGGCCCCGGTCCACGACCGGGCCTCCGGGGGATAAAGGGCCCTGTTCAGCCAGGTTTTTTTATCTGGGCCGCAGCAATCCAACTTTACAAACCATACCCCAGCTGACCCCGGCACGGGATTTTAGGTATCGTCCAGTTCTTTTTTTAAAGGAAACCAAAAGTTTTTTTGGGTTAATTCCCCTTTTATGTTTGGTGGGAGGCTGTTGAACATTTGGGGCCCCCGGAAACCCTTAGGTTTTTTCCTTTAGTGTCCCCTTTGACCCCCCTACTTTTAATTGGTTTTTAATTTTGCTCCCCTTCCCCATTTTTTTTTTCCCTTTGGGAGGGAGTGATTTTTGTTGCAGATTCGGACATTCCTTCCAGGATTTTCCAAGTGTAGTTAAAATTATCTCTCCCTCCGGTTCCAACGAGTAAAAGTCCCAAATGCTTTCAAGCGTTCCCCGTAGTTAAGGGGCTTTACAAATTACACGTGCGTAAAGGTTCTCTTGGGTTTCCCAGATTTTGCACTTCCAACCCCGTTTGAAAGGAGTGTTAATGGGAAGCCTATTTTGCCTAGGGCAAGGGTTTTTGAAAAGGATTTATCCCCTTGGGGGGTTTTGGGATTTTTTCGTTTAACGTTCTCTTTTTCCATTATCATTTTCTTTTTTTCTTGTGATCGGGACTGTTGTGATCCCTTTAAAAATGAAATCTTAGACATTTTACTCCCGGTCCCCTTTTCATTATTTTTTTGCTGGGATTGAAAGGCCCAGAGGGCTGTAGTATACTTGTTTAGTTATTAAAAACCCCCAGTTTCCCATAACGGGGGTTTGGGAAATTTTCCTCATTGAACCCTATTTTTTTTCCCTTGCCCATTTGGAAAAAATTTTTTAAAACTTCCCTTTGGGGTGAACCCTGTCCTTTAAAAGATGAAGTAAGGGAGAACCAAATATCGTCGCAAAGGATTTTTACGGGGCTGTGGGGGTTATATCTTGTCCCATGTCTGTTTTTGAGGATGAGGGAAAAGGATGGAGGCAAGAAAAATGTTTCCCCTTTTGGAAAGAAATCTTCACTATGGCACCCCGATTTAACCCCTTTGACCCCTAATCTTTTGTTCGATTTGGAGGGAAATTAAAGGTTATTACCCCCTTTGCCGTTATTCCTTTTGCACGTATTTTGTGAGTATTTCGCCCTGATCGCACTTGTTTAAACGTTTTGCAAAGTCTGTGTAAAATTCAATTCAAAATTTAAAGTTTATTCCTATAAAAATTTCAATGTTTAATTTTAAAAATTTGGTTATTGTTTTGGTTTAAATTTAGTTTAAAAAAATGATTTTAAAATGTACCACTAGAACGCCCACATGGCTAGGGATTTCGGGCCCAAAATTAAGGGTTTTAAATTTATTATTTTAAAAATTACAAATTATGAGGAAGTTGGTATTATGGCTAAGTGACTAAATACTAGTTTGGAGTTTAGCAATTTTGAAAAAGCTTTTGTTTTGGGGCCCAAAATAGTTTAGTATTGGGGGTATCAAAGGATTCATTATTTTAAGATTGAGATTAAAATTTTTTTGTTTATGGTCAAATGGGGTGAGTGGTTTAAATTTTGAAACCCCCAGGTTTTTATTCGTTTAGTTATTGATGGGGTGATTTGGGGAGATAAGTTGTTTTCTAATGGTACCTTTTTAAAGGGGAGAAAGTGTCTGCAGTTTCTAGAGTTTTATGGGTGTTCCAGATTTTTGGGGCCCTTTTACATAATTTAATTTTTGTAAAGGTTTTTTTTGGGCACGGGGAAAAATCGTAGAGATGGTTTTTTTTTCTGGTGTTATGGGGTGGGGTTTTGTAAAAATATCAAGAAGGGTTTTTTCAAATGGGTTATTGGGGGTTTTAAAGGTCCGTAGATTTAGATTGGGAAATAAATAAGTGTGGATGTACTGAACAGGGGGTAAGTTTAGGGTTAAAAAGGGGTGGGGGGGGGGTTGCCCGGATGGGATTTTTTGATTATTCTTTCTGCCGTTTTTGGGTTGGGGTTAATTTTTGGTTTTGGTTTTGTTGCTTTCTTGATCTCCAAACACAAATGCAAAGGTGGGTTTGGAAAAAAATAAGGGGAATGGTATAGTGGGATAAGGGGATTGCGGACGTAGATCGTATCCCTTTGGGTGATCCCAACCCTTTTGGATACTTTTTTTGGTTATGTGTTTGGGTATGGGTGGGTGAAAAATTTGGTTTTTGGCAAGGTAAGGCCTAGGAATTTGCCCCCAAAATTTTTCTGGGGAATTTGAGGTTGTCGATTTAATGTTAATTTTGGCTTTTCCCGCTTGCAAACCCAAAAATAAATAAGTAGGGGTTTTGTCAGTGTTTTAAAGGGAAGTTTATTGGCCCGTCATCCAAGTCGAAAATTTTTATCAGTCCTTGTTAACAATGGGGGTTTAGGGTGGAATTTTGGGTGGGGAGAAAGACATAAATCGTGTCGTCAGAAAGAGAAGGGGTTTTAGGTGTTTTGATAGTTTTTTAAGATCTTTGAAGTAATTTAGGAAGAGAGGGGGCCAAAGGGCATTCCCCGCGGAATCCCTAAACAAGGGGGCCCTGTTGTTGATGGGTTTTGTCTTTAATGGTGACATTTTCGTTTCCTTTGTTTAAAGGAAGATTTGAAAAAAAAAGCAAGGCCTGGCCCCTTAAAAACCATAATGGTCAAGTTTGTGGGCAGGATGTGTGGTTTTAAATGTGTCAAAAAATTTTCTTAGGTCAATAAAAAAATTTATAGTGGATATTCCCTTTTTTCCAGTGCTGTGTAAAGCAGATTAGGGGTTTTTTTTTGATTGGATCATTAGTGCTTTTATTTTTCCTGAATCCAAACTGGAGGGGCTGAGTATTTTTTTGTTTTTTATTTAAAAGAATATTTGCCCTTTTGCACGATTTTTTCAAAGATTTTTTGGGTAGCAATGGTAAGTTTGATTTTGGCCTAGTTTTTTAAGTCGGGAGGGTCACCACCCTTTTTGTATTGGTGTAACCCCTTTCCATTTGAGTAGTTTTGGGAAGGTGAAATTTTAGTGACTTTTTAAAAAAAATGAAAAAACATGGGGAAAGATTTTGGGGCCGTGGGGGGTTTTTAGTTAAAGGTTTGGGGCAGTTAAAAAAGATTTCCGAGTTGGGGGTTTTAATTTACTTTAAACTGGGGACTTCCCAGGGCCAAAGGGTGCAAGAGGAAGGAATTTGGGAAATTTTCCCCTTTTAGGTATCCCCGGCATGGGATTTTGGAAAGTGGGAAATTTTTTTTTTCGAGATTAGTCCCATGGTTGAGAAAATGTTTATTTGAAGCTTTGTCAGTTGGATGTAGGTGGGGGTTTCATTAGGTTTAGTTTGGACAAATTCTTGTTTTTTTTCAGTTTGGTGGGCCCCGAACTGAGGAGTGTTTCCAGGTCTTTTTTTTAAACTCCCCTGTGTTGTGAATCTATGGGTAGGTATAGTTGTTTTGGGTTTTTTTATTACTTTGGTTTAAAAAAATGAATAGGTTTAAGAATAAACTTTTTGTATTAAGCCCTGTCTAATTGCTTTTCATAATTTGGGGTTTTTTTGTCAATGGATTTCAGAAAGGTAAGGTTAGCCAGGGGAACCAAGCCATTTTTTTTTTGATCTGTTTTTTGTTTTTATAGGGCAAAGTTTGTTGTATTTGTCTAAGAATTTGGGGTTAAGAAAAAAATTTTTGTCCAGTCAACAATTCCCCTTGGGCCTTTGGGGAATTCCCGAGGCCCGTCAACAAAACCCCTAGGTCAGCTTGAAATTCCTTTTGAGGGCCCCCGTCATGGAGTCTTAAAAGAGAAAATTTTTTGAAATTTTTAAATGGTGGTTTAATAAAGTTTGTCAGGAGGAAGGTAGGGTAGTGGTGTGTGAAATTTTGATTATCCCTTGATTTTAAAGGGGGGGTGGGATATTGGCCCCAAAGTGGTTTTTATTGGGTTTCACTTGTCTCAGTGAGGGTTTGGGTTTTGTTTTTTGTTGGTAAAGAAGTTTGTTGTTAATTGTTGGGTGAAAAACAGTTAAAGGTGATCAACTGTAAGCCCAAATTTTAAAGTTTTAAGTCTCCCGCTAAAGATGGAGGGCTTAATTTATTTGTCTGTTTTTTATTTGACTTTAATTTCTCCCCTGAAAATTTTGGGTGTTTGTGTGGGGGTATCCCGGTAAAAAAGGCACGATTGTTGTAGGGGCTTAAAAATTTTTTACAGTAAAATTGGGAAAAAAGTTTCCCCCTATTTAACACTAAAGAAGTGGTACTAATCCCAAAAATTGGGGGGGTAATAATTGAATACACCCCCCAAAATTTGGGGGGGGTCTGAAGTTTTGAATTGGGTTTATCCTGGTAGAGGGGAGAAAATTTCTTGTCCCGCTTAAACCAGGTTCGTAAGAATAATGCAGGAGAAGGGTGTCTTTTGTGATTCAAGGGGGTGCCGGAGGTTTATTTTGTGGTTTTCTTAAGGGCCCGTTTGTTTGTTTTAAATACTGATAGACTTTTAAACATTGTTTAGGAAAATGCTGGCTTGTTTATGCTGTTTTTATAAAGGCCGTTTCTTTTCCAAAAGGGGTTTTTATTGGGTTAAGATTTTTGGGGGGTTCAGATCAAAGGGGCAACGTAAACAAAACATCTTCTAGGTTTTTAAAAAAAGGTTATTTTTTTCCCCAGTTGTTTTGTTGAGTTCACTATGATATCGTAGTGGTTAAAGGGGGGTTTTGGGCAAATATATAGCTAGAGTATTTTGGGGCATGTAGGGGATGTCATACTTTAAAACCCAAAAAAAAGTTGAAGGGTTTTCTATGGTTGTGTGGGGTGAAAAAAGTAAACTAGGTATTAAATAGTAATTAAAAAAAAAATTAAAAAAAAGAAAAAGACTCTCACTTTAATTGAAATAAAAGGGCTAATATAATGACTTTTGTGGGCCCATGTTTTAGGGAATGAAACTATAGTACAACTAAATTTAAACTAAAAAAAATAAAAATACAAATTGAAAAAAGCCATCTCTACAGTAAATTTCCTATGGCTAATTTAAAATGAATTTTGGGATTTAAAAATAGACAAAGAGTTTAATCTAAAAAATATAAAAAAGGGGACCGACCCCAAAATTGTAAATTTCACTAAAGGGGTTAAAAAAAGTTTTTTCAAGGAAAAAAGAGTAAAAAACAAAATTTAAATTGAAAAAATAAAATTACAAAATTGGTAGAAAAAAAATAAACAAAAAAAAAAAATAATAATAATATTTTTTTTTTATCACACGGCCGATTCCCCCCAAGGCAGGGTGGCCCCAAAAAAAAAAACTTTCACCCCCCCTTCACTCCATCACGTTTTTGCCAAAAAAAGGTTTTTCACTACAGTTTTTTTAAAATGCAAAATTAAACCCCCCCTTCAGAGGCAGGACAGTATTCCTTCCAGGAATCCCAAATCCGGCCGCCGGTTTCCCCGAACCCCTTCATAAAAAGTTTTTTCTCACATCCAAAAGCACGCAAATATTAAAAAAACCCTTTTTCCCCTTTACTCCAACAAACACGCTCACGCAAAGGGGGTTTTAGGAAATGCAAGCCCCTGGGAAAAAAACTCCTTTAAACCCCCCCCCAATTTCCAAACCCACCCCCACCCCCCCTTCCCTTTCCCCTACGATGATCACTTTGAAGTTATTCGGGTTTTCCCCCATTTTCTCCGCATTTTCCGAAACCTAACAATCCTTCCCCAGGGCCCCCTTTGGCAACAGTTTTGGTAAAACCCAAAACCCCCTCCCAAAATTTTCCAAAATACGAATTTCTGCATTAAAAAATTCACACCACACATTGCTCTCAACATGAAACTCCCCTGCCTTTCCGCCTTTTTCCCCCGCGGAACTTCATCACCCAAAACTTTACAAAACCCCTAAGGGGATTGGGGAAAAAATATACTCTCCTACATTTCCCCCTTTGGGCCCCAAGGAAAAGTTTCCTTGGGTTTCCCCAGCCCCCTAAGGGGCCCACTCCACCCTTTTCCTATCAAATTTTTGATTCACCCATTTTCATTGGGCCCATTTCCCGACACGTCCCCCCCCAAATATCGAATAAAATTCACCCCCCCCATACTTTCCCCCCAATTGATATCCCAATTTTATCACCTAAACTTTTTGTTTTTCCTCTAACCTTTCCTTTTCCCCCATTCACTTTCCCTTTTTTTCTTTTGCACACCCTAACCCAAAAACTCCACCCAAACTCTGCAAATTCCCCCTTCAGAATCTCCCCAAAAGCACAGTTTATAGCAAAGAGCAAAAATGTGACAACCCCCCACTTTAAAAGTGTGATTCTTTATCTTTTTAAATCCCCCCGGGCCTTTTTGCCAACCCCCGCATTTATTCTCTTTAAAAACCCCTCTATAAAATATTAAAAAAACCAGGTGGGCTTCCCCAATCCTTTTCAAGGCCCAATTTTTTTGGGAAATAATTTCCCCCTTTTTCCCACATACTCTAACTTGAGCCTAAATATCCTGTAAAAACCTTTAATGCTTTTTATTAAACCCCATTTAACCTACAACCCCGCAACATCTGCCACATTGACCCCTACACCCTGTCTACGCCTTTTCCCAAAACCTTTAAATTTCCAAAGACCCCTTTTTCCCTTTTCAAAAAACGTTCACAAAAATGTTTCCTTTTAAACACCCGGTCCCCAAAACCCCCACCTTTTTTTAAAAACCCTCCCTTTTTCATTGTATCCCATTCTCCCCCTTAAATCCTTAAAATTTTTTCAAAAAAAATCTTCCATACACTTTGCCAGGTAATCAACAGACTTTTTCCCCCTATAATTTTTTTACTCCTTTTTTTCCCTTTTCCTTTATACAAAGGAACAGCATGTTCTGCCAAACCCTAGGTACCTTTCCCCCTTCCCTACATTTATTAAAAAATTGCACCAACCAATCCAAAATATATCCCAAACCCGGTTTTTAAAATTTTTATCTTTATCCCCTCAATCCCCGGGTGCCTTACCCCCTTTTCCCTTTTAACCCACTGCCCAGAACTTCCCCCCACTCAAACGGTTTTCACTCCCAAAAGATGTTTTTTCCCCCTTGGGGCCCATACAGAAACCACAGCTTCCATCTTCATCAAAAATTTTTAAAAATTCCCAAAATATTTCTTTCCCAATACCCCTTTAAATTCCCCCTTTTAAAAACTCTTTCTCTCCTATTTTTTAAATGCAAAAACCCCTTTGTTTCTGGCTTTCTTTAAATTGTTAATCCAATTCCCAAAACTTTTTTCTTATTTTCAAAAAATTTTTGGGGAAAACATCTCCCCACTCCTTTTATTTGCTTTCTTTTTATTAAAATTGTTTTCCCCACATTTTAAACCCCTTTCTTTTTTTTCCATAAAATCTTCCCCCCCGTTTTTTATTTACTTTGTTTTAAAAAATTTCTTAAAATTGCAACTTTTTTCTTTTTTCCCCTTTTTACTCTCTTTTTTCATAACATTCCACCAATTTTGTCCCCCTATCCCCTCCCACACCCATTTCCCGTAAACCCCAAACCCGCTGAACACTTAACACTACAATTTTAAACCTACCCCCTAACCCCTTGACCCCTTGCCCATGCTTCATTAAACCCCTCTATCCCCCAATAGCTGTTTTTTATCCCTTTTTCCTTTAATGCCTCCCCTTTTTAGTTTATAAACCTTACCTCTCTTTGTCCCTGATGTTTTTATTCTCCCTTTTTTCCCCCTTTTCCCTTTTCTCTAAATGTAGCTACATAGACTTTATTGATATATCTGTGGCCCCTCTATAAGGAAAAGGTGATAAGGTGAGGAAAGAAGTGGAGAATCACAAGAAACGATCAAGAGGTATGGAGGAGCAAAACAAGAGTTTTAAAGGGAAGTATTTACAGTAGAGACAGGAAGGATCGGGGGGGGACAGACCAAGGGGGACACCACAAGGAAACACCAACGGTTTTGGGACACATACAACGGGTGAGGAGGGGTAAAGAAACTGCTAAGGGACTCGATACCTCAAAGGGCAAGGGCCCAGAAAACATCTCCCCGGGGTCCTTAAGAGGGGCAGAATGTTGTGGTCCACTTCCCCACAATCTTCAACCACCCCGGAAACTGGCAACTCCCTGGGTAGGGAAACGGCAATGTATTTTCCCTTTTTTTAAAAAAGGAGACAGAAAAGAGGCACTAAACTATAGACCTGTGTCATTGACGTGTATAGTATGCAAAATTATGGAGAAGATTATCAGGAGGAGAGTGGTGGAGCCCCTGGAACGGAACAGGAGTATAAATGCCAACCACACGGATTCACGGAAGGCAAATCCTGTGTCAAAAAACCTTCTGGATTTTTATGATAAAATAACAGAAGTAAGACAAGAGAGAGAGGGGTGGGTTGATTACATCTTCTTGGACTGCAAGAAGGCCTTTGACACAGTTCCTCACAAGAGTTATGCAGAAGCTAGAGCAACGGGCGCATAAAACAGGAAGGGCACTGCAATGGATCAGAGAATACCTGACAGGGAGGCAAAAACGAGCCCATGGTACTTTAATGATGTATCACAGTGGGCACCTGTGACGAGCGGGGCCCCACAGGGTCGGTCCTAGGACCATGCTATTTTTGGTATATGTGAACGACATGAGGGAAAGGGGTTAGACTCAGAAGTGTCCCTGTTTGCAGATGAGTGAAAGTTAATGAGGAGAATTAAATCTGATGAGGACCAGGCAGGACTTCAAAGAGACCTGGACAGACTGGACACCTGGTCCAGCAAATGGCTTCTCGAATTTAATCCTGCCAAATGCAAAGTCATGAGATGGGGGAGGGCACAAAAGACCACAGACAGAGTATAGGCTAGGTGGGCCAAAGACTGCAAACCTCACACAAGGAGAAAGATCTTGGGGTGAGTATAACACCGACATGTCTCCGGAAGCACAAAATCAATCAGAAACTGCTGCAGCATATGGGCGCCTGGCAAACCTGAGAACAGCATTCCGATACCTTAGTAAGGAATCATTCAAGACACTGTACACCGTGTATGTCAGGCCCATACTGGAGTATGCAGCACCTTTTTGGAACCCGCACTTGATAAAGCACGTCAAGAAACTAGAGAAAGTACAAAGGTTTGCGACAAGGTTAGTTCCAAGCTAAGGGGAATGTCCTATGAGGAAAGATTAAGGGAAATCGGCCTGACCACACTGGAAAGGGCAGGGGTCAGGGGGGACATGATAACGACATATAAAATACTGCGGGAATAGACAAGGTGGGCAAGGACGGGATGTTCCAGGGAGGGGACACAGAAACAAAGGCCACATTGGAAGTTGAAGACAAAAATAGTCAGAGAGATAGTAGGAAGATTTCTTCATCATAGAGTTGAAAGGCAGTGGAATACCTAAAATGACGTAGTGGGCGGAAACCATACCATTTTTAAAGACGAGGTTTGATAAAGCCATGGAGCGGGGAGAGAAAGGGGGGGTTTCAACCGGTGAAAGGGGGGGGGGTAGATCGCCCCTCAACCCAAAAGGGAAAAAAGTAAATAGGGGGGAAACCCCCCCCACCAAACCCCAAAAATTTTTTTTAAAACCCCCCTTTTAAAACCCCCAAAAACTAGTTCTCCAATGTGGAAAACCCACCTGGTCCCCCCCCCCATTGGCCCCAAAAACCCACCTGGTCAAAAACCCCCCTTAAGTTGCCCGTGTGGAAAACCCCCCCCCACACTATGTTGCTCCAGTGTGGAAAACCCCCGGCAAACCACACCTAGTTGCCCCTGTGGAACACCAAATGAACCCACACTAGTTGCTCCGGGGGAACACCCACTGCACCCCCACTATGTTGCTCCATGTGGAAAAACCCCCCCGGGCACCCCCACTTTTGGGTCCATGGGGAACACCCCCTGGCACCCCACTATGTTTCCCCGGGGAAAAAACCCCCCCTTCCAGCACCCTTTTTTAAACCCCCCCTTTAAACCCCACATTGTTCCCTGGGAAAACCCCCCCCTCAACACATGACACTTTTCCCAGGGGAAAAAAACCGGCCCCGAACCCAAATTGTTGCCCCCCCGTAAAAACCCCCCCCCTTTAACCATCCCCTTTTTTTTCTCCAGTTGGAAACCCCTCCTTCAAAAAACCAAAAAGGCTATTGGGCCCCCTTTGATAGCAAAGAAAGTTTAGGGAAAAGGCAACCCCCAAATAAATTTTTCCCCGGTGGGAAAAAAAAAACAAACCAAAACTTGTTAAAAAAAAAAACAAATAGTGAGGGGGGGTAAAAAACCCCCGAAGAAGGAGCTTGACACGTTCTCCCCCAAAATAAGTTTTCCTTTCCTTTACCCCAAACCATGCAAGGCAGAATTACTTTTTAACACCCCCGCCCGAAAAAATTTTTATCCCCCTTTTCCCCCTGCCCCGCCGGGTCGTTCTTGCAGAAAATTTTTTTAATTCCCCTTTTTTTGTTTTCTCCCCTTCCCTTTTTAGATTGTTAGTGAAAAAATATTTTCCCCCCAAACTCCACCTGGAACCCCACCTTTTTCCCCCTTTTCCCGTCTTTTTTTTTAAAATCCTGCCCAAAAAATCAATTATTTGAACAAACTCTTCGATAACTGTTCCCAACCCCCCCCCCAAAGGGGAATTTTTTGTTTTCCCCAACTTTTTAGAAAAATCTGATTCCCCCCTGCAGCTTTGGGGGAAAAAAAGGAAAACTTCCAAAACCCTTTAAAGTCTTTCCACGGCAGGATTCCCCCCGACTGGTCTTCCGCAAAATTTTTTACCCAAAATTTTAAAACCCCGTCAAACCCCCAATACAAATTTTTTGAAAATTTAGTCCGGGTTCCCCCGGTTTAAGTTTTTCCCCCCCCCCACAGAAAACCCAAAATTAAACACCCCCTTTTTAAACCCCCTTTTTTTTCCCCTTTCCCCTTCCCCCCCCCCTTTTTTTTTCCCCCTTTTTTTGGGTTTTTTTTTATTTTTTTTTCATTTTAAACCCCCCCCCCCCTTTTTCCCCCCCTTGGGCAACTCCCTTAGACCCCTTTTTTTTTTTGACGGGGGCCCCCCCCCAATTTCCCCCCTAAAACCCCCAAACTAACCACCTCAAACAATATACATAATTTTACTATCCCTTAAAACCTCCTTTTACCAAAAATAATTTCCCCCCCCCCCCTTTCCGCCCAAAACCCCCCCCTTTCTCCATTTTTACACCTTTTTTTAAATTCAACCCCCCAGTGTGAACCCCTTCCCCATCGGGTTTTTTTGGGGGAAAACCCCCCGGGGGAAACCCACCAGTTGCCATAAAAACAAAGGCCTCCAGTTTTGGGCCCATTTTAAAAAACGAGACACTAGCCCCGTGGGAACACCCCCTGGCCACCACCCCTTTTGCCCGGGGAAAAAAAACCCCTTTCCCAAAACCCAGGTGTGGCAACACCCACCTAGTCAAGCACTTCTAGACACTACTTGCCTCCAGTGTGGAACACCTACCTGGTTCCTGGAATCTACCTGGAGGTTATTCTGGGATCAACGCCCCCGCGCCCGTCCACGACCAGGCCTCCCGGTGGATCAGGGCCTGATCAGCCAGGCTATTACTGCTGGCCGCACGCAATCCAACATACGAACCATAGCCCAGCTGATCCGGCACTGACTTTAGGTATCTGTCCAGTTCTTCTTAAAGGCAGCCAGAGTTTTATTGGTAATTCCCCTTATGCTTGTGGGAGGCTGTTGAACAGCCTTGGGCCCCGGACACTTATGGTGTTTTCTCTTAGTGTACCAATGACGCCCCTACTTTTAATTGGTGTTATTTTGCATCGCCTGCCCAGTCTTTTCCTTTCGCAGGGAGTGATTTCTGTGTGCAGATTCGGGACCATTCCTTCCAGGATTTTCCAAGTGTAGATTATAATATATCTCTCCCTCCTGCGTTCCAACGAGTACAAGTCAAGTGCTTTCAAGCGTTCCCAGTAGTTAAGGTGCTTGACAGAACTTACACGTGCAGTAAAGGTTCTCTGTGCATTCTCTAGATCTGCACTTCCACCTGCTTTGAACGGAGATGTTAATGTACAGCAGTATTTCAGCCTAGAGAGAACAAGTGATTTGAAAAGGATCATCATTGGCTTGGCATCTCTCGTTTTGAACGTTCTCATTATCCATCCTATCATTTTCTTTGTACTTGTGATCGTGGCACTGTTGTGATCCTTGAAAGTGAAATCTTCAGACATTACTACTCCCAGGTCCCTTACATTATTTTTTTGCTGTATTGTATGGCCAGAGTCTGTAGTATACTCTGTTCTAGTTATTATCTCCTCCAGTTTCCCATAACGGAGTAGTTGGAATTTGCCCTCATTGAACATCATATTGTTTTCCGTTGCCCACTGGAAAACTTTGTTTATATCTTCTTGGAGGTGAACCGTGTCCTCAATAGATGACAGCCTCATGCAGAACCTAGTATCGTCTGCAAAGGATGATACGGTGCTGTGGGTTATATCTCTGTCTATGTCTGATATGAGGATGAGGAACAGGATGGAGGCAAGAACTGTGCCTTGTGGAACAGAGCTCTTCACTATGGCAGCCTCCGATTTACCTCTGTTGACCACTACTCTTTGTGTTCGATTGGTTAGGAAGTTAAAGATCCATCTACCCACTTTGCCAGTTATTCCTTTAGCACGTATTTTGTGAGCTATTACGCCATGATCGCACTTGTCAAACGCTTTTGCAAAGTCTGTGTATATTCAAATTCAAATTCAAAGTTTATTCTCTATAAACATTACAATGTTGAATTTACAGAATTTGGTTATTGTGTGGTTTACATGTAGTTAAATAATGATTACAGAGTGTACCACTAGAACGCCTAGCATGGCTAGGCATTTCGGGCAGACTTAGTTTTAATTCATTAATTTTAAAATATTACAAATTATGAGTA
>NC_069492.1:8330200-8412142 GCF_026875155.1 Cherax quadricarinatus | reverse complement strand
AAGATAGGTGAATCATGGGAATTGATGGGGGAAAAGGGGTTTGAGTGGTGCATTTAGGAGTCTGTGGAGACAAAGAACTTTGCCTTTGGGAGGAAAAAGAGGGGAATGTATGAGAGTATGTTTTCCCAACGCTCCTGTTTGGGTGTGAAGCTTGGGTGATGAATTTTTGGAAAGCGAGGGGAAGGCTGGGGGCAGTGGAGATGTCATGTCTGAAAAGCAATGTGGGGGGTTGTAATATAATGCAGAAAATTCGTATTTTGGGGAAGTTAGGAGGAGGGGGGGGTTTTTACCAAAACTGTTGTCCAGAGGGCGGGAGGAAGGTTTATTGAGGGGTTCGGACATTTTAAGAGAGGGAGCAAAACAAAATTAATTCAAGAGTGTATCAGTCTGTAGGGGAAGGGAAAGGGGCGGGGTGGGGGTCGGCCTGGGAAAAGGGTTTGGAGGGGGGGGGGGTAAAGGGGAGGTTTTGTGTGGGAGGGGTTTGGGCTTCCAGCAGGCATGCGTGAGCGTGTTTGATGGGAGGGGAAAGGGGCCCAAAGGGTTTTTTAATACGGGACGTGCGTTGGAGTGTGAGCAAAGTAACTTTTTGAAGGGGTTTCCCGGGGAAAAACCGGCGGGGCCGGACTTGAGTCCTGGAGTGGGAATACAGTGCCCTGCACCTGAAGGAGGGGTTTTAATTTTTGCGGGTTTAAAAACTTTAGGTAAACACCTTATGGCAAGAAAGTGTTGGAGTAAATGATGGTAAAAGTTTTTTCTTTTTGGGGCCCCCCCTGCCATGGGGGGAAATGGGCCCAAAGTGTGATAAAAAAAAAAAATTTTAAATTTTTTATTTTTTTTTTATTCTTTTTGCTCCCTTAACTTGTATATTTTATTTTGAAATTTAAATCTAGTTATACTCAAATTTCTTGTAAAAAAACTTATATAAAACCTTTTGCAATTACAATTGAGATTTTGGGGGGGCCTTTTTTTTAATATTATTAGTTTTAAACTCAGTTGTACTATGGGTCAATACCAAATTAAATTAAATTTTAGACCATATTTGCAATTACTAGTAAGAGACGGGGTGCTTTTTTTAAATTTTGTTTTTTTATATTAAGATAAATCTGTTTTACAAAGGGCTAAATTCCCTGGGCCCCCAAACTTTGATTCCACAAAATTTCATTATTTAGCCCTTTAAATTTGAAATTTAAACCTTGGATTTCTTGTTCTATTTTAAAATTTGTTTTTTTATATTATTTGTTTTTTCCTAGTTGTACTTTAGTTCTTCCACAAAACACATAGACAACATCAACTTCATTATGTGTATAGTGACTATACTTTTATATGCCCCAAAATACTTAGCTATATACTTGTCCCAAATTTCCCTTTCACTACAGATATAAGTAGTAGAATTTCAACCCCCAACTCAGAATATAAATAACCATAATTTAAACCTAAAGTTGTTTGGGTCACGTTGCCCCGGTTTTAAAACCCAATAACTGACACCCAAAATAAAAACCTATTGGAAAGTAACTGCCTTTTTTTACACAGCATCCCCAAGCCACCACTACCCTTTAAACAATGCAAAAGTCAAAATCAGTATTAACTACAACATCAGGTTTTAAAAGGAAAACATTTAGACGACCCCCCTGGCACCCCTTTTAATCATTTAAAGACCCCCCTTTCCCTCCGCATTATTTTAAACTGAGCCTGGCTTAAGCGGGACACAATAGAATCTACCCTTCCCCAGGTTTCACAGCAATTCAAAAATTTGCAGCCCAAACCCAAATTTTAGGGTGGTTTTTGCAACTATTACCAAAACCAAATTTAAATTTTTGTTTTTTGCCCCCACTTGTTTTTATTGATGAATATGGGGGAAAAAACATTTTTTGGCTAATTTAAAACTGAAAAAAACCCTTTAAGGGACCCCTTATAACAATGGGTGCCTTTTTAACGGTTTTAAACCCCCACAAACACCAAATTTTCAGTAAAGGAAATTTAAAATCATTTAATAACAAACAGAAAAAATGAAAAAAGCAAAACCTTCTTTTTAGCTGGGACTTCAACATCAACCCTTGGCTTACTAGATGATCGGGCCTGTAACTGATTTCATCAAAAATATGAAAAACAAATTTAACCAACAAAAAACCTAAACCAACCGGCTCCCTGAGACAAGTGAAACCCAAAATAGACCACATATGGACCAATATACTACCCCCCCTTAAATCAGGGAAAATCACAGATGCACTACAAAACCAAAAACCCTACCTTCCTTCCCCGAAAAAAATTATAAACCACCCCTTTAATACAAAAAAGTCTCATTTAAAACCCATGCGGGCTTTATAAGGAAGTTCAAAGCTGACCAAAACTGTTGATTGGCCTACAAAAATTTCCCCCAAGGCCAATGGAAAATTTATGACTGGACCCGGGCCCTTTTTTTTTAACAAAATTTCTTTGACATACAACAAACATTTTCCTATAAAAACGAAAAAGATCACAAAAAAACGGTTTTGGTTCCCCAGGCTAACCCGTACCATTCTGAAATCCATTGACAAAAAACAAACCCAAAATTTTAAAAAACAAATAGACAGGGATTTAAAAAAAAAAAACACAAAGATATTCTTAAACAATATTCATCGTTCCACCCCCAAAATAATAAAGAAAGCAAAACCCATACTCTTTCCCTAAAATTCACAGGGCACTTTGAGGAGAAAAATAAAAAAAGGGCCCGGAAAAAAACTTTCAGATTCCCAGGGACCCCCCAAACTGAAAAAAACCCAAAAAATTGTCCTAAAATAAACCTAATGAAACACCACTAATCCCCCTGACACCGCAACAAGAAAAAAAGCTTCTTCTCAACGTTTTGGATCCTTTTAAACTCGCCAAAAAATCCCCACATACCCTGCCCATGCCGGGGGCACCAAAATGGGAATTTCCCAATTCCTTCTATTTGCCAAATGAGCCCCCAGAAGTCACCGAGATTAAAAGTCACTTTTAAAAAAAACTCCCGGGAATCTGTTAATGTCCCACCATTACTGTACAAGCGAGCGGGCCCAAAAATCCTTTTCCCCAAAGCTATTTTAAATTTCTTTTTAACAAGTCCCCAAAAAACTAGCACCCTTCCCGAAAATAATAAGGAAAGGCAAGGGTTACACCCAAAACCCTAAAGGGGGTTTACCCTACAAAACTTAAACAACTATAGGGCCCCAAAACAAAACTTACCATTTCTAAACCCAAAAACTTTTAGAAAATCGTTCACAGGAACGTTCATTTTTTTAAAAACACAAAAAATACTCAACCCCTGCCAAATTTTGGGTTCAGGAAAAATAAAAAACCAAAAAGAAGCAATCATAAAAAAGCTTTGATTGCTTTTCACAAACATTGGAAAAAAAGGAATTTTCCCCTAGGAATTTTTATTTACCTAAGAAAAGGGCCTTTTACACGTAGACCACGACATCCTGCTTTCCCCAAAAATTGACCGTTAAAGGGACAAGAGGCCATAAGTAAAGATAAGTAAGATTTTGTTTGGATTTTTAACCCCCGGGGGGTTACCCCCCAGGATTTAACCCCAAAAAAAGTCAGTGCGTCATTCGAGGATGTCTTTAAATTATTTCCCTTGGGGGGCCTTAATCTTGTCCCCCCCCCGGGAAGGGACCCACACCAGTCGACTAAAAACCCAAAGGGACCTATTTTTCTGCAGGGAAAAAGGGGCAACAGGTTTTAAGGAAAATGTCGAAATTTTTTTCCACCCGCCGGGAATCGAACCCCGGGCCCCCCGGTGTGAAGCGGGAGGGTGTTGCCCTCAGGCCACCGGGCCCCGGTGCGCTTTTCTTATTTTTAAATCTTACCTTTTCTAAAAATGTATCAGTTGTCACCATTAAAGACACAGGGGATCAACAACACGGGGCCCCTTGATACTGGAGTTCCCCAAAGGGGAAATTTTCCTTGGTCCCCTTTCCCCCTTCCTCATAAAACATCAATGACTTCCCAACCCTAAACCCCAAAACCCGAAACCCCTTCTCTTTTCTGACGAAGACTATGTCCCTCTCTCACCCTAATTTGCCACCCCAACACCATTGTTAACAAGGGCTGATCAAAATATCGAATTGGAATGACACCCAATAAACTTACGCTTAACACTGACAAAACCTACTATATTATGTTTGGTAGCAGAGCAGGAGATGCACAAATTAACATTAAGATCGACAACACTCTAATTACCAGACATAATGAGGGAAAATTCTAGGCCTATACCTTGACAACAACCTGAATTTCAGCACCCATATCCAACACATAACCAAAAAGTATCCAAAACGGTTGGGATCCTCTCCAAGATACGATACTACGTGCCGCAAACTCCCCTTTATCACACTATGCCATTCACTTATATATCCATACCTCACCTATGCTATTTGTGCTTGGGGATCAACTCCAGCAACACACCTAAAGCCAATAATAAACCCAACAAAAAGCTGCAGTAAGAATAATCACTAAATCCCATCCCCGGCAACACACCCCCCACTCTTCATAGATCTAAAACTTACTCCCCCGTTCAGTACATCCACACTTACTACTGTTCAATCTACATCTACAGGACCTTAAACTCCATTATCAACCTTGACCTAAAAAAGCTTTCTTGATAGTTGTGACAGAATCCACAGGATAACACCAACACAAACATCTCTACGACATTCCCCGTGTCCGACTAAACCTTTACAAAAATTCAAGGTAGTCAAAGGCCCTAAAATCTGGAACACCCTACCTGAGAACTCTAGAACTGCAGACACATTCATCACCTTCAAAACTACCATTAGAAAACATCTTATCTCCCTGATACACCCCATCAACTAACTACACGAATACCACCGGTGGTTCACACTTACTCTCACTCACCCCTTGACCATAAACAGAAATATTAATCTCAATCTTAAAATAATGAATCCTATGATACTCCAATACTGAAACTATGTACTGTGCCAAAACAAAAGCATTCACATTGCTAAACTCACAAACTAGTCACTTAGCCATAATACCAACTTACCTCATAATTTGTAATAGTTTAAAATAATGAATTAAACTAAGTCTGCCCGAAATGCCTAGCCATGCTAGGCGTTCTAGTGGTACACTCTGTAATCATTATTTAACTACATGTAAACCACACAACAACCAAATTCTGTAAATTCAACATTGTAATCTTTATAGAGAATAAACTTTGAATTTGAATTTGAATTTGAATATACACAGACTTTGCAAAAGCGTTTGACAAATGCGATCATGGCGTAATAGCCCATAAAATACGTGCTAAAGGAATAACTGGCAAAGTGGGTAGATGGATCTTTAACTTCCTAACCAATCGAACACAAAGAGTAGTGGTCAACAGAGGTAAATTGGAGGCTGCCATAGTGAAGAGCTCTGTTCCACAAGGCACAGTACTTGGCTCTATCCTGTTCCTCATCCTCATATCAGACATAGACAGAGATATAACCCACAGCACCGTATCATCCTTTGCAGACGATACTAGGATCTGCATGAGGCTGTCATCTATTGAGGACACGGTTCACCTCCAAGAAGATATAAACAAAGTTTTCCAGTGGGCAACGGAAAACAATATGATGTTCAATGAGGGCAAATTCCAACTACTCCGTTATGGGAAACTGGAGGAGATAATAACTAGAACAGAGTATACTAAAGACTCTGGCCATACAATAGAGCAAAAAAATAATGTAAGGGACCTGGGAGTAGTAATATCTGAGGATCTCACTTTCAAGGATCACAACAGTGCCACGATCGCAAGTACAAAGAAAATGATAGAATGGATAATGAGAACGTTCAAAACGAGAGATGCCAAGCCAATGATGATCCTTTTCAAATCACTTGTTCTCTCTAGGCTGAAATACTGCTGTGCATTAACATCTTCGTTCAAAGCAGGTGGAAGTGCAGATCTAGAGAGTGTACAGAGAACCTTTACTGCACGTGTAAGTTCTGTCAAGCACCTTAACTACTGGGAACGCTTGAAAGCACTTGACTTGTACTCGTTGGAACGCAGGAGGGAGAGATATATTATAATCTACACTTGGAAAATCCTGGAAGGAATGGTCCCGAATCTGCACACAGAAATCACTCCCTGCGAAAGGAAAAGACTGGGCAGGCGATGCAAAATAACCCCAATTAAAAGTAGGGGCGTCATTGGTACACTAAGAGAAAACACCATAAGTGTCCGGGGCCCAAGGCTGTTCAACAGCCTCCCACCAAGCATAAGGGGAATTACCAATAAAACTCTGGCTGCCTTTAAGAGAGAGCTGGACAGATACCTAAAGTCAATGCCGGATCAGCTGGGCTATGGTTCGTATGTTGGACTGCGTGCGGCCAGCAGTAATAGCCTGGCTGATCAGGCCCTGATCCACCGGGAGGCCTGGTCGTGGACCGGGCCGCGGGGGCGTTGATCCCCGGAATAACCTCCAGGTAGATTCCAGGAACCAGGTAGGTGTTCCACACTGGAGGCAAGTAGTGTCTAGAAGTGCTTGACTAGGTGGGTGTTGCACACTGAACCTGCGTAGTGTCTGGAAGTGCTTGACCACATGGGTTTTCCACACTGGAGCCACATAGAGTGGATGTGCTGGACCAGGTGGGTGTTCCCCACTGGGGCTACGTAGTGTCTCTGTTTTCTTGACCAGATGAGTGTTCCACACTGGAGCCATGTAGTGTTTGGATGTGCTTGACCTGGTGGGTATTCCACACGGAAGCAACGTTGTTACACAAATAACCCGCACATAGGAGAGAGGAGCTTACGACGACGTTTCGGTCCGACTTGCACCATGAAACCCATTCTCTTTGCTGATGACACGACTTATGTCATCTCTCACCCTAATCTTGCCACCCTCAACACCATTGTGAATGAGGAGCTGATTAAAATATCGACTTGGATGACAGCCAATAAACTTACGCTTAACACTGACAAAACTTACTATATTATGTTTGGTAGCAGAGCAGGAGATGCACAAATTAACATTAAGATTGACAACACTCTAATTACCAGAAATAATGGGGGAAAATTCCTAGGCTTATACCTTGACAACAACCTGAATTTCAGCACCCATATCCAGCATATAGCCAAAAAAGTATCCAAAACGGTTGGGATCCTCTCCAAGATACGATACTACGTGCCGCAAAATGCCCTTCTCACAGTATATCACTCACTTATTTATCCATACCTCACCTATGCTATTTGTGCTTGGGGATCAACTGGAGCAACACACCTAAAGCCAATAATAACCCAACAAAAAGCTGCAGTAAGAATAATCACTAAATCCCATCCCTGGCAGCACACCCCCCCACTCTTCAAAGATCTAAACTTACTCCCAGTTCAGTACATCCACACTTACTACTGTGCAATCTACAGGGCCTCAAACTCTAATATCAACCTTGACCTAAAACGCTTTCTTGATAGTTGTGACAGAACTCACAGGCATAACACCAGACACAAACATCTCTACGACATTCCCCGTGTCCGACTAAACCTTTACAAAAATTCAATGTATGTCAAAGGCCCTAAAATCTGGAATACCCTACCTGAGAACTCTAGAACTGCAGACACATTCATCACCTTCAAAACTACCATTAGAAAACATCTTATCTCCCTGATACACCCAGTCAACTAACTACACGAATACCACCTGGTGGTTCACACTTACACTCGCTCACTCATTTGACCATAAACAGAAATATTAATCTCAGTCTTAAAATAATGAATCCTGTGATACTCCAATACTGAAACTATACAAATTGCCAAAACAAAAGCATTCACATTGCTAAACTCATAAACTAGTATTTAGTCACTTAGCCATAATACCAACTTACCTCATAATTTGTAATATTTTACAATTAAGAATAAAACTAAGTATGCCCGAAATGCCTAGCCATGCTAAGCGTTCTAGTGGTACACTCTGTAATCACAATTTTACTACATGTAAACCAAACAATAACCAAATTTCTGTAAACTCAGCATTGTAATCCTTATAGAGAATAAACTTTGAATTTGAATTGAATTGAATTTACAAAGTCACAGTAACGAGAAGTGGAGCAGGACGGGTATATATAGGCAGGAAGAGGTAGTGGTGGTGGTAGTAGTAGTAGTAGTAGTAGTAGTAGTAGTAGTAGTAGTAGTAGTAGTAGTAGTAGTAGTAGTAGTAGTGGTAGTAGTAGTGGTAGTGGTAGTGGGGAATTAAGGAGGAGGAGGAGCCAGTCAAATACAAAGAAAGGGGAGTGCTGCAAGGGAGCTAGGTGCCCACAGAGGGAGAACAAGAACACAGAGGTGGGGGGGAGGGTAAGAAATGAAATAAATAATGAAGGAACAGAAACACAAGACAGAAGAAAGAAAGACAACCAAGAAGAGAAAAGAAAAAGGGAAAGAGGAAAGGGAAAGAGGGAGAAGAAGAAAAAAGGAGGAATCAGGTTAAGTCACGGGTGTTATGAAGTTTGGAGCATTTTACAATGTAGTGGAAAAGGAAGGCATCTACAGAGACGAAACCAGGACTAAGATTCATACAAGGAAAGTTGTGTATTAGAGAGGATTCAACTAGACGGCGACTGTTAAAGTTGGAAGTAGGGAAGACAGTTTTAGCAGAAGACCAGTCAATAGGATGGCTATGATCTCTGACGTGACAGAAAAGAGCATTGTAAGTGTCGGCAAGCCTAACACTATTTTTTGTGCTCCCTAAGTCTGTCAGAAAGAGATCGGCCAGTTTCTCCAAAGTACTGAAGAGGACAGGAGGAGCAAGAAATAGAGTAGACACCAGCAACATCTGTAGAGGGAGGAGAGGTATGAACGAGATTAGTGTGAAGAGTGTTAGTCTGGCGGAAAGTAAGCTTGATGTCTAAGGGACGGAGAGAGTTGTTGAGAAAAGAAAGACAGGAAATGTAGGGAAGGCAGAGGACAGAAGAGTTCCCAGGAGTAGAGAGTTTGGGAGAGAAGAAATTACGTTTAGCACGTGAGAAGGCAGAGTCTATGAAATGGGAAGGGTAGCCAAGATGGGAAAACGAATTATGAAGAGTGGAAATTTCTGCTGGAAGTAACTGAGGATCACAGATGCGGAGGGCACGGAGAAAGAGGGAGATAACACTTTTCTTGGCAGGGGAAGCATGATAGGAAAAGTAGTGAATGTATGCCACTGTGCATAGGTCTGTGGTAAACGGAAAAGGAAAAACCTGTATCTGAGCAGTGGACATGGACCGAAACGTCGTCGTAAGCTCCTCTCTTCTATGTGCGGGATATTTGTGTATCGTTCCAGTCACGGTATTGTGCCTTTTTTGTTATTTAAGCAACGTTGTGTCTGTATGTGCTTACCAGGTGGGTGTTCCATACATGAGCAACGTAGTGTCTGAATGTGACTGACCAGGTGGGTGTTCCACACTGGAGGAACGTAGTGTCTGGATGTGCTTGACCAGGTGGATGTTCCACACTGGAGGAACGTAGTGTATGGATGTGCTTGACCAGGTGGGTGTTTCACACTTGAGGAACATAGTGTCTGGATGTGCTTGACCAGGTGGGTGTTTCACACTTGAGGAACATAGTGTCTGGATGTGCTTGATCAGGGTTGTGTTCCACACTGGAGCAACATAGCGTGTGGATGTGCTTGACCAGGAGGGTGTTCCACACTGGAGCAACATAGTGTGTGGATGTGCTTGACCAGGTGGGTGTTCCACACTGGAGCAACATAGTGTCTGGATGTGCTTGACCAGGTTGTTGTTCCACATTGGAGCAACATAGTGTCTGGATGTGCTTGACCAGGTGGGTGTTCCACACTGGAGCAACATAGTGTGTGGATGAGCTTGACCAGGTGGGTGTTCCACACTGGAGCAACATAGTGTCTGGATGTGCTTGACCAGGTGGGTGTTCCACACTGGAGCAACATAGTGTGTGGATGACCAGGTGGGTGTTCCACACTGGAGCAACATAGTGTGTGGATGACCAGGTGGGTGTTCCACACTGGAGCAACATAGTGTGTGGATGACCATGTGGGTGTTCCACACTGGAGCAACATAGTGTGTGGATGACCAGGTTGGTGTTCCACACTGGAGCAACATAGTGTGTGGATGACCAGGTGGGTGTTCCACACTGGAGCAACATAGTGTGTGGATGACCAGGTGGGTGTTCCACACTGGCAACATAGTGTGGGGATGTGCTTGACCGGGTGGGTGTTCCACACTGGAGCAACATAGGTGTGATGTCTTGACAAGGTGGGTGTTCCACACTGGAGCAACATAGTGTGTGGATGTGCTTGACCAGATGGGTGTTCCACATTGGAGCAACATAGTGTCTGGATGTGCTTGACCAGGTGGGTGTTCCACACTGGAGAACATAGTGTGTGCTTGCCGGGGTGGGGGGTTCCACACTGGAGCAACATAGTGTGTGGATGACCAGTGGGTGTTTCCACACTGAGCAACATAGTGTGTGCTTGACCAGGTGGGTGTTCCTCACTGGAGCAACATAGTGTGTGCTTGACCAGGTGGGTGTTCCACACTGGAGCAACATAGTGTGTGCTTGACCAGGTGGGTGTTCCACACTGGAGCAACATAGTGCGTGGATGACCAGGTGGGTGTTCCACACTGGAGCAACATAGTGTGTGCTTGACCAGGAGGGTGTTCCACACTGGAGCAACATAGTGAGTGCTTGACCAGGTGGGTGTTCCACACTGGAGCAACATAGTGTGTGCTTGACCAGGTGGGTGTTCCACACTGGAGCAACATAGTGTGTGCTTGACCATGTGGGTGTTCCACACTGGAGCAACATAGTGTGTGCTTGACCAGGTGGGTGTTCCACACTGGAACAACATAGTGTGTGGATGACCAGGTGGGTGTTCCACACTGGAGCAACATAGTGTGTGCTTGACCAGGTGGGTGTTCCACACTGGAGCAACATAGTGTGTGCTTGACCAGGTGGGTGTTCCACACTGGAACAACATAGTGTGTGCTTGACCAGGGGGTTTTCCCCACACTGGAGCAACATAGTGTGTGCTTGACCAGGTGGGTGCTCCACACTGGAGCAACATAGTGTGTGCTTGACCAGGTGGGTGTTCCACACTGGAGCAACATAGTGTCTGGATGTGCTTGACCAGGTGGGTGTTCCACACTGGAGCAACATAGTGTCTGGATGTGCTTGACCAGGTGGGTGTTCCACACTGGAGCAACATAGTGTGTGGATGACCAGGTGGGTGTTCCACACTGGAGCAACATAGTGTGTGGATGACCAGGTGGGTGTTCCACACTGGAGCAACATAGTGTGTGGATGACCATGTGGGTGTTCCACACTGGAGCAACATAGTGTGTGGATGACCAGGTTGTGTTCCCACACTGGAGCAACATAGTGTGTGGATGACCAGGTGGGTTTTCCCCACACTGTAGCAACATAGTTGTGGATGACCAGGTGGGTGTTCCACACTGGAGCAACATAGTGTGTGGATGTGCTTGACCAGGTGGGTGTTCCACACTGGAGAAACCCCATAGTGTGTGGATGTGCTTAAACCAGGTAGGTGTTCCACACTGGAGCAACATAGGGGTGTGGATGTGCTTGACCAGGTGGGTGTTCCACATTGGAGCAACATAGTGTCTGGATGTGCTTGACCAGGTGGGTGTTCCACACTGGAGCAACATAGTGTGTGCTTGACCGGGTGGGTGTTCCACACTGGAGCAACATATGGTGGGATGACCAGTGGGTGTTCCACACTGGAGCAACAAGTGTGGGGCTTGAACCAGGGGGTGTTCCTCACTGGAGCAACATAGTGTGTGCTTGACCAGGTGGGTGTTCCACAATGGAGCAACATAGTGTGTGCTTGACCAGGTGGGTGTTCCACACTGGAGCAACATAGTGCGTGGATGACCAGGTGGGTGTTCCACACGGAGCAAACTTTAGTGTTTTGCTTGACCGGAGGGTTTTTCCAAAACTGGAGCAACATAGTGAGTGCTTGACCAGGTGGGTGTTCCACACTGGAGCAACATAGTGTGTGCTTGACCAGGTGGGTGTTCCACACTGGAGCAACATAGTGTGTGCTTGACCATGTGGGTGTTCCACACTGGAGCAACATAGTGTGTGCTTGACCAGGTGGGGGTGTTCCACACTGGAGCAACATAGTGTGTGGATGACCAGGTGGGTGTTCCACACTGGAGCAACATAGTGTGTGCTTGACCGGGTGGGTGTTCCACACTGGAGCAACATAGTGTGTGGATGACCAGGTGGGTGTTCCACACTGGAGCAACATAGTGTGTGCTTGACCGGGTGGGGTTCCTCACTGGAGCAACATAGTGTGTGCTTGACCAGTGGGTGTTCCCACACTGGAGCAACATAGTGTGTGCTTGACCAGGTGGGTGTTCCACACTGGAGCAACATAGTGCGTGGATGACCAGGTGGGTGTTCCACACTGGAGCAACATAGTGTGTGCTTGACCAGAGGGTTTTTCCACACTGGACAACATATGAGTGCTTGACCAGGTGGGTGTTCCACACTGGAGCAACATAGTGTGTGCTTGACCAGGTGGGTGTTCCACACTGGAGCAACATAGTGTGTGCTTGACCAGGTGGGTGTTCCACACTGGAGCAACATAGTGTGTGCTTGACCAGGTGGGTGTTCCACACTGGAGCAACATAGTGTGTGGATGACCAGGTGGGTGTTCCACACTGGAGCAACATAGTGTGTGCTTGACCAGGTGGGTTTTTCCACACTGGAGCAACATAGTGTGTGCTTGACCAGGTGGGTGTTCCACACTGGAACAACATAGTGTGTGCTTGACCAGGTGGGTGTTCCACACTGGAGCAACATAGTGTTGTGCTTGACCAGTGGGTGCTCCACACTGGAGCAACATATTTGTGTGTTTGACCAGTGGGTGTTCCACACTGGAGCAACATAGTGTCTGGATGTGCTTGACCAGGTGGGTGTTCCACACTGGAGCAACATAGTGTCTGGATGTGCTTGACCAGGTGGGTGTTCCACACTGGAGCAACATAGTGTGTGGATGACCAGGTGGGTGTTCCACACTGGAGCAACATAGTGTGTGGATGACCAGGTGGGTGTTCCACACTGGAGCAACATAGTGTGTGGATGACCATGTGGGTGTTCCACACTGGAGCAACATAGTGTGTGGATGACCAGGTTGGTGTTCCACACTGGAGCAACATAGTGTGTGGATGACCAGGTGGGTGTTCCACACTGTAGCAACATAGTGTGTGGATGACCAGGTGGGTGTTCCACACTGGAGCAACATAGTGTGTGGATGTGCTTGACCAGGTGGGTGTTCCACACTGGAGCAACATAGTGTGTGGATGTGCTTGACCAGGTAGGTGTTCCACACTGGAGCAACATAGTGTGTGGATGTGCTTGACCAGGTGGGTGTTCCACATTGGAGCAACATAGTGTCTGGATGTGCTTGACCAGGTGGGTGTTCCACACTGGAGCAACATAGTGTGTGCTTGACCGGGTGGGTGTTCCACACTGGAGCAACATAGTGTGTGGATGACCAGGTGGGTGTTCCACACTGGAGCAACATAGTGTGTGCTTGACCAGGTGGGTGTTCCTCACTGGAGCAACATAGTGTGTGCTTGACCAGGTGGGTGCCCAAACAAGGGGAGCAACATAGTGTGTGCTTGACCAGGTGGGTGTTCCACACTGGAGCAACATAGTGCGTGGATGACCAGGTGGGTGTTCCACACTGGAGCAACATAGTGTGTGCTTGACCAGGAGGTGTTCCACACTGGAGCAACAAGTGAGTGCTTGACCAGGTGGGTGTTCCACCGGAGCAACATAGTGTGTGCTTGACCAGGGGGGTGTTCCACACTGGAGCAACATAGTGTGTGCTTGACCAGTGGGTGTTCCACCACGGGAGCAACATAGTGTGTGCTTGACCAGGGGGGTTTTTCCACACTGGAGCAACATAGTGTGTGGATGACCAGGTGGTGTTCCACACTGGAGCAACATAGTGTGTGCTTGACCAGGTGGGTGTTCCACACTGGAGCAACATAGTGTGTGCTTGACCAGGTGGGTGTTCCACACTGGAGCAACATAGTGTGTGCTTACCAGTGGGTGTTCCACACGGGAGCAACATAGTGGTGTGCTTGACCGGGTGGGTGCTCCACACTGGAGCAACAAAGTGTGTTTTGACCAGGTGGGTTTTTCCACACTGGAGCAACATAGTGTGTGCTTGACCAGGTGGGTGCTCCCACACTGGAGCAACATAGTGTGTCCCTGGACCAGGGGGGGTTTTCCCCACACGGAGCATCATGTGTGAGCTTGACCAGTGGGTGCTCCACACTGGAGCAACATAGCGTGTGCTTGACCAGGTGGGTGCTCCACACTGGAGCAACATAGTGTACTCACCTAGTTGTACTCACCTAGTTGAGGTTGCGGGGGTCGAGTCCGAGCTCCTGGCCCCGCCTCTTCACTGATCGCTACTAGGTCACTCTCCCTGAGCCTGATTTTTAAATCATACCTCTGCTTAAAGCTATGTATGGATCCTGCCTCCACTACATCGCTTCCCAAACTATTCCACTTACTGACTACTCTGTGGCTGAAGAAATACTTCCTAACATCCCTGTGATTTATCTGTGTCTTCACTTCCAACTGTGTCCCCTTTTTACTGTGTCCAATCTCGGAACATCCTGTCTTTGTCCACCTTGTCAATTCCTCTCAGTATTTTTTTATGTCGTTATCATGTCCCCCCTAATCTTTCCTGTCCTCCAGTGTCCCTCAGGTTGATTTCCCTTAACCTCCCTCGTAGGACATATCTCTTAGCCTGGGACTGTCCTTGTTGCAAACCTTTGCACTTTCTCTAGTTTCTCAAAGTGCTTGGCTAGGTGTGGGTTCCAAACTGGTGCCGCATACTCCAATATGGCCTAACGTACACGTGTACAGGGTCCGAATGATTCCTTATTAAGATGTCGGAAATGCTGTTTTGAGGGTTTTCTAGGCGCCCATATGCTGCAGCAGTTATTTGGTTGAAAGTGCGCTTCAGAATGTGCCCCGGTTTAAACTCACCCCCCAAAATGCTTGACCAGGTGGGTTTCCACACTGGAGCAACATAGTGTGTGCTTGACCCGGTTGGGTGTTCCACACTGGAGCAACATAGTGTGTGCTTGACCAGGTGGGTGCTCCACACTGGAGCAACATAGCGTGAGCTTGACCAGGTGGGTGCTCCACACTGGAGCAACATAGTGTGTGCTTGACCAGGTGGGTGTTCCACACTGGAGCAACATAGTGTGTGCTTGACCAGGTGGGGCTCCACACTGGAGCAACATAGTGTGTGGAAAGACCAGTGGGTGTCCACACTGGAGCAACATAGTGTGTGCTTGACCAGGTGGGCGCTCCACACTGGAGCAACATAGTGTGTGCTTGACCAGGTGGGTGCTCCACACTGGAGCAACATAGTGTGTGGATGACCAGGTGGGTGTTCCACACTGGAGCAACATAGTGTGTGGATGACCAGGTGGGTGTTCCACACTGGAGCAACATAGTGTGTGGATGACCAGGTGGGTGCTCCACACTGGAGCAATATAGTGTGTGGATGACCAGGTGAGTGCTCCACACTGGAGCAACATAGTGTGTGGATGACCAGGTGGGTGCTCCACACTGGAGCAACATAGTGTGTGTGGATGACCAGGTGGGTGCTCCACACTGGAGCAACATAGGTGACTTGACCAGGTGGGTGCTCCACACTGGGGCAACATAGTGTGAGCTTTACCGGTGGGTGCTCCACACTGGAGCAACATAGTGTGTGCTTGACCAGGTGGGTGCTCCACACTGGAGCAACATAGTGTGTGCTTGACCAGGTGGGTGCTCCACACTGGGGCAACATAGTGTGAGCTTGACCAGGTGGGTGCTCCACACTGAGCAAAATAGCGTAGCTTGACCAGGGGGGTGCTCCACACTGAGCAACATAGTGTGTGCTTTACCAGGGGGGTGTTCCACACTGGAGCAACATAGTGTGTGCTTGACCAGGTGGGTGCTCCACACTGGAGCAACATAGTGTGTGCTTGACCAGGTGGGTGTTCCACACTGGAGCAACATAGTGTGTGCTTGACCAGGTGGGTGCTCCACACTGGAGCAACATAGCGTGAGCTTGACCCCGGTGGTGCTCCACACTGGGCAACATAAAACGTGAGCTTGACCAGGTGGGTGCTCCACACTGGAGCAACATAGTGTGTGGATGACCAGGTGGGTGCTCCACACTGGAGCAACATAGTGTGTGTGGATGACCAGGTGGGTGCTCCACACTGGAGCAACATAGCGTGAGCTTGACCAGGTGGGTGCTCCACACTGGAGCAACATAGTGTGAGCTTGACCAGGTGGGTGCTCCACACTGGAGCAACATAGTGTGTGCTTGACCAGGTGGGTGCTCGACACTGGAGCAACATAGTGTGTGCTTGACCAGGTGGGTGCTCCACACTAGAGCAACATAGTGTGAGCTTGACCAGGTGGGTGCTCCACACTGGAGCAACATAGCGTGAGCTTGACCAGGTGGGTGCTCCACACTGGAGCAACATAGTGTGTGCTTGACCAGGTGGGTGTTCCACACTGGAGCAACATAGTGTGTGCTTGACCAGGTGGGTGCTCCACACTGGAGCAACATAGTGTGTGCTTGACCAGGTGGGTGTTCCACACTGGAGCAACATAGTGTGTGCTTGACCAGGTTTGGGTGCCCCCACTGGACAACATAGCGTGAGCTTGACCAGTGGGGTCTCCACACGGAGGGAACATAGCGTGAGCTTGACCAGGTGGGTGCTCCACACTGGAGCAACATAGCGTGAGCTTGACCAGGTGGGTGCTCCACACTGGAGCACAATTTAGTTACATACAAAGCTTTCATTGATTCTTTTCTCAGGTTCTTTGTTGCTATTCTGTTGTTTGTTTTTCATTACGTGCTGAAATTGTGCAGCTCACCTGTACCTACCTGGGGTCTACTTGGAGGTTATTCCGGGATCAACGGTCCCGCGGCCCGGTCCTTGACCAGGCTTCCAGGTGGATCAGGGCCTGATCAATGAGGTTGTTACTGGTGGCCGCACGTAGTTCAAAGTACGAACCACGGCACAAACTTTAGGTATCTGTCCAGCTCCCTCTTGTATACAACCAGGAGTCTATTGGTAATTCACCTTATGGGTGACTGGAGACTGTTGAACAGTCTTGGGGCCCGGACACTTTGTGTGTTTTCTCTTAGTGTACTAAAAGGGGGCACCTACCTTTTTACGGGGGTATGTTGCATGGCCTGCCAAATCTTTTTTCTATCGTGTTGATTTGGGGTTTTTTGTTTTTCATGCTAGGGGCCGGGGGGGGGGGGGAAACCTCCGTTTCCTCCCACCCCCTCAGAAATGGGAGAGCGAGACCAAATGCTACAGCCGAGGAAGTGGGGGAAAAGGGGGAACTTTCCCAGAAAATGGGTCAGTTTTTCCCTTTTTCAGTCGTGACCTCAGTGCTTTCCCCCCTCAATTTTTAGCCCGACTCTAACTCCCAAACCCTTTTTCCCCCACCCTCCCCCCCCCTCCGCCACACCATCTCCCCCCCTCCCCTAACCCCTCACCTCTCCTCCCTTCCATCTCCCCTCCTCCCCCCATCCAAACCTCCTCCTACCAACTCCCCTCCCCCCACCATCCCCCCTCCCCCCCACCACTAACCCCCTCCCACCATCTCCCACCCCCCACCATCTCCCCTCCTCCCCAAACCCTCTTTCCCCCCTCCCAAAACCCTCACCTTTTCCTCCCCCCATCTCCCGTCATCCCAAACCCTCTCTCCTCCTCTCCACCATCTCCCTCCTCCCCAAACCCTCTCCCCTCCTCCCCACCATACTTTACCACCGCCCCCCCCCACCCCCCACCATCTCCCCCACCAAACCCGCCCCCCACCTCCCCCCCACCTCCCCACCATTTTCCCCCCCCACCTCCCCACCAACCCCCCCACCACCTCCACCCACCTCCCCACCCCCCCCCCACCAAACTCCCCTCCCCACCACCTCCCCCCCCCACCCCCCACCCCTCACCCCCCACCTCCCCCCCCCCTCTCCCCACCACCTTTCCCCACCACCTCCTCAAACCCCCTCCCCCCCACCCCTCACCACCTTTCCCCAACCCCCTCCCCCCCCCCACCACCCCCCCCATCAAACCTCCCCACCACCTTCCCACCACCCCCCCCGCCTTTTTCCCCAAACCCCCTCCCCACCACCTCCCCACCCCCTCCCCACCATCTCCCCACCAAAATTTCCCCCCACCTCCCCCCCACCCCTCCCCAAACCCCTTCCCCCCCCACCTCCCCACCACCCCTTTCCCCCCACCTCCCCCCCCCACCCCACCATCCCCCCCCACCACCTCCCCACCACCTTTCCCCCCACCTCCCCCCCCCACCTCCCCATCCCCTCCCCCACCACCTCCCCCCCCTCCCCCACCATCCCCCCCACCACCCCCCACCACCCCCCCACCAACCCCCACCACCTCCCCCCCACCTTCCCCACCATCCCCACCACTCCCCCCCCAAACCCCCCCACCCACCTCCCCGCCACCTCCCCATCACCTCCCAAACCAAACCCCCCCCCACCATCTCCCCCCCACCTCCCCACCACCTCCCCACCACCTCCCCACCACCCCCCACCACCTCCCCATCACCTCCCCCCCACCCTTTCCCAAAACCCCCTCCCCGCCATCTCCCCACCATCTTCCCCCCCCCAAACCCCCCACCACCTCCCCACCACCTCCCCACCCCCTCCCCACCACCCCCCCCACCACCCCCCCCCCAAACCCCCCACCATCCCCCACCACCCCCCCCCCCACCTCCCCCCACCCCCTCCCCCACCACCCCCCACACCACCTCCCCCCTCACCTCCCCACCAAACCCCCCAAACCCCCTCCCCGCCAACCTTTCCCCCCATCTCCCCACCATCTCCCCACCCCTCCCCCCCCAAACCCCCCCCCCCCACCTTCCCCCCCCACCTCCCCCCCCCACCTCCCCCCTCAAACCCCCCCACCAAACCCTTTCCCCCCACCTCCCCGCCCCTCTCCCCACCATCTCCCCACCACCTCCCCACCCCCCTCCCCACCATCTCCCCACCACCCCCCACCCCCCCCCACCACCCTCCCCACCACCTCCCACCACCCCCCCATCACCTCCCCACCACCTTCCCCCCACCCCCCGCCATCTCCCCCCCATCTCCCCCCCACTCACCACCACCCCCCACCAAACCCCCCCCCCCCATCTCCCCACCAACCCCCCCACCACCTCCCCAAACCCCCTTTCCCCCCCACCCCCCCCCACCACCCCCCATCACCCCCCCACCAAACCCTTCCCCCCAACCCCACCCCCCCCCCATCTCCCCCACCATTTTCCCCACCACCTCCCCACCACCTCCCCCCCACCTTTCCCCCCCATCTCCCCACCACCTCCCAAAAAACCTCCCCAAACCCCTCCCCACCATCTCCCCACCACCCCCCACCACCTCCCCACCCCCTGCCCACCACCTCCACACCACCCCCCCCATCACCTCCCCAAAACCAACCCCCCCCCCACCACCTCCCCACCACCTCCCCCCCACCTCCCCACCCCTCCACACCACCTCCCCCCCTCACCCCCCCCACCACCTTCCCCCCCCACCTCCCCCAACCCCCTCTCCCCACCAAACCCCCCCACCACCTCCCCAAACCATCTCCCCCCCCCACCCCCCCACCACCTCCCCCCCATCTCCCCACCAAACCCCCCCACCACCTCCCCACCATCTCCCCCCCCAAACCTCCCCACCACCCCCCACCATCTCCCCACCATCTCCCCCCACCTCCCCACCACCCCCCACCATCCCCCCACCACCTCCCCACCACCTCCCCCCCATCCCCCCCCCATCTCCCCACCCCTCCCCCACCCCTCCCCACCACCCCCCCACCAAACCCCCCCACCATCTCCCCACCACCTCCCCCCCACCCTCCCCACCATTTTCCCCACCACCTCCACAAACCCCCTCCCCACCCCCTCCCCACCATCCCCCACCCCCCTCCCCCCCACCCCCCTTCCCCCCCCACCCCCCCACCACCTCCAACCACCTCCCCCCCATCACCCCCCACCACCTTTCCCCCCACCTTTCCCCCCCACCTCCCCCCCCACCCCCCACCACCCCCCCCACCACCCCCCCAAACCCCCTCCCCACCACATCCCAACCCCCCCCCTTCCCCTCACCTCCCCCCCCCACCTTCCCAAACCCCCTCCCCCCCCATCCCCCAAACCCCCTCCCCCCCACCTTCCCCCCCACCTCCCCCCCATCCCCCACCCCCCTTCCCCCCCCAAACCCCCCCCCACTCCCCCCCACCCCCCCCACCATCTCCCCACCCCCCTCCCCACCACCTTTCCCCAAACCCCCTCCCCCCCAACCCCCACCACCTCCCCACCACCCCCCCCACCATTTTCCCCCAAACCTCCCCAAACCACTCCCCCCCACCTCCCCCACCACCTCCCCCCCCCACCTCCCCACCCACCTCCCCCCAAACCCTCTCCCCACCAGACAACATGTGTCACACAAAATTTTTTTTTGTGACAGACAACACAAAGTGTCCACACAAGTGTTTTTTTTGTTACAGACAAAAAACATGTGTCCCCAAAAAGTGTTTTTTTTTGTGACAGACAAAAAACAAAGTGTCCCACAAGTGTTTTAAATTTTGACAACACCAACAAAATGTCACACAATGTTAATTTTTTGACCCGACAACAACATGTGTCCCCACAAGTGTTTTATTTGTGACAGACAACACATTTTGTCACACAAGTGTTTTTAATTTTTGACAGACAACAAGTTTCACACAAGTGTTTTTTTGTGACCGCAAAACAACACGTGTCACACAAGTGTTTTTTTTGTGACAGACAACAACACCGGGCACACAATTTTTATTTGTGAACCCGACAACAAAATGTTCCCCACCCAAATTTTTTTTTTGTGACAGACAACAACACTTCACACAAAGTTTATTTTGACAGGACAACAAAAATTTGTACACAAGTGTTTAAATTTTTGGGCAACAAAAACATGTGTCCCACAAGTGTTTTAATTTGTGCAGACAAAAACATGGGGTCACACAAGTGTTTATTTTTTGACAGACAACATTGTCCCCACAAGTTTTTATTTGTGACAGACAACAAGTGTCACACAAGTGTTTTTTTTTGTGGAAAAAACAACATTGTCCCCAAAAAGTGTTTAAATTTTTGGGCAGACAACAAAATGTTCACACAAGGTTTTTAATTTTTGACAGACCAAAAAGTGGTTTACACAAGTGTTTATTTTGGACAGAAAAACATTGTCACACAAGTGTTTTTTTGTGAAAAAGACAACCCGTGTCACAAAAATGTTTAAATTTGGGGACAAAACAACCAACATTTGTCACACAAGTGGTTTTTTTTTGGGGAGACAACCCTGTTTTTCACACAAGTGGGTTTTTTTTGTGACAGCAACAGGGGTCACACACAAGTTTTATTTTGACAGACAAAATGTTTACACAAGTGTTTTTTTTGTGACAGACAACAACATGTCACACAATGTTTTTTTGTGACCGACAACAACAGTGTCAAAACAAGGGGTTTTTTTGGACAGACAAAACAAAGGTCACAAAATGTTTATTTTTGACAGACAACAACAAGGGGTTTACACAAGTGTTTATTTTTGACAGACAAAAACAATTTTCAACAAGTGTTTTTTTTGTTTCCCGACAACATTTTTTCACACAATGTTTATTTTTTGACAGAAAAAGAACAAGGGGGGGGGGTTCACACAAGTTTTATTTTTTGACGACAACATTTGTCACACAAGTGTTTTTTTTTGTGACAGACAACAACATGTGTCACACAATTTTTTATTTGTTACAGACAACAACATGTGGGGCACACCAAATTTTTTTTTTGTGACAGACAACAACATGTGTAACACAAGTTTTTTTTGTGACAAAACAACAACATGTGCACACAAGGTTTTTTTTGTGACAACAACAAACCCTGTGTCACACAAGTGTTTAATTTTTGGGCAGACAACAACATGGGGTCACACAAGTGTTTTTTTTGTGACAGACCAACAAAATGTCCCAAAAAGTGTTTTTTTTGGACAGAAAAACCAAAATGTGCACACAATTTTTTTATTTGTGAAAAGAAACAACATGTGTCACACAAGTGTTTTATTTGTGACAGACAACAACAAGTGTCACACAAGTGTTTATTTGTGACAGACAACAACATGTGTCACACAAGTGTTTATTTGTGACAGACAACAACATGTGTCACACAAGTGTTTATTTGTGACAGACAACAACAAGTGTCACACAAGTGTTTATTTGTGACAGACAACAACAAGTGTCACACAAACACAGAACAAATACAATAACTCTAGAGAGGAAGATAACCCGCACAAGTGTTTATTTTCCATTTGTAACCTGGCGAAACTTGTCCTCCCTTAACCTCTCCTCTCTCTCTCTCTCTCTCTCTCTCTCCTCTCTCTCTTCTCTCCCCTCTCTCTTCTCTCTCTCCCCTTCTCTCCCCTCTCTCTCTCTCTCTCTCTCTCTCTCCCCTCTCTCTTCTCTCCCCGGTATATACGTTACATTAATATTAATTACACACACACACACACAATTAGAGAAAATACAAAGGTTTGCAACAAGACTGGTTCAAGAGGAGCTAAGGGAAATGTCTTACAAAAAAAAAAAGTTAAGGGAAATCGGCCTGACGACCCTGGAGGACATGAGGGTCAGGGGAGACATGATAACAACATTCAAAATACTGCGAGGAATTGAGAAGGTGGACAGAGACAGGATGTTCCAGAGATGTGACACAGAAACAAGGGGTCACAATTGGAAACTGAAAACTCAGATAAGCCAATGGGATATTAGGAAGTATTTCTTTAGTCATAGACTTGTCAGGAAGTGGGATAGTCTGGCAAGCGACATAGTGGACGCAGGAACCATACATGGTTTTAAGACCATGTGTGATAGAGGTCGTGGAGCGCGGGGACGCTGGGACTGGTGGAGACCAGTTGGGAGGGGCTAGGCCCGAGCCTGTGACTCGGCCCCCTACAACCACAAATGGGTAGTGCGGGTGGGTGGTTGCACACACACACACACACACACACACACACACACACACACACACACACACACACACACACACACACACACACACACACACACACCACCTCTCACACACACAGGAGAAGAGTGGTGGACCGTGGAACACCTAGAAAGGAATGATCTCATCAACAGCAGCCAATATGGTTTCAGGGACGGGAAATCCTGTGTCACAAACCTACTGGAGTTCTGTGACATCTGGAGTTTATCTGGAGAGAGTTCCGGGGGTCAACGCCCCCGCGGCCCGGTCTGTGACCAGGCCTCCTTAGGTCAGAGTCCCAGGATGCGACCCACACCAGTCGACTAACACCCAGGTACCCATTTTACTGATGGGGAACATAGACAACAGGTGGAAAGAAACACGTCCAATGTTTCTACTCTGGCTGGGAATCGAACCCAGGCCCTCACCGTGTGAAGCGAGAGCGTTAACCACCAGGCCATGGTGACAGCAGTAAGACAAGAGAGAGAGGGGTGGGTGGATTGCATTTTCTTGGACTGCAAGAAGGCGTTTGACACAGTTCCAAACAATAGATTAGTGCAAAAACTGGAGTACCAAGCAGGGATAACTGGGAAGGCACTACAATGGATCAGGGAATACTTGTCAGGAAGACAGCAGCGAGTCATGGTACGTGGCGAGGTGTCAAAGAGGGCACCTGTGACCAGCGGGTCCCACAGGGGTCAGTCCTAGGACCAGTGCTGTTTCTGGTATTTGTGAACGACATGACGGAAGGAATAGGCTCCGAAGTGTCCCTGTTTGCAGATGACGTGAAGTTGATGAGAAGAATTCAATCGATCGAAGACCAGGCAGAACTACAAAGGGATCTGAACAGGCTGCAGACCTAGTCCAGCAATTGGCTCCTGGAGTTCAATCCCGCCAAGTGCAAAGTCATTAAGACTGGGGAAGGGCAAAGAAGACAGCAGACAGAGTACAGTCTAGGTGGGCCAGAGACTACAAACCTCACTCAAGGAAAAAGATCTTAAGAGATAAGATAAGATAAGATTTCGTTCGGATTTTTAACCCCGGAGGGTTAGCCACCCAGGATAACCCAAGAAAGTCAGTGCGTCATCGAGGACTGTCTAACTTAATTCCATTGGGGTCCTTAATCTTGTTCCCCAGGATGCGACCCACACCAGTCGACTAACACCCAGGTAACTATTTGCTGCTAGGTGAACAGGACAACAGGTGTAAGGAAACGTGTCGAAATGTTTCCACCCGCCGGGAATCGAACCCGGGCCCTCCGTGTGTGAAGCGGGAGCTTTAGCCACCAGGCCACCGGGCCACCGGGCCATCTTGGGGTGAGTATAACACCAGGCACATCTCCTGAAGCGCACATCAACCAAATAACTGCTGCAGCATATGGGCGCCTAGCAAACCTCAGGACAGCATTCCGACATCTTAATAAGGAATCGTTCAGGACCCTGTACACCGTGTACGTTAGGCCCATATTGGAGTATGCGGCACCAGTTTGGAACCCACACCTAGCCAAGCACGTAAAGAAACTAGAGAAAGTGCAAAGGTTTGCAACAAGACTAGTCCCAGAGCAAAGAGGTATGTCCTACGAGGAGAGGTTAAGGGAAATAAACCTGACGACACTGGAGACAGGAGAGTTTAGGGGGGACATGATAAACGACATACAAAATACTGAGAGGAATTGACAAGGTGGACAAAGACAGGATGTTCCAGAGATGGGACACAGCAACAAGGGGACACAGTTGGAAGTTGAAGACACAGATGAATCACAGGGATGTTAGGAAGTATTTCTTCAGCCACAGAGTAGTCAGTTTGAGAAGCGAAGTAGTGGAGGCAGGATCCATACATAGCTTTAAGCAGAGGTATGATAAAGCTCACGGTACAGGGAGAGTGACCTAGTAGCGACCAGTGAAGAGGCGGGGCCATATATATATATATATGTATGTGTGTGTGTGCGTGTGTGTGCGTGTGTGTGTGTACTTACCTATTTGTGGTTGCAGGGGTCGATTCACAGCTCCTGGCCCCGCCTCTTCGCTGATTGCTACTAGGTCCTCTCTCTCCCTGCCCCATGAGCTCTATCATACCTCGCCTTAAAACTATGTATGGTTCCCGCCTTCACTACATCACTTTCTAGGCTATTCCACGGCCTGACTACTCTATGACTGAAGAAATACTTCCTAACATCCCTTTGATTCATCTGAGTCTTCAACTTCCAATTGTGACCTCTTGTGTCTGTGTCCATCTCTGGAACAACCCGTCTTTGTCCACCTTGTCTATTCCATGCAGTATTTTATATTGTTATCATGTCTCCCCTGACCCTCCTGTCCTCCAGTGTCGTCAGGCCGATTTCCCTCAACCTTTCTTCGTAGGACAACCCCCGTAGTCGGGGACTAGCCCTTGTTGCAAAACCTTTGCCTTTCTCTAATTTTTTGACGTGCTTGAAGGTGGGGTTTCCCAAAAACGGGTGCTGCTACCCCAGTATGGGCCTGACGTAAATGGTATCAGAGTCTTATTCCTTGGTGGGTTTGCAGTTTTTGGCCATCAAACTATTTGTGTCTGGGGTTTCTTTGCCCTTCCCCAATTTCATGACTTTGCATTTGGGGGGTTAAATTCAAGGAGTCAGTTGCTGGACCAGGCTTGTACCTGTCCGGTTCTTTGTACCTCCCTGTCCCTCCGATTTGATTCTTTATTAATTCGCATCATCTGCAAACAGGAAATTTCTGAGTTATCCCTTCCGTTATGTCTTTTCACAATCCAAAAAAAGAAAGGTCCTAGGACTGACCCGTGGAACCCCCCTTGTCACGGCGCCCACCCCGCACCTCGTGCTACCATGATCGTTGTTGCCCCCTGTAGGTATTCTCTGATAAATTCGTGCCCTTTCTTTTTGGGCCCCATCCCAGTTTCGCAGTAAAATCTTGGGGAACTGGGTGAAGGTTCTTTTTCGTCCAAAAAAATGCAGTCGATCCACCCCTCTCTCTCTTTCTTACTTCTGTCACCTTGTCTAAAACTTAGTAGGTTTTTTTTTACACGGATTTTTTCCTTTCCCCGAAACCCTGCTGGTTGTCAAATTTTAAACACTTTTTTTTTCTTTCCAGGCGCCCACCACCCCTTCCCGTGACTTCCCATGACCCTTTATATATAAGTTAGTGATACAGGTCTTAGTTTAGTGCCTCATGCTGTTCCCTTTTTAAAATTGGGGGTACATTTTCCATTTTCCATACCCCAGGGAGTTCCCTTTCAAATGATGTGTTGAAGTCTTTTTTAATGGGGTCACACAATACCTGCTCCCCCTTTTAAAGGGCCCCCTGGAGAAATGTTTTCTGGGCCCCCAAAACCGCCTTTGAGGTGTCAAGTTGCATAGCAAGCTTCTTTACCTCTCCTTTGGGTTTTATGTACCCCACCACACTTTCTGGAGCCCCCCCCGTTTGATTTCCTGGAGTCCCATGGTTTCCACTGTAAATACCTCTTTAAATCTTGTGTTGAGCCCCTCACATACCTCTTGGTCGTTCTTGTGAATTCCCCATCACCCTTTTCCTCAGTCTGATTACCTGGTCCTTGACTGTTGTTTTCCTCCTGATGTGGCTGTACAACAGCTTAGGTCAGTCTTTACTTTTGATGCTATGTCATTTTAAATATTGTCTCTGAGCCTCCCTTTTTTATCTGTGCATATTCTTTTCTGGCTCTTCGGCTGATTTCTTTATTTCCCTGAGTTCTCTGTCTTCTGAAACCTTTTCCATTCTCTAGTACACCTAGTTTTTGCCTCCCTACCCCTTTTGGGGTGAACCAAGGACTCGTTCTGTTCTTCCCATTATTTCTTTTTCCCTTGGAACAAACCTCTCCTCTGCCCCCTTTTGCATTTGTTGCTACATAGATCCAAACATTTCTTGTACTGGTTTTCCCTGTCAGTTCCCTCTCCCACTGAATGTCTTGAAGGAAGTTCCCCATGCCTGAGTAGTTCCTCCCTTTTTTAGTTCGTTTTTTTCCCACCTATTCCCGCTACTCTCTTCCACTTGGAGCTCAACTATGTAGTCGAAGCACAGAACCCCCAAAGATTTACTAGCTCCCAGGGGGCCCTTTCATACATGATACCCTCGATGTCCGAACTACTCATGGTGAATACAAGGTCCAGCCTTGTTGGTTCATCCTCTCCTCTCTCTCTGGTAGTGTCCCCTAACATGTTGATGCATGAGGTTTTCCAGTACCACATCCATCATCTTGGCTTTCCATGTTTCGGGACCTTGTGATTGAAATCACCCATAACTAGTAACTTTGCTCCCCCCATGTGTGCTCTCCTGGCCACCTCGGCTAGTGGTCGATCATTGCCCCTGTTGCTCTCATCTATTCTTCCTTTGGCCTCCTGCAGTTCTGTGGTGGGTTGTACATTACTGCAATTATCACCTTTTGTCCTTCAGACTGGATTGTTCCTACTAAGTAGTCCCTTTCGCCCGTGCCAAACCCCTTCCTTCCATTTTCTCAAAATCCCACTGGTTTTTAAAGAGCATTTCAACTCCTCTCCCTCCCTCCTCCCCTCTTTTCTTTCCTGAGGATTTGATATCCGGATGGAAAAATTGAATCTGTTTATAATCTGGTGAGTTTTGTTTCTGTGAGTGCTATTATGTCTGGGATGTCTCTTTGAAATTTTTTCATGCCCCTCCTCATACTTGTTTGTTATTCCATCTGCATTTGTATACCACACCTTCAAAATTTTTTTCTAAGACAGTGGGCTGGGAGGAATTTGGGGCTGGGGAAGTGGAGACCTGGTAAGGAAAATATGGGTTGTTGCTGTGGGGTGGATTTTGTAATGTAGTGGGTGGGGGCATTGGATGTGGCATGGGGGTTTTTATTTAGAGTGTTTGGTTGCACTGGGGTTTTACCTGGTTGGAGGCTTCTATAGGAAGTTGTGAGGGAGGCTGTATTTGATCTTCTTCCGGTCTGGATCTCCTTCTGCCTTCTCCTCCCCCCTCCTTAACATGTGTTCACACAAGTGTTTATTTGTGACAGACCAACACGCGCGAGAGTGATGAGCGCGCACAATGAGTTATTTGTGACGACAACAACATGTGTCGTCACACAGAGTGTTTTATTTGTGACAGACAACAACAAGTGTCACACAAGTGTTTATTTGTGACATGACAACAACATGTGTCACACAAGTGTTTAAATTGTGACCATACAACAACATGTGTCACACAAGTGTTTATTTCTGTGACAGACAACAACATGGTGTCACCACAAGTGTTAGTTTGTGACAGACAACAGAACATAGTGGCACACAAGACGTGTTTATTTTTGAGACAGACAACAACATGTGTCACCCAAGTGTTTAATTGGTGACAGAGCAACACACAGTGTCACACCAATGTTTTATTTGTGAGACAGACATCAACAAGTGTCACACAAACACAGAACTAAATACAATAACTCTAGAGAGGAGATACCCAGACAAGTGTTTATTTTCAATAGTAACCGTGCGAAACTGTGTGCCTCCTTAACCTCTCCTCTCTCACTCTCTCTCTCTCTCTCTCTCTTTCGTCGATCTCTCTCCTCCTCTCTCATCTCTCTCCTCTATCATCTCTCTCTCTCCTCTCTCTCACGATCTCATCTCTCGTCACTCTCTCTCTCTCTCATCGGTATATATATGAGTTACATTAATATTAATTACACCACACAATCATGCACAATATAGAAAATAACAAAGTTGCATCAAGACTGCTTCAAGAGGACTAAGGTAAATGTCTTACAAAAAAAAAGAGTTAAGGAAATCGCCTGACCCGACGCCGGAGGACATGAGGTCAGGGAAGACACATAAACAACATTTCAAAATTCTGAGCGAGGAAATGAAAGGTGTCTGACAGAGACAGTGATAGTTTCCAGAGATGATGACACCAGAAAACAAGGGGTCCACAACTTGGTCATACTGAAAACTCTTATAAGCCAATGGATATTAGTCGAAGTATTTTCTTTAGTCCATAGGACTTGTAGGAAGTGGATAGTCTGGCAAAGGCGACATAGTGGACTCAGGAACCTACATGGTTTTAAGACCATGAGTGAGAATAGAGGTCGTGGAGTCGCGGGAGCGCTGGGACTGGTGGAGACCAGTTAGGGAGGGCAAAGGCCCGTGCCTGTGACTCGCCCCCCTACAACCACAAAATGGGTAGTGCGGGTTGGGGTGATTGCACACACACAACACACACACACACAGCCCACTACACACACACACACACACTCACGCTACCCACACACACACACAACACCACACACCCACACACACTCTCACACACACAGGAGAAGAGTGGTGACCGTGGAACACCTAAAAAGGAATGATCTCATCACAGCGACCATATGGTTTACATGGACGGGAAATCCCCTGTGTCACAAACCTACTGGAGTCTGTGACATCTGCGGAGTTTATCTGGAGAGAGTTCCCGAGGTCAACGCCCCCGCGACTCCGTCTGTGACCAGAGCCCTCCTTCTAGGAGCGCAGGATCCCAGGATGCGACCCACGACCAGTCGACTAAACACCCAGGTACACTTGTTGTACTGATGGGGAACATCGACAACAGGTGGCAAGAAACACGTTCCAAATGTTTTCTACTCTGGCTGGGAAATCGAACCCAGCCCTCACCGAGCTGAAGCGAGAGCGTATTAACCACACCAGGCCATGTGACATCAGTAAGACACAGAGAGAGAGGGGTAGGGTGCTTCATTTTCTGGACTGCAAGAATTCGATTGACACATATCCAAACAATAGTAATAGTGCAAAAACTGAGTAGCAAGCAGTGGATACGACTGGGAAGCACTACAATGGATCCAGGGAATAACTTGTCAGGAAAGACAGCAGCGAGAGTCTCATGTACGGTGTCGAGGTGCTCAAATGAGCACCTGAGACCAGCGGGGCAGCGGGGTCCCCACAGGGGTCCGGCCTAGGGACCATGCTTTTGCCTGGTATTTGAGAACGACAAGACGCACGGAATGAGGCACCGAAGTGTCCCTCGTTTCTGCGCAGATGACGTGAAGTTTCGATGATGAAAATTCACTCGATCGCGAAGACCAGGCAGAACTACAAAGGGATCTGAACAGCTGTGCAGACCTATCCAGCAATTGCTCCTGTAGTCAATCCCCGCCAAGTGCAAGGGTCATTAAGACAGGGAAGTGCAAAGAAGACAGCAGACAGATTACAGGAGCTAGTGTTGTGCCAGAGACAGACAAACCCAATCAAGGAAAAGATCTTAAAGATAAGATAAGATAAGATTTCGTCTCGGAAATTTAACCCCGGAAGGGTTATCCACCCAGGATAACCCCAAGAAAGTCAGTGCGTCATTCAGAGGACTGTCTTAACTTACAATTCCATTGGGTCCTTATTCTTGTTCCCCAGGATGCGACACCGCACCATCGACTAACACCCAGTAACTATTTGCTGCTATGTGGAACAGGACAACCAGGTGTACAAGGCGGAAAACGTGTCGAAATTATTTCCCACACCGCCGTAATCGACCCCGGGCCCTCCGTGTGTGAACGTAAGCTATAGCCACCAGCCGACCGGGCCACCGGGCCATCTTGAGGGGTGAGTAAACACCAGGCACATCTCACTGAAGGTCGCAGCAACCATCAACCAATAACTGCTGCAGACTATGGGCGCCTAGCAAACCTCAGACAGCATTCCGACATCTTAATAAGGAATCGTTCAGGACCCCAGTAGCACCGAGTACTTAGGCCCCATATTGGAGTAATGCGGCACTCAGTTATGGAACCCACACCTAGCCAGGAGCACGTAAAGAAAGCTAGAGAAAGTGGCAAAAGGTATTGCAACTAGAAACTAGTCGCCAGAGCAAAGATTGGTATGAGTCCTACGTAGAGGAGGGTTAGGAAAATCAACCTGACACACTGGGAGGACAGGAGAGATAGGGGGGACATGATAAACGACATACAAAATACTGAGAGAGGAATTGACAAAGTGACTAAGAAATGTTCCAGAAGGATGGACACAGCACCGAAGTGGGACACAGATTGGAAGTTGAAGACACAGATAATCACAGGGATGTTAGGTAAGTATTTCTTCAGCCACAGAGTAGTCAGTTGAGAAGCGAATTGAAGTGGAGCAGGAACCTACATAGCTTTAAGCAGAGGTATGATAAAGCTCAACGGAACAGGGAGGAGTGACCTAGTACGACCAGTGGAAGACTGCGGGGCGCGGATATAAATATATATTGTATGTGAGTGTGGCGTGGGTGTGTGCGTGTGTGCGTGTACTTACCTATTTGTGGTTGCTGGGTCGATTCACATCTCCTGGCCGCCGCCTCTTCGCTGATTGCTATCTAGGTCCCTTCTCTCCCCTGCCCATGATGCCTATCAGTACCTCGCCTTACAAAACTATAGTATGGTTTCCCGCCTTCACTACATCACTTGTCTAGGCTAATTCACGGCCTGACTACTCTAAGACTGAGAAATACTTCCTACCATCCCTTTGATTCATCTGAGTCTTCACTTCCGAATTGTGACCTCTTTGTACCTGTGTCCCCCATCCTGAACATCCCGTCTTTGTCCACCTTAGTCATTACATGCAGTAATTTTATATGTTCGTTATCATGTCCTCCCCTGACCCTCTGTCCTCCAGTGTACGTCAGGCCGATTTCCCTCAACCTTTCTTTCGTAGGACAATCCCCTAGCTCTGGGACTAGGCTTTAGGCAACCTTTGCACTTTCTCTAATTTCCTTGACGTGTCTTGACTAGTGTGGTTACCGAAACTTGCTGTGAAAAAGAAAAAAAAAATCATAACTCCAGTATGGGCCTGACGTAATGGTATACAGCGTCTTATTCTTGAGTTAGTTTTTGCAGAGTCCTTGGCCATCTAAACTAAATTGTGTCTGCGGTCTTCTTTTGCCCCTTCCCCCCAATCTTCATGACTTTGCGATTTGGCAGGGTTAAATTCACCAAGGAGTCATTTGACTGGACCATGCTTGTACCTGTCCAGAGGTCTCTTTGTAGTCCTGCCTTATGCCTCATCCGAATTGATTCTTCTCATTAACTTTCGCATCATCTTTGGCCATACATGGAAACTTCAGATGTCGATCCCTTCCTTATGTCGTTCACATATACCAAGAATAGCACGAGGTCCTAGGACTACCCCTGTTGAACCCCGAACTTGTCACAGGCGCCCACGCTGACACCTCGTCGCGTACCATGACTCGTTGTTAGCCGTGACCCTGTCAGGTATTCTCTGATACATTGCAGTGCCTTTCCCTGTTCTGTGGGCCTGCTCCTCTAGCTATTCGCAGTACCACGTTGTGAGGAACTGTGTCGAAGGCATTCTGCAGTCCCAAATATTAAGCAGATCGATCCACCCCTCACTCTCTGTCTTACGTTCATGTCACTTTGTCATAAAACTCAGTAGGTTTGTGACACAGGATTTTCCTCTCCTGACACCGTATGCTGAAGGTTGTCAATTCATACACTTGTATCCTTTCCAGGGCGCCCCACCACTCTCCTCCTGATGATCTTCACATGACTTGCATACTATACAGCGTTAGTGCATACAGGTCTCTAGTTTATGGCCTCAGTCTGTCTCCCCCCTTTTTAAAATTGGGAACTACAGTTTGCCATTTTCCATACCTCAGGGATTGCCCCAGTTTTCAAATGATGAGTTGAAGGATCTTGTTAATGGCTCCACCACATATCTCTGCTACCCTCTTTAAGGACCCATGGAGAATGTTGTCTGGATCCCAGCCGCCTTTGAGTGTCAAGTTCGCATAGCAGCTGTCTGGCTTTCACCTCCTCCTTGGTTGATATGTATCCTACAACCAGCACTTTGCTGGTGAGCCCCCTGTTCTGATTTTCCTGGAGTCCTACGGTTTCCAGGCTGTAAATACCTCTTTAAATCTGTGTTGAGCTTCCTCACATAAACCTCTTGGTCGTTTCTTTGTGAATTCCCCATCACCCTTCCTCAGTCTGATTACCTGGGTCCTTGACTGTAGTTAGAGCGCTCCTGAATGTGGCGTGTACAACAATTAGCCTCTCAGTCCCTTACTTTTTGATGCATGTCATTTTCATACTTGTCCTCTGAGACCTCTCCTTCTTAACTGTGGGCATATTCTGTTTCTGTCTGGCTCATTCGCTGAATTCTCTTATTTCCCAGAGTCTCTGTCTTCTGTACCTTTTCCATTCACTAGTAACCTAGTTTTAGCCTCCCTACACCTTTGTGAACCAAGGACTCGTTCTGTTCTTCTCCCCATTATTTCTGTTGTCCCCTTGGGACAAACCTCATCCTCTGCTCCTTGCATCTTGTTGCGCTACATAGTCCATCATTTCTTGCACTCTTGGTTTTCCTGTCAGTTCCCGCTCCCCACTGAATGTCTGGAAGGAAGTTCCTCATCTAGCCTGAGTAAGTTCCTCCTTTTGTAGTTCGTTTCTTTTCCAGCCTAATTCCTGCTACTCTCTCCACTTGGAGCTCACTATGTATTCCGAAGAGACACAGAACCACATGATCACTAGCTCCAGGGGCCTTTCATTACATGATACCCTCGATGTGTCCCGAACTAGCAGCCGTGGTGAATACAAGGTCCAGCTATGTTGGTTCCCACCTCGATCCTCTCTTCCTGGTAGTGTCTCTAACATGTTGATGCATTGAGTTTTCCAGTACCACATCCATCATCTGGAGCTTTCCCCAAGTTTCCGGACCTTGTGATTTGCAACATCACCCATAACTAGTAACTTGCTCCTCCCCATGTGTGCCCGTCCTGGCCGACCTCGCTAGAGTGTCGATCATTGCCTCTGTCTGTGCTCTCATCTATATTCTTCTCTTGGCCGCCAGGCAGTTCGTGTTGAAGGTTCTAGTAACGATTACTGCAATTACACCTTTGTCCTTCAGACCTGGATTGTTCCTACTAATAGAGTCCCTTCGCCCGTGCCAACAACCCATTCCTTCCATTTTCCAAAATCCACCACCACCTGGTTTTTAATGATCAGTGCAACTCCTCCTCTCCCTCTCTCGCCTCGACCCCCTATCCTGAGGATTTGATATCCGGAAGGAAAGAGTGAATCGTTATTATTCTGGAGAGGATTTTGTTTCTGTGAGTGCTATTATGTCTGGGGAATGTCACTTTGATTTCTTCAGCCCACTCCTCATACTTGTTTGTTATTCCATCTCGCCATTGTATACCACACCTTCACTTTTTCTTTTCTAAGACTGTGGTCTGGGAGGAATATTGGGGCTGGTGAAGTGGGAGACGGTAAGTGAACTACAGGGTTGTTGCTGTGGGGGTGGAAGTTTTGTAATGTAGTGGGTGGGGCATTGTTGGATGCGTGGCTGGTGTTTTGATTTGAGTGTTTTGGATGCAACTGGGGTTGAACCCTGGTTGGGAGGGCTTACTATAGGAAAGGTAATGTGACAGGGAGGCTGTATTAGATTCTTCTTCCTGGTCTGGGATCCGTCCTGTCTGCCTTCTCCATCCCTCTCTTTTCCTCCTTTCGCTTTGTCACCAGTCTCTCTTCTCTACAAGTTTCTGTCGCTTTCTTCTTGTGTTCTGTCGCCGGTCGAATACACTTCCTGTATGCCGGCAATTCCCTTAATCGTGCTTTTCCTCCTGCAGGTTCCTGGTCTGACAGTTTCGCTTCCCTGCCTTGAAGGTCACTTTCTGCCGGGGTTCATTTTTTTTACAAACCCTCCTATTCTCCGAAATTTTTCCAGCTGGTCATGTCGTCTTCTCCTATTGCCTTTCATGATGCTTTTCAATTGCTTTTTTTTCCCCTTGTTTCCTTGCTTCATAATGATTCCCCTTCAACTTCCTGGAGCCCATAACACAAAGACTGACCTCGACCTTGTCATTCTCCCCCATTTGCTTATCCCAATAGTTGTATCCCTCATTAATTTGTTTCCTGCACTGCAAGCTTCCTTTCTTCAGTTTCACTGGCTAATAGTAATCTTGGGCTCAGTGCACTGTCAATTTCCTCTCGCTTCCTTGGGCTCTTTGTTGTCTGTTTAGGGCCTCCACAGCAAAGCTAGCTCTTTATCATTTACAACAATCCTACCTCTGATAGAGCTCTCCCACATGCAGTTGTGCCCCTTCTTTCCCCTACTAGTCCCCTATTTGCGTGGCTGAGGTAGCAGTCTCTGTGTCCAATCCCAAAATGTTCTTTATTTCTTAGCTGTTTCAGATTTTTCCAAGTTCCTCTTCTAAACTCTGTATCGCTACCTCTAGCGCTTGACTATGCACCTCCCCCACCTTCCTGCCTTCCCCATGTCCTATCCTCTCTCCATTCTCATGCGTAAGTTCTCTAGTTTCTTTTCCCATCCATGATCCCTTTTAAATGAGGCTCTGCTGCCCAATCTTCCCCTCCCTTGCAGCGTCGTTCCTCTGTCCCTTGGTTTTTTCTTTTGCTCTCTTGATCAACCCATTTTTGTTTTATCCTGATTGCCTCAGAGTAGGAAACCTATGTAGTTCTGTATGTATAGGTTAGTAGTGTGTATGTCAGACTGTGGGAGAGGTAGTGGAGGAACTGTGGCTATGTGGGAGAGGAGTGGTGGAGGGGAGGGGAGGGGGAGTGAGAACAGGGGGAGGGGAGGGGTGAATGAGGAGGGAGGAATCAGGGGAAGAAGTGAGATGTTGGTGTGAGGGGGGAGATGTATGTGTGAGTCCTTGATGTGTGTGTGTGTGTGTGTGTGTGGTGTGTGTGTGTACTCACTAGTTTGTATACCACCATAGATTGAGGAGTTGGCGGGGGTCGAGTCCGAGCTCCTGAGCCCTCCGCCTTCTTCACTGAGATCGCTACATAGGTCCTCTCTCCTGAGCCAGTGAAGCTTTAAACATACACTCAGCTTAAGCTATGTCTGGATCCGTGCCTCCACTACATACTCACTTCCAAACTATTCCCCCATACATGACTACTCTGTGCTGGAAGAAATACTTCCTAATATCCCTGTGATTCATCTGTGTCTTCAGCTCCAAGTGGTGACCCCTATGTTACTAGTGTCCGCAATCTCTGGATACAATCTGTTCTTTGTCCACCTTGTCAATTCCTCTCAGTATTTGTATGACGTTATCATCGTCCCCCCATCTCTCCTGTACGCTCCAGTGTCGTCAGGTATGATTTCCTCTTAACCTCTCCTCGTAGGACATACTCTTAGCTCTGGGACTTAGTCTTGTTGCAAACCTTTTCACTTCTTCTCTAGTTTCTTTCTCGTGCTTGGCTAGTGTGGGTTCCAAACTGGTTGCGCCGCGAGCCGACCAATAATGGGCCTAACGTATACGGTGTCTACAGGGTCGAACGATTCCTTATTAAGATGGTCGGGAATGCTGTCTGAGGTTTGCTAGTCGCCCATCTGCTGAAGCATTATTTGGTTGATGAGCCTTCATGAGATGTGCCTGGTGTTATACTCACCCCCAAGATCTTTTTCCTGAGTGCGGTTTTGTAGTCTCTTGACGCACTCCAGACTGTACTCCGTCTGTGGCCTTTCGTTTGCCTTCCTATCTTCATGACTGTTGCACTTGGTGGGAATGAACTCTCCAGGAGCCGAGATTGCTGGACCAGGTCTGCAGCCTGCCAGGATCCCTTTGTAGTTCTGCCCTGTCTTCGATCGAGTGTATTTCTTCTCATCAACTTCACGTATCTGCAAACATGGACACCTCAGAGTCCTATTACCTTCCGTCATGTCGTTCAACATCTATACCAGAAAACAAGCACTGGTCCTATGAACTGACCCCTGCGGGACCCCGCTGGTCAGAGGGGGAGGGCAACCGAGGTGCCCACCTGGACACCCTCGCCACGTACCATACTCGCTGCTTGTCTTACCTGACACGTAATTTCCCTGATCATTGTATTGAGCCTTCTCCTGTTATCCCTGCTTGTCTCCAGTTTTTTTGCACAAGCCTCTTGTGTGGAACTTTGTCATAACGCCTTTCTTGCCGTCCAAGAAAATGCACTCCACCCACAAACCCTCTCTCTCTTGTCTTACTGCTGTCACCATGACCATAGCACTCCATGTAGTGTTTGTGACACAGATTTCTCCCGTTCCCTGAAACCAGCTGGGCTGCTGTGATGAGATTCATGTCCTTTTCATAGTGTACCACCTCTCTCTCCTGATGAATCTTCTCCATGATTTTGCATACTTACAAGTCAGTGACTCTGGTCAGTAGGTTTAATGCTTCATGTCCTGTCTCCTTTTTTAAAGATTTGGAGACTACATTTAGCTGTCTTCCAGCCTCAGGCAATCTCCTGTTTCGATAATTATTGAATATTGTTGTTAGGGGTACGACATAGCGCCTCTGCACCCTCTCTCAATACCCTGGGGAGAAGTTTATCTGGCCCCTCAGCCTTTTGAGGTAACTAGCTCACTCACGAAGCCTCTTCACTTTCTTCCTACGTTTGTGTGCACTGTGTCCAGCACTTGGTGTTGTGCCCCACCTCTCGTCTTTCTGGAGTCCCTTCTGTCTCCCTCTGTGAAACACTTCTTTGAATCTCTTGTTGAGTTACTTCACATAATTCACGGTCATTCCTGTTGTCTCCTCTCCTTCCCTTCCTTAGGCCTGATTACCTGGCCGTGACTCTTGTTTCCTCTGATTGGTGTACAACAGTTTCGGGTCAGATTTGGCTTATTCGCTGCTATGTCATTTCATATTGTCTTTGGCCTCCCTTCTTATCTGTGCATATTCGTTTTTCTGGCTCTACGACTGTCTCCTTATTTCTCCTGGGACCTTTGGCCTTCTATACTTTCTCTTCCATTCCCAAGACACTTGGTTTTTGCTCCTCTGCCCTGTTGGGTAAACCATGGGCTCATTCCTGGCTTTTTCATTACTCCTGTTCCCTGGGTACAAACCGGTCCTCAGCCTCCTGGCATTTGTTGCAACAATTATTCCATCATCTCATTTACTGGCTTCCCGCCAGTTTCTCTGACCTCACTGAAACCCCGTTCAGGTAGTTTCCTCATTCCTGTGTAAGTCCCCTTTCACTTGAATTTTGGCTTTATTCGTCCATGGCATTACCTGAGCTTCTTTCACCTCCACTTGTAGCTCTTACGTGTATTCGACGCTTAAAACCACAATGGTTCACTGGGGCCCCAAGGGGTCTTTACATATTGATGTCCCTCGATATCTGTTCACTCTACGGAAGTGAATAACTAAGTCCAGCCTTGCTGGGTTTCATCCTCTCCTCTCTCGTGCTTGTAGATGTCCCTTACGAGTGGTACTTGAACGTTCTTCCAGTACCGACCTCCATCAACTTAGGCCTGTCCATGTAATCTTGGCCCCCTATTGGTGGGTCCAAGTTCTCCCAATCGATCTCTTGTGGTTAAAGTCACCCATGATCAGGAGCGTTGCCCTGCATGCATAGCCACTTCTGGCCACATCTATCCCAGTCGTGTCCAACCAACGCTCTATTTGTGCTCTCGTCGACTTCACTTGCTTGGCCTCGCTGCTGTTCAGTGTGGGTTATACATCACCTGCTATTACCACCATTGGGACCGTCCAGAGTGAATGTTCCCACTATTTAATCTCACTTCTTCTCCGCATCTATCTCTCTGCTCTCCAGCTTCATCGAAAATACCAGCGATTTTTGAAGCAGCAACGCCACTCCTCTCCACCCCCCCTGTTCCCTCAGTCTTCTCAGGATTTGTATCCCGTGGAAAGATGGCATCTATTATCATACCTGTAAGCTTGGTTTCCTGTGAGAGCTTGATGTCCGGTGATGCATCTTTGACTCTTCGTGCCACTCCTCCCACTTCTTTGTTTATTCCATTCCCGCGCGCGACGCGTGCGTATTGTGTACCATACCTTCAGTTTCCTTTCCAACACTGTGGATATGGTGGGCCTGGAGGGTGGGAGACCTGGTTGGATACTGTGGGATTTCTATAGTTTTTTGTTCTTGGTGTTTGGGGTGAGCTGTGGGGTATGGATTGTAGTGTGTGTTGGATGGGTGTGAAGTTGTATGGTTCTGAGATGAGTTGTGTGTGCTTGCCCTTGTGCTGTTCTGTCACTGCTCTGACTGACCACTGCTGATTCCCTCCTTGTCTCTTTTCCTAGCTCCTTTCCGCTTTTTTTTCCCTCTCCCTCCAGCTGCTGTCGTTCTATTTTTGTTCTGTCTCTCGTCTAGGAAACAACCCTCTTGTACTCTTCCCGTATTCAATCGTGGTTTCTCTTGAAGGATCCTGTTTCCGCACTGTTTTTCCGTCCTGAAGAAATCAGCTTGATTGGTCGTTTCTTGCTCCCCTTCGATGTACCCCCCCTATTCTCTGCAAAATCTTTACTATCTCGAGCCATCTCTTCACCTCGATGAGTCCCTGTGCGATGAAATTTTTTCTCGATCTCCATTCGTTCTTCTGCATCCTTTCAGTGTAGTAGTCCTTTCCTATCTCTCCTGAAGCCGCATGGATAAACCTGATTTTGCCCTTGATCCTTCTCCCCTTGCCTCACCCTCTGTGACTCTGGATCCTGCCTGTATGAGGTCAGTTTCTCCCTTGAATCTTTTCCAGTGGCTCTTGATAGTCGTGTTGTGCCACAGCATTCACTATCACCCTCTCCATCTGCACCAGCTGCGATCTTCCCTTTCACTCCTTGGTCCCTCCTTGGTCAAGTTTGATGTGAACCTTATGCATAATTCATAATTCCTGTTCCTTCCTGTTCAGCCTATCAAGCCACAATGCGTGTGCATTTCTCTGCTCGCTGCCCCTGTAACTCGCTCTCAGCCCAATTTATCTCAACTTCTAGGACCCTTATCTTTGCTAAATGCACTATCGCGACATGTTGCCCCCAATTCTTTGTCTCCTTCTCCAACCTTCCTTTCCAATTTCAACAGAGAGCTCTTTCATCTCGTCTCCATTTTCAGAAAGCTCTCCTAATTTTTCTCTCCCACTCTGTTTCCATCCTTTTCCCACTGCTCCTCCATCCACGTCCTCCCTAACCCGAACCATTCTCGACTGATCCTTGGTCCTACGGAGTCCCCACCATGTTTTTTTTTTTTTTTTTTTTTTAAGAGTAGGAGAGGGGAGAGTTAGAAGGTAAAAATGGGGACGAGAGAGAGCAAGAGAGAGAGAGAGCCAGAGAGAGAGAAGCAAGACGAGAGAGCAAGAGAGAGAGAGAGCAAGAGAGAGAGAGAAGCAAGAGCAGAAGAGAGAGGGACAAAAGTCCCAAAAAGAGAGAAGAGAGATCAAGAGAGAGAGAGAGCATGAAGAGAGAGAGAGGCAAGGAGAGAGAGAGAGATCAAAGAGAAGAGGATGCGAGGCAAGAGAGAGGAGAGAGAGCAAGAGAGGAGAGAGAGCAAGAGATAGATGAGAGCAAGAGAGCAGGAGAGAGCAAGAGAGAGAGAGAAGCAAGAGAGAAGAGCAAAGGAGAAGAGCAAGAGGAGAGAGAGAGCAAGAGAGAGAGAGCGAGAGAAGAGCAAGAGAGAGAAGAGAGAGAGAGAGCGAAGCAAGAGAGAGAGCAAATAGAGAGAGAGCAAGAGAGAAGAGCAAGAGAGAGGAGAGCTAAGAGAGAGAGAAGAGCAAGAGAGAGAGAGTCAAGAAGAGAGAGAGAGCAAGAGAGAGAGGGAACAAAGAAAGAGAGAGAGAGCAAGAGAGAGAGAGAGCAAGAGAGAGAGAGAGCAAAAGATAGAGAGAGCAAGAGAGAGAGAGAGCAAGGAGGAAGAGAGCAAGAGAGCAAGAGCAAGAGAGAAGAGAGCAAGGAGAGAGAGCAAGAGAGAAGAGAGCAAGAGTGAGAGAGAGAAGAGACGATAAGGGTAGGAAGGGAGTGGAGGGAAGAAAGGGAAGGCAAAGAGGGGAGAGAGGGGGAAAGAGGGGGGAGAATGGAAGAGCGAGAGTGGAGAGAGGCTAGGGGGGGAGGGAGTGGATGACTTGGGCGAGAGGTGGGGAAAAGGGAGAGGAGGAGAGATAAAGGGAGGGGAACAGATGTTAGAGGGGAGAGATGTTAAGGGGGGGGAGGTTGATAGAGTAAGAGATGTTAGTAGGGAAAGATGGAGAGGAATAGAGAGAGAGAGATAGGAGTAGAGTGCATAGGTAGAGAGAGGTAGATATAGTAAAGGAAAGTGAAGAGGTAGAATCAGGTCTACTTCTAGTGGTAGAAAGAGGGGGGGGAGAGGAGAAAGGTTCAGATGTTCAGGGTTCACAGGATGGTGTGAAATCCTGTGTATGGTGTTGTGCGTGAGTACTGGACAGACTTACAAGAAGTGCTTGTTCCCTGTGTGTGTATGTGTGTGTGTGGTATGTGTGTATGTGTGTATGTGTGTGACTGTGAGTTGTGTGTGTGGTGTGTGTGGTGTGATGTGTGACAGTGTGTGTATGTGTGATGTGTGTGTGTGTGGTGTATGTGTTGTGTATAGTGTGTATGTGTGTGTTGAGTGTGTTGTGTGTATGTTTTGTGTGCGGTGTGGTGTGTGTGTGTGTGTGTGTGTACTCACCTATTTGTACTCCACCTATTTGTGGTTGCAGAGGTCGAGAGTCCTAGCTCCTGGCCCCGCTCTTCACAACCGGTTTGCTACTAGACCCTCTCTCTCCCGCCCGCTCCATGAGCTTTATATCAACCTCGTCTTAAAACGAGTATGGGTCCTGCCTCCACTTACGTCATTTTCTAGGCTATTCCACGTGCCCTAACAACTCTATGACTGAAGAAATACGTTTTCCTACTATCTCTCTGACTCATTTGTGTCTTCACTTCCATATTGTGGAGCCTCTTGTTTCTGTGTCCACCTCCCTTGGTAACATCTGTCCTTGACCACCTTGTCTATTCTCCACGCAAGTATGTTATTAAGTCGTTATCATGTCTCCCCTGACTCTCCTGTCCTCCACCAGTGTCGTCAGGGCCAATTTCGCGCGTTAATCTTTTCTCATAGGACATTCTCCCCCCACTTAGCTCTGGAACTAACCTTGTTGCAAAACCTTTGGTAACTTTCTCTAGTTTCTTGAACGTGCTTTATCAAGTGCGGGTTCCAAACAGGTGCTGCATACTCCATTATTGGCTGACATACACGTGTACAGTTCTTGACATATTCCTAACTAAGGAGTCGAATGCTGTTCTCAGTTTTGCCTAGGTCGCCCATATGCTGCAGCAGTTATCTGATTGATGTGTCTATTCCGGAGACATGCCTCAGGTGATATACCACCCCAAGATCTTTCCTCTTAAGTGAGGTTTGCAGTCTTTGGCCACCTAGCCTATACTCCTGTCTGTGGTCTTCTGTGCCACTTCCCTATCTTCGATGACTTTGCATTGCAGGATTAAATTCGAGAAGCCCTTTGCTGACCAGGTGGTCCGATCTTGTCCAGGTCCTCTTTTGAGTTCCTGCCTAGTCCCTCATCAGATTTAATTCTCCTTCATTAACCTTCACATCATCCATGCAAACAAGGGACACTTCTAGAGTCTAACCTTCCTGTCAAGTCTTCACAATATACCAAAAAATAAGCACTGGTCCTAGGACCGACCCTGTGGGACACCCCGCTCGTCACAGGTGCCCCACTGTGATACATAATACGTACCATGACTGCGTTGTTGCCGTCTCCCTGTCAGTATTCACTGATCCATTGCAGTGCCCTTCCTGTTAATGCTCCTGATGCTCAGCTTCAGCACTATATCTCCTTGAGAGGAACTGTGCAAAGGCCTTCTTGCAGTCCAAGAAGATCAATCACCCACCCCTCTCTCTCTTGTCTTACGTTTCCTGTAATTTTATCATAAAAACTCCCAGAAGGTTTTGTGACACAGGATTTGCCGTCCGTGAATCCAGTGCTGGTTGGCATTTTATAATCTCCTGTTCCGTTCCAGTGCTCCACCACTCTCCTCCTGAAATTTCTACCATAATTTTGCATACAATACCACAGTCAATGACACATTCTATAGTTATTAGTGCCTCTATTTTCTGTCTCCTTATTGAAGAATGTGAACTAGCATTATGCTATTCATCCATACCTCAGGCGTAGTTTGCGCCCATTTTCCAGGGATGACAGTTGAAGATTGTGGTAAGTGGTACGCACAACATATCTGCACCCTCTCAAGACCCATGGTAGAAGATGTTGTCCGGTTCCCATTGCCTTTGAGGTATCGAGATGTCCCTTAGCAGTATTCTTCACCTCCTCTCGAGCGCAGCAGAGCTGAGCGAGATGAGCGTTCGTCAACACTGTTGGTGTATTCCTTGTTGGTGTCCCCATCTTGTCTGTCTCCCCAGAGACCTTCCCTCTGTCTCTACTGTAAATACTTCTTAAATATCGTGTTGAGCTCCTCACATACCTCTTGAATCGTTTCTTGTGAGTTCTCCACCGTTCTTCCTCAGCTTATCTCTCCTTTCCTTGACTGTTGTCTTCTTCTAATGTTGCTATACAGGCAGTTTCGGGTCAGAATTTGACTTTCAATGCTGATGTCGTTTTCATACTGTCGGCGAGTGGCACTCCTCCCTCCTTAACTGCGCCTACTCGTTTTTCTGCTCTTCGACTAATCTCCTTGTTTTCCTGGTCCTATGCCTCCTGTACCTTTTCCATTCTCTGTTGCACTTAGTTTTTGCCTGCCCTACTCCTCGGGTAAACCAAGTACTTCGTCTAGGTCTTCCTATTATTTCTGTTTCCCTTGGGGAACAAAACTTCCCTCTGCCTCCTTGACCACTTTTTCCACATATTCCATCCATCTCGTTTACTGTGATTTTCCTACCATTTCGTTCTCTGTCCCAACTGAACCTCCTGACAGGACGTTTCTCATACCTGTGTAGTCCCCATTTATAGTTTGGCTTGTCCCCTTCAGTATCCGTTGAAGCGCGCCGAGAGCGAGCCCCGAGAGTGTGAACTCAACGATATAGTCAAACTCAGAACCACATGATCGCTAGCTCTCAAGGGGCCTCTCGTAATGATGTCCTCGATGTCTGAACTGCTCAGGTGTAACACAAGATACAATCATGCTGGTGCTCATCCTCCCCTCTCTCTCGTGGGTGTGTCCCTAGACATTGTTGATGCATGAGGCTTTCAAGTACATGACATCCACATCTTGGCTCTCCCATGTTCTGGACCCCATGTCTGGCTCCAGGTTTTCCGCCAGTCGATTCTTCCCTGTGGGTAGAAATCGCCATTACCAGTAACTTTGCTCTGCTCAGTGAGGCTCTTCTGCAACCTTCAGGCCAGTGTGTCCACCATCAACCCGGTTTGTTTACTTCGTAGCGAGCGCGTCCTTGGCCTCCATTCAAGTTCTGTGCTTGGGTCTTTCTACATCACTCCAATGACTACTTTATGATCTTTCTCCCGGACTGAATTGTAACCTACAATGTAGTCTCTTTCTCCAATCATGTCCAGCATCATTTCCCATCAAATCCCCATTGGTGGTTTTATGAGCAGTGCCACCCTCCTCCCCCTCTACTCCATCTATCTCCTCAGGATCTGATATCTCTGTGGGAAGATTGTGTAACATGTGTTCACACAAGTGTTTATTTGTGACAGACCAACACGCGCGAGAGTGATGAGCGCGCACAATGAGTTATTTGTGACGACAACAACATGTGTCGTCACACAGAGTGTTTTATTTGTGACAGACAACAACAAGTGTCACACAAGTGTTTATTTGTGACATGACAACAACATGTGTCACACAAGTGTTTAAATTGTGACCATACAACAACATGTGTCACACAAGTGTTTATTTCTGTGACAGACAACAACATGGTGTCACCACAAGTGTTAGTTTGTGACAGACAACAGAACATAGTGGCACACAAGACGTGTTTATTTTTGAGACAGACAACAACATGTGTCACCCAAGTGTTTAATTGGTGACAGAGCAACACACAGTGTCACACCAATGTTTTATTTGTGAGACAGACATCAACAAGTGTCACACAAACACAGAACTAAATACAATAACTCTAGAGAGGAGATACCCAGACAAGTGTTTATTTTCAATAGTAACCGTGCGAAACTGTGTGCCTCCTTAACCTCTCCTCTCTCACTCTCTCTCTCTCTCTCTCTCTTTCGTCGATCTCTCTCCTCCTCTCTCATCTCTCTCCTCTATCATCTCTCTCTCTCCTCTCTCTCACGATCTCATCTCTCGTCACTCTCTCTCTCTCTCATCGGTATATATATGAGTTACATTAATATTAATTACACCACACAATCATGCACAATATAGAAAATAACAAAGTTGCATCAAGACTGCTTCAAGAGGACTAAGGTAAATGTCTTACAAAAAAAAAGAGTTAAGGAAATCGCCTGACCCGACGCCGGAGGACATGAGGTCAGGGAAGACACATAAACAACATTTCAAAATTCTGAGCGAGGAAATGAAAGGTGTCTGACAGAGACAGTGATAGTTTCCAGAGATGATGACACCAGAAAACAAGGGGTCCACAACTTGGTCATACTGAAAACTCTTATAAGCCAATGGATATTAGTCGAAGTATTTTCTTTAGTCCATAGGACTTGTAGGAAGTGGATAGTCTGGCAAAGGCGACATAGTGGACTCAGGAACCTACATGGTTTTAAGACCATGAGTGAGAATAGAGGTCGTGGAGTCGCGGGAGCGCTGGGACTGGTGGAGACCAGTTAGGGAGGGCAAAGGCCCGTGCCTGTGACTCGCCCCCCTACAACCACAAAATGGGTAGTGCGGGTTGGGGTGATTGCACACACACAACACACACACACACAGCCCACTACACACACACACACACACTCACGCTACCCACACACACACACAACACCACACACCCACACACACTCTCACACACACAGGAGAAGAGTGGTGACCGTGGAACACCTAAAAAGGAATGATCTCATCACAGCGACCATATGGTTTACATGGACGGGAAATCCCCTGTGTCACAAACCTACTGGAGTCTGTGACATCTGCGGAGTTTATCTGGAGAGAGTTCCCGAGGTCAACGCCCCCGCGACTCCGTCTGTGACCAGAGCCCTCCTTCTAGGAGCGCAGGATCCCAGGATGCGACCCACGACCAGTCGACTAAACACCCAGGTACACTTGTTGTACTGATGGGGAACATCGACAACAGGTGGCAAGAAACACGTTCCAAATGTTTTCTACTCTGGCTGGGAAATCGAACCCAGCCCTCACCGAGCTGAAGCGAGAGCGTATTAACCACACCAGGCCATGTGACATCAGTAAGACACAGAGAGAGAGGGGTAGGGTGCTTCATTTTCTGGACTGCAAGAATTCGATTGACACATATCCAAACAATAGTAATAGTGCAAAAACTGAGTAGCAAGCAGTGGATACGACTGGGAAGCACTACAATGGATCCAGGGAATAACTTGTCAGGAAAGACAGCAGCGAGAGTCTCATGTACGGTGTCGAGGTGCTCAAATGAGCACCTGAGACCAGCGGGGCAGCGGGGTCCCCACAGGGGTCCGGCCTAGGGACCATGCTTTTGCCTGGTATTTGAGAACGACAAGACGCACGGAATGAGGCACCGAAGTGTCCCTCGTTTCTGCGCAGATGACGTGAAGTTTCGATGATGAAAATTCACTCGATCGCGAAGACCAGGCAGAACTACAAAGGGATCTGAACAGCTGTGCAGACCTATCCAGCAATTGCTCCTGTAGTCAATCCCCGCCAAGTGCAAGGGTCATTAAGACAGGGAAGTGCAAAGAAGACAGCAGACAGATTACAGGAGCTAGTGTTGTGCCAGAGACAGACAAACCCAATCAAGGAAAAGATCTTAAAGATAAGATAAGATAAGATTTCGTCTCGGAAATTTAACCCCGGAAGGGTTATCCACCCAGGATAACCCCAAGAAAGTCAGTGCGTCATTCAGAGGACTGTCTTAACTTACAATTCCATTGGGTCCTTATTCTTGTTCCCCAGGATGCGACACCGCACCATCGACTAACACCCAGTAACTATTTGCTGCTATGTGGAACAGGACAACCAGGTGTACAAGGCGGAAAACGTGTCGAAATTATTTCCCACACCGCCGTAATCGACCCCGGGCCCTCCGTGTGTGAACGTAAGCTATAGCCACCAGCCGACCGGGCCACCGGGCCATCTTGAGGGGTGAGTAAACACCAGGCACATCTCACTGAAGGTCGCAGCAACCATCAACCAATAACTGCTGCAGACTATGGGCGCCTAGCAAACCTCAGACAGCATTCCGACATCTTAATAAGGAATCGTTCAGGACCCCAGTAGCACCGAGTACTTAGGCCCCATATTGGAGTAATGCGGCACTCAGTTATGGAACCCACACCTAGCCAGGAGCACGTAAAGAAAGCTAGAGAAAGTGGCAAAAGGTATTGCAACTAGAAACTAGTCGCCAGAGCAAAGATTGGTATGAGTCCTACGTAGAGGAGGGTTAGGAAAATCAACCTGACACACTGGGAGGACAGGAGAGATAGGGGGGACATGATAAACGACATACAAAATACTGAGAGAGGAATTGACAAAGTGACTAAGAAATGTTCCAGAAGGATGGACACAGCACCGAAGTGGGACACAGATTGGAAGTTGAAGACACAGATAATCACAGGGATGTTAGGTAAGTATTTCTTCAGCCACAGAGTAGTCAGTTGAGAAGCGAATTGAAGTGGAGCAGGAACCTACATAGCTTTAAGCAGAGGTATGATAAAGCTCAACGGAACAGGGAGGAGTGACCTAGTACGACCAGTGGAAGACTGCGGGGCGCGGATATAAATATATATTGTATGTGAGTGTGGCGTGGGTGTGTGCGTGTGTGCGTGTACTTACCTATTTGTGGTTGCTGGGTCGATTCACATCTCCTGGCCGCCGCCTCTTCGCTGATTGCTATCTAGGTCCCTTCTCTCCCCTGCCCATGATGCCTATCAGTACCTCGCCTTACAAAACTATAGTATGGTTTCCCGCCTTCACTACATCACTTGTCTAGGCTAATTCACGGCCTGACTACTCTAAGACTGAGAAATACTTCCTACCATCCCTTTGATTCATCTGAGTCTTCACTTCCGAATTGTGACCTCTTTGTACCTGTGTCCCCCATCCTGAACATCCCGTCTTTGTCCACCTTAGTCATTACATGCAGTAATTTTATATGTTCGTTATCATGTCCTCCCCTGACCCTCTGTCCTCCAGTGTACGTCAGGCCGATTTCCCTCAACCTTTCTTTCGTAGGACAATCCCCTAGCTCTGGGACTAGGCTTTAGGCAACCTTTGCACTTTCTCTAATTTCCTTGACGTGTCTTGACTAGTGTGGTTACCGAAACTTGCTGTGAAAAAGAAAAAAAAAATCATAACTCCAGTATGGGCCTGACGTAATGGTATACAGCGTCTTATTCTTGAGTTAGTTTTTGCAGAGTCCTTGGCCATCTAAACTAAATTGTGTCTGCGGTCTTCTTTTGCCCCTTCCCCCCAATCTTCATGACTTTGCGATTTGGCAGGGTTAAATTCACCAAGGAGTCATTTGACTGGACCATGCTTGTACCTGTCCAGAGGTCTCTTTGTAGTCCTGCCTTATGCCTCATCCGAATTGATTCTTCTCATTAACTTTCGCATCATCTTTGGCCATACATGGAAACTTCAGATGTCGATCCCTTCCTTATGTCGTTCACATATACCAAGAATAGCACGAGGTCCTAGGACTACCCCTGTTGAACCCCGAACTTGTCACAGGCGCCCACGCTGACACCTCGTCGCGTACCATGACTCGTTGTTAGCCGTGACCCTGTCAGGTATTCTCTGATACATTGCAGTGCCTTTCCCTGTTCTGTGGGCCTGCTCCTCTAGCTATTCGCAGTACCACGTTGTGAGGAACTGTGTCGAAGGCATTCTGCAGTCCCAAATATTAAGCAGATCGATCCACCCCTCACTCTCTGTCTTACGTTCATGTCACTTTGTCATAAAACTCAGTAGGTTTGTGACACAGGATTTTCCTCTCCTGACACCGTATGCTGAAGGTTGTCAATTCATACACTTGTATCCTTTCCAGGGCGCCCCACCACTCTCCTCCTGATGATCTTCACATGACTTGCATACTATACAGCGTTAGTGCATACAGGTCTCTAGTTTATGGCCTCAGTCTGTCTCCCCCCTTTTTAAAATTGGGAACTACAGTTTGCCATTTTCCATACCTCAGGGATTGCCCCAGTTTTCAAATGATGAGTTGAAGGATCTTGTTAATGGCTCCACCACATATCTCTGCTACCCTCTTTAAGGACCCATGGAGAATGTTGTCTGGATCCCAGCCGCCTTTGAGTGTCAAGTTCGCATAGCAGCTGTCTGGCTTTCACCTCCTCCTTGGTTGATATGTATCCTACAACCAGCACTTTGCTGGTGAGCCCCCTGTTCTGATTTTCCTGGAGTCCTACGGTTTCCAGGCTGTAAATACCTCTTTAAATCTGTGTTGAGCTTCCTCACATAAACCTCTTGGTCGTTTCTTTGTGAATTCCCCATCACCCTTCCTCAGTCTGATTACCTGGGTCCTTGACTGTAGTTAGAGCGCTCCTGAATGTGGCGTGTACAACAATTAGCCTCTCAGTCCCTTACTTTTTGATGCATGTCATTTTCATACTTGTCCTCTGAGACCTCTCCTTCTTAACTGTGGGCATATTCTGTTTCTGTCTGGCTCATTCGCTGAATTCTCTTATTTCCCAGAGTCTCTGTCTTCTGTACCTTTTCCATTCACTAGTAACCTAGTTTTAGCCTCCCTACACCTTTGTGAACCAAGGACTCGTTCTGTTCTTCTCCCCATTATTTCTGTTGTCCCCTTGGGACAAACCTCATCCTCTGCTCCTTGCATCTTGTTGCGCTACATAGTCCATCATTTCTTGCACTCTTGGTTTTCCTGTCAGTTCCCGCTCCCCACTGAATGTCTGGAAGGAAGTTCCTCATCTAGCCTGAGTAAGTTCCTCCTTTTGTAGTTCGTTTCTTTTCCAGCCTAATTCCTGCTACTCTCTCCACTTGGAGCTCACTATGTATTCCGAAGAGACACAGAACCACATGATCACTAGCTCCAGGGGCCTTTCATTACATGATACCCTCGATGTGTCCCGAACTAGCAGCCGTGGTGAATACAAGGTCCAGCTATGTTGGTTCCCACCTCGATCCTCTCTTCCTGGTAGTGTCTCTAACATGTTGATGCATTGAGTTTTCCAGTACCACATCCATCATCTGGAGCTTTCCCCAAGTTTCCGGACCTTGTGATTTGCAACATCACCCATAACTAGTAACTTGCTCCTCCCCATGTGTGCCCGTCCTGGCCGACCTCGCTAGAGTGTCGATCATTGCCTCTGTCTGTGCTCTCATCTATATTCTTCTCTTGGCCGCCAGGCAGTTCGTGTTGAAGGTTCTAGTAACGATTACTGCAATTACACCTTTGTCCTTCAGACCTGGATTGTTCCTACTAATAGAGTCCCTTCGCCCGTGCCAACAACCCATTCCTTCCATTTTCCAAAATCCACCACCACCTGGTTTTTAATGATCAGTGCAACTCCTCCTCTCCCTCTCTCGCCTCGACCCCCTATCCTGAGGATTTGATATCCGGAAGGAAAGAGTGAATCGTTATTATTCTGGAGAGGATTTTGTTTCTGTGAGTGCTATTATGTCTGGGGAATGTCACTTTGATTTCTTCAGCCCACTCCTCATACTTGTTTGTTATTCCATCTCGCCATTGTATACCACACCTTCACTTTTTCTTTTCTAAGACTGTGGTCTGGGAGGAATATTGGGGCTGGTGAAGTGGGAGACGGTAAGTGAACTACAGGGTTGTTGCTGTGGGGGTGGAAGTTTTGTAATGTAGTGGGTGGGGCATTGTTGGATGCGTGGCTGGTGTTTTGATTTGAGTGTTTTGGATGCAACTGGGGTTGAACCCTGGTTGGGAGGGCTTACTATAGGAAAGGTAATGTGACAGGGAGGCTGTATTAGATTCTTCTTCCTGGTCTGGGATCCGTCCTGTCTGCCTTCTCCATCCCTCTCTTTTCCTCCTTTCGCTTTGTCACCAGTCTCTCTTCTCTACAAGTTTCTGTCGCTTTCTTCTTGTGTTCTGTCGCCGGTCGAATACACTTCCTGTATGCCGGCAATTCCCTTAATCGTGCTTTTCCTCCTGCAGGTTCCTGGTCTGACAGTTTCGCTTCCCTGCCTTGAAGGTCACTTTCTGCCGGGGTTCATTTTTTTTACAAACCCTCCTATTCTCCGAAATTTTTCCAGCTGGTCATGTCGTCTTCTCCTATTGCCTTTCATGATGCTTTTCAATTGCTTTTTTTTCCCCTTGTTTCCTTGCTTCATAATGATTCCCCTTCAACTTCCTGGAGCCCATAACACAAAGACTGACCTCGACCTTGTCATTCTCCCCCATTTGCTTATCCCAATAGTTGTATCCCTCATTAATTTGTTTCCTGCACTGCAAGCTTCCTTTCTTCAGTTTCACTGGCTAATAGTAATCTTGGGCTCAGTGCACTGTCAATTTCCTCTCGCTTCCTTGGGCTCTTTGTTGTCTGTTTAGGGCCTCCACAGCAAAGCTAGCTCTTTATCATTTACAACAATCCTACCTCTGATAGAGCTCTCCCACATGCAGTTGTGCCCCTTCTTTCCCCTACTAGTCCCCTATTTGCGTGGCTGAGGTAGCAGTCTCTGTGTCCAATCCCAAAATGTTCTTTATTTCTTAGCTGTTTCAGATTTTTCCAAGTTCCTCTTCTAAACTCTGTATCGCTACCTCTAGCGCTTGACTATGCACCTCCCCCACCTTCCTGCCTTCCCCATGTCCTATCCTCTCTCCATTCTCATGCGTAAGTTCTCTAGTTTCTTTTCCCATCCATGATCCCTTTTAAATGAGGCTCTGCTGCCCAATCTTCCCCTCCCTTGCAGCGTCGTTCCTCTGTCCCTTGGTTTTTTCTTTTGCTCTCTTGATCAACCCATTTTTGTTTTATCCTGATTGCCTCAGAGTAGGAAACCTATGTAGTTCTGTATGTATAGGTTAGTAGTGTGTATGTCAGACTGTGGGAGAGGTAGTGGAGGAACTGTGGCTATGTGGGAGAGGAGTGGTGGAGGGGAGGGGAGGGGGAGTGAGAACAGGGGGAGGGGAGGGGTGAATGAGGAGGGAGGAATCAGGGGAAGAAGTGAGATGTTGGTGTGAGGGGGGAGATGTATGTGTGAGTCCTTGATGTGTGTGTGTGTGTGTGTGTGTGGTGTGTGTGTGTACTCACTAGTTTGTATACCACCATAGATTGAGGAGTTGGCGGGGGTCGAGTCCGAGCTCCTGAGCCCTCCGCCTTCTTCACTGAGATCGCTACATAGGTCCTCTCTCCTGAGCCAGTGAAGCTTTAAACATACACTCAGCTTAAGCTATGTCTGGATCCGTGCCTCCACTACATACTCACTTCCAAACTATTCCCCCATACATGACTACTCTGTGCTGGAAGAAATACTTCCTAATATCCCTGTGATTCATCTGTGTCTTCAGCTCCAAGTGGTGACCCCTATGTTACTAGTGTCCGCAATCTCTGGATACAATCTGTTCTTTGTCCACCTTGTCAATTCCTCTCAGTATTTGTATGACGTTATCATCGTCCCCCCATCTCTCCTGTACGCTCCAGTGTCGTCAGGTATGATTTCCTCTTAACCTCTCCTCGTAGGACATACTCTTAGCTCTGGGACTTAGTCTTGTTGCAAACCTTTTCACTTCTTCTCTAGTTTCTTTCTCGTGCTTGGCTAGTGTGGGTTCCAAACTGGTTGCGCCGCGAGCCGACCAATAATGGGCCTAACGTATACGGTGTCTACAGGGTCGAACGATTCCTTATTAAGATGGTCGGGAATGCTGTCTGAGGTTTGCTAGTCGCCCATCTGCTGAAGCATTATTTGGTTGATGAGCCTTCATGAGATGTGCCTGGTGTTATACTCACCCCCAAGATCTTTTTCCTGAGTGCGGTTTTGTAGTCTCTTGACGCACTCCAGACTGTACTCCGTCTGTGGCCTTTCGTTTGCCTTCCTATCTTCATGACTGTTGCACTTGGTGGGAATGAACTCTCCAGGAGCCGAGATTGCTGGACCAGGTCTGCAGCCTGCCAGGATCCCTTTGTAGTTCTGCCCTGTCTTCGATCGAGTGTATTTCTTCTCATCAACTTCACGTATCTGCAAACATGGACACCTCAGAGTCCTATTACCTTCCGTCATGTCGTTCAACATCTATACCAGAAAACAAGCACTGGTCCTATGAACTGACCCCTGCGGGACCCCGCTGGTCAGAGGGGGAGGGCAACCGAGGTGCCCACCTGGACACCCTCGCCACGTACCATACTCGCTGCTTGTCTTACCTGACACGTAATTTCCCTGATCATTGTATTGAGCCTTCTCCTGTTATCCCTGCTTGTCTCCAGTTTTTTTGCACAAGCCTCTTGTGTGGAACTTTGTCATAACGCCTTTCTTGCCGTCCAAGAAAATGCACTCCACCCACAAACCCTCTCTCTCTTGTCTTACTGCTGTCACCATGACCATAGCACTCCATGTAGTGTTTGTGACACAGATTTCTCCCGTTCCCTGAAACCAGCTGGGCTGCTGTGATGAGATTCATGTCCTTTTCATAGTGTACCACCTCTCTCTCCTGATGAATCTTCTCCATGATTTTGCATACTTACAAGTCAGTGACTCTGGTCAGTAGGTTTAATGCTTCATGTCCTGTCTCCTTTTTTAAAGATTTGGAGACTACATTTAGCTGTCTTCCAGCCTCAGGCAATCTCCTGTTTCGATAATTATTGAATATTGTTGTTAGGGGTACGACATAGCGCCTCTGCACCCTCTCTCAATACCCTGGGGAGAAGTTTATCTGGCCCCTCAGCCTTTTGAGGTAACTAGCTCACTCACGAAGCCTCTTCACTTTCTTCCTACGTTTGTGTGCACTGTGTCCAGCACTTGGTGTTGTGCCCCACCTCTCGTCTTTCTGGAGTCCCTTCTGTCTCCCTCTGTGAAACACTTCTTTGAATCTCTTGTTGAGTTACTTCACATAATTCACGGTCATTCCTGTTGTCTCCTCTCCTTCCCTTCCTTAGGCCTGATTACCTGGCCGTGACTCTTGTTTCCTCTGATTGGTGTACAACAGTTTCGGGTCAGATTTGGCTTATTCGCTGCTATGTCATTTCATATTGTCTTTGGCCTCCCTTCTTATCTGTGCATATTCGTTTTTCTGGCTCTACGACTGTCTCCTTATTTCTCCTGGGACCTTTGGCCTTCTATACTTTCTCTTCCATTCCCAAGACACTTGGTTTTTGCTCCTCTGCCCTGTTGGGTAAACCATGGGCTCATTCCTGGCTTTTTCATTACTCCTGTTCCCTGGGTACAAACCGGTCCTCAGCCTCCTGGCATTTGTTGCAACAATTATTCCATCATCTCATTTACTGGCTTCCCGCCAGTTTCTCTGACCTCACTGAAACCCCGTTCAGGTAGTTTCCTCATTCCTGTGTAAGTCCCCTTTCACTTGAATTTTGGCTTTATTCGTCCATGGCATTACCTGAGCTTCTTTCACCTCCACTTGTAGCTCTTACGTGTATTCGACGCTTAAAACCACAATGGTTCACTGGGGCCCCAAGGGGTCTTTACATATTGATGTCCCTCGATATCTGTTCACTCTACGGAAGTGAATAACTAAGTCCAGCCTTGCTGGGTTTCATCCTCTCCTCTCTCGTGCTTGTAGATGTCCCTTACGAGTGGTACTTGAACGTTCTTCCAGTACCGACCTCCATCAACTTAGGCCTGTCCATGTAATCTTGGCCCCCTATTGGTGGGTCCAAGTTCTCCCAATCGATCTCTTGTGGTTAAAGTCACCCATGATCAGGAGCGTTGCCCTGCATGCATAGCCACTTCTGGCCACATCTATCCCAGTCGTGTCCAACCAACGCTCTATTTGTGCTCTCGTCGACTTCACTTGCTTGGCCTCGCTGCTGTTCAGTGTGGGTTATACATCACCTGCTATTACCACCATTGGGACCGTCCAGAGTGAATGTTCCCACTATTTAATCTCACTTCTTCTCCGCATCTATCTCTCTGCTCTCCAGCTTCATCGAAAATACCAGCGATTTTTGAAGCAGCAACGCCACTCCTCTCCACCCCCCCTGTTCCCTCAGTCTTCTCAGGATTTGTATCCCGTGGAAAGATGGCATCTATTATCATACCTGTAAGCTTGGTTTCCTGTGAGAGCTTGATGTCCGGTGATGCATCTTTGACTCTTCGTGCCACTCCTCCCACTTCTTTGTTTATTCCATTCCCGCGCGCGACGCGTGCGTATTGTGTACCATACCTTCAGTTTCCTTTCCAACACTGTGGATATGGTGGGCCTGGAGGGTGGGAGACCTGGTTGGATACTGTGGGATTTCTATAGTTTTTTGTTCTTGGTGTTTGGGGTGAGCTGTGGGGTATGGATTGTAGTGTGTGTTGGATGGGTGTGAAGTTGTATGGTTCTGAGATGAGTTGTGTGTGCTTGCCCTTGTGCTGTTCTGTCACTGCTCTGACTGACCACTGCTGATTCCCTCCTTGTCTCTTTTCCTAGCTCCTTTCCGCTTTTTTTTCCCTCTCCCTCCAGCTGCTGTCGTTCTATTTTTGTTCTGTCTCTCGTCTAGGAAACAACCCTCTTGTACTCTTCCCGTATTCAATCGTGGTTTCTCTTGAAGGATCCTGTTTCCGCACTGTTTTTCCGTCCTGAAGAAATCAGCTTGATTGGTCGTTTCTTGCTCCCCTTCGATGTACCCCCCCTATTCTCTGCAAAATCTTTACTATCTCGAGCCATCTCTTCACCTCGATGAGTCCCTGTGCGATGAAATTTTTTCTCGATCTCCATTCGTTCTTCTGCATCCTTTCAGTGTAGTAGTCCTTTCCTATCTCTCCTGAAGCCGCATGGATAAACCTGATTTTGCCCTTGATCCTTCTCCCCTTGCCTCACCCTCTGTGACTCTGGATCCTGCCTGTATGAGGTCAGTTTCTCCCTTGAATCTTTTCCAGTGGCTCTTGATAGTCGTGTTGTGCCACAGCATTCACTATCACCCTCTCCATCTGCACCAGCTGCGATCTTCCCTTTCACTCCTTGGTCCCTCCTTGGTCAAGTTTGATGTGAACCTTATGCATAATTCATAATTCCTGTTCCTTCCTGTTCAGCCTATCAAGCCACAATGCGTGTGCATTTCTCTGCTCGCTGCCCCTGTAACTCGCTCTCAGCCCAATTTATCTCAACTTCTAGGACCCTTATCTTTGCTAAATGCACTATCGCGACATGTTGCCCCCAATTCTTTGTCTCCTTCTCCAACCTTCCTTTCCAATTTCAACAGAGAGCTCTTTCATCTCGTCTCCATTTTCAGAAAGCTCTCCTAATTTTTCTCTCCCACTCTGTTTCCATCCTTTTCCCACTGCTCCTCCATCCACGTCCTCCCTAACCCGAACCATTCTCGACTGATCCTTGGTCCTACGGAGTCCCCACCATGTTTTTTTTTTTTTTTTTTTTTTAAGAGTAGGAGAGGGGAGAGTTAGAAGGTAAAAATGGGGACGGGTCTTCGATCGAGTGTATTTTCTCATCAATTTCACGTCATCTGCAAACGGGGACACCTCAGAGTCTATTCCTTCCGTCAGTCGTTCACAAATACCAGAAACAGCACTGGTCCTAGGACTGACCCCTGCGGGACCCCGCTGTCACAGGTGCCCACTCTGACACCTCGCCACGTACCATGACTCGCTGCTGCTTCCTGACAAGTATTCCCTGATCCATTGTAGTGCGTGTATGTGTGGGGTGTGTGTGTGTGTGTGATGTGTGTGTGTGTGTGTGTGTGTGTGTGTGCGTGTGGGGTTGTGTGTGGTGTGTGTGTGTGTGTGTGTGTGTGTGTGTGTGTACTCACCTATTTGTGGTTGAAGGGGTCGAGTCTTAGCTCCTGACCCCAAGTGTGTGTGTGTGTGTATGTGTGTGTGTGTGTGTGTGTGTGTGTGTGTGTGTGTGTGTGTGTGTGTGTGTGTGTGTGTGTGTGTGGACATAAGTCACTCTGACTTTCTTGGGTTATCCTAGGTCCTTTTCACAATCTGCTGCTATGCATTTAAGCATAAGCATACAAACAGAGGTACAAAAAATACAGGTAAGAGCAGCATGCCAAAGCCACTTATACTATGCATAGCATTATGGGCTGGCTTAAAATTAACTTAAGATTAACTAAGCAATGATGAAATCAGTGATAAAACATTATTGTAAACAGATTACTATAAAGCACAAATGAGTATTACAAAGACAGGTCATATGGTTGCATGCATTGCTGTACATTCGGTAGAATGGAGTATTCTGTTAGGTAGTGTATTTAAAAAAATAATAAAGTTAGATTGGGTTTTAGGTTTAACATTTGTGTGATATAATTGTGAGTAACATATAGGATATACAATTTATAAGGTTCAGTTATTCAGTATTTATTTGGTTTTGAGTGAGTAAGTGATCTTTGAGAAGAGACTTGAATTTATAAACAGGTAGTGTTTCTTTTATATTTACAGGTAATGAATTCCAGATTTTAGGGCCTTTTATGTGCATTGAGTTTTTGCATAGTGTGAGATGGACACGAGGAACATCAAAGAGTGATCTGTGCCTTGTGTTATGGTCATGTGTTCTGTTGAGGTTGGCAAGGAGATGTTTGAGGGGAGGGTTAAGATAAGATAAGAGATAAGATAAGATTTCGTTCGGACTTTTAACCCCGGAGGGTTAGCCACCCAGGATAACCCAAGAAAGTCAGTGCGTCATCGAGGACTGTCTAACTTATTTCCATTGGGGTCCTTAATCTTTTCCCCCAGGATGCGACTCACACCAGTCGACTAACACCCAGGTACCTATTTACTGCTAGGTGAACAGGACAACAGGTGTAAGGAAACGTGTCGAAATGTTTCCACCCGCCGAGAATCGAACCCGGGCCCTCCGTGTGTGAAGCGGGAGCTTTAGCCACCAGGCCACCGGGCCACCTAATATCAGAGTTAAGTGTTCTATGTATGTAATAGGTGCAGTAATAAGTATGGATGTTTTGTATGGGTGAGTAGGTTGAGTGTTTTGAATATTGGTGGAGTGTGTTGCCTGTAGTGAGAATTTGTTATCATTCTAACTGCAGCATGATAATCTATGCAGCTTTATTTGTGTATACCTGAATAAACTTACTTATACATACACATAAATGCACTCGATGGGCTTATGGATACGGCGATACATTTCTTGGATCATCCAACGACGATAATTTATGAAGTATTGGTTTAGGTTGATCCACTCGTCCTCGTTCTTCCTGGCAGCTATCATGGTTGTGGTTTAGGTTGAGCCACTCGTCCTGCTTCTTCCTGGCAGCTATCATGGTTGTGGTTTAGGTTGAGCCACTCGTCCTGCTTCTTCCTGGCAGCTATCTTGGTTGTGGTTTAGGTTGATCCACTCGTCCTCGTTCTTCCTGGCAGCTATCATGGTTGTGGTTTAGGTTGATCCACTCGTCCTCGTTCTTCCTGGCAGCTATCATGGTTGTGGTTTAGGTTGAGCCACTCGTCCTCGTTCTTCCTGGCAGCTATCATGGTTGTGGTTTAGGTTGAGCCACTCGTCCTGCTTCTTCTGGCAGCTATCATGGTTGTGGTTTAGGTGAGAACTCGTCTGCTTCTCTGGCAGCTATCATGGTTGTGGTTTAGGTGAGAAACTCGTCTGCTTTTTCCCTGGCAGCTATCATGGTTGTGGTTTAGGTTGATCTACTCATCCTGCTTCTTCCTGGCAGCTATCATGGTTGTGGTTTAGGTTGAGCCACTCGTCCTGCTTCTTCCTGGCAGCTATCATGGTTGTGGTTTAGGTTGAGAAACTCGTCCTGTTTTCTTCCTGGCAGCTATCATGGTTGTGGTTTAGGTTGAGAAACTCGTCCTGCTTCTTCCTGGCAGCTATCATGGTTGTGGTTTAGGTTGAGAAACTCGTCCTGCTTCTTCCTGGCAGCTATCATGGTTGTGGTTTAGGTTGAGAAACTCGTCCTGCTTTTTCCCTGGCAGCTATCATGGTTGTGGTTTAGGTTGAGAAACTCGTCCTGCTTCTTCCTGGCAGCTATCATGGTTGTGGTTTAGGTTGAGAAACTCGTCCTGCTTCTTCCTGGCAGCTATCATGGTTGTGGTTTAGGTTGAGAAACTCGTCTGCTTTTCCTGGCAGCTATCATGGTTGTGGTTTAGGTTGAGCCACTCCTCCTGCTTCTTCTGGCAGCTTCATGGTTGTGGTTTAGGTTGAGAAACTCGTCCTGCTTCTTCCTGGCAGCTATCATGGTTGTGGTTTAGGTTGAGAAACTCGTCCTGCTTCTTCCTGGCAGCTATCATGGTTGTGGTTTAGGTTGAGCCACTCGTCCTGCTTCTTCCTGGCAGCTTCTTCTGGCAGTATCACGGTTGTGGTTTAGGTTGAGCCATCGTCCTGCTTCTTCCTGGCAGCTATGATGGTTGTGGTTTAGGTTGAGCCACTCGTCCTGCTTCTTCCTGGCAGCTTTTTCCTGGCAGCTATCACGGTTGTGGTTTAGGTTGAGCCACTCGTCCTCCTTCTTCCTGGCAGCTATCATGGTTGTGGTTTAGGTTGAGCCACTCGTCCTGCTTCTTCCTGGCAGGTATCATGGTTGTGGTTTAGGTTTAGCCACTCGTCCTGCTTCTTCCTGGCAGCTATCATGGTTGTGGTTTAGGTTGAGCACTCGTCCTGCTTTTTCCCTGGCAGCTATCATGGTTGTGGTTTAGGTTGAGCCACTCGTCCTGCTTCTTCCTGGCAGCTATCATGGTTGTGGTTTAGGTTGAGCCACTCGTCCTGCTTCTTCCTGGCAGCTATCATGGTTGTGGTTTAGGTTGATCCACTCGTCCTCGTTCTTCCTGGCAGCTATCATGGTTGTGGTTTAGGTTGATCCACTCGTCCTCGTTCTTTCTGGCAGCTATCATGGTTGTGGTTTAGGTTGAGCCACTCGTCCTGCTTCTTCCTGGCAGCTATCATGGTTGTGGTTTAGGTTGAGCCACTCGTCCTGCTTCTTCCTGGCAGCTATCATGGTTGTGGTTTAGGTTGAGCCAGTCGTCCTCGTTCTTCCTGGCAGCTATCATGGTTGTGGTTTAGGTTGATCCACTCGTCCTCGTTCTTTCTGGCAGCTATCATGGTTGTGGTTTAGGTTGATCCACTCGTCCTGCTTCTTCCTGGCAGCTATCATGGTTGTGGTTTAGGTTGATCCACTCGTTCTGCTTCTTCCTGGCAGCTATCATGGTTGTGGTTTAGGTTGAGCCACTCGTCCTGCTTCTTCCTGGCAGCTATCATGGTTGTGGTTTAGGTTGAGCCACTCGTCCTGCTTCTTCCTGGCAGCTATCATGGTTGTGGTTTAGGTTGAGCCACTCGCCCTGCTTCTTCCTGGCAGCTATCATGGTTGTGGTTTAGGTTGAGCCACTCGTCCTGCTTCTTCCTGGCAGCTATCATGGTTGTGGTTTAGGTTGAGCCACTCGCCCTGCTTCTTCCTGGCATGGTTGTGGTTTAGGTTGTGGTTTAACTACAATACTTTCCTCACAATAAGACGTGTTTACCTTGACATCTCTAACCTCAATTATTCTTTGTTATTTAATATGTGATTTATAATTTTTTCTTCATGTTATCGATAAAGTTGCTTCCTCGGTGAATTATTGTACAATAAAATGTCCCTACATATTGTGCTTTGTTACTAATATTTTAACAATATTTGAGACACTGTAAGATAGTGTCTGGCAGTTACTGGCTGAGTAGCAACATCGCTGTGTTGTTTATGGCTGGCAACACAGTCTTGTTGTTGGAGGTAACACAAGGTTTTATGTGTATTTATGAGTGTATTTAATTAAAAATGATTATTCATAGTGTAATAATGATTTTATTAGAGTGTAGAATAGTTGTGTATAGAGAAAAGTGGAACGATATTATGTGGTGGGGTGAGGATATATTCACTGGCAACTTTGACTGTCAGGGGAGTGTCTGGATCCTTGTGACCATCTTAGTGCTAACACTACACCACTACCACTGTGTGTATCTTAGTGCTAACACCACACCACTACCACTGTCTGGACCCATGTGACCACCTTAGTACTAGCAGCACACCACTACCACTGTGCCCATGTGTGTATGTTAATGCAAATACTACACCACTACCACTGTCTGTGTCCATGAGTGTAACTCTGTGCCAACACAACACCACTACCATAGTCTGGGTTCAAGTGTGTATCTCAGTGCTAACATCACACCACTACCAGGAGCTGAGTCTCGACCCCTGCAACCACAATTAAGTGAGTACAGTCTAGGCCCATGTGTATGTATCTCAGTGCTAACACCACACCCCTATCACTGCCTGGACCCATGTGACCATCTCAGTACTAACACCACACCACTCCCACTGTCTGGACCCATGTGACCATCTCTGTGCTAACACCACAGCACTACCACTGTTTGGGTCCATGTGTGTATCTCAGGGCTAACACCACACCACTACCACTGTCTGGGTCCATGTGTGTATCTCAGTGCTAACACCACACCACTACCACAATCTGGGTTCAAGTGTGTATCTCAGTGCTAACACCACACCACTACCACTGTCTGGACCCATGTGGCCATCTCAGTGCTAACACCACACCACTATCACAGTCTGGACCCCTGTGACCATCTCAGTGCTAACACCACACCACTACCACTGTCTAGACCCATGTGACCATCTCAGTGCTAACACCACACCTCTACCACTGTCTAGACCCATGTGACCATCTCAGTGCTAACACCACACCTCTACCATGTCTAGACCCCTGTGACCATCTCAGTGCTAACACCACACCTCTACCACTGTCTAGACCATGTGACCATCTCAGTGCTAACACCACACCACTACACTGTCTAGACCCATGTGACCATCTCAGTGCTAACACCACACCTCTACCACTGTCTAGACCCATGTGACCATCTCAGTGCTAACACCACACCTCTACCACTGTCTAGACCCATGTGACCATCTCAGTGCTAACACCACACCACTACCACTGTCTAGACCCATGTGACCATCTCAGTGCTAACACCACACCCACTACCACTGTCTAGACCCATGTGACCATCTCAGTGCTAAACCACACATACCACTGTCTAGACCCATGTGACCATCTCAGTGCTAACACCACACCTCTACCACTGTCTAGACCCATGTGACCATCTCAGTGCTAACACCACACCACTACCACTGTCTAGACCCATGTGACCATCACAGTGCTAACACCACACCTCTACCACTGTCTGGACCCATACCTTTACCTTTGATATACCTTTGAAGAATTTCGAGAGTATATCTACTCTCTGAGCCCGGTCATGGGCCAGGCTCGTCTGGTGCTCGCCTGGTCAACCAGGCTGTTGCGGCTTGAGGCCCACGCCCCACATATCCATCACAGCCTGGTTGATCTGACACCTGGTGAAGATACTTGTCTAGTTTCCTCTTGAAGGCTTCAACACTTGTTCCAGCAGTGTTTCTGATATCTTCTGGTAAGATGTTAAAGTTGGGCCCCCGGTGTTGATACGGGTGTTCTCTTATTGGCCCACCGCCCCCCTGCTCCTCATTTGGGTTTTTTTTGCATTCCTCCATATATTTCGCCCAGTTGTTGTTAGGGCAGTGTGAAATTTTGGGGGACAAGCCCTCGAGTACCTTCCAGGATATGTCCCTCTGTACCTCTCTCTCCTCCGCCCCTACCTTTCCCCGTTCGCCCATGGCCTTCATTTTGTGGCTATCACCCCATGATCGCATTGTCAAACCCCTTTTGAAAAAATCTGTGTAAATCACTCGCTTTTGTCGTCTTCCGTCCCTCCATAATTCGTCAAAGGGTTTCACAGCTTTGACATACATGATGTCCGCTCTAAAACCAGCTGGTTGGGGGTTAAGTGGTTTGGCTGCCCCAAAAAATTTGTAACCTGCCTTTCCATCACTCTTTCGAAGATTTTTATGATGTAGAAGTTGGGGTATGGTCAAAAATTTTTTAGCTGTGCTTACTACCCCCAATGCAAAGGGTATGTCTGCCTCTTTAGGCCTCTGGTTTTCACCTAGTCTAAGCTTTTTCTCCAAAGAATACGAGGGTCGTGCTAGTGGAACTTTGCACTTCTTTTAAATAGGCATTCCATGAACCTGGTCCAGGTGAGTTGATGGGAATGTTTTCTTTTCTTTTTCGAAATCTTGGGATTTTGCAATGTCTTATTTGGGTTTTGTGTGGCCTTTTTTGCAGTAAAAAATTTTTCTTGCAAGGTGTACTCAACAAACACCACCCTCTACCACAGTCTGGACCCATGTGTGTATTCAGAGCTAACACCACCCCTCTACCACAGTCTGGCCCCATGTTGTTCCAGTGCAAACACCACCCTACCACATCTGGACCCTGTGTGTTTTCCAGTGCAAAACCCACACCACTCCACATTTGGACCCATGGGTGTATCTCGAGCTAACACCACCCCACTCCCAAACAGTTGGCCCCATGGGGTTATCTCGTGCAAAAACACCCACCACTACCACAGTCTGGCCCCCAGTGTTATCTCAGATAACACCACACCATCCCACGGGCTGGACCCATGTGTTTTCTCGTGCAAACACCACACCACACCACAGTCTGGCCCTGTTGTATCTCGTGCAAAACCCCAAACCCCAACACCACAGTCTGGACCCATAGTGTTTCAGTCTAACACCACCCCTCTACCACGTCGGGTCCGGTGTGTATCTCAGATAACACCACCCACTCCACGTCTGGCCCATATGTTTTCAGTGCAAAACACCACACCACTACCACAGTTGGGTCCAGGTGGTATCTCAGAGCTAACACCCACCACACCCACAGTCTGGACCCATGTGTGTACCCCAGAGCTAACACCACCCCCTCCCACAGTCTGGCCCCATGTGTGTATCTCGGAAACCCCACCATCCACATCTGGACTCAATGTGTATCTCGTGAAAACCCCACACCTCTACCACTGTCGGGACCCATTGTTATCTCAGAGCTAACACCACCCCACACCACATTTGGACTATAGTGTATCTCGTGCTAAACCCATCTTCCCACTTCTGGCCCATGTTGTATCTCAGAGCTAACCCACCCCACTACCACAGTCGGGCCCCTGTGTTTATCCAGTACTAAACCACCCCACTACAAAACCCTGGGTCCGGGTGTGTATCCAGGAAACCCCACACCCCTCCACAGTCTGGGTCCATGTGTGTATCTCAGTGCTAACACCCCCACCCTACCACTGTCGGCCCCATGTGTGTATCTAGAGTAACACCACCCCATACCACGTCTGGACCCAGTGTGTACTCGAGCTAAAACCACACCATACCACATCGGACCCTGTGTGTATCCAGAGCTAACCCCACACCACTACCCAGTCTGGACCCATGGTGTATCTCAGAGCAAACACCACACCATACCACAGTCGGGCTCATAGGTGTATTCAGTGCTAACACCACACCTTACCACTGTCTGGACCCTGTGTGTATCTCAAGCTAACACCACCCCTTACCACTGTCTGGCCCCATGTGTGTATCTAGAGCAAAACCAACATACCACATCTACTTCCATAGTGTACTCAGTGCAAACACCACACCTTCCCTGTCTGGCCCCTGTGTGTTCTCAGAGCTAACACCAACCACTCCCACAGCTGGACCCATGTGGGGTAATCGTACTAACACCACACCAAACCACTGCTGGGCCCGGGTGTGTTCCGTGCTAAAACCCCCACCATCCCACAGTTGGGTCCTGGTGTATCTCGGGAGCTAACCACCCACTCCCACAGGCGGGTCCTTGTGTGTATCTCAGTGTTTAACCCCACACCATGTAAGCATCCAAAGGAAAAACCCAAAACCATGTAAGCATCTCAGTGCTAACCCCACTCCAAAAGAAAAGCATCTCAGGCTAACACCATGCCAACTTGGGTTAAATTGTCTGTGAACCATTGCTGCAGTAACAATGATTTTTCGTTTTTTTATTAGAAGCGCTAAACCCTGTAAGGGTCCAATACCCCCCCTTGGATATGAGTTTGGACCTTACGAGGAAAAGTTTCAATTCAATTTTTTTGGATCAAATTTTCCCTACCGGCATCCGACAACTTAATACAAGGAAATATTAAGAAAAAATTATTGCAAATTTCAAAAATATTTATGCATAAATTGCCTGGTCTCGACCAACCATCAAAAAATTTTTTTAAAACCAAAAACCCCCCAAAAAAATTTTTTTTTAAAAACCCAAACACTAAAGGTTTTAAAAATTTTTATCCACCTTAAACAAATCTGTGCCCAAAAGGGGGAGAAACTCGTTTAGTCTCAAGTTTATGCTACTGGGAAAACCAAAATTTTTTCCCCCCTGGAAAAAAAATCAAATCACTGTTCGGGGGGACCAACCTTTTAAACCGCTACTGGAATACCCAAAATTACTTTTGGAAAACCAACATCAACTCACGTCTGGGTACCAACTAACCCCGCTAAGGAAAACCAAACCCAATCACGCTACTGGGGTACCAACATAACCACGCTTTGGGGGGTACCCAAAAATCCCGGTTTTTGGGGGGGGGGGGGGGGGGGGAAAAAACCCAAAATAACACTGCTGCTGGGTTTCCCAAAAAAATCACTGCGCTGGGTACCAACCCTTCCCTTTGGGGACCCCAATCAACCCGGGGGGCCCCCCAAAAAAATCACTGCGCGGGATACCAACATCAAGTCACTTTTCTGCTGGGGGGTCCAACATAATCCCTGCTGGGATACCCACATCATGCTGATGGGGTTTCCCAAAATAATCACTGCTCGGGTTTCCAAAAAAAGTCCTTTTTTTGGGATACCAACATCAAATCACTGCTCGGGATACCAACACAAGCACTGGTGGGCCAATCAATCACTTAAATTAAACCCAAAATAATTAAAAAAACCCATAAATTCCCCAACAAAAATTTTCTGCTAACCCAAAAAACTGCCGGAAAACCAACATCAAGGTTTCCAAACCCAAAACAAAACTGCTGCTGGGAACAAACATAACCCTTTTGGGGGGGCCAACATCAACTCATGCTGTGGGATACCAACTAAGCATGCTGCTGGGTACCAACATCAAACCCCTTTCTGGGATACCAAAAACCAAATTCGTCACTAATACCAACCCCCCCCTGGGATACCAACTAACCACTGCTCTGGGGGTACCCAAAATCAATCATGCTCTGGTACCAACATCAACCTGCTCTGGGATACCCAAAACCCCAACCCGGTCTGGTTTCAACATCAACTCCTGCGCGGGAACCAACATCAATCACTGTGGGGATACCACATCAACCACTCTCTGGGAAAAAAACCAATGGCTGGGAACCAAATCAATCACTGCTGGAATCCCAAATCAACTCCTCTAAAAAAGGGTCCAAAAACAAACCCCCGGGTTAAACCCCCAAAAAACCCGGGGGCCCAACACCCTCATGTCAACCAAACCCCCGTCATCCCAAAATCAAACCCCGGTTAAATAAACCCCGGGGGGTACCAACATCAATCATGTTGGTACCACATCAATCACTGCTGCTGGGGTACCAAATAAAAACCCCCCGGGAAAAACCCAAAATCAATCAGTACTGGGGTACCAACTAACCCTGCTTGGGGGTACCAAATCAAGTCACTGTGCTGGGTCCAAATCAAGTCCTGCTTGGGGTTCCAACATTTAAGTCATGCTGTGGGATCCAAAATAATCACTGCCTTTTGGAGCCAAATCAATCATCTATGGGATACCAACCAAAATACTGCTGCGGGTACCAACATCAAGTCACTGTGCTGGGATACCAAAAATCAAGTCATGCGGGGATACCAACATCAATCATTCTGGGGAAAAACATCAATCCGCTTGGGGGGACCAACATCAATAAAAAGCTCTTAAAAACAAAACCCCTCTGGGTCCCAAATAAGTCACTGCTGTGGGTACCAAAATCAGTCACTGCGTGGGGTACCCATCACCCCGTTTTAAAACCAACCCTTTGTCTGGAAACCAACATCAACCTGACTGGGATACCAACTCAAACCTTTGGGAACCAAACCCAATACCTGCTGGGTTACCACATCAACCTGCCTTTTGGGGCCAACATCAAACCGTGCGGGGGACCAACAAAACAACTGGGGTTTCCAACAATTGTCGGGATACCCCAAATCAAATCACTGCTCGGGAAACCAACTCGTAACTCAAAATGGGGATACCAACATCAAGTCACTGCTGCGGGAAACCCCTCCCCTGCTGCTGGGAAAACCAAACAAGCCGTGCTGGGATACCAAAACAATCACTGCTGGGGAACCCCCAAAATCCCGCTGGGGCCCCCAAAACCCTGGGGGAACCAACAACCCCGGGAAACCCCTCCCCCCCCCCCCCAACCCACTCCTTTCCCCCCTCAAACCCTAACCCCCCCCCCACCCCTCCCCCCAAACCCCCCTACCCCCCCTCCCCCCAACACAACCTCCTTTCCCCCCCCCCCCCCCCCCCAACACCACCCATACCAAAATCAAGTCCCCTTCCCCAAAAAATTTCCCCCCCCCAAACCCCCCCCTTTCCTCAACCCCAACCTCCCCTCAAACCCCCCACCCTTTTTTTCCCCCTTCAAAAAAAAAAAACAACCCAAAAACTTCCCAAAAAAAAAGTTTCCCCACCCAACCAAAAAAATTTTTTTTCCAAAAAACATTTTTTTTTCCAAAAAAAAATTTTTTTTTTTAAATTTTTAAAAAAAAAATAATTTTTTAAAAAAAAAAGGGGGGGCCACCCCCAAACCCCCCCACCCCACCCTTTAAAAAAATTTTTCCCCCAAAAACAAATTTTCCCAACTTTTTTAAAATTTTCCCCCCACCCCCCCAATTTTCCCGGAATTTTAAAAAACCCCCCACCCTCCCCCCCAAACCCCCCACCACCACAACCACCCCCCCAACCCCCACCCACCACACACCAAAAACCCCCCCCACACCCCCAAAAAATTAAAAAAAATTTTTTTAAAAAAAAAAAAAAAAAAAAATTTTGCTCAAACCCACGGGGGAAAAAAACCCTCCCCCCCTTTTACAAAAAAACACCAAAACTTTTTAACCCCCCAAAAAAAAATTTTTACTTTTTTTGTTTAAAAAACCCCCAAACTTTTTTTTTTAAAAATAAAGTCATTTTTGGTTTTAAGTTTTTTTTGTTCTTTTTTTTAAAATTAAATTTTTTTACAAAAAACATTTTAAAAAAATACTTTTTGTATGTTTTTTTAAAAAAACAAAAAAATTTTTTTTTAATTTTGGGGGAAAATTTTTTCAGGTTTTTTTAAAATTTTTTTATATTAAAAAATTTTTAAAAAATTATTAATTTTTTAAAAATTTTTGTTTTGTTTTTCCCTTTTTTTTTTTAATATATATATAAAAATATATTATTTAAAAAATTTTTAATTATTATTATAATATAATTTGGGGGGAAAACCTTGGGGGGTTTTTGGGGCAACCCCCCCCCCCGCCCTTGAGGGAACATTTGGGGAAAGGTTTTTAAAAACCCCTTTTCCCCTATCAAGTGTTTTTAAAACCACACCCCAAAAACAGCCCCCCCAAAAAACCAAACCCCCCCGGGCCCATAATTTCACCTCCAATTTTTTTTTATAATATTTTCGTTTTTTTTATAATTAAAATAATTATATTATTATGTTCTTTGCCTGCATTTGGGGAAAAAAAAGTCAAACCTTAACATTTAATTTTATGCCTTATCCAAAATTTTGTTAGGAAATTTTTTGTTTTCCCCCTTAAATTCCCGGGGCCCCCCTTAAGGGGGGTTGTGGGAAAAAAATTCCCCCCAAAAAAAATTTTAAGGAATTTTCACTTTTGGGTTTTTTTTTTTTTTACCTAAAAAATTTTTAAAGGGGAAGAAATTTTTTGGGGTTTTAAAAGGGGGGTTCCTCCGACATTATCACTCTCAGGTCCTTCACATTATTTTCTGCTCTATTGTATGGTTAGAATTTGTGGTACACTCTGACACATTTTTAATTTCTTCAAGTTTTCAATATCTAAGTAGTTGAAATTTTCTCCTCGTTGAACTTCATATTGTTTTGAGTGGCCAGTTCGATGATTTGGTTGATGTCTGTTTGGAGTCTCATGGTGTCTTCAATGGAGGTCACTGCCATGGTGATCTGGGTGTCATCCGCGAAGGATGTCAGAAATGAGGACGAGGAATTGATTGAGAGTGAGTGCTGTGCCTTGTGGAACAGAGCTTTTTACTATGGCTGTCTGGGACTTTACTCTGTTTACTATTACTCTTTGTGTTCTGTTTATCAGGAAGTTGTAGATCCATCTACAAACTTTTCCCGTTACTCCTTTATCCCACATTCTGTGTGCTATTACACCATGGTCACACTTATCAAAAGCTTCTGCAAAGTCTGTGTATACTACATATGTATTTTCTTTATCCTCTACAGCATCCAGGACCTTGTCATAATGGTCCAGTACCTGGGACAGGCAGGAGCGACCTGCTCTAAGCCTGTATTGCCTTTGGTTGTGTAATTGATGGGTATCTAGGTGATTGACTATCTTGTTTCTTAGAACCCTCTCAAAAATTTTTATGATCTGGGATTTTAGTGCTGTCGGTCTGTAGTTCTCTGCAATTGCTTTACTGCCACCTCTGTGGAGTGGGGCTATGTCTGTTGCATTTAGTGTGTGTGGGATGACCCCTGTGTCCATGCTCCCTCTCCATAAAATGCCGAAGGCATGTGATAGGGGCTTCTTACAATTCTTGATGAACACGGAGTTCCAAGAGCCTGTGCCTAGGGCAGAGTGCAAGGGCATGTCATTAATTTCCTCTTCAAAGTCTTGTGGAGTTAGAATAATATGCGAGATTTTTGGGATGACTAAATTTTGGGTTTCATTCATAAAGAATTTGGATTGTCGACCCTTAGAGTGGGCAGTGGCTTGCTGATCACTGAGTCATATTGGGACTTTAGTATCTTACTTGTTTCTTGGCTTTCATTTTGTGTATGTCCCATCCTGCCTAAGCAAGGGCCCAATACTGGATGTTGTTTTTTCCTTAGATTTGGCATCAGAGAAGAAGTATTTTTTGTTTTTTGTTTTCAGTTTCCTTTATGGCTTTCAGGTCTTCCTGTGATTCTTGTCGCCTATAAGATTCCTTCAGCTTATGTTTGATATATGCAATTTCATTGACTAGTGCCTCCCTTCATATTTCAGATATATTGACCCCACTCAGCAGCTCTGTGACTTTTTGCCTTCGTCTGTATAGGGAACATCTCTCTCTCTCTAGTTTACATCTTCTCTTCCTTTTTCTTAATTGAATGTGTCTTGAGCAGATCTCAAGAACCATAGAATTCATTTTTTCAATGTCAATGTTCGGATCTGTATTGTTTAGCATATCTTCCCAGCTTGTTTCATTTAGACATGGTTTACTTGATCCCATTGTATGTTTTTGTTACTGAAATTGAATTTCGTGAAGAGACCTTCACGATGCTCATATTTTTGGTCCGGGCCCTGTGCATACATGTCTGTGCCTCTTTTTATGTTGTGATCTGAGTGAATTATCTTTGATCCAATTATATTTTGTATCAGATCATCATTGTTAGTAAGATGAGGTGCAGCATACGTATTTCAAGTCTTGTAGGCTCTACTATTTTTTGGTTTAAGGTGAATTTGTTGAAGGGGATTTAATAGTTTGTGTGTGTGTGGGATTTTTTGCTTACTCCTCCATTTTAGGTGTCTCAGGTTGAAATCTCCTAGTAGTAACATGTTTGGGCCAGGACTTGGGAGATTTTCCAGGGTAGTGGTCAATTTTCTCAAGCTGCTCCTGGAGATGCTGGGAAATTGGGAAACTTGAGGCTTGTTTACTACCACAAATGACAAGGTTTTGGTTTTTTGATCTTTACCAAAATTTCATTTGGGTGTTTAGTAGTTCTGTTTCAAATGAGTGACTCTGTGGCAAACAGGCCCCCCACCCCCCCTTGTTTCCTGTTTTAGTCTGTCGCATCAGAATAGGTTATAATGTGGGATCGATATTTCATTGTCATAATGATCCTTTATGTTGGCTCTTGAATGCTGCAAACATTGCATTTGACTCGATGAGCGTCCCTTGATGTAAGGAATTTTGCTGTTTTTTGATGGCTTTAGACCCTGTAAGTTTGCAAAGACAAATGTCGTTTTGGGTGGAATTTAGGGGGGGTTTATTTGCTGGCTCTAATATGTAAGTAAAAGGACACAAGTGAAAACTAATGTGACATTTTATTGTGGCAACTTTTCGCTCTCCAGGAGTTTTATCAAGCCATTACAAACAATACAGGGACACAGGGGTATATAAAGGTCAGAGTGGGGTGCAATACTAGTGAGGTACCATTTCGATGTTCATAGAGGTAGTAGTAGTAGTGACAAAAGTAATACAATTGGTAGAGCAATTAATTCGTACATGGGGTAAAAGGATATAAAAGCTAATTACTTGGATAACATAAAATAGGTTGGACAAATATAGACTGGAAAGAGGCAGCTTGTTTCAGTGTTCACTCTCTGTAATGTGCTTTGTGTAGTATAACAGGAAAAGATTTATGTGATGGCAGGGTTTACTGTTTTCAGGAGGATTCTTGCTAAGACTTTGGAGATGGTGAAGCTGCCATTGTTTGTTTAATTGTATTCGAAACCAGCGATCAGTGCTGATTCGAGGCACTTGCGTCTGCAGATATTAGTTTCTTTGATCACTAATTGGGTGTCTCTGAATTTCTGAGATGATTGGGTGGAATTTCGGTGTTTGTACACAGGCGTTGTTCAAGCTATCGTTCCTACATGCGTAAATGTGTTCACTGAGGCGGGTGTCAAGGTTTCTTGCTGTTTCACCTACGTAATCTTGCCCACAGCCCCCACAGGGTATAGTGTAAAACTCCTGCATTGATGGTTCATGGTGCTTTGGATTTTTGTTCTGGTTAGATCCTTTATTGAAGTGCTAGAAGCGATGGCGACTCTGGTGTTGCTTGTAAAAGTACTTTGAGACATTCAGTGCAACCTGGCTGTTGGGAAATTTAACTTTGTTGGGAGTGGTGTTGATGCGTGGAGAATTAATGATCTGAAGAGCTGTTTTTTGCAGTCTTTGATGAAAAAAAGAAGGGGAAAATGTAACTTGGTGAATTTTTGGGTGAATGTATGTACATTCCTCGTCAAGAAACTCAGGGACTACAAATTCGGTATGCTCTTAGGAAAACCCGATATGATGCCTCTTTTGGTCTTGGTATTTTGACTGGAATAGAAGTGTGTGAGATCATTTTATTGGTGGGTTTCCGATAAAACTTGAAACTTAGGTTTGTCTACTTGTGAATGAGACGTCGAGGAAGGTAGCTTGTCATTGGCTCTTCTTCTATGAAAACTGGAATCGCCGATTCAACTGCGTTGAGCCTTGCCTGAATCCTACATCAAAAACGTTGGAGTTATCACGAGTCGTCGCCCACGAACGTACCAGTGACGCTGAAGGGATGAGTTGGGCGAAGTGTTCGGACTCTAGGTGTTCCATGTATAAGTTTGCTAGGACGGCACTGATGGGGACCCCATTCCATCCCATAGGTTTGTTTGTAGAGCTTTTTTATTGAAAGAAAAAACGTTGAAATTAACACAGAGTTCAATCAAGTCAACAAAATCTTTGGGAGGTAGAGGAAGATTAAGGTCCTGATTGACTTTACGTCGTAAAAACCTCGATGGCTTTTTGGTAGGTACTTTTGTGAAGAGGGAAGTCACATCCAAACTGCTTAGTTTCTTGTTTTCGGATGGAGAGGTTTCGGATGTGGTTGAGAAGGTCGCCTGAGTGTTTAAGATGAGTGGGGATGATGGTCCCCAGAAGGGAGGGAAAAATGTTTGGCAAGAACTCCGGCTAGTTTGTGTGGAGCACTGCCTATTCCTGATGTGATTGGTCTGAGAGGGGAAAATTGTGTTTATGGGGCTTGGGTAAACCAAATGTGTGCTGGTTTAGCGAAGCTTGGTAACAAGTACAGAAGTTTCTTCCCTTCTCTAGTTGCGTTTGGTATTTGTCTGGTTTTGTATAGAAAATCTTTGGTGAAACGTCTCAACATGTTGAATGCTGATGGGCTCATATGTAGATTGATCATCAAAAGGTCCATCATTTTAGTGTTGTAGTCACTGGTGTTGAGTATGACGACTCCACCTCCTTTGTCGGCGTGTGGTGACGATAATGTTGGGGGATGTTCTTAAGGGGAGTGATGTATCGTTCTAGTAAGATTAGAAGAAGAAGGTTCAAAATAAAGCCGCAGCGAGAAGGCCATGTATAACCTTCTGGAAGTTGCTGTCACTGTGTCTATGGTTCCTGGTAACTAAAAATGGTTGTAGTTAGGTTTGCATATGTTGGTGGTAAATTGAGTCCCAGACTCAGTGCTTGTTTCTCGTAGTCAGTTAAGGTGCATGACGATAAGTTGTTTTCAGGGATTCACGTCCCATTTCCTTCCATCGACTGTTAGTGCAGAGGTACTGAGTTTGTTTATGAGTTTGATCTTCTGTTGGAGGTTAGCTGTGGTGACTGTGTGAGAATATGCTCAGCAGTGTGTTTGGGCAATCTGAAGGGTTGGCCCTCATATTCCTTGCAGTTTCAAAGGTTTCCTTAGTGATGTTAGAAAGTTCTTCGGCACATTCAGTTAAGTAAGCTTGGGTAGTGGAGAGAAGGGGGGCTTGGAGTTGGAGAGTTGTGCAGGAGTAGACTTAGGGATCACCTTCTCTGTCAGGCAAACTTGTAGGAAGTTGTGTCTGTTGCGATAGCTGTGAGCATGAAGAAGGGTGTCCAAATAACATCTGCATGAAATGTCCATATGTTGCAGTGTCCGAAGATTGTAATAAAGTTGGTAGAATTACCGACAATATGTAAAGTAAAAAGGACACAAGTGCAACTAATATGACATTTTATGTGGCAACGTTTCGCTCTCCAGGAGCTTTATCAAGCCATTATAAACAATACATGGACACAGAGGGTTTATAAAGGTATATAAAGGACACAGAGGGTATATAAACCAGCACACATGTATGGTTTACCCAAGACCCATAAACACAATATTCCTCTCAGACCAAATTTACATCAGGAAATAGGCAGTGCTCCACACAAACTAGCCGGAGTTCTTGCCAAACATCTTTCCTGCCTTCTGGGGACCATCATCCCCACTCATCTTAAACACTCAGGCGACCTTCTCAACCGCATCCGTAACCTCTCCATCCGTAACAAGAAACAAAACCGTTTGGTTGTGACTTCCCTCTTCACAAAAGACCTACCAAAAAAACCATCGAGGTTCTACGACGTAAAGTCAATCAGGGCCTTAATCTTCCTCTACCTCCCAGAGATTTTGTTTACTTGATTGATCTCTGTGTTAATTTCAACTGTTTTTCTTTCAATAACAAGCTCTACAAACCAAACCTACGGCATGGGAATGGGTCCCCCTTTAGTGCCGTCCTAGCCAACTTATACATGGAACCCTAGAGTCCAAACACTTCGCCCAACATCATCCCTTTTAAGCGTCACTTGGTTACGTTACGTGGACGACGTCCTTGTAATAACTCCCAAACGTTTTGATGTACGGAATCTTCAGGCAAGGCTCAACGCAGTTGAACCCGGGAATCCAGTTTTCACTAGAAGAAGAGTCCAATGACAAGCTACCTTTCCTCGACATCCCCATTCACAAAGTAGACAAACAACCTAGATTTCAAGTTTATCGGAAAACCCCCCAATAAAAATGATTTCATACACTTTCTATTCCAGTCAAGATAAAAGGACCAAAAGAGGCATCATTCATCGGGTTTTTCCTTAAGAAAGGGCATACCGAATTTGTAGTCCTGAGTTTCTTGACGAGGAATGTACATACATTCACCCAAAACATTCACCGAGTTCATTTTCCTTTTTTTTCATCAAAAGACTGCAAAGAAAAGAGCTCTTCAGTCATTATTTTCCATGCATCAACACCACTCCCAACAAAGTTATAATTCTTCCCAACAGCCAGGTTGCACTGAACGTCCCAAAAAAAACTACTTTTACAAGCTAACACCAGAGTCGCCATGCTTCAAGCACTTCAATAAAGGAGCTAACCAGAACAAAACCCAAGCACCACGAACAGTGAATGCAGGAGTTTACACTATACCCTGTGGAGGCTGTGAAAAAGATTTATGTAGGTGAAACAGAAAAAACCCTTTGGGACCCCCCGTCTCAATGAACAAATTTATGCATGTAGGAACGATTAACTTGAACAACGCTTGTGTACAAAACCGAAAATTCCCACCAATCATCTCATGAAATTCTGAGACGCCCAATTAGTGATCAAAGAAACTAATTTCTGCGGGACGCAAGTGCCTCGAATCAGCACTGATCACTGTTTCGAATTACAATTAACAAAACAACGGCAGTTTCACCATCTCCGAAGTCTTAGGAAGAATCCTCCTGAAAACAGTAAACCCGGCCATCACATGTCTGTCCTGTTATACTACACAAAGCACATTACAGAGAGTGAACACTGAAACAAGCTGCCTCTTTCCACCCTATATTTGTGCAAACCTATTTTTATGTTACCCAAGTAATAGCTTTTATATCCTTTTCTCATGTACGAATTAATTGCTCTACCATATTGTATTACTTTTGTCACTACTATTATACCGCTAGTGAACATCGAAATGGTACCTCACTAGTATTGCACTCACTCTGAGCCTTTTATATACCCTCTGTGTCCATGTATTGTTTGTAATGGCTTGATAAAAGCTCCTGGAGAGCGAAACGTTGCCACAATAAAATGTCACATTAGTTACACTTGTGTCCTTTTACTTTACATATTGTGGGTTTAATTCTACCAACTTTATTAAAAATCTGGCTCTAATATCTATTTTTTCTGGAGTAGAGGCCAATGTCCAGGCTACTGCCCAGAAGTGTTTTCAGGTGGTGTAGGATTGTTGTCTTTTCTTGCCAGTTTTTTTCCCTTTTGGCCCTAAAAAACTTCTGTCCCTGGAGAGGTTGTGGCTCCTCTCTTTCGTTTCCCAATAGTTTTGGCTGGTCTGTGTCTTCTAGTCCTTTTTAGATGATGTGCCTGTAAATATAAATTGTAGCATTTTCTTTCATGGATTGTTGAGGGGCACATTTCTGGGTGAAATAAGAAGGGGAAGTTGCACTCTCCTGTTGTCATGTGGTTGCGACATTTTTTGGGGTGGTCAAAGGTGCATGTCCCACCTGTTTTACCGATATATTGTGCCTGCAGATACCAAAGGCATAGTATTTACATATATTGTACTTCTGTTTTCTAGGATGGATTTCTTGTAGCTGTATTCACTGCTGGTGCATTTTATTTTTCCTGTTTCCTCAATATTTTTACCCTTGTAGGGGACATCAGTGATTCCACCAGGTTTTGCTGGTAGTGTGTCGACACTATTCCCTGAGGCATCACCCCATTTTGATCCATCTCCAGCGTATCTATATTTTGAACCTCTGTGGACTGAATAAAAATTGTCTTCAGTGTCCTCCAGGACAACACTAGTACCCTCATGAGTGCTATGTTCTAAGACCCCCTGGAGCACTTTCCCCCAGGACAACACTAGCACCCTCATCACTGTCCTTCAGGACAGCACTAGCACCCTCAGGAGCACTGTCCAAGACAGCCCAATCCCTACTACCCATCTTTTTTCCCAGCTGTCATTTCCATGCTGACATGTCTTTCAAGAAGGATGGTTTATGGCATTTTTTGTTTTTAATGTAGATATCATTTCCTTCTACAGGTGTATCTCGTTTTTGGGGAGCCAAAAAACATTCTCTATGAGTTTGTGTCAAGTGTGGTCACTAGTTTAAGATCCCTTCATATTTGTATGGGACCACCCGACCTCATAGTGGCAAACAATCCAGGCCTGTCCTCGTCACTTCCGTTTCTGCAGACTACACGATTTTCTTGGTGGTGGTCATCTTACAGTACTAAACAACTCTCCTAGCTAGCTAGTCTATTTAAATTTCCCCGAAGTATTTAATTTTTTTGTAATAGTTCTTCTGATATGGCTTTATTTTCCAACGAAACTGTTTGAATTCACCAGAATCTGGCTTTTAATTTCCACTGAAACTGTTTGAATCTGCTTGAATCTGGCAATCTGGAAGAATCCGTAAGTGGATCACTGTATATCTTTTTCTAATAAGCACCCCTTTAAAAGTAGATCTATCTGTATTGTAACTATTTGTTGTAATTACTGTTTGAGTGTTTATAGGTCACGTAGAGCCCTGTCAGTTAGTGAAACGAGTCAGAGGATACATTGTTATTAACGAATCTGTTTGAATCCGTACATTGGATGAATCTGGGAAGATCCGGATTAAGCTCACTGGGTGATTTTGGACTAGCTCGTGAAAAGCACTGCTAGAAAAAAATTAAACAGTAATATGTGTTCAGTTTGATACAGAAAATATAACTTGCATGTTTGGGCGCCGGTGGCTTCTGCATATGAAGATTACTGGAGGAATAATGGTTTTCGTTGTGTATATTGCGACCGCTGCTAACTACGCGTTTACCACACACTGTTTACATCACTCCATCACAATAAGTACTAACAACTATACACTGTTTATCATATTTATACAAAACTGTACATTTTTCGTATTTCCTCGAGATTTTGCACCTCTTCGTATTTTAACAGGAATGATTTACTTCCTGGTATCACTAATTATAGGACAGGTACACTAGCAGACCTGCAACTGTTTACAACATGAACCTGCCTCTTTCAGCCTAACACTTCCATTTGAAATTTCACCGTATCATTTATTATCTATATACTAGGGTACCACTGTAATACACAATACTTGCAATGTTTGCGGCTTTCACAGAGACCCACGTAAAGGATCACTTGGACAACGAAATATGGATCCCAGGTTACAACCTATACAGATGCGACAGAGTGAACAGGCAAAAGGATGGGGGTTGACCTGTATATTGCAGTCACTTATTTGCAAAGAACTGCTAAATGCCTCAATGATGTAACTGAAGTTATAGCAGTTAAAGATCGAGAACGAAAAACCTAGTCATTGTGGTAGTCTACAAACCTCCGGATACAACGTTCCAAAAATTCCAGGAACAGCTGTGGAAAACTGACCACTGTCTGGAAAATTCTTCCAGCTCCTGCCCCCAACATCTTGCTCCTGGGGGATTTCAACTTAAGGCACCTAAAAGGGGGGAATATAGCAAATTTAAAGTTGCAGTGATAACACCCGGAGGCAGCTCAGATGAGAACTCTCACACACATGAGCTTATAAATCTCTGCACAAAACTCCCCCTTAAATAGCAAATAATAGATCCTACCAGACTGTTGAATACACTGGGACCTCAGCTTCACTAACAGTGATGATCTGACCGAAATGTCACAATATCATAATATACTCAGATCACAACATAATCGAGGTTCAGACATGTATGCACAGAACCCCAGACCGACAAAATGTGATCAGTCATAAGGGAACCTTCAGCAAATTCAACTTCAATAATTTAAAGTGGGACCAACAAACCAAGTCCTAAATGATATATAAGCTGGGAAGATATACTAAGCAAAAACAGACCCCAACTCATGCCTAGAACAGATTAACTCTGTGGCACTCGATGTATGCTCAAGGCTTATTTCTTTAAGAAAAAGGAGGAGTAGATGTATAATAGAAAGAGACAGGCGCTCCCTTTACAAGTGACAGACAAGAATAACAGAGTGGCTAAAAAAGGCCAATATTTCTGCAATGCGTAGGGAGAGACTGGTCAGAGAAATAGCAAACATCAAACGCTAAAGGAATCTTACAGGAGTCAGAAATCAAGGGAAGAACTAAAAGCCATAAATGAAATAGAAAGAAACCAAAGTATTTCTTTTCTTAGGCCAAATCAAGTTGAAAAAACAACTTTCCAGTATTGGGCCCTACTTAACAGTATATATATATAATTAATTATATATATATATATTTATATATATATATTATATATTATATATATATATATTATATATATATTATATATATACTGTACCCTCACTTTGAAGAAAAAGGATGGGGGAATGAGACCCATTGCGTTGGAAACGCTCTTCACCATCTCGTTTCCAAAGCAGGAGTAAGAAAACATTTACCTAGAACAACACGGCCACTTGATACTGGAGTTCCGCAGGGAAGTGTCCTTGGTCCCCTGCTCTTCCTCATATACATTCAATGACCTTCCAAACGTTCCCAACACCTAAAAACCCATTCTCTTTGCTGATGCACGACTTATGTCATTCTCACCCTAATCTTGCCACCCTCAACACCTTTGTGAATGAGGAGCTGATTAAAATATCGACTTGGATGACAGCCAATAAACTTACGCTTAACACTGACAAAACCTACTATATTATGTTTGGTAGCAGAGCAGGAGATGCACAAATTAACATTAAGATTGACAACACTCTAATTACCAGAAATAATGGGGGCAAATTCCTTGACAACAACCTGAATTTCAGCACCCATATCCAGCATATAACCAAAAAAGTATCCAAAACGGTTGGGATCCTCTCCAAGATACGATACTACGTGCCGCAAAATCCCCTTTCTCACACTATACCACTACTTGTTTATCCATACCTCACCTATGCTATTTGTGCTTGGGGATCAACTGCAGCAACACACCCAACAAAAAGTGCAGTAAGAATAATCACTAAATTCCCATCCCTGGCACACCCCCCCCCCACTCTTCATAGACCTAAATTTAAACTCCAGTTCAGTACATCCACACTTACTACTGTGCAATCTACATCTACAGGGCCTTAAACTCTAATATCAACCTTGACCTAAAACACTTTCTTGATAGTTGGGGACAGAACCAACAGGCATAACACCAGACACAAACATCTCTAGGGACATTCCCGTATCCGACTAAACCTTTACAAAATTCAATGTATGTCGAAGGCCCTAAAATCGGGGAATACCCTACCTGAGAACTCTAGAACTGCAGACACATTCATCACCTTCAAAACAACCATTAGAAAACATCTTATCTCCCTGATACACCCCGTCAATAACTAACGAATACCACCCGGTGGTTCACACTTACACTCACTCACTCATTTGACCATAAACAGAAATATTAACCTCAATCTTTAAAATAATGAATCCTGTGATACTCCAATACTGAAACTATGTACTGTGCCAAAACAAAAGCATTCACATTGCTAAACTCACAAACTAGTATTTAGTCACTTAGCCATAATACAATTACCTTATAATTTGTAAATATTTTACAATTAAGAATAAAAAATAAGTCTGCCCGAAATGCCTAGCCATGCTAAGGTACCAAACCATACCCCGGCCGGGATTGAACCGCGGTCATAGAGTCTCAAAACTCCAGCCCGTCGTGTTAGTCATGCTAAGCGTTCTAGTGGTTTCACTCTGTAATCACAATTTTACTACATGTAAACCCACACAATTTAAACCAAATTTCTGTAAACTCAGCATTGTAAACCTTATAGAGAATAAAATTTGAATTGAATTGAATAGAAGCTGCCATTTTACTCCAGCCGCACCAAAATGGGCTTAGGGGTCTTCAAGGTAGTGAAGCCGCAGTCATGCGCAAGGGCCTTCATCAGGGACCTAGCAGGGAAGACAAGGCCTTAGTCAAAAAATTGATTTTAGAAATGTCTTTAATATGGTGAAGAGAGATGTTGTCTTGCCGGCCCTTCGGGATTTGTTCCCACCCTTTTTCCTTCATTTCAGCCGGCTACAGCAAACCCTCACTTCTTTTGTTTAGAGAACGTGAAATTCCCCTCATCAGAGGGGGTTCAGCAGGGTGACCCACTCATCCACTTCTCTTCTGCTTGGCAGTAAGAAAACTAACTTCCAGCCTATGCAGCAAAACTCAACATCTGGTCCTGGATGATGGCACTCTGGCAGGGACTAAAGAGTCCCTGTTTTGAGGACCTACAACTGGTTGAAAACACAGGGAGAAGACTTGGGACTTATCCTCAATCCCTCCAAGTGTGAAATCACAGCCAGCCCAAAAAATAATCCCAATGCTATATGAAGAATCTCCTGGAAGTCTCTACTACCACTCCATCGAACAGTACCCTCCTGGGAGCACCGCTGGGTCACCAGGCCATTGACACTGTCCTCAAGGACAAACTGAAAGACCTGATGAGAATGGAAGAGAGAATTTAAACCATCTTGCTGCCCATGATGCTTGTACCCCCTCACAAGGTGACTTACTATGCCATTCTCACTTCCTTTTACAACCCAACACTCGACGAATATGATGCACACCCAAGATCAAACCCTTTTTTTAAAAAGGTGCCGAACCTGTCATTAGAGGATGAGCAACGAGTTAGGTAAACCCCCCCAGTGTGGGCTGGGGGGTATAGGGGCATGCAAAGCAACACATGTAGCTTTATCTGCTTTTCTGTCTTCGTGTTTGGTTCCAGTGCATTAGTCAAGAAAATTGTCCCCGAACACTTGGAGACGTGGTAGGAGCTCAAGACCCCAGGTTTACTGAAGCGGCGATGCGGTGGGACACCCTTCCAGACTCCCCCGCAGATCAGCTCCTCCCTAAGAGCACAAAAGTCCCACTGGGACAAACCGATCATGGAAACAATCGCCAACACAATGCTCACCAATGCTTCAGGGAAAGGACAAAGCTTGTCTCCCGGCGGTGAGGGCACCACACTCAGGAGATTTTCTTCAAGCTGTTCCAAATTCCTTCCTGGGCACTCGACTCTACCCACAAGCCATTCGGATTCGTGTTGCTCTTTGCCTAGCCTCCCTCATCCCACCGAACATAGGTGTATTTGCGGCAAGGTGAAGGCTGATCAATTTGGGACTTCATGGTCTCTTGTGTCACACAGCAGAGGGAAGTATGCCAGACATGAGGAGGTCAATGACATCATAAGAGAAGCCTTGCCACAGCCCGTTGCCCCGCTCAACTGGAAACCCCAAGTGCAGAGGTTTTGACAAAAGTCAAAAATGTCTTGATGGAGCCCCTGTGCTACCCTGGAAGGATGGAAAGCAGATTGCCTGGGAGTACACCTGTGCTGCCAATTGGCAGAACCCCATTGTCATTCTGTA
>NC_069492.1:8303462-8329700 GCF_026875155.1 Cherax quadricarinatus | reverse complement strand
GATGAGGTAGTACATTGTTGTGGTCTTCAAAGGCGAGATCCTCCGACATTATCACTCTCAGGTCCTTCACATTATTTTCTGCTCTATTGTATGGTTAGAATTTGTGGTACACTCTGACACATTTTTAATTTCTTCAAGTTTTCCATATCTAAGTAGTTGAAATTTCTCCTCGTTGAACTTCACATTGTTTTGAGTGGCCAGTTCGATGATTTGGTTGATGTCTGTTTGGAGTCTCATGGTGTCTTCAATGGAGGTCACTGCCATGGTGATCTGGGTGTCATCTGCGAAGGATGTCAGAAATGAGGACGAGGAATTGATTGAGAGTGAGTGCTGTGCCTTGTGGAACAGAGCTTTTTACTATGGCTGTCTGGGACTTTACTCTGTTTACTATTACTCTTTGTGTTCTGTTTATCAGGAAGTTGTAGATCCATCTACAAACTTTTCCCGTTACTCCTTTATCCCACATTCTGTGTGCTATTACACCATGGTCACACTTATTAAAAGCTTCTGCAAAGTCTGTGTATACTACATATGTTAGGTAAGACACATATGCAACAGTTAGGTATCTTTATTTCGAAACGTTTCGCCTACACAGTAGGCTTCTTCAGTCGAGTACAGAAAAGTTGATAGAAGCAGAAGATACTTGAAGACGATGTAATCAGTCCATCACCCTTAAAGTTTTGAGGTGGTCAGTCCCTCAGTCTGGACTGAGGGACAATGCTCTTCTCCAGACTGAGGGACTGACCACCTCAAAACTTTAAGGGTGATGGACTGATTACATCGTCTTCAAGTATCTTCTGCTTCTATCAACTTTTCTGTACTCGACTGAAGAAGCCTACTGTGTAGGCGAAACGTTTCGAAATAAAGATACCTAACTGTTGCATATGTGTCTTACCTAACAATCTGTCGGTATTTTATACCATTTTAATGTTCATTCTGTCAGACACTGCAACACAAGGGTATCTTGGTACAGACCATCAACTTCGACCTCTACTAGTGAGAACGGCTGGGTTTGAGAGGGACCTGCCCTCCCAAAGCAACCTCCGTCTCACCTCCTGGCACTATATAAAGGCTCCATCCTGTCACTTCAACTTCATATTGTTTCAGACAACGGAACAATGCTCTTCTCCAGACTGAGGGACTGACCACCTCAAAACTTTAAGGGTGATGGACTGATTACATCGTCTTCAAGTATCTTCTGCTTCTATCAACTTTTCTGTACTCGACTGAAGAAGCCTACTGTGTAGGCGAAACGTTTCGAAATAAAGATACCTAACTGTTGCATATGTGTCTTACCTAACAATCTGTCGGTATTTTATACCATTTTAATGTTCATACTACATATGTATTTTCTTTATCCTCTACAGCATCCAGGACCTTGTCATAATGGTCCAGTACCTGGGACAGGCAGGAGCGACCTGCTCTAAGCCTGTATTGCCTTTCGTTGTGTAACTGATGGGTATCTAGGTGATTGACTATCTTGTTTCTTAGAACCCTCTCAAAAATTTTTATGATCTGGGATTTTAGTGCTGTCGGTCTGTAGTTCTCTGCAATTGCTTTACTGCCACCTTTGTGGAGTGGGGCTATGTCTGTTGCATTTAGTGTGTGTGGGATGACCCCTGTGTCCATGCTCCCTCTCCATAAAATGCCGAAGGCATGTGATAGGGGCTTCTTACAATTCTTGATGAACACGGAGTTCCACGAGTCTGTGCCTAGGGCAGAGTGCAAGAACATGTCATTAATTTCCTCTTCAAAGTCTTGTGGAGTTAGAATAATATGCGAGATTTTTGGGATGACTAAATTTTGGGTTTCATTCATAAAGAATTTGGATTGTCGACCCTTAGAGTGGGCAGTGGCTTGCTGATCACTGAGTCATATTGGGACTTTAGTATCTTACTTGTTTCTTGGCTTTCATCTGTGTATGTCCCATCCTGCCTAAGCAAGGGCCCAATACTGGATGTTGTTTTTTCCTTAGATTTGGCATCAGAGAAGAAGTATTTTTTGTTTTTTGTTTTCAGTTTCCTTTATGGCTTTCAGGTCTTCCTGTGATTCTTGTCGCCTATAAGATTCCTTCAGCTTATGTTTGATATATGCAATTTCATTGACTAGTGCCTCCCTTCATATTTCAGATATATTGACCCCACTCAGCAGCTCTGTGACTTTTTGCCTTCGTCTGTATAGGGAACATCTCTCTCTCTCTAGTTTACATCTTCTCTTCCTTTTTCTTAATTGAATGTGTCTTGAGCAGATCTCAAGAACCATAGAATTAATTTTTTCAATGTCAATGTTCGGATCTGTATTGTTTAGGATATCTTCCCAGCTTGTTTCATTTAGACATGGTTTACTTGATCCCATTGTATGTTTTTGTTACTGAAATTGAATTTCGTGAAGAGACCTTCACGACTGCTCATATTTTGTTGGTCCGGAGCCCTGTGCATACATGTCTGTGCCTCTGTTATGTTGTGATCTGAGTGAATTATCTTTGATCCAATTATATTTTGTATCAGATCATCATTGTTAGGTAAGATGAGGTCCAGCATACGTATTTTCAAGTCTTGTAGGCTCTACTATTTGTTGGCTTAAGGTGAATTTGTTGAAGAGATTTAATAGTTTGTGTGTGTGTGAATTGTTTGCTTTACTCCTCCATTTTAGGTGTCTCAGGTTGAAATCTCCTAGTAGTAACATGTTTGGGCCAGGACTTGGGAGATTTTCCGGATAGTGGTCAATTTTCTCAAGCTGCTCCTGGAGATGCTGGGAAATTGCATCTTGAGGCTTGTTTACTACCACAATGACAAGGTTTTGGTTTTTGATCTTTACCAAAACTTCATTTGAGGTGTTTAGTAGTTCTGTGCAAATGAGTGACTCTGTGGCAAACAGGCCTCCCCACCCCCCCTTGTTTCCTGTTTAGTCTGTTGCATCAGAATAGGTTATAATGTGGGATCGATATTTCATTGTCATAATGATCCTTTATGTGGGTCTCTGTGAATGCTGCAAACATTGCATTTGACTCGAGCAGTCCCTTGATGTAAGGAATTTTGCTGTTTTTTGATGGCTTTAGACCCTGTAAGTTTGCAAAGACAAATGTCGTATTGGTGGAATTTAGGGGGGGTTTATTTGCTGGCTCTAATATGTAAAGTAAAAGGACACAAGTGCAACTAATGTGACATTTTATTGTGGCAACGTTTCGCTCTCCAGGAGTTTTATCAAGCCATTACAAACAATACATGGACACAGAGGGTATATAAAGGCTCAGAGTGAGGTGCAATACTAGTGAGGTACCATTTCGATGTTCACTAGTGGTAGTAGTAGTAGTGACAAAAGTAATACAATATGGTAGAGCAATTCGTACATGAGTAAAAGGATATAAAAGCTATTACTTGGATAACATAAAAATAGGTTGGACAAATATAGACTGGAAAGAGGCAGCTTGTTTCAGTGTTCACTTTCTATAATGTGCTTTGTGTAGTATAACAGGAGAGATTATGTGATGGCAGGGTTTACTGTTTTCAGGAGGATTCTTGCTAAGACTTTGGAGATGGTGAAGCTGCCATTGTTTTGTTTAATTGTATTCGAAACAGTGATCAGTGCTGATTCGAGGCACTTGCGTCTGCAGAAATTAGTTTCTTTGATCACTAATTGGGTGTCTCTGAATTTCATGAGATGATTGGTGGAATTTCGGTGTTGTACACAGGCGTTGTTCAAGTTACCGTTCCTACATGCGTAAATGTGTTCACTGAGGCGGGTGTCAAGGTTTCTTGCTGTTTCACCTACGTAAATCTTGTCACAGCCTCCACAGGGTATAGTGTAAACTCCTGCATTGACTGGTTCATGGTGCTTGGATTTTGTTCTGGTTAGATCCTTTATTGAAGTGCTAGAAGCGATGGCGACTCTGGTGTTAGCTTGTAAAAGTACTTTTGAGACATTCAGTGCAACCTGGCTGTTGGGAAGAATTATAACTTTGTTGGGAGTGGTGTTGATGCGTGGAGAATTAATGATCTGAAGAGCTCTTTTCTTGCAGTCTTTGATGAAAAAAGAAGGAAAATGTAACTTGGTGAATGTTTGGTGAATGTATGTACATTCCTCGTCAAGAAACTCAGGACTACAAATTCGGTATGCTCTTAGGAAAAACCCGATGATGATGCCTCTTTTGGTCTTGGTATCTTGACTGGAATAGAAGTGTGTGAGATAATTTTTATTGGTGGGTTTCCGATAAACTTGAAATCTTAGGTTGTTGTCTACTTTGTGAATGAGGACGTCGAGGAAAGGTAGCTTGTCATTGGACTCTTCTTCTAGTGTAAACTGGATCGCCGATTCAACTGCGTTGAGATTGCCTGAAGATTCCATACATCAAAAACGTTTGGGAGTTATCATGAGGAAGTCGTCCACGTAACGTAACCAAGTGACGCTTGAAGGGATGATGTTGGCGAAGTGTTCGGACTCTAGGTGTTCCATGTATAAGTTTGCTAGGACGGCACTGATGGGGGACCCCATTCCCATGCCATAGGTTTGTTTGTAGAGCTTGTTATTGAAAGAAAAACAGTTGAAATTAACACAGAGTTCAATCAAGTCAACAAAATCTTTGAGAGGTAGAGGAAGATTAAGGTCCTGATTGACTTTACGTCGTAGAACCTCGATGGCTTTTTTGGTAGGTACTTTTGTGAAGAGGGAAGTCACATCCAAAGTGCTTAGTTTCTTGTTACGGATGGAGATGATACGGATGCGGTTGAGAAGGTCGCCTGAGTGTTTAAGATGAGCTGGGCTGATGGTCCCAATAAGGCAGGAAAGATGTTTGGCAAGAACTCCGGCTAGTTTGTGTGGAGCACTGCCTATTCCTGATGTGATTGGTCTGAGAGGAATATTGTGTTTATGGGTCTTGGGTAAACCATACATGTGTGCTGGTTTAGGGTTGCTTGGTAACAAGTACAGAAGTTTCTTCCCTTCTCTAGTGCATTTAAGTATTTGTCTGGTTTTGTATAGAAAATCTTTGGTGAGCGTCTCCAACTGTTGAGTGCTGATGGGCTCATATGTAGATTGATCATTCAAAAGGTCCATCATTTTAGTGTTGTAGTCACTGGTGTTGAGTATGACGACTCCACCTCCTTTGTCGGCGGTGGTGACGATAATGTTGGCGAGGTTCTTAAGGGCAGTGATGTATCGTCTAGTAAGATTAGAAGAAGGTTCACATAAAGCTGCAGCGAGAAGGCCATGTATAACCCTTCTGGAAGTTGCTGTCACTGTGTCTATGGTTCCTGGTAACTAGAATGAGTTGATAGTTAGGTTTGCATATGTTGGTGGTAAATTTGAGTCCCAGACTCAGTGCTTGTTTCTCGTAGTCAGTTAAGGTGCATGACGATAAGTTGTTTATCAGGGATTCACGTCCCATTTCCTTCCATCGACTGTTAGTGCAGAGGTACTGAAGTTTGCGATTGAGTTTGATCTTCTGTTGGAGGTTAACTGTGGTGACTGTGCTGAGAATATGCTCAGCAGTGTGCTGGTCAATCTGAAGATTGGCCCTCATATTCCTTGCAGTTTCAAAGGTTTCCTTAGTGATGTTAGAAAGTTCTTTGGCACATTCAGTTAAGTAAGCTTGGGTAGCTGAAGAGAAGGGGTGCTTGGAGTTGGAGAGTTGTGCAGGAGTAGACTTAGGGATCACCTTCTCTGTCAGGCAATCTTGTAGGAAGTTGTGTCTGTTGCGATAGCTGTGAGCATGAAGAAGGGTGTCCAAATAACATCTGCATGAAATGTCCATTATGTTGCGGTGTCCGACAGATTGTAATAAAGTTGGTAGAATTACCGACAATATGTAAAGTAAAAGGACACAAGTGCAACTAATATGACATTTTATTGTGGCAACGTTTCGCTCTCCAGGAGCTTTATCAAGCCATTATAAACAATACATGGACACAGAGGGTTTATAAAGGTATATAAAGGACACAGAGGGTATATAAACCAGCACACATGTATGGTTTACCCAAGACCCATAAACACAATATTCCTCTCAGACCAATCACGTCAGGAATAGGCAGTGCTCCACACAAACTAGCCGGAGTTCTTGCCAAACATCTTTCCTGCCTTCTGGGGACCATCAGCCCGGCTCATCTTAAACACTCAGGCGACCTTCTCAACCGCATAAGAACATAAGAACATAAGAAAGGAGGAACACTGCAGCAGGCCTGTTGGCCCATACTAGGCAGGTCCTTTACAATTCATCCCACTAACAAACATTTGACCTACCCAATTTTCAATACTATCCAAGAAATAAGCTCTGATGTGCAAGTCCCACTCAAATCCAAACCATCCCACTCATGTATTTATCCAACCTAAATTTGAAACTACCCAAAGTCCTAGCCTCAATAACCCAACTAGGTAGACTGTTCCACTCATCTACTACCCTATTTCCAAACCAATACTTTCCTATGTCCTTTCTAAATCTAAACTTATCTAATTTAAATCCATTACTGCGGGTTCTCTCTTGGAGAGATATCCTCAAGACCTTGTTAATATCCCCTTTATTAATACCTATCTTCCACTTATACACTTCGATCAGGTCTCCCCTCATTCTTCGTCTAACAAGTGAATGTAACTTAAGGGTCTTCAATCTTTCTTCATAAGGAAGATTTCTAATGTTATGTATTAATTTAGTCATCCTACGCTGAATGTTTTCTAACGAATTTATGTCCATTCTGTAATATGGCGACCAGAAATGAGCTGCATAATCTAGGTGAGGCCTTACTAATGATGTATAAAGCTGCAGTATGACCTCTGGACTTCTGTTGCTTACACTTCTTGATATAAATCCCAGTAATCTATTTGCCTTATTACGTACGCTTAGGCATTGCTGTCTTGGTTTAAGGTTGCTGCTTACCATAACCCCCAAGTCCTTTTCGCAATCTGTATGGCTAAGTTCTACATTATTTAACTTATAAGTGCTAGGGTTATGGACACTTCCGAGCTTCAAAAACCTTGCATTTATCTACATTGAACTGCATCTGCCACTTTTCTGACCAAGAGTAGAGTTTGTCTAAATCCTCCTGAAGTTCCCTAACATCTACGTTTGAATCAATTATCCTACCTATCTTCGTGTCATCGGCGAATTTGCTCATATCACTAGTAATTCCTTCATCAAGATCATTGATATAATAAACAACAACGGGCCCAAGACTGATCCCTGTGGAACGCCACTTGTTACTGATCCCCACTCGGATTTACCCCATTTATGGACACTCTCTGCTTCCTGTCTGTGAGCCATGATTCGATCCACGAGAGCACTCTTCCCCCAATGCCATGAGCTACTACTTTCTTCAACAGTCTTTGGTGCGGAACTCTATCAAATGCCTTACTAAAATCTAAGTAAATAATATCAAATTCTTTATCGTGGTCAACAGCCTCAAAAGCTTTACTGAAAAAAAATTAATAAATTAGTTAGACAAGACCGGCCTCTTGTGAATCCATGCTGAGTATCATTAATCAAGCTATGCTTATCGAGATGGCTTCTTATAATTTGAGCTATAATTGACTCTAGTAATTTGCCTACAATTGAGGTCAGGCTTATTGGGCGGTAATTTGACGGTAACGACTTGTCCCCTGTTTTAAAAATAGGAATTACATTAGCCATCTTCCACATATCAGACACTACACCTGTTTGAAGAGATAAATTAAAAATATTAGTTAATGGTTCACAGACTTCCATTTTGCATTCCTTTAGAACCCTTGAAAAAACCTCATCAGGACCCGGTGACTTATTTTGCTTCAGTCGGTCTATCTGCTTCACAACCATTTCACTAGTGACTATGATGTTACATAATTTATCTTCTTCTGGCCCACTATAAAAATTAATTACCGGAACACTACTAGTGTCTTCCTGTGTAAAAACCGAGAGATAGTGTAAAAACCTCTCCATCCATAACAAGAAACTAAACAGTTTGGTTGTGACTTCCCTCTTCACAAAAGTACCTACCAAAAAAGCCATCGAGGTTCTACGACGTAAAGTCAATCAGGACCTTAATCTTCCTCTACCTCCCAGAGATTTTGTTGACTTGATTGATCTCTGTTAATCTCAACTGTTTTTCTTTCAATAACAAGCTCTACAAACAAACCTACGGCATGGGAATGGGGTCCCCCTTCAGTGCCGTCCTAGCCAACTTATACATGGAACACCTAGAGTCCAAACACTTCGCCAACATCATCCCTTCAAGCGTCACTTGGTTACGTTACGTGGACGACGTCCTTGTAATAACTCCCAAACGTTTTGATGTACAGAATCTTCAGGCAAGGCTCAACGCAGTTGAACCGGCAATCCAGTTTACACTAGAAGAAGAGTCCAATGACAAGCTACCTTTCCTCGACATCCTCATTCACAAAGTAGACAACCTAAGATTTCAAGTTTATCGGAAACCCACCAATAAAAATGATTTCACACACTTCTATTCCAGTCAAGATACCAAGACCAAAAGAGGCATCATCATCGGGTTTTTCCTAAGAGCATACCGAATTTGTAGTCCTGAGTTTCTTGACGAGGAATGTACATACACTCACCAAACATTCACCGAGTTACATTTTCCTTCTTTTTTCATCAAAGACTGCAAGAAAAGAGCTCTTCAGATCATTATTTCTCCATGCATCAACACCACTCCCAACAAAGTTATAATTCTTCCCAACAGCCAGGTTGCACTGAACGTCTCAAAACTACTTTTACAAGCTAACACCAGAGTCGCCATCGCTTCAAGCACTTCAATAAAGGATCTAACCAGAACAAAATCCAAGCACCACGAACCAGTCAATGCAGGAGTTTACACTATACCCTGTGGAGGCTGTGACAAGATTTATGTAGGTGAAACAGCAAGAAACCTTGACACCCACCTCAGTGAACACATTTATGCATGTAGGAACGATAACTTGAACAACGCTTGTGTACAACACCGAAATTCCACCAATCATCTCATGAAATTCAGAGACGCCCAATTAGTGATCAAAGAAACTAATTTCTGCAGACGCAAGTGCCTCGAATCAGCACTGATCACTGTTTCGAATACAATTAAACAAAACAACGGCAGCTTCACCATCTCCGAAGTCTTAGGAAGAATCCTCCTGAAAACAGTAAACCCTGCCATCACATAGTCTCTCCTGTTATACTACACAAAGCACATTACAGAGAGTGAACACTGAAACAAGCTGCCTCTTTCCAGTCTATATTTGTGCAACCTATTTTTATGTTACCCAAGTAATAGCTTTTATATCCTTTTACTCATGTACGAATTAATTGCTCTACCATATTGTATTACTTTTGTCACTACTACTACTACCGCTAGTGAACATCGAAATGGTACCTCACTAGTATTGCACCTCACTCTGAGCCTTTATATACCCTCTGTGTCCATGTATTGTTTGTAATGGCTTGATAAAGCTCCTGGAGAGCGAAACGTTGCCACAATGAAATGTCACATTAGTTACACTTGTGTCCTTTTACTTTACATATTGTCGGTAATTCTACCAACTTTATTACAATCTGGCTCTAATATCTATTGTTCTGGAGTAGAGGCCAATGTCCATGCTACTGCTCCAGAAGTGTTTTCAGGTGGTGTAGGATTGTTGTCATTTCTTGCCAGTCTTTTTTTCCCTTTTGGCCCTAAAAAACTTCTGTCCCTGGAGAGGTTGTGGCTCCTCTCTTTCGTTTCCAATAGTCTGGCTGGTCTGTGTCTTCTAGTCCTTTTTAGATGATGTGCCTGTCAATATAAATTGTAGCATTTTCTTTCATGGATTGATGAGTGACACATTTCTGGGTGAAATAAGAAGGGGAAGTTGCACTCTCCTGTTGTCATGTGGTTGCGACATTTTTTGGGGTGGTCAAAGGTGCATGTCCCACCTGTTTTACCAGATATATTGTGCCTGCAGATACCAAAGGCATAGTATTTACATATATTGTACTTCTGTTTGCTAGGATGGATTTCTTGTAGCTGTATTCTCTGCTGGTGCATTTATTTTTCCTGTTTCCTCAATATCTTTTACCCTTGTATGGGCATCAGTGCTTCCACCAGGTTTTGCTGGTTGTGTGTCGACACTATTCCCTGAGGCATCATCCCATTTTGATCCATCTCCAGCAGTATCTATATTTTGAACCTCTGTGGACTGAATAACATTGTCTTCAGTGTCCTCCAGGACAACACTAGTACCCTCATGAGAGCTATGTTCTAAGACCCTCTGGAGCACTTTCCTCCAGGACAACACTAGCACCCTCATCACTGTCCTTCAGGACAGCACTAGCACCCTCAGGAGCACTGTCCAAGACAGCCCAATCCCTACTACCCATCTTTTTTCCCAGCTGTCATACCATGCTGACATGTCTTTCAAGAAGGATGGTTTATTGGCGTTCTTGTCTTTTAATGTAGATATCATTTCCTTCTACAGGTGTATCTCGTTTGGGCAGACCAAAAAACATCTCTATGAGTTTGTGTCATGTGTGGTCACTAGTTTAAGATCCCTTCATATAGTATGGGACCACCGACCTCATAGATGGCAAACAATCCAGGCCTGTCTTCGTCACTTACCGTTTCTGCAGACTACACAGATTTTCTTGGTGGTGGTCATCTTACAGTACTAAACAACTCTCCTAGCTAGCTAGTCTATAATTCCTCGAAGCATTTAATTTTTTGTAATAGTTCTTCTGATTTGGCTTTATTTCCAACGAAACTGTTTGAATTCACCAGAATCTGGCTTTATTTCCACTGAAACTGTTTGAATCTGCTTGAATCTGGCAAATCTGGAAGAATCCAGTAAGTGGATCACTGTATATCTTTTTCTAATAAGCACCTTAACAGTAGATCTATCTGTATTGTAACTATTTGTTGTAATTACTGTTTGAGTGTTCATAGGTCAGGTAGAGCCCTGTCAGTTAGTGAAACGAGTCAGAGGATACATTGTTATTAACGACTCTGTTTGAATCCGTACATTGGATGAATCTGGGAAGATCCGGATTAAGCTCACTGGGTGATTTTGGACTAGCTCGTGAAAAGCACTGCTAGAAAAAAATAAACAGTAATATGTGTTCAGTTTGATACAGAAAATATAACTTGCGTGTTTGGGCACTGATGGCTTCTGTATATGAAGATTACTTGAGGAATAATGATTTTCGTTTTGTATATAGCAACCGCTGCTAACTACAGGTTAACCACACACTGTTTACATCACTCCATCACAATAAGTACTAACAACTATACACTGTTTATCATATTTCTACAAAACTGTACACTTTTCGTATTTCCTAGAGATTTTGCACCTCCTCGTATTTTAACAGGAATGTTTTACTTCCTGGTATCACTAATTATTGGACAGGTACACTAGCAGACCTGCAACTGTTTACAACATGAACCTGCCTCTTTCAGCCTAACACTTCCATTTGAAATTTCACCGTATCATTTATTATCTATATACTAGGGTACCACTGTAATACACAATACTTGCAATGTTTGCGGCTTTCACAGAGACCCACGTAAAGGATCACTTGGACAACGAAATATGGATCCCAGGTTACAACCTATACAGATGCGACAGAGTGAACGTGCAAAAGGATGGGGGTTGACCTGTATATTGCAGTCACTTATTTGCAAAGAACTGCTAAATGCCTCAAATAATGTAACTGAAGTTATAGCAGTAAAGATCGAGAACGAAAACCTAGTCATTGTGGTAGTCTACAAACCTCCGGATACAACGTCCCAACAATTCCAGGAACAGCTGTGGAAAACTGACCACTGTCTGGAAAATCTTCCAGCTCCTGCCCCCAACATCTTGCTCCTGGGGGATTTCAACTTAAGGCACCTAAAATGGAGGAATATAGCAAATAATGTTGCAGTGATAACACCAGGAGGCAGCTCAGATGAGAACTCTCACACACATGAGCTTATAAATCTCTGCACAAAACTCACCTTAAACAGCAAATAATAGACCCTACCAGACTGTTGAATACACTGGACCTCAGCTTCACTAACAGTGATGATCTGACACGAAATGTCACAATATCATAAACAATATACTCAGATCACAACATAATCGAGGTTCAGACATGTATGCGTGGAGCCCCAGACCGACATAATGTGATCAGTCATAAGGGAACCTTCAGCAAATTCAACTTCAATAATATAAAGTGGGACCAACTAAACCAAGTCCTAAATGATATAAGCTGGGAAGATATACTAAGCAACACAGACCCCAACTCATGCCTAGAACAGATTAACTCTGTGGCACTCGATGTATGCCCAAGGCTTAATTCTTTAAGTAAAAGGAGGAGTAGATGTATAATAGAAAGAGACAGGCGTTCCCTTTACAAGTGACAGAAAATAATAACAGAGTGGCTAAAAGAGGCCAATATTTCTGCAATGCGTAGGGAGAGACTGGTCAGAGAAATAGCAAACATCAAACGCTAAAGGAATCTTACAGGAGTCAGAAATCACAGGAAGAACTAAAAGCCATAAATGAAATAGAAAGAAACCCAAAGTATTTCTTTTCTTATGCCAAATCAAAGTCGAGAACAACGTCCAGTATTGGGCCCCTACTTAAACAAGATGGGTCCTACACAGATGACAGCAAGGAAATGAGTGAGCTACTAAAGTCCCAATATGACTCAGTTTTTAGCAAGCTGCTAACCAGACTGAGAGTCGAAGATCAAAATTATTTTTTTATGAGAGAGCCACAGAATTTGGTAAACACAAGCCTATCTGATGTTATTCTGACACCAGATGACTTCGAACAGGTGATAAATGACATGCCCATGCACTCTGCCCCAGGGCCAGACTCATGGAACTCTGTGTTCATCAAGAACTGCAAGAAGCCCCTATCACGTGCTTTTAACATCCTATGGAGAGGGAGCATGGACACTGGGGTCGTCCCACATTTACTAAAAATAACAGACAACCCCTTTCCACAAATGGGGCAGTAAAGAAACAGCAAAGATCGACATACCGATAGCGCTAACATCCCATATCATTAAAATCTTTGAAAGGGTCCTGAAAATCAGGATCGCCAACCCGTCTGGATACCCATCAATTACACAGCCTAGGGCAACATGGGTTAAGAGCAGGTTTCTACGACAAGGTCCTAGATGCACTTGAAGACAAAAAGAATGCAGATGTAATATACACAGATTTTTGCAAAAGCCTTTGACAAGTGTGACCATGGTGTAATAGCACACAAAATGTGTGCTAAAGGAATAACAGGAAAAGTACAGTACTCCCATTTTGTTCATCATCCTCATATATGACATAGACAGGGATGTAAGTTACAGCACTGATGACACCTGAATCTGCATGACAGTGTCTTCCATTGCAGGCACTGCAAGGCTCCAGGCAGACATCAACCCATTCTTTCAATGGGTTGCAGAAAGCAATAAGAAGTTCAATGATTAGAAATATCAATTACTCCGATATGGTAAACGTGAGGAAATTAAAACTTTATCAGAGTATAAAACAAATTCCAATCACAAAATAGAGCGAAAATCTAACGTCAGAGGCCTGGGAGTGATTATGTCAGAGGATCTCACCTTCAAGGACCATAACACTGTATCAATCGCATCTACTAGAAAAATTGCAGGGTGGATAATGAGAACCTTTAAAACTAGGGATGCCAAGCCCATGATGACACTCTTCAGGTCGCTTGTTCTTTCTAGGCTGGAATATTGTTGCATACAAACAGCACCTTTCATGGCAGGTGAAATTGCTGACCTAGAAAATGTACAGGGAACCTTCACGGCACACATAACTGAGATAAAATACCTCAATTATTGGGAGCACTTGAAGTTCCTGAACCTGTATTCCCTGGAACGCAGGAGGGAGAGATACATAATTATATACACCTGGAAAATCCTAGAGGGACTAGTACCAAAGTTGCACACGAAAATCAGCAGACGATGCAGCATCCCCCCAATGAAAAGCAGGGGTGTCAGTAGCATATTAAGAGACAATACAATAAATGTCAAGGGCCCAAGACTGTTCAACTGCCTCCTAGCATACATAAGGGGGATTACCAATAGCACCTTGGCAGTCTTCAAGCTGGCACTGGACAAGCACCTAAAGGAGGCTGTATGACAATTAAATGTTGCTTTTTTCTTTACTGTCCAATTTCCTCCAGTTTTGGTGCACAAGACAAAGTGTTTTCACTCTTTCTTGAAAATATTTATCAAAAATATACCTCAAACAACAACTGAGAAAAGACTGAAAAAGGACTGATTTACTGAAAATGCCCTTGTGGCCAAATTTATTCCTATATGGGACTACGTAAGGTTGTTTGGACACTTGGTGCCGAGAGAACAATGTTCATACGTATTTGCTCCAAAATCTTGCCTCTAAATAACTTATCTTTATTTCACAAAAAATAAAGTTTGTTAGTTCCTGGAATGTTGCAAAAAATCTGCCCTTTACTCCCACATAACTCCCAAAGTATTTGGAATATTTCCATAAATAATATGGGGCTAAATAGAGAAATCATTATTCTACAATTTCTGTGAATATTATTCCATTTAATTAAGTAATAAAGGATGACTAAGTACCATAAAGTGAATAAGTTATTTCCGAGATATTGGCCTGGAGCGCCGGCCGGCCCACCGTCTCAAAAAAAAAAAAAAAAAAAAAAAAAAAAAAATCGCGAAAATCGCGTTTTTTTGGATGTATTTCTTAGTAAACTGATGTTCTAGTGCAGTTAACCTTTCCAAAACACCGTTTTCTCTTATTCAGAGACCAAAGAATACGACATGGAGACTACATGAGAGGAGTAACGCATTTATATCGAAATATTCCCGATAATCTCTCGCCATATTATGGCTTATTTTATTCAGTCTAGAGTATATAACATGTTTGTATGTTATTTATAGTGTTTATTATATCATATTAGATCAATTCTGATAGATAAATAAGCCGTAGAGTTGATATATAAGCTGATACAAGCGTAATAATGAAGTAATTTCTCCTGGCTCTCTGGAGCGGGAACACTGCCAGTGTTCCCAGATGGTTCCTGGTTGTCTCTAAGTCTACGGATAAGCTCCGCCTACTGTTTAAAGTCAGTACCTGACCAGCCGGTGTGTGGTTCATATATTGGAATGTGTGAAGCCAGCAGTAATAGCCTGGTTGATCAGGCCCTGATCCAGCATGAGGCCTGGTCACAGACCGGGCTGCGGGGGCGTTGACCCCCGGTACTCTCTGCAGGTAAACTCCAGGTAAACAACACTATATCTAACACACTATTATCACTATTATCAAGGAGACTGTCTTTCCTCTGACAAAAATGTTCTAATATTATATATATATATATATATATATATATATATATATTATATATATATATATATATATATATATATATATATATATATATATATATATATATATATATATATATATATATGGCCTGGTGGCTAAAGCTCCTGCTTCACACACGGAGGGCCCGGGTTCGATTCCCGGCGGGTGGAAACATTTCGGCACGTTTCCTTACACCTATTGTCCTGTTCACCTAGCAGCAAATAGGTACCTGGGTGTTAGTCGACTGGTGTGGGTCGCATCCTGGGGGACAAGATTAAGGACCCCAATGGAAATAAGTTAGACAGTCCTCGATGATGCACTGACTTTCTTGGGTTATCCTGGGTGGCTAACCCTCCCGGGTTAAAAATCCGAACGAAATCTTATCTTATATATATACTGTAGCCTCACTTTGAAGAACAAGGATGGGGGAATGAGACCCATTGCTGGTGGAAACGCTCTTCACCATCTCGTTTCCAAAGCAGCAGTAAGAAACATTTACCTAGAACAACACGGCCACTTGATACTGGAGTTCCGCAGGGAAGTGTCCTTGGTCCCCTGCTCTTCCTCATATACATCAATGACCTTCCAAACGTATCCCAACACCTGAAACCCATTCTCTTTGCTGATGACACGACTTATGTCATCTCTCACCCTAATCTTGCCACCCTCAACACCATTGTGAATGAGGAGCTGATTAAAATATCGACTTGGATGACAGCCAATAAACTTACGCTTAACACTGACAAAACCTACTATATTATGTTTGGTAGCAGAGCAGGAGATGCACAAATTAACATTAAGATTGACAACACTCTAATTACCAGAAATAATGGGGGAAAATTCCTAGGCTTATACCTTGACAACAACCTGAATTTCAGCACCCATATCCATCATATAACCCAAAAAGTATCCAAAACGGTTGGGATCCTCTCCAAGATACGATACTACGTGCCGCAAAATGCCCCTTTTCACACTATACCACTCACTTATTTATCCATACCTCACCTATGCTATTTGTGCTTGGGGATCAACTGCAGCAACACACCTAAAGCCAATAATAACCCAACAAAAAGCTGCAGTAAGAATAATCACTAAATCCCATCCCTGGCAACACCCCCCCCACTCTTCATAGACCTAAACTTACTCCCAGTTCAGTACATCCACACTTACTACTGTGCAATCTACATCTACAGGGCCTTAAACTCTAATATCAACCTTGACCTAAAACGCTTTCTTGATAGTTGTGACAGAACCCACAGGCATAACACCAGACACAAACATCTCTACGACATTCCCCGTATCCGACTAAACCTTTACAAAAATTCAATGTATGTCAAAGGCCCTAAAATCTGGAATACCCTACCTGAGAACTCTAGAACTGCAGACACATTCATCACCTTCAAAACTACCATTAGAAAACATCTTATCTCTCTGATACACCCCGTCAACTAACTACACGAATACCACCTGGTGGTTCACACTTACACTCACTCATTTGACCATAAACAGAAATAACCTCAATCTTAAAATAATGAATCCTGTGATACTCCAATATTGAAACTATGTACTGTGCCAAAACAAAAGCATTCACATTGCTAAACTCACAAACTAGTATTTAGTCACTTAGCCATAATACCAACTTACGTCATAATTTGTAATATTTTACAATTAAGAATAAAACTAAGTCTGCCCGAAATGCCTAGCCATGCTAAGCGTACCAAACCATACACCTGGCCGGGATTGAACCCGCGGTCATAGAGTCTCAAAACTCCAGCCCGTCGCGTTAGTCATGCTAAGCGTTCTAGTGGTACACTCTGTGATCACAATTTTACTACATGTAAACCACACAATAACCAAATTTCTGTAAACTCAGCATTGTAATCCTTATAGAGAATAAACTTTGAATTGAATTGAATTGAATAGAAGATGCCATTTTACTCCAGCCGCACCAACTGGGCTTAGGGGTCTCTCAAGGTAGTGAAGCCGCAGCTCATGCAGCAAGGGCCTTCATCAGGGACCTAGCAGAAGACAAGGCCTTAGTCAAACATGATTTTAGAAATGTCTTTAATATGGTGAAGAGAGATGTTGTCTTGCCGGCCATTCGGGATTTGTTCCCCAACCTTTTTCCCTTCATTTCAGCCGGCTACAGCAAACCCTCACTTCTTTTGTTTAGAGAACATGAAATTCTCTCATCAGAGGGTGTTCAGCAGGGTGACCCACTCGCTCCACTTCTCTTCTGCTTGGCAGTAAGAAAACTAACTTCCAGCCTATGCAGCAAACTCAACATCTGGTACCTGGATGATGGCACTCTGGCAGGTACTAAAGAGTCCCTGTTAGAGGACCTACAACTGGTGAAAACACAGGGAGAAGACTTGGGACTTATCCTCAATCCCTCCAAGTGTGAAATCACAGCCAGCCAGGAAATAATCAATGCTATATGAAGAATCCTCCTGGAAGTCTCTACTACCACTCCATCGAACAGTACCCTCCTGGGAGCACCGCTGGGTCACCAGGCCATTGACACTGTCCTCAAGGACAAACTGAAAGACCTGATGAGAATGGAAGAGAGAATAAGCCATCTTGCTGCCCATGATGCTCTGTACCTCCTCACAAGGTGACTTACTATGCCATTCTCACTTCCTTTGACAACCCAAACACTCGACGAATATGATGCACACCCAAGATCAACCTTTAATTAAAAAGGTGCCGAACCTGTCATTAGAGGATGAGCAACGAGTTCAGGTAACCCTCCCAGTGTGACTGGGAGGTATAGGGGCATGCAAAGCAACACATGTAGCTTTATCTGCTTTTCTGTCTTCGTGTTTGGCTTCCAGTGCATTAGTCAAGAATATTGTCCCCGAACACTTGAGAGACGTGGTAGGAGCTCAAGACCCCAGGTTTACTGAAGCGGCGATGCGGTGGGACACCCTTCCAGACTCCTCCAGCAGATCAGCTCCTCCCTAAGAGCACAAACAGTCCCACTGGGACAAACCGATCATGGAAACAATCGCCAACACAATGCTCACCAATGCTTCAGGAAAGGACAAAGCTTGTCTCCTGGCGGTGAAGGCACCACACTCAGGAGATTTTCTTCAAGCTGTTCCAAATTCCTTCCTGGGCACTCGACTCTACCCACAAGCCATTCGGATTCGTGTTTCTCTTTGCCTAGCCTCCCTCATCCTCACCGAACATAGGTGTATTTGCGGCAAGGTGAAGGCTGATCAATTTGGACTTCATGGTCTCTTGTGTCACACAGCAGAAGGGAAGTATGCCAGACATGAGGAGGTCAATGACATCATAAAGAGAAGCCTTGCCACAGCCCGTTGCCCAGCTCAACTGGAACCCCAAGTGCAGAGGTCTGACAGAAGTCAAAAGTGTCTTGATGGAGCCTCTGTGCTACCCTGGAAGGATGGAAAGCAGATTGCCTGGGAGTACACCTGTGCTGCTACATTGGCAGACACCTAAATTGTCATACTCTGTAGCTGAAGGGGGTGGAGCTGCCAGCCACAGGAAGACCCAGAAGATGCACAAATATGAAGACCTTCCCCTATATATAACGTCGCCCGAATAGGGTTGGAGACTCTTGGAGCATGGGGCAAGTGTGCTCTTAAGTTCCTCAAAGAGCTGTGTGAAAAGCTCATCATAGAAACCAAGGACCACAGGGCGACCAGCTTCCTCTTTCAGAGACTCAGTATCTCAATCCAGAGAGGAAATGCATGCAGCATTCTGGGCACGCGGCCCATCGCCGGGTGCTGGACGAAGTATTCGAGATGTAGCTCTGAGTTATTATCTATATTGTTTTACTTTCTATTGTATTTTTGTGAATGTTTTGTCAATGTATTTTGTCTTTAAATAAAATATATATTAATTTAGGGGTTTGGTAGGAGAAAATTATCAAACAGCTTCAGGGAGAACCTTGAGTACTCCTGAAGCGTAAGTTATTCTTTTCTTTGAGGGATGCGGGTCCAGGACGTTCAGATATGGGACTCTAAAATATTATATATATATATATATATATAATTTATATTTATATGATTAATAAGTAAAAACTGGTCAATAGCAAGAAAACTCATTTTAAAATTAAGTCCTTTCTAAATTTTCTCTTATACGTTTTAAAAGAATATATTTTTTTCATTATTGTGATGTAAAAATTATAATTTTGCACCAAAGGAACTTAGAAAACTTACCTAACCTTATTATAACAAGGACAATATATTTTTAGACTAACCCAACTAATTATTTTAGATTTGTTTACAATAAGTTAATACTAAACTAACACAGTGAAATATCTTTTTTTCGTTTGGTTCGAATGATTTTGGCGAAATTAATGCATACACAAATTTTCACTTGTCCTATAATGGCAAGGAGATCGTTGAATTTAAGTAGATCGCAGCAAAGTTTTGCCTGTTCGGCACGGACCTTTTTATATATATATAAATATATATTATATATACTATCTATTTATATATATATTGATATAATATATATTATTATTTATTCTATATATAGGAGGTACCACCTCTTGAACTGTGTAGGGGGACCATATCTCAGAAGAATGAATAAAACTTGCTGTTAGGGAAAACTTAAGGTTCTCCTGAAAAGCTGTTGAGAATTTTCCTCACCACACCCTATATATTTCAAGTTATGTTTTATTTTAAAGACAAAAATACATTGGCAAACATTCACAAAAATCAACAGAAAGTAAAAACAACATAGGATAACTCATGAGTACATCTCGAATACTTCGTCCAGCTCCCTGCGGTGGGCCGCGTGCCAGAATGTGCAGGATTTCCTCTCTGGATCCTAACACTGAAGTCTCTGAAAGAGGAAGTGTCGCCTGTGGTCTTGGTTTCTATGATGAGCTTTTCACCTAGCTCTTTGGGAACTTTAGAGCACACTGCCCCATCCCTCCAAGGGTCTCCGACCTATTGGAATGAAGTTATAGCAATGGGGTAGGTTCCTTAATTTTCGGATCTTTGGGTCTCCTGTGGCGGGCAGCTCCACCCCCTCCACTACAGAGTATGGCAGTGGTGTTGCCAATGTGGCAGCACAGGTGTAGTCCCAGGCCAATCTGCTTTCATCCTTCCAGTGGTAGCATAGTGGATGCCTCAGGAGCCTTTGACTTCCATCAGACTCTGTACTTGGGTTCCCATTTAGCCGGCGGGAACGGGCTGTGGGCGAGGCTTTTTTTTTTATATCATTGACCCTCCTCATGTCTGGCAATACTTCCCTTCTGCTGTGTGACACACGAGACCATGAAGTCCGAATTGATCAGCTGTGCCCCTGCCGCAAATACACCTATGTTCGGTGAGGATGGGGGGGGGGCGGCTAGGAAAGAGCAACAACGAATCCGATATGGCTGTGGGTCGAGACGGGTGCCCAGGGGTGGAATTGGAAAACTACAGGAAAATTCCTGAGTGTGGTGCCTTCACTGCCCGGAGACGAGCTTTGTTCTTTCCTGAAGCATTGGAGAGCATTGTGTTGGCGATTTTTTCCTTGATCGGTTTGTCCTGTGGGCCTGTTTGTGCTGTTTGGAGAGGAGTGTCGCTGGAGGAGTCTGTTAAGGTGTCCACCAAATCGCTGCTTCAGTAACCTGGGGTCTTGAGCTCCTAAACATCTCTCAAGCGTTCAGGGCACTATTTCTTGACTAATGCACTGAAGCCAATCAGAAAGACAGAAAAAGCAGGTAAGCAAAATGCGTGGCTTTACGCACCCTATACCTCCAGTCGCACTGGGAGTGGTTGTGATCATTGCTCATCCTCTAGTGACAGGTTCAGTGCCTTCTTTAAAAGTTGATTTCGTGTTGTGGTCATATTCATCGGAGTGTTGGGTTGTCAAAAGAGGGTGCACACTCAAGTTGTGGTCTTGGATAGTAAGACACCTTGTGAAGAAATACAGGCAGCATGGGCATCAAGATTGCTTATTCTCTCCTCCTTCTCATCAGGTCATTCATTTCCTGAGGACAGTGTAGATGCCTGATGACCCAGCGGTGCCCCAAATAGGGTACTGTTGGACGGAGTTGTAGTTGAGACTTCTGGGAGATTCTTCGCCCAGCATTGATTATTTCCTTGGTTTGCTGTGATGATTCACACTTGGAGGGATTGAGGATGAATCCACAGTCTTCTCCCTGTGTTTTTCACCAGTTGTAGGTCCCTACCAGGGACTCTTCAGTACCGCCAGAGTGCCGTCATCAGAGGGTACCAGATATTGAGCCACTTGCGAAGGCTGGAAGTTAGTTCCTCTTAGTGCAGCAGAGAGAAGTGGAGGCGAGTGGGTCACCCTGCTGAACACCTCTGATGATTGAATTTCATGTTCTCAAACTAAAGAATTGAGGGTTTCAGTAGCCAGCTGAAATGATGGGGAATGAGAACTTGGGAACCGTAACCCGAACGATGGCAAAATAGCAATCTCTCTCTTCACCTATTTAAAGCATTTCTAAAATCATAGTTTTTGACTATGGCCTTTGTTTCTGGTAGGTTCCCTGATGTGGCCCTTGCCGCCTTGAGCTGCAGCTTCCTGCCTTGAAAGAACCCAAAGACCCGTGGTGTGGCTGGAGTTAAGTGGCAGCTTCTAGGCGAATGTTTTCTACACTGTGTTTTGGCAAACGAGACGGCCTATGAGTGTTTCAACTGCAATGGGTCTGATTCCCATCCCTCTTCTTCCAAAGCACATAGTGAGGGCTCCAAAAATGAAAGGTTTAATTTCTTCTGGATCGCCCAGCAGGCAATTGTGACGAAATTGTTAACACGGTGAGAAGAAATTGCAGATACACTGAAGTACTGGATTTACCCATCTCTTTGAGGTGCTGAGGTCGAATTCACGTGTAACCTCCTGCAGATCCTGCAGGAAATTGACACAATCGCCTTATAGACTTCTGATTCTGGCATAAAGTATTGTCAGTGATGGGGCCTTCCTTCAGGGTTGGGTTGATGGCTATGGTTGTCCCTGGTTGGATGCTGTTCTTTAGTGCTTGGGTGTTGGTTCATCCGGGGGCTTTACAGTGGTCGTCACTTGTAATTATTATATTGCTCCACTGTATTACCTTCAATTTTTTTGCTAACCTGTGCGCAAATTTTCTCAGTTTTCAGTGGGACTTTTCTTGGGTTCTACTGTTTGATTCCTGCGATGATGGCGAGGGACTCAGTACCGTTCTTGGGTATTTGTGCACTGCCTTGATAACTGACGTGAGGTTAGGCAGTTTGCTCGTCTTTCAGGAACGCAAGACAGACATTGCCGAACAAGAGTAGGTTGTGCATGCTTGGATGGTGCCTCGGGCTTTATATATAGTTATATATATGTCGTGCCGAATACGTAAAAATGGTCATTAGCAGAAACTCATTTAAAAAATAAAGTCTTTCCTAAAATTTTCTCTTATAGGTTTAAAGATATACTTTTTTCAATAATGTTAATGTAAAAAAAAAATAATTTGCACAGAAGAATTTTAGGAAAACTTACCTACCTTATCATAACCAAAAACAATTTTTTTAGCCTATTCTACTAAATATGTTTTTTTAAATGCGTTTACAATAATTTAATACTAAACAAAACAATGAAAACATATTTTTTCGTTGTGTTTAGAATGATTTTTTTGAGAATTATTGCATACACAAATTTTCGTTGTCCTATTGGCAAGATGAGCGTGCTATTTAGCCAAGATCGCAAGTGCTGCTATTCGGCACGACATATATATATATATATATATTATATATATATAAATATATATATTATATATATATATATCATATATATATATATATATATTTTTTTATATATTATTTATATATATATTATATATATATATATATTTTCACATTTCTCTCCCCCCTGCCCCTGCTTTTAACATTTCTGACATGATCCCATCAGTTCCAGCTGCTTTACCCACTTTCATTCTACCCACTGTCTCACGCATCTCCCTCACTCACTTAGGCTTCTCTTTCACTCCTAAGATGTTATACCTCCAAGGCCAATGAATGAAATTACTGCCTCTCTCTCTTTATCAACTTTAATAGTTCCTCAAAATATTCCCACCATCTTCCCAATACCTCCAACTCCCCATTTACAAACTCCTCTAATCTGTTTTTAACTGAGGAATCCATTTGTTCCCTAGGCTTTCTTAACCTATTTTATCTCAATCAATTTTTTCTTTTTTTCTCAGCACCCACTCTGTCATTTACTCACGTTTTGCGCTCCTTCCCTACTCTCTTCACCTTTCTTTTACTTTCCATGTATTCCAACCTTTTCATATTACTCTGCTTTGTTAAACACCTCTTTCATAGCACTTTTTTTCTTTTATCACACCTTTTACCTCTCCACTCCAACAATCCCTCCTCTTTCCTCCTGCACCCACCCTCCTATAACCACAAACTTCTGCCCTGCATTCTAACACTGCATTTTCAAAATTATCCCACCCCTCTTCAACCCCCCACACTTCCTATACTCTCACTACCCCAACTGTCTCCTAATAGTTGCTTACATTTCACCCTAACTTCCTCCTCCCTTAATTTATAAACTTTCACCTCTCTCTTACTTGCTGTTGCCAATTTCTTTTGCCTAGATGGGGAATTTCCTCTAATTCTCTATCTTGCACCAACGAGCCCATGGAAGTCACCGAGATTATAAAGTCACTTAAAAATAATTGGGGAATCTGTCTCATGTCCCACCATTACTGTACAAGCGAGCGGCCCATGTCCTTTCGCATGCTATTTCATTACTCTTTAACAAGTCACTAGAGACTAGCACCTTCCCGAAATTTACTCAAGATGGCAAGGGTTACACCAATACATAAAGATGGTGACCTACAGACTTTAACAACTATAGGCCAATATCAAACTTACCATTGCTATCCAAAATCTTGAGAAACTCGTGCACAGGACACTGTATTCATTTATAACAAACACAAAACATACTCAACCCCTGCCAATTGGATTCAGGAAAAATAAAAGCATTAATGATGCAATCATAAAAATGCTAGATCTGCTTTACACAGCATTGGAAAATAAGAATATCCACTAGAATTTTTTATTGACCTAAGAAAAGCTTTTGACACAGTAGACCACGACTTTCCACTCCACAAACTTGATCATTACGGTATAAGAGGCCATGCGCTTGCTTTTTTTCAAATCTTACATTACTAATAGGTATCAGTATGTCACCTTTTAAAGACACAGCATGAGCAACACGGCCACTTGATACTGGAGTTCCGCAGGAAGTGCCTTGGTCCACTGCTCTTCCTCATAACATCAATGACCTTCCAAACTTTATCCCAACACCTGAAACCCATTCTCTTTGCTGACGACACGACTTATGTCATCTCTCACCCTAATCTTGCCACCCTCAACACCACTGTGAATGAGGAGCTGATAAAAATATCGACTTGGGATGACAGCCATTAAACTTATGCTTAACATGACAAACCAAACTATATTATGTTTGGTAGCAGAGCAGGGATGCACAAATTAACATTAAGATTGACAAACTCTAATTACCAGAAATAATGGGGGCAAATTCCTAGGCTTATACCTTGACAACAACCTGAATTTCAGCCCCCCATATTCAGCATAAAACCAAAAAAAGTATCCAAAAGGGTTTGGGATCCTCTCCAAGATACGATACTACATGCCGCAAAATGCCCTTCTCACACTTATACCACTCCTTATTTATCCATACCTCACCTATGCTATTTGTGCTTGGGATCAACTGCAGCAACACACCTAAAGCCAATAATAACCCAACAAAAGCTGCAGTAAGAATAATCACTAAACCCCCTCCCCCGGAACACCCCCCCCACTCTTCATAGACCTAAACTTACTCCTGTTCAGTACCCTCCACACTTACTACTGTCAATCTACATCTACAGGGCCTTAAACTCTAATATCAACCTTGAAACCCAAATCTTTCTTGATAGTTGTGACAGAACCCACAGGCATAACACCAGACACAAACATCTTTACCCACATTCCCCGTGTCCGACTAAACCCTTTTCAAAAATTCAAGTATGTCAAAGGCCCTAAAATCTGGAATACCCTACCTGAGAACTCTAGAACTGGGAGACACATTCATCACCTTCAAAACTACCATTAGAAAACATCTTTTCTCCCTGATACACCCTGTCAACTAACTACACGAATACCACTGGTGGTTCACACTTTCACTCACTGACTCATTTGACCATAAACAGAAATATTAATCTCAATCTTAAAATAATGGGAAACCTGTGATACTCCAATACTGAAACTATGTACTGTGCCAAAACAAAAGCATTCACATTGCTAAACTCACTAACTAGTATTTAGTCACTTAAGCCATAATACCAACTTACCTCATAATTTGTAATATTTTACAATTAAGAATGATGATAAATTAGACACATGTGCAACTCTTGGGTATCTTTATTGAGGAAACGTTTCGGCCCAAAACAGTGGCTTCATCAGTCCATACGTAGGAGAAACTTGAAGAACAGGAGAAGAATGAGGTAATCAGTCCCCCAACCTTGAGTCGATGTGTTCAGTCCATCAATCTTGAATAGAATACGGCATATCAGCGGAGAAGCAGCTTATAAACCGTATGGCAGGAGAGGTACAGCATCATAGTCGTGTCACATTTGTTCAATGTGGAAGTAGGTTGTGCCAAGAATTAGGCAAGCGAAGAATTCCTAAGTATTAAGATCCCAAGAAGTTGCAGTGTCTGAGAGATTTGTAGATGAAAGGGATCTTAATACTTTTGGAAATTCTTCGCTTGCCTAATTTTTTGGGCACGACCTACTTCCACATTGAACAAATGTGACACGACCTATGATGCTGCACCTCTCCTGCCATACGGTTTATAAGCTTCTCCGCTGATATGCCGTATTCTATTCAAGATTGATGGGACTGAACACATCGACTCAAGGTTGAGGACTGATTACCCATTCTTCTCCTGTTTTTCAAGTTTTTTCCTACGTTGGACTGATAAGCCCGTGTGG
>NC_069492.1:8287017-8302962 GCF_026875155.1 Cherax quadricarinatus | reverse complement strand
TATCACCGATTTAGGCGTCTCCCCCAGCTCCTCAGAGCTGGGGCGTGTGCCCAAAAGCGCATGCTTACCCCTTTAAAACAGCCGCACTGAGCCGCGGAACAAAAAACTAGCTGCCCTGGGATCCTAGTTACCCTGATGAGCTTTTTCCCAGCCCCTTAAAAAATTTAATGATTTTTTTCCCAAAACCAAAGGGTTCTGAGCCTATGGGAACAAACTATAATGAGGGGCAAGTTCTCCATTTTTTCTAGATTTTTGGACTCCCTAAAGTGGCAGCTGCCCCCCCTTCCCCCCGGGTTTTTTTTTGGGGGGAAAGGTATCACCCTGGTAGATGCACAAAAAGCCCCACACCCCTGTTCCCATCTGTCCAGGCTTAAAGGGGTGATCCCTCTGGCCCTTCTGGTGCCGTCGATCTGCATATTGGGGTGGCCCCCTTATGTGGGCATCCGCTTTTGTGAGGCTCCTCTTGAAAATGTTATTAACCTCCATGTCTTGCATCTCCCACTGGGATTTACGGCACACAAGACCATGGTACCCAAATTTTCGGTCTGCGCTTCATGCCAAAAATACACCTGTGTTCGGGAGAATAGGGGCGGCAACGAAGGGAAACCCGATGGGGATTTCTGTGGGTCGGGGCGTGTGCCAAGGCGGGGTTTGGGAACAGCCAACAGAAAGTCCCCAATGAGGGCTCTCACTGCCAAAAGGCGGGCCCCTATCCTCCCTGACACACTCTAAGCATCTTTTGAGGCTATTTTTTCCACTATTGGACCTCCCAGTGCGATTGTTTGAGTTTTTGGGGGGGGAGCGGTCGGGTTTTTCGGGCCCCGTTGATTATCCCGATCATTGCTCCGTCAATGAATTTTGGCGGGCCCCAAATCTTGCCCCAAGAGTTCAGGGAGAATCGCCCCAAAAAGCTCTTGGTGCAATACAGGGGGACAGAAAAGCAGGTAACGCAACTGTGTGACTTGCGGACACCAATTCCTCCAGTCTGATGGAAGTGTGCTTGGTTCCACCCCGTCTTCAGGGTTTTAGGTTAAAAAACTTTCGTAAAAAAACTGCCTCAGAATACTGTCATATTCGTGCAGTTTGGGTTTCATATGAAAGGGGCACCTTTTGGGAAAATGTCAAACCCGGGGAGACTCAAGCACTTTGTGAGAAGGACAAGGCATCGGGTGTCCGATTGTATTCGTTGTTCCCTTCTCCCTTTAATTTTTCCCAAATTTCTTCCTGAAAATTGTGTAAATGGCTTTGCTTCCCAGGGTGCCCCAGAAAAGACACTATTTGTGGGGCAATGACTGCTGTCCGGGTAGTTTTGATTCATGCTTTTATCACTTTTTTGATAGATGATTTACATTTGGATGGTTTCAGGATGAGCCCCCTTTCCTGCCCCGTGTCATTACTGTGTGGGTCATGGGGGGGGACCCCCTTTGTACCTGTGTGTGCCATATTGGAACCAGAGTTTAGCTCGCGGTCAGTCTGCTGTGATTTCCCTAACTGCAATACATATTTTATTTTTATATATATTATATATAATAAAATTATATATAATATATATATAATATATAATATTTTATATTATTCACTTTTCCCTTCCCCCTGCCCCTGTTTTTAATTTCTGCCCCAGATCCCTCGTTCCAGCTGTTTTCCCCCACTTTCATTTACCCACTGCTCAGCTCTCCCCCATCACTTCGGGTTCTCTTTCCTCCAAAAGATGTTATACCTCCCGGGCCCAAATGAAAAAAATTACTGCCCTCTCTTTTTATCACTTTAATATTTCCCTCAAAATTTCCCCCATCTTCCCAATCCTCCAACCCCCCATTTACAAACTCCTCTAATTTTTTTTAACTGGGGAAAATCCTTTTGTTCCCTGGTTTTCTTACCTATTTATCTCACTCCCAAATTTTTTTTTTTTTTTTTCAGCACCCACTTGTCTTTTCTCACGTTTTGCGTCCTTCCTACCTCTTCACCTTTTTTTCTTTTCCTGTATTCCAACCTTTTCATATTATTCGCTTTTTAAACCCTTAAAGCAACCTTTTTTTTTTTTATCACACCTTTTACCTTCCCCCCAACAATCCCTCCTCTTTCCTCCTGCACCCACCCTCCTTAACCACAAAAATTCTGCCCTGATTCTAACCTGCTTTTTAAAATTATCCCCCCTCTTTTAAACCCCCACACTTTCCTTACCCACTCCCCAACTGTTCCTAAAAGTTGCTTACATTTCACCCTAACTTCCTCCTCCCTTAATTTATAAACTTTCACCTCTCTCTTACTTGCTGTTGCCAATTTCCTTTTTGCCTAGATGGGAATTTCCCTAATTCCTTCTATCTTGCACCAACTGAGCCCATGGAAGTCACCGAGATTATAAAGTCACTTAAAAATAACTCGGGGAATCTGTCTCATGTCCCACCATTACTGTACAAGCGAGCGGCCCATGTCCTTTCGCATGCTATTTCATTACTCTTTAACAAGTCACTAGAGACTAGCACCTTCCCGAAACTACTCAAGATGGCAAGGGTTACACCAATACATAAAGATGGTGACCCTACAGACTTTAACAACTATAGGCCAATATCTAACTTACCATTGCTATCCAAAATCTTTGAGAAACTCGTGCACAGGAGACTATATTCATTTATAACGGCACAAAACATACTCAACCCCTGCCAATTTGGATTCAGGAAAAATAAAAGCATTAATGATGCAATCATAAAAATGCTAGATCTGCTTTACACAGCATTGGAAAATAAGGAATATCCACTAGGAATTTTTATTGACCTAAGAAAAGCTTTTGACACAGTAGACCACGACATCCTACTCCACAAACTTGATCATTACGGTATAAGAGGCCATGCGCTTGCTTATTTCAAATCTTACATTACTAATAGGTATCAGTATGTCACACATTAAAGACACAGCATCAGCAACACGGCCACTTGATACTGGAGTTCCGCAGGGAAGTGTCCTTGGTCCCCTGCTCTTCCTCATATACATCAATGACCTTCCAAACGTATCCCAACACCTGAAACCCATTCTCTTTGCTGACGACACGACTTATGTCATCTCTCACCCTAATCTTGCCACCCTCAACACCACTGTGAATGAGGAGCTGATCAAAATATCGACTTGGATGACAGCCAATAAACTTACGCTTAACACTGACAAAACCTACTATATTATGTTTGGTAGCAGAGCAGGAGATGCACAAATTAACATTAAGATTGACAACACTCTAATTACCAGAAATAATGGGGGCAAATTCCTAGGCTTATACCTTGACAACAACCTGAATTTCAGCACCCATATCCAGCATATAACCAAAAAAGTATCCAAAACGGTTGGGATCCTCTCCAAGATACGATACTACGTGCCGCAAAATGCCCTTCTCACAGTATACCACTAAACTTATTTATCCTTTACCTCACCTATGCTATTTGTGCTTGGGGATCAACTGCAGCAACACACCTAAAGCCAATAATAACCCAACAAAAAGCTGCAGTAAGAATAATCACTAAATCCCATCCCTGGGAACACCCCCCCCCCACTCTTCATAGACCTAAACTTACTCCCTGTTCGGTACATCCACACTTACTACTGTGCAATCTACATCTACAGGGCCTTAAACTCTAATATCAACCTTGACCTAAAATGCTTTTTTGATAGTTGTGACAGAACCCACAGGCATAACATCAGACACAAACATCTCTACGACATTCCCGTGTCCGACTAACTTTACAAAAATTCAATGTATGTCAAAGGCCCTAAAATCTGGAATACCCTGCCTGAGAACTCTAGAACTGCAGACACATTCATCACCTTCAAAACTACCATTAGAAAACATCTTATCTCCCTGATACACCCTGTCAACTAACTACACGAATACCACCTGGTGGTTCACACTTACACTCACTGACTCATTTGACCATAAACAGAAATATTAATCTCAATCTTAAAATAATGAATCCTGTGATACTCCAATACTGAAACTATGTACTGTGCCAAAACAAAAGCACTTACATTGCTAAACTCACTAAATAGTATTTAGTCACTTAGCCATAATACCAACTTACCTCATAATTTGTAATATTTTACAATTAAGAATGATGATAAATTAGACACATGTGCAACTCTTGGGTATCTTTATTGAGGAAACGTTTCGCCACACAGTGGCTTCATCAGTCCATACGTAGGAGAAACTTGAAGAACAGGAGAAGAATGAGGTAATCAGTCCCTCAACCTTGAGTCGATGTGTTCAGTCCATCAATCTTGAATAGAATACGGCATATCAGCGGAGAAGCAGCTTATAAACCGTATGGCAGGAGAGGTGCAGCAGTCATAGGTGGTGTCACATTTGTTCAATGTGGAAGTAGGTCGTGCCCAAGAATTAGGCAAGCGAAGAATTCCTAAGTATTAAGATCCCATTCATCTACAAATCTGTCAGACACTGCAACTTCTTGGGATCTTAATACTTAGGAATTCTTCGCTTGCCTAATTCTTGGGCACGACCTACTTCCACATTGAACAAATGTGACACGACCTATGACTGCTGCACCTCTCCTGCCATACGGTTTATAAGCTGCTTCTCCGCTGATATGCCGTATTCTATTCAAGATTGATGGACTGAACACATCGACTCAAGGTTGAGGGACTGATTACCTCATTCTTCTCCTGTTCTTCAAGTTTCTCCTACGTATGGACTGATGAAGCCACTGTGTGGCGAAACGTTTCCTCAATAAAGATACCCAAGAGTTGCACATGTGTCTAATTTATCAACATGTCGGTTCTCTGAACCATTCATCTACAATTAAGAATAAAACTAAGTCTGCCCGAAATGCCTAGCCATGCTAAGCGTTCTAGTGGTACACTCTGTAATCACTATTTTACTACATGTAAACCAAACAATAACCAAATTTCTGTAAACTCAGCATTGTAATCCTTATAGAGAATAAAGTTTGAATTTGAATTTGAATTGTAGCTACAACTGAATAATGACCTGATGTATCTGTTGTCCTTCTATAAACATGCACATCCTGAAGCCTACCATCAATCTTTTATCCACCAATAAATAATCTAACATACTACTTTCATTATGTGCTATATCATTTCTTGTATACTTATTTATTCTCTTTTTCTCAAAACATATATTACTTATTACCAAACCTCTTTTAATACATAGTTCAATTAAAGGCTTCCTCTTTTCATTTACTGCTGGCAACCCAAACTTTACCGACTACTCCCTCCACAACAACTTGACCCACTTTAGCATTTATGTCCCCCACCGCAAGTACTGTCTCACTTCAATGAAGTTTGGGTTGTTGTGGAAGTAGTGGATTGTCATTACATCAGAGAGAGCTTGGGCAGCCATGTTGACATCAGTGAGGGTGATCTTAAGCATAGAAGAAACGTTGGAGATCTTGGTGATATATTCCACAGTAACCCAGGGGTTCTGGTCTTCTATTACTTCTTGGTGTCTTCGATGGGTTGGGTAGTGATGATTTTGTCCAGTCGTTTGAGAAACACAGTTATCGTGGCCCTCAAAGCTGGGGAAGACTTGACTTGAAATTGCCGTGTAGCAAGGATGGTTGTAGCTGCAGTCATGATCAGTTTTTCAGCCTCATTGTCGTCTGTACAGACTACAATAAAGGCATCCTTGAGAGACATTTAACCTGCAAGCTGCTGCTAACAACAGCTGCAAGGGTTAGTTGGGATGAGTCACTTACTCTCCCACTTCTCAGCTTGATTTTCACACTATATTTGAGTAATGCATCGTGGAAGATCATTGACGGTGATAAGTGCAAAAGCAAAAGTTCCCCTCCCCAACGGGGATCACAGGGATACCTGTGTGTGTATGACAGGATATTGTAGCGGTAAAGGAATTCCAAAGGGTACGGAAGAGTGCTCTGGTAACAACTAAAAAGAGCTGAGGTAAAACCATAAAAAACGGAGAATGTCGACAGTGAGGTGCACCAGAGTAAGTTTATTCAGGTATACACAAATACAGTTACATAGATTGTCATACATAGCAGTATATGTGTAGAGAACCTATGATTATCCAAAAAAGACAGAGTGACTTATTTCTATTGGGGCAAATTGTTTTAATTCACAATACAAAACTGTTGCATCAACATTAGTAAGTAAATACCGTTGCATCAAACACCGTTAACACAGACTATGCTAAGTTTAAAACTTACTTCAGTAATAAAAGCGTCTCCACAAACATTTACTAACAGTTAAGTTAAACCCGACTAAAAGCACCGATCGTAGATGAATGGTTCAGAGAACCGACATGTTGATAAATTAGACACATGTGCAACTCTTGGGTATCTTTATTGAGGAAACGTTTCGCCACACAGTAGCTTCATCAGTCCATACACAGGAGAAACTCGAAGAACAGGAGGAGAATGAGGTAATCAGTCCCTCAACCTTGAGTCGATGTGGTCAGTCCATCAATCTTGAGTAGAATACGGCAGATGAGCGGAGAAGCAGCTTATAAACCGTATGGCAGGAGAGGTGCAGCAGTCATAGGTGGTGTCACATTTGTCCAATGCGGAAGTAGGTCGTGCCCAAGGTCGTGCCCAAGGTCGTGCCCAAGGTCGTGCCCAAGGTCGTGCCCAACAATTAGGCAAGCGAAGAATTCCTAAGTATTAAGATCCCAAGAAGTTGCAGTGTCTGACAGGAAGACAGAGTTACTTCTGTCTTTGTCAAAAATAGTACCCGTACCTAAGTAAACTTGCTTACCAGGTACCTAATGATTAGCGCTGCTTTCGACCACAGCAGTAAAATAAGTTTTCTTAATTCATAAGATAACCGTTGTGTAAATAGTCAATGTGAAGTAACGTGATAGTTCCAGCAGTGTGATGCAACATGAGAGTTGCAGCAGTGTGATGCAACATGATAGTTGCAGCAGTGTGATGCAACATGATAGTTGCAGCAGTGTGATGCAACATGATAGTTGCAGCAGTGTGATGCAACATGATAGTTGCAGCAGTGTGATGCAACATGATAGTTGCAGCAGTGTGATGCAACATGATAGTTGCAATAGTCAATGTGATGCAACATGATAGTTGCAGCAGTGTGATGCAACATGATAGTTGCAGCAGTGTGATGCAACATGATAGTTGCAGTAGTCAATGTGATGCAACATGATAGTTGCAATAGTCAATGTGATGCAACATGATAGTTGCAGCAGTGTGATGCAACATGATAGTTGCAGCAGTGTGATGCAACATGATAGTTGCAGCAGTGTGATGCAACATGATAGTTGCAGTAGTCAATGTGATGCAACATGATAGTTGCAGTAGTCAATGTGATGCAACATGATAGTTGCAGTAGTCAATGTGATGCAACATGATAGTTGCATGTGATGCAACATGATAGTTGCATGTGATGCAACATGATAGTTGCAGTAGTCAATGTGATGCAACATGATAGTTGCAGTAGTCAATGTGATGCAACATATGATAGTTGCAGTAGTCAATGTGATGCAACATGATAGTTGCAGTAGTCAATGTGATGCAACATGATAGTTGCAGTAGTCAATGTGATGCAACATGATAGTTGCATGGAAAGCAACAAGATAGGGTTTCAGTAGTCAATGTGATGCAACATGATAGTTGCAGAGTCAATGTGATGCAAACATGATAGTTGCAGTAGCAATGGATGCAACATGATAAATTGCGTAGTCAATGTGAAGCAACATGATAGTTGCAGGTCAATGTGATGCAACATGATAGTTCAGTAGTCCCGTGTTTATGCAACATGATAGTTTGGGAGTAGTAATGTGATGCAAACATTATAGTTTGCAGCAGTGTGATGCAAATGATAGTTACAGCAGTGAGATGCAACATGATAGTTGCAGTAGTTCAAAGTGATGCCACATATAGTTGCAGTTTGTCAATGTGTTGCAACATAATATTGCAGCAGTTGATGCACGATATTGCAGTAGTCAATGTGATGAACATGAAGAGTTGCAGCAGTGATGCAAATGATAGTTGCAAATAGTCAATGGATGCAACAGATAGTTTGCAGTAGTCAATGTGATGCAACATGATAGTTGCAGTATCATGGATGCAACATGGGTAGTTTCAGTAGTCAATGTTATGCAACATGATAGTTGCAGTAGTCAATGTGATGCAAATGTTAGTTGCAATGTAGTCAATGTGATGCAACATGATAGTTGCATTGATGCAAAATGATAGTTGCAGTAGTCAAGTGATGCAACATGATAGTTGCAGTAGTCAATGTGAATGCAACATGATAGTTGCAATGATGCAACATGATAGTGCAGTAGTCAATGTGATGCAACAGAAGTTGCAGTGATGCAACATTATAGTTGCAGTAGTAATGTGAGCAAATGATAGTTTCAGTAGTCAATGTGATGCAACATAATAGTTGCAGCAGTGTATGCAACATGATAGTTGCAGTATCAATGTGAGCAACATGATAGTGCAGCAGTGTGATGCAACATGATAGTTGAGTAGTCAATGTGATGCAACTAAGTGCAGTAAGTCAAATGTATGCAACATGATAGTTGCAGATCAATGTGATGCAAAGATAGTTACAGTAGTCAATGTGATGCAACATGATAGTTTCAGTAGCAATGTGATCAACATGATAGTTGCAGTAAATCAATGTGATGCAACATGATAGTTGCAGTAGTCAGTGTGATGCAACATGATAGTTGCAGTAGTCAAAGTGATGCAACATGATAGTTGCAGTAGTCAATGTGATGCAACATGATAGTTGCAGTAGTCGATGTGATGCAACATGATAGTTGCAGTAGTCAATGTGATGCAACATGATAGTTACAGTAATCAATGTGATGCAACATGATAGTTACAGTAGTCAATGTGATGCAACATGATAGTTGCATGTGATGCAACATAATAGTTGCAGTAGTCAGTGTGATGCAACATGATGGTTGCAGTAGTCAATGTGATGCAACATGATAGTTGCAGTAGTCTGTGAAGGCTTACTCAGCCCTGTAACAACTTCAGACAGTATTACCAAGGCTGGCTCCTCCTCAGGAAAATTAGTGAATAGAAAAAGAAATAATAACAGACAAACATAAACACTTTATTATGTAGAAAATATAAAATATAAAACACTTAAATATGAAATATTAATCCTACATTAAAGAAAATAAAAAATGAAAAATGTAAATGATAACTGAATTCAACGCTAATTTAAAACTTGGGTGTCTGGTGTTGGTGACACTGTGTTGTTGAAATCGTAGCCGTTGCTGATGTGGGGGGGGGGTCGCAGGTGTTGGTGACCACCACTGGCTAGTTCTTCACAGAGAATCGCCGTGATTATTATCCCGATGACAGGAAAGCAGGTTCTTTACCGCTGCAATGATGAGGGGTTACGTCCTGCAATTTCATACAGGTACACAGGTACTTAGATCCAAAATGGGGAAGTCTCTGGACGTTAGTCCTTCTCCGGTTCTTCTCGTTGATTGACAGGTGACCCTCACTGTCATCCAAGAGTAGTGTTGGGAGCTGTGAGTCGAGTGATTTACTGTTTGACCAGAGCCCCACACATCACCTTTCGAGGGGGGGGTGGAAGAGGGAGGGGAAGGGATAGCGGGAGCTAGACTGACCCTACGTTAACAAGCAGCCGGCAATCAAACTATCACTTTAGGGGTGGGGGAGAAAAGGTGGGAAAAACGGGAGCGTGACTTACCCTACCTTAACTAGTAGCCGGCAATCAAACTATCACTTTCAGGGAGGGGGAAGAAAGGCGGGAGCTTGACTTACCCTACCTTAACTAGTAGCCGGCAATCAAACTATCACTTTCAGGGAGGGGAAGAAAGGCGGGAGCTTGACTTACCCTACCCTTTAAATAGTAGCCGGCAATCAAACTATCACTTTCAGGGAGGGGGAAGAAAGGCGGGAGCTTGACTTACCCTACCTTAACTAGTAGCCGGCAATCAAACTATCACTTTCAGGGAGGGGGAAGAAAGGCGGGAGCTTGACTTACCCTACCTTAACTAGTTGCCGGCAATCAAACTATCACTTTCAGGGAGGGGGAAGAAAGGCGGGAGCTTGACTTACCCTACCTTAACTAGTTGCCGGCAATCAAACTATCACTTTCAGGGAGGGGGAAGAAAGGCGGGAGCTTGACTTACCCTACCTTAACTAGTACCCGGCAATCAACTATCACTTTCAGGGAGGGGAAGAAAGGCGGGAGCTTGACTTAACCCTACCTTAATAGTTGCCGGCAATCAAACTATCACTTTCAGGGAGGGGGAAGAAAGGCGGGAGCTTGACTTACCCTACCTTAACTAGTAGCCGGCAATCAAACTATCGTTACTATATCTCTACTCCTACCTATTGAACTTTTCCCTCACAAGTCAATGTGATGCAACATGATAGTTGCAGTAGTCAATGTGATGCAACATGATAGTTGCAGTAGTCAATGTGATGCAACATGATAGTTGCAGTAGTCAGTGTGATGCAACATGATAGTTGCAGTAGTCAATGTGATGCAACATGATAGTTGCAGTAGTCAGTGTGATGCAACATGATAGTTGCAGTTGTCAATGTGATGCAACATGATGCAACATGATAGTTACAGTAGTCAATGTGATGCAACATGATAGTTGCAGTAGTCAGTGTGATGCAACATGATAGTTGCAGTAGTCAATGTGATGCAACATGATAGTTACAGTAGTCAATGTGATGCAACATGATAGTTGCAGTAGTCAATGTGATGCAACATGATAGTTACAGTAGTCAATGTGATGCAACATGACAGTTGCAGTAGTCAGTGTGATGCAACATGATAGTTGCATGTGATGCAACATGATAGTTACAGTATTTCAATGGGGATGAAAACATGATAGTTACAGTAGTCAATGTGATGCAACATGATAGTTACAGTAGTCAATGTGATGCAACATGATAGTTGCAGTAGTCAATGTGTTTGCAACTGATAGTTACAGTAGTCAGTGTGATGCAACATGTAGTTACAGTAGTCAATGTGATGCAACATGATAGTTACAGTAGTCAATGTGATGCAACATGATAGTTACAGTAGTCAATGTGATGCAACATGATAGTTACAGTAGTCAATGTGATGCAACATGACAGTTGCAGTAGTCAGTGTGATGCACATGATAGTTGCATTTTGATGCAACATGATAGTTACAGTAGTCAATGTGATGCAACATGACAGTTGCAGTAGTCAGTGTGATGCAACATGATAGTTGCATGTGATGCAACATGATAGTTACAGTAGTCAATGTGATGCAACATGACAGTTGCAGTAGTCAGTGTGATGCAACATGATAGTTGCATGTGATGCAACATGATAGTTGCAGTAGTCAATGTGATGCAACATGATAGTTGCAGTAGTCAATGTGATGCAACATGACAGTTGCAGTAGTCAGTGTGATGCAACATGATAGTTGCATGTGATGCAACATGATAGTTACAGTAGTCAATGTGATGCAACATGACAGTTGCAGTAGTCAGTGTGATGCAACATGATAGTTACAGTAGTCAGTGTGATGCAACATGATAGTTGCAGTAGTCAGTGTGATGCAACATGATAGTTGCAGTAGTCAATGTGATGCAACATGATAGTTACAGTAGACAATGTGATGCAACATGATAGTTACAGTAGACAATGTGATGCAACATGATAGTTACAGTAGTCAATGTGATGCAACATGATAGTTACAGTAGTCAATGTGATGCAACATGATAGTTACAGTAGTCAATGTGATGCAACATGATAGTTGCAGTAGTCAATGTGATGCAACATGACAGTTGCAGTAGTCAGTGTGATGCAACATGATACAGTAATTATGTTGCACAATAGAAGTGTAGCAGTAAGGTGGAGAGTGAAAGCACTCAAGGTCGCACTTGACAAGACAGCAGCCACATGTTGCAAGGAGTCACGATAAGGAAATATTAGTTAGGATTTTTAACCCTGAGGGTTAGTCACCCAGGCTAACCCAAGAAAGTCAGTGCGTCATCGAGGACTGCCTGTCTTATTTGGTACTTTAACCTACACCTGGAAGATTCTGGAGGGACTGGTTCCTAGTATGCACACAGAAACAACTCCCAATGACAGCAAAAGATTTTCCAGGCGATGTAATATACCCCCAGTGAAAAGTAGGGGCGTCAGTGGTACATTAAGAGAAAACGCAGTAAGTGTCCAGGGCTCAAGACTGTTCAACAGCCTCCCAGCAGCCATAAGGGGAATTACTTAAAGTCAGTGCCAGATCAGCCGGGCTGTGGTTCGTATGTTGGACTACGTGCGATCAACAGTAACAGTCTCGTTGATCAGGCCCTGATCCACCGGGAGGGTTGGTCGTGGACCTGGCCGAGGGGGCGTTGATCCCCGGAATACCCACCAGGTAGACTCCAGGTAGGTAGTCCCCCAGGATGCGACGCACACCAGTCTTCTAACACCCAGGTACCTACTTACAGTTAGATGAAAATGGACAACAGGAGTAAGCAAATATGCTTAATGCTTTCACCCGTGTCGGGGATTGAACCAAGGATACTCAGGGTGTGAGAAGAGAACAATGTCAAGAAAAGTGAAATTATAAGTTTTATCAGCACCACCACTGGATTAATATTAACCATAACTAAAACCTGTACATTGTAGCAGAGTTTTTGTACATGTTAAACATAGTGTAGAGTGTTGTCTGAGTGGTGGATGTGTCATGTCTTATACACACTAAATATAGTGTAGAGTGTTGTCTGAGTGGTGGATGTGTCATGTCTTATACACACTAAACATAGTGTAGAGTGTTGTCTGAGTGGTGGATGTGTCATGTCTTATACACACTAAACATAGTGTATGGTGGATGTGGCATGTCTTATACACACTAAACATAGTGTATGGTGGATGTGGCATGTCTTATACACACTAAACATAGTGTATGGTGGATGTGTCATGTCTTATACACACTAAACATAGTGTAGAGTGTTGTCTGAGTGGTGGATGTAGCATGTCTTATACACACTAAACATAGTGTATGGTGGATGTGGCATGTCTTATACACACTAAACATAGTGTATGGTGGATGTGTCATGTCTTATACACACTAAACATAGTGTAGAGTGTTGTCTGAGTGGTGGATGTAGCATGTCTTATACACACTAAACATAGTGTATGGTGGATGTGGCATGTCTTATACACACTAAACATAGTGTATGGTGGATGTGACATGTCTTATACACACTAAATATATTGTAGAGTGTTGTCTGAGTGGTGGATGTGGCATGTCTTATACACACTAAACATAGTGTATGGTGGATGGCATGTCTTATACACACAACAAGTGTTTGGATTGGACATGTCTTATACACACTAAATATATTGTAGAGTGTTGTCTGAGTGGGGGATGTTTGGGATGTCTTATACACACTAAACATAGTGTATGGTGGGTGGGCATGTCTTTTACACACTAACTGGTAGGTGGGGATGTGGCATGTCTTATACACACAAAACATAGTGTAGAGTGTTGTCTGAGTGGTGGATGTGGCATGTCTTATACACACTAAATATAGTGTAGAGTGGTGGATGTGGCATGTCTTATACACACTAAATATAGTGTAGAGTTGTGTCTGAGTGGTGAATGTGTCATGTCTTATACACACTAAATATAGTGTAGAGTGTTGTCTGAGTGGTGGATGTGTCATGTCTTATACACACTAAATATAGTGTAGAGTGTTGTCTGAGTGGTGGATGTGTCATGTCTTATACACACTAAACATAGTGTAGAGTGTTGTCTGAGTGGTGGATGTGTCATGTCTTATACACACTAAACATAGTGTAGAGTGTTGTCTGAGTGGTGGATGTGTCATGTCTTGTACACACTAAACATAGTGTATGGTGGATGTGGCATGTCTTGTACACACTAAATATAGTGTAGAGTGTTGTCTGAGTGGTGGATGTGTCATGTCTTATGCACAGACATTGTTAACGTCATTATCAATGATGCAGTAACAAAAAAGTAGTGGGCGAGCACTACATCCTTGCTAAACCCCCGTGTGTGTGTACTCACCTATTTGTGGTTGCAGGGGTCGAGTCCTAGCTCCTGGCCCCGCCTCTTCACCGGTTGCTACTAGGCCCTCTCTCTTTCCCGCTCCATGAGCTTTTTCAAAACCCCGTCTTAAAAACTGTGTATGGTTCTGCCTTCACTACGGGCATTTTCTTGGCTATCCACTGCCCTTTCAAATCTATGACTGAAGAAATACTTCCTACTATCTCTCTGGGTCATTTGTGTCTTAACTTCCATGTGGGCCCCTTGTTTCTGGGGCCCCTCCCTGGAACACCTGTCTTTGTCCACCTGTCTTCCACGCAGTATTTTATATGTCGTTATCATGTCTCCCTGACCCTCCTGTCCTTCAGTTCTCAGGCCCATTCCCTTAATCTTTCTTCATAGGACATTCCACTTTGCTTGAATAACCTTGTTGCAAACCTTTTTACTTTCTCTAGTTTCTTGACGTGCTTTATCAAGTGTGGTTCCAAAAAGTGCTGCATACTCCATATGGGCCTGATTTCACGGTTACGTGTCTTTAATGATTCCTTACTAGGTATGGAATGCTGTTCCAGGTTTGCCAGGGCCATATGCTGCAGCAGTTATCTGATTTTATGTGTGCTTTCCCGGGCATGCTCGGTGTTATACTCACCCCAAGATCTTTCTCCTTGAGTGAGGTTTGCAGTCTTTGGCACCCAGCCTATACTTTTCTGTGGTCTTTGTGCCCTTTTCCCCATCTTCATGACTTTGCATTTGGCAGATTAAATTCGAAAAAGCCATTTGCTGGACCAGGTGTCCAGTCTGTCCAGGTCCTTGAAGTCTGCCTGGTCCTCTCAGATTTAATCTCCTCATTAACTTCAATCTCTGCAACAGGGACACTTTCTGAGTCTAACCCTTTCCGTCATGCGTTCACATATACCAAAATAGCCGGTCTAGGACCGACCCCTGGTGGGGTCCCGCTTTGTCACGGTGCCCACTGTTACATCATTACGTACCATGACTCGTTGTTGCCTCCTTTTCAGGTATTCTCTGACCATTGCAGTGCCCTTTGTTTATGCGCTGATGTCTAGCTTCTGCACTAATCTCTTGTGAGGAACTGTGTCAAAAGGCCCTTCTTGCAGTTCCCAAAAAGATGCAATCAACCCACCCCTCTCTTTGTCTTTCTTCTGTTATTTTTCATTTGAACCAGAAAAGGTTGTGACACAGGATTTGCCTTCCGTGAATCCGTGTGGTTGGTTTATACTCCTGTTCCGTTTCCCGGTGCCCACCACTCTCCTCCGAAAAATCTCTCCCAAAATTTGCATACTTACACGTCAATGACACAGGTCTATGTTTAGTGCCTCTTTCTGTCTCTTTTTGAAATGGGAACACCCTTTGCCCTCTTCCATACCTCAGGGAGTGCCGTTCCAGGGATGTTTGAGATTGTGGTAAGTGGCACGCACAACTATTGCTCCCTTCTAGGACCCACGAGGTGTTGTCCGGTCCCCTTGCCTTTTAGGTATCGATGTCCCTTAGCAGTTTTTCAAACCCCCCCTCTCATCTGTATGTAGTCTCCAACACTTGTTGGTGTATTCTTGCTGGGTCCCCAACTGGTCTGTCCCCCAGAGTCCTTCCCGTTTACTGTAAATACTTCCTTAAATCTCGTGTTGAGTCTCACTACTCTTGATCGTTTCTGTGAGTTTTCCCCTTCTTTCCTCGCCTTATCACCTGTCCTTGACTGTTGCTTCCTCCTAATGTGGCTATACAGCATTTCGGTCAGATTTGACTTCGATGCTATGTCGTTTCATACTGTCGCTGGGCTCCCTCCTACTGCGCATACTCGTTTTTGGTCTTCACTAATCTCCTTGTTTTCCTGGGTCTAGCCTCCTGTACCTTTTCCATTCTCTGTTGCACTTAGTTTTGTCCCTACACCTTCGGGTAAACCAAGGATCGTTTTGGTTTTTATTTTC
>NC_069492.1:8261318-8286517 GCF_026875155.1 Cherax quadricarinatus | reverse complement strand
TATGTGGGGCTCACTGGCTACTTTTCACTCGGCCACCTACCACGCATCGTCCTGACGCGACAATACTGGTGGTAAAAGAAACTCGGTCTCTCTCTCGTAGGAACAGGGCACAGAACACAAAATGAAAAACATATATATACATATGGACATGGAAAAAAACTTCCTACAGGGAGGGAAGAAAAAAACATGTGGGGCGTGCTAAACATCTTGGTCAAAGGCAGTGAGCATCAAAGGGCATCACTGCATGCCTTCCTGCGTCTGGACAGATACTGCAACACAGGAGACATTGCTGCGGCTGAGCGGTGATGTAACAGGGTACGGTCTCTTCTAGAATGGTGAAGCAGTCATCGTAGGAGTCACTGCAGGTTTCACTCAACCTGGGGCACGACATGCTGGTGCCCTCGAGTGAGGTGTCGACAAAACTCGGCAACTGGGCAGGACTTCTGGCAAGCAACTCAGGAGGACACTTCTCGACTGGTACTGTCGCTGGACTGTCACTGCCGGCAAGCGTGGAGTGAGTCGTGGAGCGAGTTGTGGCAGAGACGACTGGGCGAAACATCTTGGAGTCGTAACATCATACACCAGACTGCAGTGAGTGAGCTAGCAGTCAAAGTGACATCTTCTTTGTGCAGGAGCTCACTGAAGCTATGGCACGAGGCTGACACAGTGCCTGCCGACAGGGCTAACTGCAGCTTGACGAGTGTCATTCTCTCGCCAGTTGGAGTTATAGCAGAGGTTAGTCTAAGCATCCCTAGACTTGTTTCTCTACATATAACTGCACTCTGAAGGTCTGGAGGTGAAGTGAAACAAATCTCGATGGGAATCGTAGCAGGTACGATTCTGCAGAACATCTATGAATGACGAGCATGAGAGCTTTCTGTACAAGGGGGCTCACTCAGGATGACTGATAACAGCTGTCAAACACGCTGGTCACACCGGGTGACTACACAAGGTGCTACACAAGGGTCTGACCGCAGACCTCACAGGACACAGAAAACTATACACACCCATGGTACATGCAGTACAAGAAGGCTTAAACTAGCAAAAGATGCTTTTCTGTGCACAAAACTGACACTAAGCTATGCACTAACATGTGAGAACACTGACTGAGAGGAATTAATTAACACACGACATATATCTTCTCTCAATCTTCTCGACAATACTGATAATTACTGAAACACTCGATGTGACATCATGTGATGTCAGGTGTAACGTCACGAGGTGACGTCAGCAGCATGGTGACGTCAGCAGACATCTCGAGGTGACGTCATGAAGTCGGGCAGCATCGGTGATGTCGTGAAGCGGGCAGCAGACCACAGCATGTGGTCTGGGACATCTGGCTTGGTAACCCACATGGCTTCATCTACACCCCATGTGGCGTCGTGATCCACGTGGTGTCGTGATTTATGTGGCATGCTGATCCACATGGCTTGCTGATCTATGTGGCTTGCTGATCTATGTTGCTTGCTGATCCACATGGCTTGCTGATTCACATGGCTTGCTGCTGATCCACATGGCTTGCTGATCCACGTGGCTTGCTGATCCACGTGGCTTCGAGTGACCTCGGGCACTCGGATACACAGGTCTGGCAATGAATTCACACGAAAAACAGCAGAAACCCCAGCAGAGGGAGTGATGGCATGGTGGTTTATGGTAGTGTGGTGGTGAGGAGCGTGGGTGAGTGTATGGCCAGGGAGCATCTGGCTACTTCCTCCTCCTCCTCCCCTACCCACAAACACAGGGAGACAAACTGGATGCAGAAATCACCATAAAACTCACCTCTGGCTTGCTGAAATAGCTGTGCTGAGCTGAACAACAAGAGCAGAACATACAAGTGACGGTGAACACGTGACTTGAGAAACAGCATGGGATGCTCTAGCATGGGGCCACTGGGACGCCACTTACAATTCTCGAAGAAATTCAGTAAATTTCAGCTAGATCCTGCTTGTACCTGTGTCTGGATGCTGAAACGTGCAGACACGACATCAGGATAATTCGCTGAGAGACGGATGCGTCTTGCATGGGGTGATGAAGTGAAAACTTCATCCCTCTGCCTTCCTCTCTTCGGGCAAACACAACTGCTGTGACCACCGCTTCCCACCATTTATAATGAGTTTATTGATAGCTGAACACGGGGTTCAGTGATAAACATCTTCGGAGGCTTCTTACTTTATTTGCAAAGTCGTGGTCGGTACACAGGCTTGTGTGTTTGTGCCCATGGCCCGGGTAGGGCAATACTCACGAGGGATAGAGGAGTCAGTCTCTTGACTGAGTGACGTGAGCGGCCAGACTGAGGTGAGAGTGGGGCAAGGGTAGGTAGGCTGGCGTGCCCACTGAGAGGCCTGGCCTCTGGTGGAAACTATGGGAAATTAGGTATGTAGGCTCACTGGCTACACCTTGAGATTATTACAAGTGCTGTGAGACCCTTGAGATTACTACAAGTGTTATGAGATCCCTGAGATTATTACAAGTGTTGTGAGATCCTTGCAATTATTACAAGTACTGTGTGACTCTTGAGATTATTACAAGTGCTGTGAGATCCTTGAGATTATTACAAGTGCTATGAGACCCTAGAGATTATTATAAGTGCTCTGAGATCCTTGAGATTATTACAGGTGCTGTGAGATCCTTGAGACTATTACATGTGCTGTGAGATCCTTGAGATTATTACAAGTGCTATGAGACCCTAGAGATTATTATAAGTGCTCTGAGATCCTTGAGATTATTACAAGTGCTGTGAGACCCTTGAGATTACTACAAGTGTTATGAGATCCCTGAGATTATTACAAGTGTTGTGAGATCCTTGCAATTATTACAAGTACTGTGTGACCCTTGAGATTATTACAAGTGCTATGAGGCCCTAGAGATTATTATAAGTGCTGTGAGATCCTTGAGATTATTACAAGTGCTATGAGACCCTAGAGATTATTATAAGTGCTCTGAGATCCTTGAGATTATTACAGGTGCTGTGAGATCCTTGAGACTATTACATGTGCTGTGAGATCCTTGAGATTATTGCAAGTGCTATGAGACCCTAGAGATTATTATAAGTGCTCTGAGATCCTTGAGATTATTACAAGTGCTGTGAGACCCTTGAGATTACTACAAGTGTTATGAGATCCTTGAGATTATTACAGGTGCTTGAGATCCTTGAGACTATTACATGTGCTGTGAGATCCTTGAGATTATTGCAAGTGCTATGAGACCCTAGAGATTATTATAAGTGCTCTGAGATCCTTGAGATTATTACAAGTGCTGTGAGACCCTTGAGATTACTACAAGTGTTATGAGATCCTTGAGATTATTACAGGTGCTGTGAGATCCTTGAGACTATTACATGTGCTGTGAGATCCTTGAGATTATTACAAGTGCTATGAGACCCTAGAGATTATTATAAGTGCTCTGAGATCCTTGAGATTACTACAGGTGCTGTGAGATCCTTGAGACTATTACATGTGCTGTGAGATCCTTGAGATTATTGCAAGTGCTATGAGACCCTAGAGATTATTATAAGTGCTCTGAGATCCTTGAGATTATTACAAGTGCTGTGAGACCCTTGAGATTACTACAAGTGTTATGAGATCCTTGAGATTATTACAGGTGCTGTGAGATCCTTGAGACTATTACATGTGCTGTGAGATCCTTGAGATTATTGCAAGTGCTATGAGACCCTAGAGATTATTATAAGTGCTCTGAGATCCTTGAGATTATTACAAGTGCTGTGAGACCCTGAGATTACTACAAGTGTTATGAGATCCTTGAGATTATTACAGGTGCTGTGAGATCCTTGAGACTATTACATGTGCTGTGAGATCCTTGAGATTATTGCAAGTGCTATGAGACCCTAGAGATTATTTAAGTGCTCTGAGATCCTTGAGATTATTACAGGTGCTGTGAGATCCTTGAGACTATTAACATGTGCTGGTGAGATCCTTGAGATTATTGCAAGTGCTGTGAGACTCTTGAGATTATTATCAATTAAGTTTATATTTTAGATCATTGTATTAATATAAACACACAAGAATGAGGTAGAGGGAGTCATAAATAAATATTCAAGACAGGTGTCCTGACGCTGGTTAAATGATCTTAATAGATAGAAATAAATCTCTCGCCTTGGTATCAAACTTGCTTCCCATGCCTCAGTCGCTGCCCCTTCAAAATAATTTACTTTAACATTAATGAAAAAATAATTGTATCTTTAAATGCACATCAGAAAATTTTTGAAAGGACTCAATTTTAAATGAGGCTTTGCTGATTGACCATATTACCTATTCTACAATATATATATATATATATATATATATATATAATTATATATATATATATATATATATATATATATATATATATATATATATATATATATATATATATATAATATATGTATATATATATGTATATATATATATATATAATATATATAATATATATATATAATATATATATATATAATATATATATACATATATATAATGCAAAACAACCACTCTGAAAGAATAGAGAAATTCCAAGGGCTTTCGTGACTACTCACATTGTCAAGGAACTATGAAAGTAAAGCATCCAAGGATGGTATATAAGGGATCTGGCCAACACCTCACTAACAGATCCCACAATGGTTAAACACCTGATGCGCGCCGGCCCAACTGGACAGGTCCTTTGCACAACCCACCAACAAACTATTCTACCCAAGAAAATTTTTAAAATTATTATTTGTCCAGTGTATTATTAAATTCTTCCCAAATTCTATTACTTATAAATGGATCTAATTTATATAAACCAAAGGAAATATTCATATTATTGTCAAAACTGCTTTTTATGAAACAAGATTCAATTATATTCCTGTCGACCATGGACTTGCTTGATACTACTTTCTCAACTTTTTGAAAATCAATTGGATGGTTAAAATCTCTTACATGAATAAATAGAGCATTGGAATCTTGTCCGGTTCTAATGCTATATTTATGTTGTTTTAATCTTAGTTCGAGATTTTTACCAGTTTGACCGTAATAAACTTTATCGCAAATTTTACAAGGAATCTTATAGACACATCCATCAGCATTATGGGAGAATTCTTTATCAAAAGTTTTTTACTGTATCAAGATTTTTGAATACAACTTTAATATTAAAAGTCTTAAGAAGAGAAACATATCAACCAAGTTTTCATGGTAAGGGAGAACCAACATATTTTTAGTTGAATAAGGCAGGTTGTCCCTTTTTGGATTGTAAAAAGTATTTCTAGCAACTTTAAAAGATTTATCAATTATATTTCTTGGGTATTTTAAATCATTACCTATTTCATAAATTTTGGATATTTTCCTCATCTATGAACTCAGGACTACAAATTCGTAAAGCTCTCAAAAACATGATGAGAAAACAGACAGTTTGACTCTACCTTGATGCGAAGAATAATAGCGGACATAGGAACAGTTATTTGTAGGTTTTCTGTAAATTTTAAATTTGAATTCATTATTACCCTTAATAATTAAAACATCTAAAAAGGCAATGAGTTTTATTTTCTTCAAACTCAACAGTAAAGTTTATAGAATGGCTAAGCTATTTAATTTTTCCAATGAAATGGTGTATATCTACATTTTTTGGGCATAAGACACAAAATATCATCAACATATCTGAACCATTTAGCTCTATTAGGAGGATTGTGTTAAGCAACCTTGTTTCAAAAAATTCCATGTATAGGTTACTAAGAACAGGTGAAAGAGGATTTCCCATTGCCATACCAAACTTCTGAGTGTAAAACTTATCATTAAATACAAATTTTGCATCAACAATGCAAAGTTTAATAAGTTAACGATAGTAGGAACTGCAATGGTAAATCATAGTTAACGAGTTCTTCAGATAAGAAACTTAATAAATCCATCAACAGGAACTTTCGTAAACAAGGAAGTAACATCAAAACTAACCATGTTAAAATCATTTAAGTCAGTCAAGGAGCTTAATTTATCAACTAAGTCTATGTTGTTTTTAACATTAAAGTTAGAAATTTTGCCAACAATAGGGCTCAAAATATCAACAAGCCATTTGGATAATTTATATGAAACTGACCCTATGGAGCTAATATTGGTCTGACTGGATCCCTGGTTTGTGTGTTTTTATTAGTCCATACATGTAAGGTAAAGATGGATTAGTGGAAGTAAATTGTTTGACTAATTCATCTTTGCCTTTCAGTAGAAGTTTTATTGTTTTATTGAAATTGCTGTTAACGGTTTCTAGGGGATTTTCCTAAGTTTAGAATAGGTTTCAGTATCATCTAAGAGATTATTCATTTTTCTTGGTAATCATTTTCTTTCATAATTACTATTGCATTTATTTTGTCTGCTTTAGTAAGGCGCAAATTTTTATTGTTATTAAGTGTATCATAAGACTTAAAGAATCTTTGAGGGCAATTGGGAATGTTTGGTTTTAACATAGAGCTGTATACCATTCCTTTACTAATATTAATTTCATCAGTGGATAAATCAGAAAATTTTTTCAAAGTTATAAAAGGCTTTGCAATTTCAACATTATTAAGTTTTTTTGAAGTTGCAAAACTTAGGCCAAAACCTAGAGCAGCAGTTGTATTTTTGTCTAAAATTTCATCTGATAAGTTAATTACAAAATTGTTATTAGCATGCTTTGTCCAATCACTATTTTCAATTAAAATGTCTAATTTTTCTTTGTAGTTTGCTCTTGAGTTCATTACAAATTCTTCTGAGTTTATTATAGCAATGATCCAACATACTGTGTTTCCATTCTGATGGAATGGCCTGATTAAAAGAGTATTTTTTGTTTCTCAGTATTTTGAATGCTTCCTTCTCCTGTATTTTAGTTATTTCAATATGTTTCTGAAGAATAATTCTCATAAAATCATCAAAAGGACGATCTCTCATGTCAAGGAGTATATTGGGTAAAAGAGACTTGGGCAGAACTTGTTCATTTAAACAATTTTTTAAAAAATTAAGTCGGATTTTTAACTTGTGGGACTTGATCAGTGCAGAAGAAAACTGTGAAACAAAAGATATATGATTAGGAAAGCTTATCGAGAACATTCTGAAGAGTCGTGTGGTATCCATTAATGCAATAAGATCACAGTAAACAGGTGGCCCGGTGGCCTGGTGGCTAAAGCTACCGCTTCACACACGGAGGGCCCTGGTTCGATTCTCGGCGGGTGGAAACATTCGACACGTTTCCTTACACCTGTTGTCCTGTTCACCTAGCAGCAAATAGGTACCTGGGTGTTAGTCGACTGGTGTGGGTCGCATCCTGGGGGACAAAATTAAGGACCACAATGGAAATAAGTTAGACAGTCCTCGATGACGCACTGACTTTCTTGGGTTATCCTGGGTGGCTAACCCTCCGGGGTTAAAAATCCGAACGAAATCTTATCTTATCTTGTTTCAGAATATGCAAAACAACCACTCAGGCCATTCCATCAGAATGGAAACACAGTATGTTGGATCATTGCTATAATAAACTCAGAAGAATTTGTAATGAACTCAAAAACAAACTACAAAGAAAATTAGATATTTAAGCTTTTTTTTATATATATTTATTTTATTTAAAACGTAATATTACAACATAAAAAATAAATATATAGAAAACCACCATCCCTTAACAAACAAGTATCCAAAATAGAATACATAAGCCCAGTACACCATATAAACTGCTCAACATTCCGACAGTCACTATATACACTTGGAGTCACCGAGGATGTTCATCATACATAAATATAAATCAGATAAGATCTTTGTGACCACATATGTCATCCTAGTACAAAACTGCACTATAAGACATGCTATAATAAATCATATAGCACTATCTACTCCACCATAATAGATATTATATAATCACATAGCTAGACCTATAGCATATATGTTTACCAACATATTTTGTAATACTTAAAACATTATAACAAAATAATAAAACAAAACATCGATACACGATGTTACATTACAGTGGTTCGAGCCCATAATAACAATATATAAATGTTACATTACAGTGGTTCGAGCCCATAATAACAATATATAAATAAAACAAAACATATAACGTAAAACGCTAACACAAGGAAGCATATAGTTTAACATGCTGACATAAAACACATGCTCATGGAAAACTAGAAATAAAACATTAAAACAACCCGTATACAACATCCCTGTGCAGTAGTTACTATAAAAAACAACATACCACAACACCCCCCCCCCCCCCTTTTAATCCCAAACGCTGTTCTGCCCACTTCAAAACCAAAGCAAAAAAACATTTTAAACAGGGTTTGAAAAAAAAAACTTTCGAAACACACCTACAAACCCCAAAAACCTCATAACCAGAAATAAAAAGCATAAACCAGTATAACTAGTCAAAACCCAAGAATACCGGTATCCCAAACACCAACCTCCCCCTAAAACCCCCCCTCAAACAATACACGGTATACCAGACCAGCTACCCCCCCCCAAATTAACCCCTAAAAACAAACAGCAATACACCACAGCCCCCCAAACACGAAATTAACCCCCCCTCTAACATCCTTACACAAACCAGCAACCCTCCAAACACGTTTTAACCCCCTACAAACAATACACGGTATCCGCCGCATCCCCTTCCAAACACGAAATTTAACCCCCTCTCATCGCATAAAAAACACGATACCTCCCCAAAACACGAAATTTAAACTCCACTAACAATACAGCGAATACACAGACACAGCATACCCTTCCAAACACGAAATTTAAAACCCTACAAAACCAATCGCGAAAAAACCCAGCCACCCTCCCTCCAAACACGAAATTAACCCCCTACATAACAATCACGGTAAAACACAACCGATACCTCCCAAAACAGTAATAACCCCCTCATAAAAACAGCGATTCCGACCCGCAACCCCCCCAACACGAATTAAACCCTACATAACAAACAGCGATATACACGACCAGCATACCCCCAAAACCGAAAAAAAAAACCCCTACTACCAAGGGTATCACAGCAAACATACCCCCCAAAACACTAAAAAAACCCTACAAACCCATACACGTATCCAACCAGTACCTCCAAACCCTTAAAAAACCCTACAAAACAATACATTTGGAACCAACACAACAACCCCCAAACACTTTTTTTAAACCCCCACATAAAAATACCGATAACCAACCGCAAAACCTCCAAACCGAAATTTAAACCCCTACAAAAAATACACGATAACACAGCACGCATCCTCTCCAAACACGTAATTAAACCCCTACAAACAATCAGCGGAAACACGACAAAACCCTCCCCCAAACACGTAATTAAACCCCAATAACAAACAGGGGTATCACGACACAAACCCCTCTCCAAAAAAATTTTAAACCCCTACAAAAAATACAGGGGAAACCCCAACACAACATTCCCAAAACACGTAAAACCCCCTACAAAACAATACGCGGATACCAGCCACAACAAACCTCCCCAAAAACACAAATTTAAAACCCCTACATAAAAAACGCGGAACACAAACAAATCCTCCCAAACAGTAATTAACCCCCCCCCTACAAAACAATCAGCGAATCAAAACCCAAGCTACCCCCAAAAACCGTAATTAACCCCCCACTCAAACAGCGATATACACAAAAAACCGCATACCTCTCCAAACACGAAATTAAAACCCCCTAATAACAATACAGCGTTACACAGACACAACATCCCTTTCCCAAAACACAAATTAAACCCTACATAACAAACGCATAACACAGACCAGCTACCTTCCAAACACGAAATTTCCCCCCTACAAAACAATACGCGATATACCAGACACGAAACCCCCCAAACACGAATTAAACCCCACAAACAATAAGCGGTATACCAGACACAAAAAACCCCTCTCCAAACACTAATTAAACTCCTACATAAAAATACAGCGGTATACCAGACACAACTCCTCTCCAAACACGAAATTTTAAAACCCTACAACAAACAGCGGTATACCAGACCCAAACATACCTCCCAAAAACGTAAATTAACCCCTACATAACAAAAACAGCTAAAAAAAAAAAACAACCCCCCTCCAAACACAAATTTAAAACCCCACAAACAATCACGGTATACACCCCAAAAATACCTCCCCAAACACTAATTAAACCCCCATAACAATACAGGGGTATACCAGCACAACAACCTCTCAAACACGAAATTTAAACTCCTAATAAAAATACAGGGGTTACACAGACACAACTACCTCCCAAACGTAATTAACCCCTACATAAACAATACAGCGGTAAACACAGACAAAATTACCTCCCAAACACGAATTTAACCCCCTACATAACAATACAGGGGTAACACAGACACAACATCCCTCCCCAAAACCCGTAAAAAACTCCACAAACAATACAGCGGTATACACAGACACAACATACCTCTCCAAACACGTAATTAAACCCTACAAACAATACAGGGGATACACAGCCACAACATCCCTTTCCCAAAAACACGAATTAAACCCTACATAACAATACGGGGGATACCAGACACAAATCCCTCCAAACACGTAAAAAAACCCCCTACAAACAATACGTATAAAAAAAAAGTCTACGGAAACTACCATCACTTCATAGGTACAATTTTAAAATAATATATACAAATTAAAAATCCTTTTAAAATCCAAAAAAAAAAAAAAAAACAAAAACAACTATCTTAAAACAGAAGCTTTTTAAAAAAAATTTTTTCAACATAGCCACACCTCAAGACACATACCCCACACCCTGCAAGACACTAGCCCCCCGCGACACACGCCACCCCTGCAAGACACATAGCCACACCCAAGACACACAGCCACCCCTGCAAGAACATAGCCACCCCCGCAAGACACAACCCAACCTGCAAGACACACGCCACACCCTGCAAGACACATACCCACACCCGCAAAAACCCTCCCCCACCCTGCAGACAATAGCCAACCCTGCAAGACACATAGCACACCCTGCAAGACAATAGCCACACCCAGCAAGACCATACCCACCCCCTGAAAGAAAATACACACCCTGCAAGACAAAAGCCACCCCCAAAACAAACCCCCTGCAAGACCATAGCCCACCCCAAGACACATACCCACCCCCTGCAAACACATACCCACACCCTCAAGACAAACCCACCCCCCTGCAAGACACATAGCCACCCCCGAAAAGACACTTCCACACCCTGCAAGACACATAGCCCACCCTGAAAGACACTTTAGCAACCCCTGCAAGACACATACCCACACCCTGCAAGAACATCCCACCCCCGCAAGACACATAGCCACACCCTGCAAGACACTAGCCACACCCTGCAAGACACATACCCACCCTGCAAGACACAACCCACCCCCTGCAACCACAAGCCACCCCCTGCAAGCACATAGCCACACCCTGCAAGACACTACCCACACCTTGAAAACACACAAGCCCACCTGCAACAGACATAGCCCCCCCCAAGACACATAGCCACCCCCTGCAAGACACAGGAAGCACATTTTTTTAAAAATGAAATTTAGCATAATAAGAACCTTCACAGCATTTTGCACACAAGAGCTCACTGTCAAAAAAGACCAGACTTCATACCTTTTAAAATTTAAACTCCACTTACCATACCAGTTTCTCACCCCTCACTTCGATAACACATTTTCTTTAAAATCCCTGACACAAGCCCTCACTTGACCCACACAAAATCGCATTACACCTCTTGTCCTCCAAATCACCAATCACCCCGCCCTTCCTCAAGAAGCCAGCCCGTCACTCCCCTGAATTTGAATGCCCCACCCTCCACTCTAAAACTACGATACCCTCTGAAAAATTTTAAATACCATCTATTCCCCCGTTATTCCTTTTTCCTCCTTTGTGTCCCCTAAAATATCGCTGACAGGGCCCCAATTTGCTCCCCCACCGGGCCCCTTTCCCAAAAACCCACGAGTATACACGAAGTCGGCTACCAGATAACCCATCGCTTTGTATCGGAACCCCCCCCCCCCCATCCAAGCTTAATGCCCGAGAACAGAAATACCACCCACACCCCCAACGTAATACCCTGCTAAACCACTCCTCATGTTCCCAAACCCTTTTACAAAAATTACTGCATGGGGAAAAAAGTTCAATACCCCCACACTCACAAAATTCCCCTCCCTCCTGCACACGCCTATTTCCCAAACCTCCCCCCACGGTAATATAATGGAGAAATTTAAAATGACCTCCCGCCCACAGCCCTTTAATCGCAACCCTTTCAGGCGCCCCCCTAATCACTCCATGCATACATCGGGAAACAAACCCACAACCCTAGCAACTACCCCCCCCCCCACCCGAGCCCCGTGTACCCATCTCAACCCCGCAGGGGTTTCCCCTTTCAAGCACAAAAACCCAACACCCTCAACCCTGAATATCCCACCCCTCGCCCAACGTGCCAAGCCCTTCTCACCCATGCCAACCTGTACCGTGATCTGCCCCCCCTCAAATACAGTTTAACGTACATACCCAAAACCTTAGATCAGCGCCATTAAACCCCCGCCCCCCCGGCGTTACCGGTAAAAACACAACTCTCTTGACCAACACAACCCCAACCCAAAATAGTGATACACACGCTTCAACAACGTTCTATCACTGTTTCCCGGGATATATACCTGCCACATGCCAAGCTTACTATACAGTTTCCATTACCACAAAACAGCTGGGGCGCGTCAAACCTCTTGTACGCAAAGCCGCTAATCACCCAAAACTATTACAGCTTCTTTTGAATTCACCTTCCCCTGCCTCCCGGATATTTTCCCTGTGAAAAAAACCCCCATACCTAAACTTTTCCGGGACCAACCTTCACCCTGTTCGTAACCCCCCCCACCTCCCCCCCCCTAATAACATCGACTTGTCTCTATTAAGCGTATCCCCTTTTTCCATGCCAAAACTCCCCCACCACCTCCAAAAACCCAGGTAAAACTTAGCCTTCAAATTCACTGTGGTGTCTCAAATATCCAACGTGCCGTTCCACAGCACCCCCCTCCCCAACCCTCCCTTCCCGTACCCCCAACGCACAGCCCCCATAGAACGGGTCCTGGAAAGCAAAGAGAAGCCGACACGGGCACCCTGCCCTTAAGCCCCTTTCCTCCCAACAGGTTGACCCAAACTCCATCACTTGTCCCTAACCGTTTCCTTTCTACAACCCTTTTCCAATGCCCATTTCCCTCCAAAACCCCCGCCTTTTTTAAACTTCCCCAACCCTCACGCTCCACCAGCATACACGATGCCAATCTAAGCTAAAACCCCACCCTGGTTTCCCTACTTTCGTCAAAACCTACGTATAACCCTGCCCCACACACACGAACGCCCAGGACCCATATTGCCCCCCCTCCAAAAAACCCGGCAAGAACACCTTTCAACCCATTTCCCAAACTTTACAAAGATTTGTAAAGCCAAATTTTTTGATTAAACGGGAGTCATGAACATTCACAAGACTTTTTTTTTAGGGACCATGACCACTACCCCGTTCTCTGCTGTTTCCCCCCAAATACCCCGGTTTTTATGGGATTAAATAACCCACTAAAAACCCCCAAACACTCCCCGTTTTCCCAAAAAACACAAGGATGCCTCATCCAAGCGATTTGCCCATGCTACCCCCCCACTGCCTCCTAATCTCCCCTCCTTTAAAGGGCCCACCCAAAATCACTCGACCTACACAATTACGTTTACCCATTCGCCCTTGCGCCCAACACCTCACAAATTTAACCCTCACACTTTTTCCATTCTTCTCGAACCATGCACCACATAACAACCCATACCCTCTGTAACGAAAGCACCCGCCCCCGATGATATCCGCCAGTGCTCCCGTCCCACAAACTCATCACCTCTGTTTGCCCACGCGGGCCCCCGCTCCCCCAAGACATACGCCCATGACGGGCCCCCCATAAACCCATGAAGGGCCCCCCGCATCCCTTGCGCATCAAAATTTCGATTTTGAAATCCCCAATCGTTGTTTCAAACCCCCCAAACTCACCCATCGGATATGCACCCCCCTCCCATATAGCATCTTGTAGTTGACCCCCTCAAGGTAATTTAAAATCCCATATTGAAAATGCCCCCTTTTCCTTTCCCCTTTCTGATAAAAATCCCTCACCCTTTTCCCCCACCCACCGAGTCCCCCCACCCAATACATCAACCCCCCCCCTTCCATCCCGCCACCACCCTTTTCCCCAACGTGCAAAAAGATTCCCCCCCCTCCCCCTTTTCCCAAAAAACCCAACATTCATCTTCCCAAAAATTGAAACGCTTCGGGAAAACCCCCCCAATTTTTAAATCCACCAGAACCCCACGATGATCAAGAAGCTTCATTCAAAGCACACACACGCTCACCCTCACCCCCGAGATACAAAATACGATCAAGCCTCGCCGCTAATCCGCAATAAAATTTGCGTCACTCCGTCACCTCCCCTCCAACATCCACTACATTCACACCTCTCAACAGATCCCCTAAATGTGGAAAAAGACACTTATGTACAGTTCAGGACATTTATTAAAGGAAACGTTTCGCCACGAGTGGCTTCTTCAGTCCTAATACAGAGAAAACTAAGAAAACACACACATATATAGTGGTGGGAGTCAGGTGAGGTGAAGCGTGGGTAGAGGTGGTAGTAGTAGTAGTAGTAGTAGAAGTAATGGAACTAAGGAGGTGAGGTTAGAGAGGGACCTGCTGGCATCAAGTAACACCAGTTCCCAGGATGGGTAATATCCTCTTGCTTAATAATTTTGAAATACTGTAACTACCGGACTTTTGCTTTATAGTGTTACTGACAGAAATTAGTGCAGCTTCAATGCATTTTCTCCGTCTTAAGTCGTCTTCTTTAATAACTAGTTTAGCTTCATTGAATTTCATGAGGTGTCCAACATCGTCTCTATGTTGAACACATGCGTTTTTGCGGTCATCATTTCTGCAAGCATTTTTGTGTTCTGCTATCCTAATGTCCAGAGTTCTGGCTGTTTCCCCTACATATACTTTGTCACACCCCCCACATGGTATAGTGTAGATTCCTGCACTTGTGCCAGAATCATGCTTGGGTTTTTGTATCAGGTTCCTAATAGTAGTTGAACAGCTGGTAGATATTTTAGCCAGTTTTCTGTCAAACATTTTTGAAACATTTGTGGCAACGTTGCTGACCGGTAAAACGATGTAACTTGGAGGCTTTTCTAGAAAAGCCTCCAAGTTACATCGTTTTACCGGTCAGCAACGTTGCCACAAATGTTTCAAAAATGTTTGACAGAAAACTGGCTAAAATATCTACCAGCTGTTCAACTACTATTAGGAACCTGATACAAAAACCCAAGCATGATTCTGGCACAAGTGCAGGAATCTACACTATACCATGTGGGGGTGTGACAAAGTATATGTAGGGGAAACAGCCAGAACTCTGGACATTAGGATAGCAGAACACAAAAATGCTTGCAGAAATGATGACCGCAAAAACGCATGTGTTCAACATAGAGACGATGTTGGACACCTCATGAAATTCAATGAAGCTAAACTAGTTATTAAAGAAGACGACTTAAGACGGAGAAAATGCATTGAAGCTGCACTAATTTCTGTCAGTAACACTATAAAGCAAAAGTCCGGTAGTTACAGTATTTCAAAATTATTAAGCAAGAGGATATTACCCATCCTGGGAACTGGTGTTACTTGATGCCAGCAGGTCCCTCTCTAACCTCACCTCCTTAGTTCCATTACTTCTACTACTACTACTACTACTACCACCTCTACCCACGCTTCACCTCACCTGACTCCCACCACTATATATGTGTGTGTTTTCTTAGTTTTCTCTGTATTAGGACTGAAGAAGCCACTCGTGGCGAAACGTTTCCTTTAATAAATGTCCTGAACTGTACATAAGTGTCTTTTTCCACATCTTGTCGGTATCACCATACCATTTCCTCAGATCCCCTAAAACCCCCCAAAAAAAACCTCCCCCTAGGCTCTACATCCTTACGTCGGACAACACAGTTCCAATCACCTCCTATAATTGTAATACCTGGCAGCGATCTGAAATGGTAGACAAGGACATCCCTAAAGAATCTATTTTTAACACCCATATCCCTTTCTGCCGGCCCATACACCCCAATGAAACCCACCCGGACCCCTCCCCACATACCCTCGGCCCTAGCCACCCGCCCCTCCTCCCCTACCTCACACCTATGCAAAAGAAACGGGCTGGCTTCCTTAATTAATAGCGCCACACCACCTTTCAGTCGTGTAGAGCAACCCATGTACACGTCATATCCGGTAACTGACAATTCACCTAAATATTTATAATTATGCTCCTGCAAGAACACAAGGTCTGGCACATATCTCCTCAAATAACTCTCCAGAACTTTACATTTGCCCACTGCCTTCAACCCATTAACATTTAAAGTAAGACACCTGAAGGCCATAATGAGGGCTTTCCCTTAGACACCCTAACACACTTAGAACCCTGGCGAGAAACCCCACTCCGCTCCCCACACTTCCCATCACCTTCACCTTGCTCACGCTCTACATTCTTTAAACCACCTTTCTCTCTAGGCATTGGATCATGCCAGGTTTTCTTCCCCGTCCTTTGCCCAGGCGTCAAAACATCCTCACTGTCAGAAATGACAGCCGTCCTCTTGCGAGAGCCACGCTTCTCACGCTTCGCCTCCTCCTGGGCATCTTCCCTGTGGACCTCCACTGCCACACTCTGAACCCACCCCTCATCACTCACTACCTTCTCATTGAGGCCACCCACCTCAGCCTCTACACTCACATCATCCAAGCCAGCATTGACCAAAACATCCAGTAAGCCGTCCAGGGCCTCCTGAATTGTAGCTTCCAAAACATGGTGTGCAATTGCAGACTCCTCACCACTCTTCATCGACACCAAGCCTACGTCCTCGTCAAGTCCAGTGAGTGTCACACACTCAGGCAACAACGCCTCCTCCCTCTCCACCTCCACACTCCACGCCTCCCGTGACAAAGGCTTACGTTGCGTTGCCGTTGCATACGTCAGTTGGTTCGTAGTACCATCAGATCCCGCCTCAGCTTCAGGTTTCCCACGTCTCGTTGGACAAGTTGGCGCTATGTGGTCGTACGCCCCACACACACGGCACGTACGCCTCTGACCTGAGTATGTTACATACACCTGAGTCCGGAAGTCCTCCATTCCCACATAAGATGGAATAGGATGCCTTAGGGGCATTTTCAGGGAAAACGTCCCTTCAGGGAAGCCAACTAGTGGCCAATCCCGCCAACGTCCCAATGTCGCCATGTGGATCATCCCATATCATCCAAACACCAGCCGTAAATCACTTTCATCCGCCTCGAAAGGTACATTACGCACCTTGACCCAGGTGTAGAATCTTGATACGTCATGAAGACGGACACTAACGCCAGGGCTAACCGTCTTAACCACGTCCTGATACTTGGCCACCATGTTGTTATATGTACTGCTCAGCCGGAACTTGACGAAAATGCGTTCCACACCATTCAGTGAGACTCAATAAAGATCTTCATTAGCGATGCCATACGTATCCCGCAATATCGCCGTCAGCACCATGTTGGTATTCTGGGCAGTAAGCACGCCCCTCACTAATTCCAAACAGACAGAGTTCACGCGTCTGCAGCCACTCTCCGCCATGATGAAAAAAACTGTCATCTGCCACCAGGGGTCAGAGCGCAGTTCCAAGTACGTCCTCTCTACTCAAGAGTAGAGAGACGAATATGAAAACTGCGCAGAAAGCCAGATGATTCGGGAGCTACTGCGCAGCCTGTCCGCACCGCCCGAGAGCGATACGAAAAATTATTTTAATTGAAAATAGTGATTGGACAAAGCATGCTAATAACAATTTTGTAATTAACTTATCAGATGAAATTTTAGACAAAAATACAACCGCTCTATTTTTTGGCCAAAAGTTTTGCAACTTCAAAAAAACTTAATAATGTTGAAATTGCAAAAGTCTTTTGTAATTTTGAAAAATTTTCTGATTTATCCTCTGATGAAATTAATTTTAGAAAAGGGAAGGGAATAGCCTATGTTAAAACCAAAAACTTCCAAAATCCCCTCAGAGATTTTTTTGTCTTATAACATTTAAATAACAATAAAAATTGCCCTTACTAAAGCAGAAAAAAATAAATGCAATAGTAATTATGAAAAAAAAATGTTCCCAAGAAAAAATGAGTAATCTTTTAGATGATACTGAAACCTATTTAAACTTAGGAAAAATCCCCTAGAAACCGTTAAAATCAATTTCAATAAACAATAAAACTTCTACGAAAGGCAAAGATGAATTAGTCAACAATTTTTCCCACAACCATCTTTACCTACATTATGGACAAAAAAAAACCACAAACCAGGGAATCCAGTCAACCAATTATTAGCTCCATAGGGTCTTTAAATAAAAATTTACCCAAAAAGGCTTGTTGATATTTTGAGCCCTATTTTTGGAAAATTTCTAACTTTAATTTTAAAAAACAACATAGATTTGGGTTTTGAAAAATTAAGCCGTTGACGACTTAAATGATTTTAACATGGTTATTTTTTGATGTTACTTCCTTGTTTACGAAATTTTCCTTTTGATGATTTATTAATTTCTTATCTAAGAACCCCTTAATTATGATTTACCATTCCCCATTTCCTACTATCTTAAATTATAAACTTTGCTTGTTATGCAAAATTTGTATTTAATGATAATTTTTACACCAATTTGGTATGGCAATGGGAAATCCTCTTTCACCTGTTTTTTAGAAACCTAACATGGAATTTTTGAAACGGTTATTTAAACCAATCCCCCCTAATAGAGCTAAATGGTTCAGAATTTTGATGATATTTTGTGTCTTATGCCCAAAAATGAGATATACACCATTTCATTGGAAAATTAAATACGGGGGCCCATTCTATAAACTTTACTTTTGAGTTTGAAAAAATAACTCATTCCTTTTCTAGTTTTTAATTATTAAAGGTAATAATAATTAAAAAATTTAAAAAATTTACAGAAAACCTACAAATAACTTTTTCCTATGCCCCACTTTTTATTTTTTTCGCATCAAGATAGAGTAAAAACTGTCTGTTTTTCTCAATGTTTTTGGGGGTTTTAACGAATTTGTAGTCCTGAGTTCATAATAGGAAATACCAAAAATTTTGAAATATAATGATTTTAAATCCCCAGAAAATAATTGATAAATCTTTTAAAGTTGCTAGAAAATACTTTTTAAAACCCAAAAAGGGGACAACCTGCTTTTCAACTAAAATGTTGGTTCTCCCCTTCCATGAAATTGGGTTTATTGCCTTTCTCTTAAGACTTTAAAAATTAAAGTTGTATTCAAAAATTTGAACGTAAAAAAATTTTGAAAAGAATTCCCCCCCAAAATCCTGATGGAATTCTGTAAGATTCCTTGAAAATTTGCGATAAAGTTTTTACGGTCAAAAAAAAAAAAGGTAAAAAACTCGAACAAGATTAAACAACATAAAATTGATTAGAAATGGGGAAGATTAGTGTTATTTATTCATGAAAAGATTTTAACCATCCAATTGTTTTCAAAAAGTTGAGAAAGTAGCTCAAACAAGTCCATGGTCGACAGGAATATAATTGAATCTTGTTTCTAAAATCAGTTTTTTACAATAATAGATTTTTCCTTTGGTTAAATAAATTAAAACCATTTAAAATTTAAAGAAAATTTGGGGAAAAATTTTAAAAATACACTGGAAAAAAAAATAATTTTAAAAATTTTCTTTGGGGAAAAATAGTTTTGTTGTGGGTTTGAAACAAAAAGGGCCTTCCAGTTTGGGGCCCGGGGCGCATCAGGTGTTTTTCCGTTGTGGGATTGATATTGGGGGTGTTTGGGCCCGATCCCTTAATACTTTCCCTTGGGTGCTTTTCTTTTAGTTTTCCTTTACAATGTGAGTATCACGAAAGCGCTGGAATTTCTCTTTCTTTCAGAGTGTTTTTTTTTGCAATTCTGAAAAACCTGTTTACTGTGATTTTAGCATTCTTTGATGACATTCTTCTTTGCAAAAAATTACAGGGGCAAACCAGCAACAAAAAACAAAATACCCTTTCAAACCCTTTACTGCTTGCAGAGGCAAAGGCAATGCACGGCTTTTACTGAACCCACATAAAGGATCACTTGGACAAAGAAAATTTTCCCAGGTTACAACCTATACAGATGTGGGGGCAGGGAAAAGGGGGGGGTTGGCCTGCAATGCGAGCCTTTTTTTGCACAGAACTGCTTAAAGCCTAAAAGAAGTGGAAAATTTTTGCACAAAAGGGCGAAACCAAAACCTGTCATTTTGGGAGCTACAAACCTCCGGATGCAACTCCCCCAATTCCCCGGAACACGTTAAAAATTACCACTGCTGGAAAATCTTCCAGCTCCTGCACCCAAGTCTTGCTCCCCGGGGGATTTCAACTTTAAAGGGACCTAAAAAGGAGGAAATACAAATAATATTGTTGCAGTAATAACACCCTGGCAACTCTGATGAAAACCCACACACACACGGCTTTTAAAACCTGCACAAAATTCAATTTAAACCCGCAAATAATAGAGCCTAAGAGGAGAATACAAACCTCATCTTTACTAAAAATGATGATCTGATAAAAATTTCCCCTATCAAAAACTATACTTTAGATTACAACATAATGAGGGGCAGACATGTAGCGGGAGCCCCCGACCGACAAAGGACTAGTCACTAGGGAGATTCACCAAATTAAATTCAATAACAAAAACAAAAGTAGGACCAAAAAAACCAAAATCCTAACCGATATAAGGGGAAATATACTAAGCAACACAGACCCCCAAAAATTTTGCCTAGAACGATTAACTTGGGGGCACTCGAAATTAGCACAAGGTTATTCCTCTAAAAAAAGGAGGAGTAGATGTAAAATAAAAGAGACAGGGGCTCCCTTTACGGCGACGGAAAGAATAACAGGGGCTAAAAAAGGGCAATAATCTGAAATGCGTAGGGGGCACTGGTCAGAGAAATCAACATCGAACTTAAGCCAAAGGGAAACTTATAGGAGTCAGAATCGCGGGAAGAACTAAAAGCTATAAAAAAATCGAAAGAAACCCAAAGTATTTCTTCCCCTATGCCAAATCAATGTCGGAACAAAGTCCAGTATGTGGGCCCCTATTAAACATAGATGGGTCCTACACAGATGAACAGAAGGAAATGAGTGAGCTACTTATAGTCCCAATATGATTCAGTTTTTGCAAGCGCTAACCAGACTGAGGGGGTCGAAGATCAAAATGGGAATTTTTTATGAGAGAGCCACAAAATTGGTTAAACACAAGCTTATCCGATGTTATCATGACGCCAAATGACTTCGAACAGGGATAAATGACATGCCCATGCACTCTGCCCCAGCGGCCAGACTCATGGAAATCCGTGATCATCAAGAACTGCAGTAACAAAGGGCTATTGCAGTTATTCCATTCCATGGAGAGGAGCATGACCGGAGGTCGTCCCAAGAGTTACTAAAAACAACCAGACATAGCCCCACTCCACAAAGGGGGCAGTAAAAGCAAGAAATAACGTACAGTCCGATAGCACTAAACATCCATATCATAAAAATCTTTGAAAGGGTCCTAAGAAAGCCAAGATCACCACCCATCTAGAAACCATCAGTTACACAAACTGTCTGTCTGTCTCAACTATTTGGATCATTTACGACAAGTGTCTAAATGCACTAGTAGACAAAAAGAATGCAGATGTAACATATACAGACTATGCAAAAGCCTTCGACATGTGAGGACCATGGGCGTAATAGGCACAAAATGCGTGTAAAGGATAACAGGAAACTATGACCGATGGATCTATAATTTCCTCATAACAGAACACAGAGAGTAGTCGTCAAGAGTAACGTCCGAGGCAGCTACGGATGAAAAGCTCTGGTTCCACAAGGCACTGTACTCGCTCCATCTTGTTCTCATCCTAATATCGAATCATAGACAAGGATGTCAGCCACAGCCCGTGCTTCCTTTGAGATGGACACCCGAATCTGCATGGACAGGTCTGCCATTGCAGACACTGCAAGGCTCCAGGCGGACATTCAACCATATCTTTCAATGGCTGCAGAAAATCAATATGATGTTCAACGTGAGAAATTTCAATTACTCAGAAATGGTAAACACGAGGAAAATAAAATCTTAATCAGAATACAAACAAATTCTGGCACAAAAATAGAGGAAAACAAACGTCAAAGACCAGGCGCTGATATGTCGGAGGATTCACTTTCAAGGACCATAAATTGTATCGACATCTGCTAGAAAATGACAGGATGGATAATGAAACCTTCAAAAACTAGGGAGGCCAAGCCAATGTGACACTATTCAGGTCACTTGTTTTATCTAGGCTGGAATATTGCTGCACACTAACAGCACTTGGCAGACGATGCACTATCCCCCCAATGAAAAGCAGGGGTGTCTCTAGCACGTTAAGAGACCATACAATAAGTGTTCAGGGGCCCAAGACTGTTCAACTGCCTCCCAGCTCACATAGGGGGATTAACCAACAGACCCATTGGGCAGTCTTCAAGCTGGCACTGGACAGCACCTAAAGTCAGTTCGGATCTGCGGGATTGGGCTCGTACGTTGGTTTGCGTGCGGCCAGCCGCAACAGCCTGGTTGACTCAGGACTCTGATCCAACAAGGAGCCTGGTCACTGACGGGCCGCGGGGCGTTGACCCCCGGAACTCTCTCCAGGTAAAACTCCAGGCGCTTTTCAAGGGCAGGTGAAATTGCTGTCCTGAACATTACAGAGAACTTTCACGGCGCGCATAACGGAGATAAAACACTCAACTTACTGGAGCGCTTGAGGTTCTACACGTATTCCCTGGAACGAAGGCGGGAGAGATACATGATTTTATTCACCTGGAAAATCTAAGAGGGACTAAGTACGAACTTGCACACGAAAATCTCTCACTTCGAAAGCAAAAGACTTGACAGACGATGCAACATCCCCCAATGAAGCAGGGAGTGTCACTAGCTCGTCTAAGAGACCATACAATAAGTGTCAGGGGCCGAGACTGTTCAACTGCTCCCAGCATACATAAGGGGGATTACCAACAGACCCCTGGCCAGTCTTCAAAGGTGGATGGAACAAGCACCTAAATCGGTTCCTGACCAGCGCGCTGTGCTCCGTACAGTGTTTCTTTTTTTAGTTGCGTGCAGCCAGCAGCAATAGCCTGGTGATCAAGGCTCTTGATCACCAGGAGGCTCTGGTAACAGACGGGCCGCGGGGGCGTTACCCCCGGAACTTCCCCATGGTAACTACAGGTATATATATTTATATATATATAATATAGATATATATATATATTATATATTTATATAATTATATATATTTATCTATATTGATTTATATATATATCATATATATTTATATTATATCTAGGTAGTGGTTGGTTAGACAGCAACCACCCAGGGAAAGTACTAACCGTCATGCCAGATGCTGTGAAAACAGAAACCTGTAACTGTTTTGCATGATGGTAGATGCTGGTGTCTTTTTCTGTCTCTTAAACACGCTAGATACAGGGATTCTTGCTATCTACTTACACTTTGGTCACCTTCCACAGGACATGCACATGCATTATACTATATATACATACATCTAGGTTTTTCTCCTTTTTCTACATAGCTCTGTTTCTTCTTATTTTTCTATTGTCATGTGGGGAAGTGGAAAGAATCTTTCCCTCCGTAAAGCCATGCGTGTCTATGAGGCGACTAAAATTGCAGAGCATGGGCTAGGAACCCCTTCTCTGTAGTCATTTACTAAAAAAAGAAAGAAAGAAAAAACTTTATAAAAACAGGGATGCTTGAATGTGCCGTGGATGTAGTGCATGATGACAGATCAAACAGATGATTGATGATGTTATGTATGAAAAGAAGTTGGAGTCCTGGCCCTAGCGTAAAACAAAAGATGAAGGGGTAGGGGAGTTTCGGTGGGGGAAATAATGGGATTAAAATTTGGGAGTATCTGAAGAGTTAGAGCAAAAAAGGGGGGTGCAGAATTTTGAATGATCAGTTATGGAAGGAAAAAGAGAAGGGAAATGTTAAATCAAGAATTATGTGGATTTAAGTAAAGGTTGGTGGAGAAGTGGGTCATAATAAGCGGTTTCCCCTGGAGAAGAGAAAATGCAGAGGAAGAGAGATTTTGGGAATTTTAAAGTGATGTATAGGAGCCTTTAACAAGGAGAGAGAAATTGTGGTGGGGGGACTGAATGCTTAAGTAGGAAAATTTTAGAGAGGGTGTGGAGGTAAGTTTGGGGTGCCAGGGTAAATAAAAATGGGGCCCTTTGATTAAAACTTTGTATAAAAAGGGGTTTATTTAAGGAATACAATTTTAAGAAAAGGGTAAAAAGTTAAAAGATATGATGTGGGGCAAATGACAGTAGTTTTTTTGGATTATGTTTTGGTAGATAAAAGATTTGAGTGACTTCAGGATTCATGTTTATGGGGGGCCCACGATATATCGACATTTCTAGTTGTGCTACATGAGAAAAAAGGGTAGAGGATACAAGGAAAAAAACATCAGGAAGAGAGGGTAAAGGTTTTAAAAATAAAAGGGGGAGGCAGTTAGGGAAAAATATAAAAAGTTATTGGAGGAAATGGGGTAATGAGACAAGGCAATGGGGTCGAAAAGGGATGGGTAGGTTTAAAAAAGTGGTTTGGGGTTCAGCAAAGTTTGTGGTTACGGAAAGTGGATGTGGGAGGGGAGGAGCGAAAGGTGGGTGATAATTAAAGAGAGTAAAAAAGAAAAAATTAGCATAAGGGAAAATTTTTTTCAAAGTAAAGTGGCAAGGGGGAAGAGTATATGGAGAAAAAAGAGAAGGTTAAGAGAGTGTTGAACAAAGTAAAAAGAGAGCAAATGAGAGGTGGGTGAGATTTACCCAAAAAAATTTTGTTGAGAATAAGAAAAAGTTTTGGAGGGGAATTTAAAAGTTAAGGGGGGCCAGAGAAAAAATGGATTTGTCAGTTAAAAATAGGAGAGGGGAGTTTTAAAGGGGAGTTGGAGGTATTGGGAAAATGGAGGGAAAATTTTGAGGGAAATTTTTAAATGTTGATAAGATAGGGAATGTGATTTCGTGTATAGGGCAAGGAGGGAAAAACATCTTGTAGGGGTGAGGAAGAGCCGTTTGAGGGGTGGGGAAGTTCGTGAGGCAGTAGGAAAAAATGAAAAAGGGGTAAGGGCCGGGGTTTATGGGGGTAAAGTAGAAAAAAGTTAA
>NC_069492.1:8183120-8260818 GCF_026875155.1 Cherax quadricarinatus | reverse complement strand
TGTTTTTGATCTACATAGATACATTACTTATTGATACCACAAAGATAATACATTTACTTTAGTGATGCCACCAGAGTGATAATACCATTCACTTTATTGATACAATTATCACTATAATAACAGTTACTTTATTGATACTACCATAGTAATAATGCCAGTTATTGTACTGATACCACCATAGTGATAATACCATTTACTCTATTTATACCACCATAGTATAATACCGTTTACTTTATTGATACCACCATATTGATAAGACCAGTTACTTTATTGATACCACCATAGTGATAAGACCAGTTACTTTACTGATACCACCATAGTGATAAGACCAGTTACTTTACTGATACCACCATAGTGATAAGACCAGTTACTTTATTGATACCACCATAGTGATATGATCAGTTACTTTATTGATACCACCATAGTTATAAGACCAGTTACTTTACTGATACCACCATAGTTATAAGACCAGTTACTTTACTGATACCACCATAGTTATAAGACCAGACACTTTATTGATACCACCATAGTGATAAGACCAGTTACTTTATTGATACCACCATAGTTATAAGAAAAGATACTTTATTTATACCACCATAGTGATAAGACCAGTCTCTTTATTGATACCACCATAGTGATAAGATCAGTTACTTTATTGATACCACCAGTTACTTTATTGATACCTCCATAGTGATAAAACCTATTACCTTATTTATTTATTTATTTATTTATTTATTTAAAAATTTGTGCACACATACAGAGGTACAAAAAATACAGAAAAGAGCAGTATGCCAAAGCCACTTATACTATGCATAGCATTACGGGCTGGCTTAAAATTAACTTAAGATGTACTAAGCAATGATGACATCGGTGATAAAACTTTAATGTAAACAGATTACTATAAAGCACAAGTGAGTATTACAAAGACAGGTCATATGGTTGTATGCATTGTTGTACATTCAGTAGAATGGAGTATTCTGTTAGGAGTGTATTAAAAAATAATAAAGTTAGATTTGGGTTTTAGGTTTAAAATTTATGTGATATAATTGTGAAAACATTTAAGATATACAATTTAAAGGTTCAGTTATTCAGTATTTATTTGGTTTTGGGTGGAGTAAGTGATCTTTGAGAAGAGACTTGAATTTATAAACAGGTAGTGTTTCTTTTATATTTACAGGTAATGAGTTCCAGATTTTAGGGCCTTTATGTGCATTGAGTTTTTGCATAGTGTGAGAAGGAACGAGGAACATCAAAGAGTGATCTGTGCCTTGTGTTATGGTCATGTGTTCTGTTGAGGTGGCAAGGAGATGTTTGAGGGGAGGGTTAATATCAGAGTTAAGTGTTTCTATGTATGTAATAGGTGCAGTAATAAGTATGAAATGTTTTGTATGGTGAATAGTTTAGTGTATTGAATATTGGTGGAGTGTGCTGCCTATAGTGAGAATTTGTTATCATTCTAACTGCAGCCTTTGTTGGGTAATTAGTGGTCTGAGATGGTTACTTGTTGTTGAGCCCCATGCACAAATTCCATAGGTGAGATAGGGGTAAATAAGAGAGTGATATAGGGCCAGAGGGCTGACTGTGGATGCATAGTACCGTATCTTCGATAGTATGCCTACAGTCTTGGAAATTTCTTAGAAATTTGTTGTATATGGTATGAAATTTGAGTCTATTATCAAGGTGTTCCTAAGAATTTTCCCTCTGTTAGCTTTTGTGATAGGTGATCCGTTTATCATTATGTTAAGAGGGACATCTGTACTCTGTTACCAAACTGAATGAAGTAGGTTTTGTCAATGTTTAGTGTAAGTTTGTTAGTCCTCATCCGGTTAGATATTTTCTGTAATTCTGTATTTACAGTATTGGCTAGCGGACTGGGCTCGGGTGGGAGAAGACGTATGTAGTGTCATCTGCAAATAGTGTGGGTTTGAGTAATTGCGAAGCATTTGGTAGGTCATTTATGTATAGAGAAAGAGAAAGGGCCAAGGACACTTCCCTGTGGGACACAACTGTAATTGGTGTGCAGAAGAGTTTGCCCCATTTGCATACACATATTGCTTCTGTTGCTGAGGTATGACTTGAGGTAGTTGAGGGATGCCCTCTTATACCATAGTGTGACATTTTACGTGGAGCAGTCATGGTTAACTGTATCAAAAGCTTTACGTAAGTCAATGAAGATCCAGTGGGACTTCTTTTTTCTCTATTGCAGTGTATATATGTCTAGCATGTGTATAATAGCATCATTAGTATTTTATTTGGCCTGAATCCAAATTGGCAGGGGTTGAGTATGGTTTCGGGAGATAAGGTAGGAGTAGATTCGTTATGAATTAATTTTTCGAAGATTTTGAGAGAGGGTGTAAGTTGGATATGGCCTATAGTGTTCAACTCTGTTTGGTCTCCTCCTTTGTGGATCGGGGTGACCCTTGCTATTTTGAGTACTGTGGGGAAGGTGGAGGATTCAATGGATTTGTTAAAGAGTGTTGCAATGATTGGTGATAGCACTTGTGACACTTTTTTGTATATAAAGGGTGGTAAGGTATTTAAATCTCCTGCCTTGTTTTTTAGCGTGTTGATAATAAGGGAGACTTCGTATGGGTTAGTCGGAGCTAGGAACAGTGTGTTCGGGTAGTTGCCAGTGAGGTAGTCATTTGGTGGGGTATCTGAGCTTGGGATTTTATTGGCAAGGTTTTGTCCTATAGTGGAGAAGAAGTCATTGAGTCTGTTTGCTGTTTCTGTTGGTGGGAGTTGGGGTTCATCTGATTTTGCTAATTTTATTTCGCTATTTCGTGATATCTTTTTTGTTCCTAGAATTTCTGATAGGGTTTTCCAGGTCTTTTTTATATCACCTCGTAAGTTGGATAATCTGTTCTCATAATACAATTTTTTTGCCCATCTTATCAGACTGGTTAGGATTGACGAGTAACGTTTTGTTTGGTCTCTGGTTATGTGACCCATTCTGTACTGTTTTTTTCATATTGGTGTTTTGTATTTATGGATTTGTGAATGCTGGGTGTTAACCAGGGACTGTTCAGTCTCTTAGCTGTCATCTGTTTAGTTTTTTTAGGGCAGTGCTTGTTATAGAGTATTGGGTCTTTTTAGAAAATTATTAATACATTCGTCAATATCTGTATAGATTTCTAGCTCAGTGTGCCAGTCAATGTTTGCTACTGCTGTTGTGAAGTTATTAATGGCTGCCTCATTGTGAAGTCTGAAGGTGACTTTAGTAGTGTCTGGGGTAATTTACCAAGAGTTGTTATGAGAAAAGTAGGGTAGTGGTCTGTGGTATTATCTGTAATTATGCCTGATTTTAAAGGGGATATGGTGTTGGTCCAGATGTGGTCAAGTAGGGAAACACTAGTCCTGTAACTCTTGTAGGTTTTGTTACTGTTGGTAGCAACATACAGTTACTCATTGTGTTTGTGAATTCAGTAACGTGTGGGTCCTGGTCTTGCAGGAGATTTATATTGAAGTCACCTGAGAGTAGTAAGTGATCTTTGTTCATGCGTGCATCATGTTATCATACTTCCTAGGTTTTGACTAAATTGGCTAATGTTTGACTGTGGAACTCTGTAAATGTTTTATCAATGTGAGAGGTTTTTGTAGGTATTTGGATTGAATTTGGCTATTATATATTCCCCATGTTCATCCCTTGTGCAAGTATTAGTGATACATTCTAGTTGGTCTGAGTAGTATATGGCTGGCCACCCCTTGTTGGTCTGGCCTACAGTTGTGTATGGCTGTGTAACCAGGAATGGCATAGACATCTGTACTATCAGGCTTTAGCCAGGTTTCAGTTAGTGTAATGATGGACATATTGGCATGTAAGGAATTTAGTAATGCTATGAGGTCATCGTAATGCTTGCTTAAAGATCTGATATTGTAGTTAAAGATAGTTATGTTGTTGTTGGCACTGAGAAGTGCCTTGATTGTTCTGCAGTGTAGTAATTACAGTAACTGTTTGAATCATTTAAGTCATTAAATAAGAGGTTGGTTATCAGGATCAATGCTTGTAATCATAAGATTTGTAGTGAACTATAGTTAGAATTAAGTATAAAACAAAGTAAATAGTCTTAAGCTAAAAATAGCACCTGAATTATTTAACAATGTAAAATAAAGAGCTAAGGTAGTTTTGGAATATAATGGCAAAGTTGTGAACTTATCTACTTTAGCACCTGAGAATAGCACCTTGATTATTTTAACAATTGTGAATGTATAAACTAGGGTAGTTATTAAAGCTAAATAAAGGAGAAAATATATGAGGACTAAAATTAGTAATGGTAAACAAAGTTAAATGGACAGTGGTCACTATGAAATAATTGGTTTAGGAGTAAGATCTGATTTGTAATATTAAATAATTGAGCAGTTTATTGCACAATAAAAGTAAAAAAAAAATGAGGTAGTTGGTACTAGCTAGCAAAGATAGTTGTGGTACTTGCAAAAAAGTAATTGGAATATACACTAATTGCATACACAATAAAAGTGACTAAAAAACAAGTAGTGATAAACAAAATTAAATGGACAGGTAAGAATAATGAATATTATTAATTTGGAGTAGATTGACTTGTAATTTAAAATTATGAGCATTTATAGTAGTAAGAAAGAAGTATAGAGTATTGGAGGTATTCATTGCTAGTGATGAAAAATATAAAAAAATAATGTACAATTAATAGTAACGTTCACTAATGCACCACACGTATATATGTATAAGGGCACTTATCTAATCTGTTACAAAAATGTCAGCTTTTCTAAGAAGGTAGAGAAATCGGTTCATTTGAGATAGTATATTTGTTGTCTGTTGATGTTTTCCTTACTAGTATTTTCCCATCTCGCGTGAAACACTGATGTATTTTATTTTCCTGTTTAAGTTTTCTCAGCCTGAACAGAAGGTTTTGACGTTTTTTTGTTAGACACTCATTTATGTACACTCCATTTTTCATTGTAATTGCTGGATTTAATTAAGTCCTTTCTTTTATCGTATGAATGAAGTCGGATCATTATACTGTGTTTACTTCCTGGTTTTCCTAGCAAACGTGTTTCTTTGATTTCATTGTTTTGCACGATGACTTGTACGTGGTTCTTGTATTATCCTGATAGCAGTTTCTTTGCACTGAGCTTGTGTATGTCACTGGAATGTGGGCTGTTTATTTATTACTGATCAGACAACTTATCTTGTTCCAGTTTTGTCGTTTGGAAATCAAGTATTCATTATGCGAGTGTGGCATGTTCTGATTCCAGTCCTTGATTGCTTCTTCAACCTTCATATTTATGTGTTATTTGCTCAGGTGTGATGGCTTATTGCTGGCTTTTTAGAGTATTTTTCTGTGTCAACACTTCCCGATGTAATCTTCTCTTCAGGTTTTGGATCTTATTCTCGAGTGTTGGTTTTCTTGGATTCTCGTCGCTCGAGTGTTGCTTTGATATCTTTGATTTCATTTTCTAGGAGCAAACGATGTAGTCTTGATATTGTCAGGAATAATCATACCTGAGTTATCATGGGTGAATCCTTTGAAGGAGTGGAGTTGGAGGGGGAGTCAGCCATGTTTGTTGTTGCTGTTGTTGTTGTTCCTTGGGTGGCGGCGGAGAGAGGGGTTGATGATACACTGGCGTCCTGCTGGGTAGACAAGTTGAGTTCTGGGTCCTTGCTGTTATTCTTTTATTACTGGTGTTGTTTTTCTTTCTGCGATATCCTTTCATAGTATCACTGAAGTTAGATACTGTTGATAGCAATGGAGGAGAAGGCTTGTTTTCTCGGAGCTTGGGTTAAGTGATTGTCTGGCAGCGGAGGCAGTGTTTGGGTTAGCAGGGCTGTCTTCCTTAGATCTTCTAATTTTGTCAAGATTTGGGTTACATTCTTAGTATTCTTGGGTCATGTTGTGGTCTACGTGGGTTCATGTAGTTGAACTTTCACTTTAGGCCATCACAAGTTTTGTTGAGCGATGTTTTTTGAGAAAGAAGAGCTGGCTGGATACCGTTGCTGCCGCTGCCGCTTTGGAATATTGATCCTAACATAGTGATAAGATCAGTTACTTTATTGATACCACCATAGTGATAAGATCAGTTACTTTATTGATACCACCATAGTGATAAGATCAGTTACTTTATTGATACCACCATAGTGATAAGATCAGTTACTTTATTGATACCACAGTATTAATTAAAGGAAGTCCCAGAGCTCCGTATCAAAGGATGCTGCCTTTTCACACCTAGGTGTTATAATGATGCTTCCAACTCCTGGTCACACTGCACCGCCGCGCCACACCATCATTCCGAGCCCCCGCCCCCTGCTTCTAACCCCTGGTCACACTGCACTGCCCCGCCAACACTGCATCCCGAGCCCCCGCCCCCTGCTTCCAACCCCTGGTCACACTGCACCGCCCCGCCACACCTGCATCCCGAGCCCCCGCCCCCTGCTTCCAACCCCTGGTCACACTGCACCGCCCCGCCACACCATCATTCCGAGCCCCCGCCCCCTGCTTCTAACCCCTGGTCACACTGCACTGCCCCGCACATCTGCATCCCGAGCCCCCGCCCCCTGCTCCAACCCCTGGTCACACGCTGCACCGCCCCACCACACCTGCATCCCGAGCCCCCGCCCCCTGCTTCCAACCCCTGGTCACACTGCACCGCCCCGCCACGCCTGCATACCGAGCCCCCGCCCGTTGCTTCCGGTTTCACTTCCGGCCTACCCGTCCTTTTAATCCCCAACCGTTTTTCATCGCTCTTCCCCTATGACCCTGCCACTCCTACCCCCAAAGGGCCAGTTGTACCCATTTTTCGAGAGTGTTGCCAGATTTCGAGAATATCGCAAATATTAATCTCTTTCTATAGTATTGCCAGATTTACCCACCTTTTGACAATGCTGTCAAATTTCTATTTATTTTACCGCATTTATTTTTTTTACTGCTCACCTTGTGTCCGCCCCGACCCTCCAAGGACCAATTTTTCCCAATTTTCAGGAATTTTGCCAGATTTTCTAGGAGTGTTGTCAACTTTTCATTTATTTTTCGATTTTTGTGGATTTTTTACTTTACCCAAAACTTCATCTAATAAATAAAAGTTTCCCCTCACTTCCATCCTTGCTCCATCTCCTTGGAACAAAATTTACCTACATTTTTTCAATTTTTTTTTTAGTTATCCCTTAAAATTTCTTTCGCAAGAAGTAGACACCTTCAGTTTCCCTTATGAGGCAAGTGGTAAGCTTACAAGTGGTACACACAATGTCAGTCAGTGGTAAGCTTACAAATGGTACACACAATGTCTGTCAGTGGTAAGCTTACAAATGGTACACACTCTGTCAGTCAGTTGTAAGCTTACAAATGGTACACACACTGTCAGTCAGTGGTAAGCTTAACAATGTTAAACTCTGTCATCAGTTGTAAGCTTACAAAGGGACCACATACAGTCATCAGTGGTTAAGGCTTACAAGTGGTACACACAATGTCTTCATGGTAAGCTACAAGTGGTACACACAAATTCATCAGTGTAAGCTTACAAATGGTACACTACAATGTCTTTCAGTGGTAAGGCGTTACACATGTACACACTCTGTCAGCTCCAAGTGGTATCTTACAAATTGTACACAACAATTCAGTCAGTGGTAAGCTTACAAGTGGTACACACAATGTCAGTCAGTGGTAAGCTTACAAGTGGTACACACAATGTCAGTCAGTGGTAAGCTTACAAGTGGTACACACAAGTCTTGTCAGTGGTAAGCGTACAAAAGGTACACACACTGTTCAGTCCATGTTAGGCTTACAAATGGTTACACACACTGTCAGTCAGTTGTAAGCTTACAAATGGTACAACAACACTGTCAGTCAGTGGTAAGCTTACAAATTTACCACACTGTCATCAGTGGTAAGCTTACTAATGTTACAACACACTATCATTGCAGTGGTAAGCTTTACAAATGTACAACACACTGCCAGACAGGGGTTAAGCTTAACAAATGTGACCAACACACTCTTAGTCAGTGGTAAGCTTACAAATTGAACACACACACTGTCAGTCCAGTGGAAGAGCTTACAAAAGTTACAACACACTGTCAGTCAGTGGTAAGCTTACAAATGTATACACACAATGTCATTCGTGGTAAGCTTACAAATGTTACACACAATGTCAGTCCAGAGTGGAAAGCCTACAAATGGTACACACAGTCCATCAGAGGTAAGCTTACAAATGGTACACACACTGTCAGTCAGAGGTAAGCTTAACAAATGGTTACAACACCGACAGATAGCTGTGGTAAGCTTACAAATGTTACACACAGCTGTCAACAAGTATAGCTTACAAATATGGTAACTCACACAGTCTTTCCTGTGGTAAGGCTTACAAATGTTGCAACTCACTGTCTGTCAGTGAACTATATAAATGGAACACACACAGTCAGTCATGGAAGAGTATAAATGGTACACACAATTGTCAATCAGTGGTAACGTGCAAAGGTACACACACTTAAACAAGATGGGTCCTACACAGATGAACGAAGCAGGAAATGAGGGAGCTACTCAAATCCCATAAGACTCAGTTTATGCAATCCGCTAACCAGACAGAAGTCGAAGATCAAAATGATTTTTATAAGAGAGAGCCTCAAATTTGGGTTAAACACAAGCCAATCTGATGTTATCCTTTACGTAAATACTTCGAAAAGGCGATAAATGACTGCCCATGCACTCTGCTCTGCCCCCAGGGCCAGACTCAAGGTAATCTTGTTCATGCAAGAACTGCAAGAAAGTCCCCTATCACGTGTTTTTAAACAATCCTATATAGAGGAGCATGGACTCGGTCGTCCACAGTACTAAAACAACAGACATATCCCCACTCCACAAAGGGGGCAGTAAAGCAATCGCAAAGAACTAACAGACCGATAGCACTAACATCCCATATCATAAAAAGCTGGAAAGGGTCCTAAAAAGAAGCAAAGATCACAACCCATCTAGAAACACCAACATTACACAACCCAAAAGGGCAACTTGAATTAGAGCAGGTCGCTCCTTTATGTCCTCAACTATTGGATCCAAAACGACAAGGCTTAGATGCACTAGAAGACAAAATAATGTAGATGTTATATATACAGAATTTGCAAAACCTTCGACAAGTTGACCCCATGTCGTAATAGCGCACAAAAATCGTGCTAAAGAATAACAGGAAAAGTTGGTTAGAGGAACTATACGTTCCCCCTGAAATAGAACACAGAGAGTAGTCGTCACCAGATTACAGACCGAGGCAGCTACGGGTGAAAAGCTCTGTTCCACAAGGCACTACTCGCCTCGCCATCTTGTTACTCATCCTCATAACTACATAGACAATGAGGTCAGCCACAGCACCGTGTCCTTCCGTTTGCAGATGACAACACCCGAAATCTGCATGACAGTGTCCTTCCATTGCAGACCACTGCAAGGCCTCCAGGCGGACAACAACCAAATCTTTAAGCAGTTGGGCTGCAGAAAACATATGAAGTTCAACGATGATAAATTTCAATTACACCGAAATGGTAAACATGAGGAAATTAAATCTTCATCAGAGTACAAAACAAATTCTGGCCACAAAATAAGAGCGAAACACCAACGTCAAAGACCTGGGAGTGATCATGTCGGAGGATCTCACCTTCAAGGACCATAACATTTATCAATCGCATCTGCTAGAAAAATGACAGGATGGATAATGAGAACCTTCAAAACTAGGGATGCCAAGGGCCCCTTATGACACTCTTCAGGTCACTTGTTCTATCTAGGCTGGAATATTGCTGCACACTAACAGCACCTTTCAAGGCAGGTGAATTGCTGACTAAAAAATGTACAGAGAAACCCTTTACGGCGCGCATAACGGAGATAAAAACACCTCAATTACTGGGAGCGCTTGAGGTTCCTGAACCTGTATTCCCTGGAACGCAGGCGGGAGAGATACATGATTATATACACCTGGAAAATCCTAGAGGGACTAGTACCGAACTTGCACACGAAAATCACTCACTACGAAAGCAAAAGACTTGGCAGACGATGCAACATCCCCCCAATGAAAAGCAGGGGTGTCACTAGCACGTTAAGAGACCATACAATAAGTGTCAGGGGCCCGAGACTGTTCAACTGTGGGTGATGTCGGTGATGTGGGTGAAGTGGGTGATGTGGGTAAATGCGGGTGATGTGCGTGATATGGGTGATGTGGGTGATGTGGGTGATGTTGGTGATGTGGGTGATGTGGGTGATGTTGGTGATGTTGGTGATATTGGTGATGTGGGTGATATGGGTGATGTGGGTGATGTGTGTGATGTGGGTGATGTTGGTGATGTTGAATGGGTGATGTTGGGATGTGGGTGATGTGGGTGATGTGGGTGATGTGGGTAATGTGGGTGATGTTGGTGATGGTGGGTGATGTTGGTGATGTGGGTGATGTGGGTGTGTGGGGATGTGGGTGATTGTGGGTGATGTTGGTGATGTTGGTGATTGGGTGATGTGGATGATGTGGGTGATGTGAGCGAAGTGGGTGATGTGAGTGAAGTGGGTGATGTCGGTGATGTGGGTGATGTGGTTGATGTTTGGGGAAATGTGGGCGATGTGCGTGATATGGTGATGTGGGTGATATGGTGAGTGGGTGATGTGGGTGATGTTTGGGGATGTGGGTGATGTGGGTGATGTGGGTGATGTTGGTGATGTGGGTGATTGGGGGGTGATGTTGGTGATGTTCGTGATGTGGGTGATGTTGGTGATGTGGGTGATGTGGGTGATGTGGGTGATGTGGTGATGTTGGTGATGTGGGTGATGTGGGTGATGTGGGTGATGTTGGTGATGTTGGTGATGTTGGTGATGTTGGTGATGTTGGTGATGTGGGTGATGTGGGTGATGTTGGTGATGTTGGTGATGTTGGTGATGTGGGTGATGTGGGTGATGTTGGTGGTGTTGGTGATGTGGGTGATGTGGGTGATGTGGGTGATGTGGGTGATTTTGGTGATGTGGGTGATGTGGGTGATGTGGGTGATGTGGTGATGTGGGTGATGTTGGTGATGTGGGTGATGTTGGTGATGTGGGTGATGGGATGTGGGTGATGTGGGTGATGTGGTGATGTTGGTGATGTGGGTGATGTGGGTGATGTGGGTGATGTGGGTGATGTTGGTGATGTTGGTGATGTTGGTGATGTTGGTGATGTGGGTGATGTGGGTGATGTGGGTGATGTTGGTGATGTGGGTGATGTTGGTGATGTGGGTGATGTTGGTGATGTGGGTGATGTTGGTGGGTGTTGGTGATGTGGGTGATGTTGGTGATGTGGGTGATGTGGGTGATGTGGGTGATGTGGGTGATGTGGGTGATGTTGGTGATGTGGGTGATGTGGGTGATGTTGGTGATGTGGGTGATGTGGGTGATGTGGGTGATGTGAGTGAAGTGGGTGATGTCGGTGATGTGGGTGATGTGGGTGATGTGGGTAAATGTGGGCGATGTGCGTGATATGGGTGATGTGGGTGATGTGGGTGATGTTGGTGATGTGGGTGATGTGGGTGATGTTGGTGATGTTGGTGATGTTGGTGATATTGGTGATGTGGGTGATATGGGTGATGTGGGTGATGTGGGTGATGTGGGTGATGTTGGTGATGTTGTATGGGTGATGTTGGTGAATGTGGGGGATGTGGGTGATGTGGGTGATGTGGTAATGTGGGTGATGTGGGTGATGTTGGTGATGTTTGGGGATGTGGGTGAGTGGTGATGTGGGTGTGTGGGTGATGTGGGTGATGTGGGTGAGTGGGGGATGGGGGGTGATGTGGGTGATGTTGGTGATGTTGGTGATGTGGGTGATGTGGGTGATGTGGGTGATGTGAGTGAAGTGGGTGATGTCGGTGATGTGGGTGATGTGGTTGATGTGGGTAAATGTGGCGTGTGCGTGATATGGTGATTGGGTGATATGGGTGATGTGGGTGATGGGGTGATGTGGGGGATGGGGGGTATGTGGGTGATGGGGTGATGTTGGTGATGTGGGTGATGTGGGGGATGTTGGTGATGTTGGTGGGTGTGGGTGATGTTGGTGATGTGGGTGTGTGGGTAGATGTGGGTGATGTGGGGTGATGTTGGTGATGTGGGTGATGTGGGTGATGTGGTTTATGTGAGTGAAGTGGGTGATGTCGGTGATGTGGGTTGATGTGGGTGATGTGGGTGATGTGGGTAAATGTGGCGATGTCGTGATATGGGTGATGTGGGGGATGTGGGTGATGTTGGTGATGTGGGTGATGTGGGGAGGTTGGATTTGGGGATGTTGGTGTATGGTGAGTGATTGATGTTGTGATGTGGGTGGATTTGGGTGATGTTGGTGATTTGGGTGATGTTAAAGTGGGATGTGGGTGATGTTTTGATGTGGAAAATTACATTTATCTGAATGTAACTCATAATGTACATACCAGTAAATGGTAACAAAAATGATTATTATTTATCAAGGTAATAATAGAGAATGTAAAGAAATAAATTGGTCTTATAAAGTGTATGTACACTGGCAGAGGTGGAAGGTGGAGGAGGAAATGTAGGGTGAGGTGGAGATGTAGGGTGGAGGTGGTATGTAATTTTGGGGGTGAGAAAGTAGGTGGAGGGTGGGGATGTAGGGTTGGAGGTGGAGATGTAGGGTGGAGGTGGAGATGAGGGTGGAGGTTGAGATGTAGGGTGGAGGTGTAGATGTAGGGTGGAGGTGGAGATGTAGGGTGGAGGTGGAGATGTAGGGTGGAGGTGGAGATGTAGGGTGGAGGTGGAGATGTAGGGTGGAGGTGGAGAGTGGAAGATAGACTTCTTGCTACTAGCTCCTACTGCCACCCACACCTCACTTGTTTATTTATGCTTCCATGCTGTAATTCCATGGACATCATCCTCTTTTTCTTCCCAGCATTGTCCTTTTCACTTACTTAGGACCCATGATTGAAAAATGAAATTTGGCAATAATAACACAAGAAATGCTTCCAGAGAGACATAAATACAATGTACAGCTCAACTGATGTTGTGGCATTAGCTGTGCCTCAGAGTGGCAATGTTCTGAAAACCTTGCTCATTATTATTATTGTTATTATTATTATTTTATTATTATTGTTATCATTATTGCTAGCATTATTATTAATTTAGGGATCTGGAGCACAGATCCAGTTCCCTAGATCAAGAGCCCCTCACCAGCGCCATGAAACCTCCCATGAGTGGAAAGTTCACAACCCAAATTTTGGCTCGTATCCAGAAGCAAAACATTGACCGAAAAACTCGCATGGCGGGGCACTCGTAAGCAGAGGTTTCACTGTATATATAATCTCTTTCTGCTTAAGCCTCCCCACCTGGGAAGAGAATAGTCCATGTGAACAGGCAGATAATATGCCAATGTACCAGAGAGAACTTTCGCTGATGCACAGGTGGATGAGCTGGAGACGCTCGCTTGGGGCCCCATCCGATTACATAAAGTCAAGTCGTATCCTGACAGTGAAGCCATGTACTGTCCCCCATTTTACACAAACATTTCCTTGCTCATTATCATTTCATTATTAATCTCTTACTGCTTAGTAGCACAGAAATAACCCTCACTATCCCCTTGGTGGATGACTAACATACTAAACTTTGTACCCTGGCAACTGAAGCTATGCACTGTCCACCATTATCACATACTTTACTACACTCATTATTGGTCATTGATCCCGGCAGTGTTCGGAGTCAGACATAAATGTGCTGCTAGTACAAAACCTTCACAGGAAAATCACTCCCTATGGAAGCAAAAGACTTGGCAGGAGATGCAACATTGCTCCAATAAAAAGCAGGGGTGCTGTGAAAATTTGTGTGGACTGCCTCCAAGTGAGTCGCCTACCCTGGCAAACTCTGTTGACACCGAGCTCTGAGGTGGGTACCTCAGCCTCACAAGTGGCTTATAGGACAGATTTTCACAAATGATTGGTATTGCAAGAAACCTCGCCTGCATGCATGTATAAAGGACTAACTTACTTGGTGTTGCAGCATATATCCTGATCTTCACTTCCCTAAGCTAGCCTTAGCCCCTTTGGACTCTCCCTCAGAAACCACGTGCAACCGGGAGCATTAATTCCTGCAATATTCAATCGTAATTAGTGTCCTGCCTGCACCTCAGAAATTCCTATATCCAAGAGGGTATGTATCCCCTAGTATAACTATGCAGACTCAGACACTAGCTTCTAGACTGCTCTGAGACACTGGTACTTACTGGGCATGCTCAACCTGTTGCAACCGGGCCCACAGTTGACTCACTCACAATCTCCCCAGACACTGGCCAGTAATCTATGAGAAAAAAGGTGAAGGTCTTGTCTTACTGTATGGGCCTGACGGAGGTCATCTACGGTACATCGAGGTGCCTCTATCAGGTTTCCCCAAGTCTCAGATGTGAAGACACGTGGGGGCGCCGTCTGCTGATCACGGCACGTCTTGTCCAGTTGGTGTCTGTTCTAAGAAGAATGAGCTGGTCCCTCTTCCAGACCCTCGTCTCTTCCTTCAAACTAGGGCTGCCAGTTCTCCCTAGCTAACTTATCCTAGTGTTTGCCTACATTATCGGCCTATTACTACCTATGTTAAGGTCTTAGGTCTACATTATCATTATCTACAGATGCCTTAGTAAACCTAATATTAGTGTACTACCAGTAAAACTACCTACTCCTTCCCTGAAGAGTAAACCTATAAATTAAATACATGCCTACCAAGAATCCATCGCCGACATGAGAATGCTTCCCTGTTTGGGTGGGGTATAAGGGCCATCCAGCTCAGCCGTCCCGTACGGCCATGCTGGATCTGTCCTGTGGAATTTTGGGGACCAAATAAATTTCCACATCCTCCCGCTGGCAAAGGTAGGCGCTAAGTCTAAATCAAGTTCACCTTCCGCAAGCCCCCACGGCGGACCCTGGACACGAGTGCCGTCCGGCCACTCTCGTCGAGCAGACTCCGGTCTAACTTCAACCGTCCAGTTTCCCCTGTGTGGACCTCTGGGGGTGTAAACTTGTTGGTTCCGGTGGTCTTAGCACCCTTTCCCTTAACTTTAACATCTTTCGCATGTCTAGCCTTGACTGAGCAGCTCCGTACTTTCCCACCCAGTGGCCCACATGCCCTGGTAGCCTTTCCTCCCACTGTTACGAGGTTCCCTGGATTTAAAGGCAATCTATCTCCCTCTTTACGTACCCTGTAAAAGTGTTTTCCCAAGGTGGCCGAGTGTTCGTCACTACCTACCTGGTTCAGCTTCCCTGGCGGTTCATCGTGTATACTGGTACTCATTATCACTACTCCCCCAGCTATCATGGGGACAGCTTCTCCTCTATCTGGCGTGGCAAGGAATTCAGGTGGAATCCTGCCGCCTATGATGTATCCTACTGGGGATCTGTATAAACCAATTCCTTCCTTAAACGTCCGTCGTGTAGACAGGAAGTCATCTATACGATTGGCTCCCACCAGGATACCTACATTTCTGACTGTGTCAGTGGTAATTCCCTGGTCTGCTAGCTTCACGTCAAGGTCTTTCAATCGCTTAGCTGCTGCAGCAAGACCTCTCGCTGTAATTGCCCTGGGTAATGTCTCTACCACCAAAGCTGTAATGTCTCTGCGATGTCCACCTAATTTGACTGTGACATCCACCACATCATAAGATTTGGGTGGGACCTGACTTACAGCCCCTCCCAACATCATACTCACTTTCTTCGTGGCCTTCAAATTTAATTTAGCCACCAACTTCTTTGTTATCAAGGATACTTGTGCTCCTGGGTCAAAGAATAATCGGGTTGCTTCGGACCTGTGCCCATTCACAACCTTTGCCATGACTGTAGGTAGGGCAGCACCTCCGTGATTCTCACTCGGATTAGAGACTTCACTCCCACTAATCACGCTGGCTACCATTTCAGGCTCAGACTCACTTTCTATCTCTACCTGAGAGATATCCCTACTAGCTTGGGGTTCCCTTAAATTATTGGGACATAGCGCAGTATGGTGCTTACCTTTGCAACAGACTCGACACTCACTGAGCTGGGTGCCACATTCTCTCGCAAAGTGTTCCCCACAACACTTGAAGCAGAGTCTCAACTCCCTTAGTCTCTGTTGCCTACTGCTCAGTGTTATATACTCCGGGCAACTCGTACTAGAGTGTTCGCCTTCGCAGAACATGCATATTCTGGCATGAGTGCCTCTGAGGTTCTGCTTAGAGGTTCTTACCTTAGACACCTCTTTACCATAGTACACTCCAACGTTAGTCGTACGAGCTTTAGACTGATCTCTCGAGATCTTTGAGCAACTTTCTGGGTTTTTATGTGGCGATGGTGGTGACTCTTCTCTCACACCTATACTCAAATGAGAAACGAGATCTCCCAACCCCTCAACAATTTGTTTTATCGTGAACCTATTCGTCTGATATTTTAAGTGTAACTCATGCACTGTAGTGCTAGCCAGTTTCCTCTGAATCACCTGGCTAAGGACCCATTCTGAGTCATCCTCATCATGCAAATCTCTGAAACTATTTGTCAAGCTCATAATTTCAATACGGAACTTCTCTAGGCTTTGACGGTCATGTCGGCAAGCCTCTAGATCCAACAACCGATAAAGTATAGCTACCTTTATCTCCTCAGTGTTGCCAAACATGTCTTCTAATTGGTCTTTGGCATGTTGGTAATTAGTGTCAGTAATCTGGTAGTGCCAGACCAGGTCTAAGGCTTTACCCTTGAGCTGCGACCGCAAATACTGCAACTTGACGGCATCTGACAAATCGTTCCTGTCATCTATCTGGGCTCTAAACTGATCCCAGAAAGCAATGTACTCTGTTAAGGTTCCGTCGAACGTTGGTAAATTCAACTGGGGCAACTTGGGCAACATATTGACAGGTGTGTGGTTGTTTGGGGTACCTGCGGTGTTCAACCCCACCCTTGGAATACTAGCCTTTAATGTACTTAACTTATCTTTGTACATATTCATCTCCTGATGACAATCTACATCATCCTTAGTGAATTCGTCCATAGCCTGGTGAAGACTTCCCTGGGATTCATCATCCTCAATAGCCTGTTGTTCATATGCTGAGAATGCTTGTTCATAGGCTTCCCATTTTTCCCCCAAACTCTTCAAGCAGTCCTGCAAATCATCGCAGTCTACATTACTGCGTTGGCAAGTAGCCTTGCACCTGTTACGAGTTCTGTTCAGATGCCCTTTGTATGCTGCTACTGATCGTTTTAATTTTATTAACACTGAACCAGACTCTCCTGAACCCCCATCTGCCATTGTCGAAGTTTAATGAGGAGTGTGACACTAATTGTACTTTACCCAGTCCACCCCACAGCACGTCACGGTGTTAGGCAAGAATGAACGAGTCTTAAGGCTTCTCTTTACAAGCTTAACAATTCCCTTTGTTACATTGACTCTACTATGAATCAAAAATGTATACTGTTAGCTCTCAAATCCCAATCAAAATGTGTATCGATGTGAAAGCTTAACCTAGCACTTTCCTGTACAATGCCAGCAAATAATTGCAGGACTTAACCTAGTCTCAGGTACAATTCACAAATCCCACATTAACATGAATCAAAGACAATGAAAATCACACACTAAAGTGCAGTATACAAATTAAAATCACTTGGTTAACACAAGTAAATTCAACAATTCAACTTGTGAAACAGTAAATAAATAATGTATGTAAACAGCTTGGCCTAACTGTGCCCAGCTTACTCTGTCTAGCATGGATGGTTGGATAAGGTAAATCCTAACCTAGCTAGTGTGCTATAACTTAAACCTGGCTTTATAACTCCCTGTAAATAATAACTAGGTTAAATCTGTCCTAGCTACTATAACTTTTGTAAAAATTTGCACAAGCCTAGCCTAACTGTGGCTACCTTGCAAATCCACTGTAATTAATCAACACACAATTCTCCTACTCTGCTGATCACGGCACGTCTTGTCCAGTTGGTGTCTGTCTTAAGAAGAACGAGCTGGTCCCTCTTCCAGACCCTCGTCTCTTCCTTCAAACTAGGGCTGCCAGTTCTCCCTAGCTAACTTATCCTAGTGTTTGCCTACATTATCGGCCTATTACTACCTATGTTAAGGTCTTAGGTCTACATTATCATTATCTACAGATGCCTTAGTAAACCTAATATTAGTGTACTACCAGTAAAACTACCTACTGCTTCCCTGAAGAGTAAATCTATAAATTAAATACATGCCTACGAAGAATCCATCGCCGACAAGAGAATGCTTCCCTGTTTGGGTGGGGTATAAGGGCCATCCAGCTCAGCCGTCCCGTACGGCCATGCTGGATCTGTCCTGTGGAATTTTGGGGACCAAATAAATTTCCACAGGTGCCATGAGTACAATGAGAGACAACACAGTATGTGACAGGGGCTCAAGACTGTTCAGCTGCCTCCAGCATACATAAGGGGGATTACCAATAGACCCCTGGCTGTCTTTAAGCAGGCACTGGACAGGCACCTATAGTCAGTACCTGACCAACCGGGCTGTGGTTCGTACATAAGTTTGCATGTGGCCAGCAGTAACAGACTGGTTGATCAGATCCTGATCCACCATGAAGCCTGGTCTCAGACCGAACCGCGGGGACGTTGACCCTGGAAACCCTCTACAGGTTTACTCGAGGTATGTTTGCGTTTTTTGTTTAAATAAATGATCCCTGACCTTGATAAATATAGACATGTATACATGGGGTAATGGAAGACTAGTGCTCACATATGTATCTTCAATTACTACATGTAATTCTGCTTCTGTACTGATCTTATTACTCTCACATATGAATTTACAGGTTGTTTATCTTAGGTCATGTCAGAGCCAAGCGCTGTGTTCTAGATGTGACCCACAGCAGTCAGCTAACACTCAGGTATTTGTTTTCTGTTAGGTGAACTTCGTCAGCAGGTGTAAGGAGAGTTATCCATACCTAATGTTCTGGACTCCCTGTAGTTGAGAGCCAAGTATCGTTAGGAAAGTTACTTTCACACTACACTATGGAGAGTTTTGTTCATTAGGAAACCGAGAAAAATGTTTCCTGTTATGAGGCTTTCTCATGTGATGAACCGTTCAGTGATGGAACAACCACATGCTTATTGGTGCTCCTTACCATTACTTATCCATCCACTGTCTTACATTAACTAGGTTTTCCCCCATCAGGTCACACTTCACAGACACGCACATGCATATATATATATACATACATCTAGGTTTTTCTCCTTTTTCTAAATAGCTCTTGTTCTTTTTTATTTCTTCTATTGTCCATGGGGAAGTGGAAAAGAATCTTTCCTCCGTAAGCCATGCGTGTCGTATGAGGCGACTAAAATGCCGGGAGCAATGGGCTAGTAACCCCTTCTCCTGTATACATTTACTAAAAAAGAGAAGAAGAAAAACTTTATAAAACTGGGATGCTTAAATGTGCGTGGATGTAGTGCAGATGACAAGAAACAGATGATTGCTGATGTTATGAATGAAAAGAAGTTGGATGTCCTGGCTCTAAGCGAAACAAAGCTGAAGGGGGTAGGAGAGTTTCAGTGGGGGGAAATAAATGGGATTAAATCTGGAGTATCTGAGAGAGTTAGAGCAAAGGAAGGGGTAGCAGTAATGTTAAATGATCAGTTATGGAAGGAGAAAAGAGAATATGAATGTGTAAATTCAAGAATTATGTGGATTAAAGTGAAGGTTGGATGCGAGAAGTGGGTCATAATAAGCGTGTTGCACCTGGAGAAGAGAGGAATGCAGAGGAGAGAGAGAGATTTTGGAGATGTTAAGTGAATGTATAGGAGCCTTTGAACCAAGTGAGAGAGTAATTGTGGTAGGGGACCTGAATGCTAAAGTAGGAGAAACTTTTAGAGAGGGTGTGGTAGGTAAGTTTGGGGTGCCAGGTGTAAATGATAATGGGAGCCCTTTGATTGAACTTTGTATAGAAAGGGGTTTAGTTATAGGTAATACATATTTTAAGAAAAAGAGGATAAATAAGTATACAAGATATGATGTAGGGCGAAATGACAGTAGTTTGTTGGATTATGTATTGGTAGATAAAAGACTGTTGAGTAGACTTCAGGATGTACATGTTTATAGAGGGGCCACAGATATATCAGATCACTTTCTAGTTGTAGCTACACTGAGAGTAAAAGGTAGATGGGATACAAGGAGAATAGAAGCATCAGGGAAGAGAGAGGTGAAGGTTTATAAACTAAAAGAGGAGGCAGTTAGGGTAAGATATAAACAGCTATTGGAGGATAGATGGGCTAATGAGAGCATAGGCAATGGGGTCGAAGAGGTATGGGGTAGGATTAAAAATGTAGTGTTAGAGTGTTCAGCAGAAGTTTGTGGTTACAGGAAAGTGGGTGCAGGAGGGAAGAGGAGCGATTGGTGGAATGATGATGTAAAGAGAGTAGTAAGGGAGAAAAAGTTAGCATATGAGAAGTTTTTACAAAGTAGAAGTGATGCAAGGAGGGAAGAGTATATGGAGAAAAAGAGAGAGGTTAAGAGAGTGGTGAAGCAATGTAAAAAGAGAGCAAATGAGAGAGTGGGTGAGATGTTATCAACAAATTTTGTTGAAAATAAGAAAAAGTTTTGGAGTGAGATTAACAAGTTAAGAAAGCCTAGAGAACAAATGGATTTGTCAGTTAAAAATAGGAGAGGAGAGTTATTAAATGGAGAGTTAGAGGTATTGGGAAGATGGAGGGAATATTTTGAGGAATTGTTAAATGTTGATGAAGATAGGGAAGCTGTGATTTCGTGTATAGGGCAAGGAGGAATAACATCTTGTAGGAGTGAGGAAGAGCCAGTTGTGAGTGTGGGGGAAGTTCGTGAGGCAGTAGGTAAAATGAAAGGGGGTAAGGCAGCGGGATTGATGGGATAAAGATAGAAATGTTAAAAGCAGGTGGGGATATAGTTTTGGAGTGGTTGGTGCAATTATTTAATAAATGTATGGAAGAGGGTAAGGTACCTAGGGATTGGCAGAGAGCATGCATAGTTCCTTTGTATAAAGGCAAAGGGGATAAAAGAGAGTGCAAAAATTATAGGGGGATAAGTCTGTTGAGTGTACCTGGTAAAGTGTATGGTAGAGTTATAATTGAAAGAATTAAGAGTAAGACAGAGAATAGGATAGCAGATGAACAAGGAGGCTTTAGGAAAGGTAGGGGGTGTGTGGACCAGGTGTTTACAGTGAAACATATAAGTGAACAGTATTTAGATAAGGCTAAAGAGGTCTTTGTGGCATTTATGGATTTGGAAAAGGCGTATGACAGGGTGGATAGGGGGGCAATGTGGCAGATGTTGCAAGTGTATGGTGTAGGAGGTAGGTTACTGAAAGCAGTGAAGAGTTTTTACGAGGATAGTGAGGCTCAAGTTAGAGTATGTAGGAAAGAGGGAAATTTTTTCCCAGTAAAAGTAGGCCTTAGACAAGGATGTGTGATGTCACCATGGTTGTTTAATATATTTATAGATGGGGTTGTAAGAGAAGTAAATGCGAGGGTCTTGGCAAGAGGCGTGGAGTTAAAAGATAAAGAATCACACACAAAGTGGGAGTTGTCACAGCTGCTCTTTGCTGATGACACTGTGCTCTTGGGAGATTCTGAAGAGAAGTTGCAGAGATTGGTGGATGAATTTGGTAGGGTGTGCAAAAGAAGAAAATTAAAGGTGAATACAGGAAAGAGTAAGGTTATGAGGATAACAAAAAGATTAGGTGATGAAAGATTGAATATCAGATTGGAGGGAGAGAGTATGGAGGAGGTGAACGTATTCAGATATTTGGGAGTGGACGTGTCAGCGGATGGGTCTATGAAAGATGAGGTGAATCATAGAATTGATGAGGGAAAAAGAGTGAGTGGTGCACTTAGGAGTCTGTGGAGACAAAGAACTTTGTCCTTGGAGGCAAAGAGGGGAATGTATGAGAGTATAGTTTTACCAACGCTCTTATATGGGTGTGAAGCGTGGGTGATGAATGTTGCAGCGACGAGAAGGCTGGAGGCAGTGGAGATGTCATGTCTGAGGGCAATGTGTGGTGTGAATATAATGCAGAGAATTCGTAGTTTGGAAGTTAGGAGGAGGTGCGGGATTACCAAAACTGTTGTCCAGAGGGCTGAGGAAGGGTTGTTGAGGTGGTTCGGACATGTAGAGAGAATGGAGCGAAACAGAATGACTTCAAGAGTGTATCAGTCTGTAGTGGAAGGAAGGCGGGGTAGGGGTCGGCCTAGGAAAGGTTGGAGGGAGGGGGTAAAGGAGGTTTTGTGTGCGAGGGGCTTGGACTTCCAGCAGGCATGCATGAGCGTGTTTGATAGGAGTGAATGGAGACAAATGGTTTTTAATACTTGACGTGCTGTTGGAGTGTGAGCAAAGTAACATTTATGAAGGGATTCAGGGAAACCGGCAGGCCGGACTTGAGTCCTGGAGATGGGAAGTACAGTGCCTGCACTCTGAAGGAGGGGTGTTAATGTTGCAGTTTATAAACTGTAGTGTAAAGCACCCTTCTGGCAAGACAGTGATGGAGTGAATGATGGTGAAAGTTTTTCTTTTTCGGGCCACCCTGCCTTGGTGGGAATCGGCCAGTGTGATAATAAAAAAATAAAAATAATTTCACTACCACTACTGAGAAAAGTAATACGTTGTCAGTGTGGGTCGTCGTCCGATGTTGGTGGTGGCGTCGATGATGTACTCAGTGTTTGGACTACTGCGTCTCTACGTCACCAGTTACTGGTGGATTATGGTCACAATGTTTTTAGCTTCCACATCCTTCCCGTCCATCCTGGAACTCTCACTCATCATTGGTAAGTCTTTGGATTTTTAACTTTTATTTAAGTTCACCACGATTATCATTTTCATGGGGTGTTTGCACATAATTCAGCCTACTTCAGGACTCTCTTTACAGTGTATCATCTACACGTATTCATTTAAATACACGATATATTTTTATGTATTTTAGTATTTATCTACACTATGTAAACTTATTTATTATTTATTACTTCATTTAGCAAAACACGCACCAATTATTGTGGTCTTCCCTGCAATAACTGTATTGTGGTCTTCCCTGTAATAACTGTATTGTGGTCTTCCCTGTAATAACTGTATTGTGGTCTTCCCTGTAATAACTGTAGTGTGGTCTTCCCTGTATAACTGTATTGTGGTCTTCCCTGTAATAACTGTATTGTGGTCTTTCCTGTAATAACTGAATTGTGGTCTTCCCTGTGATAACTGTATTGTGGTCTTCCCTGCAATAACTGTATTGTGGTCTTCCCTGTAATAACTGTATTGTGGTCTTCCCTGCAATAACTGTACTGTGATCTTCCCTGTAATAACTGTAGTGTGGTATATTCATCGCTCAACCCTCGGGACGAGCGGACGTGCGCTGAGCCTGCCCCCTGCTGGTGACAACTTGATTTTCACAAAATGGCACAGCAGGGTAGACGCCGGGTTAACACTATCGGCATTGAAGTGGTTCGTCGGGCTGTGTATGCCCACTCGGCTCAGGTTTTACTGCCTGCCATTATCAGGGACACATACGGCATTGGAAATGAAGAGCTGTATGGTGTGGCTTTGAACGGGGCATACCGGATCTTTGTGAAGTTTCGCAATGCTAGTGTATATGAAGACACTGTCGCCAGATTTCAGGATCTTTGTGTGCCAGTAAATTCTGTTGTGATGGTTAGGCTCAATGATGTGTCCCGCTACTACACGTGGGTGAAGATCCGGAACTTACCTTTCGAGGCTGATGAGGCGGACCTGCGTGCCGTGTTTGAGAAGTACGGGATAGTTCACATGGCGACGTTGGGGAAGTAGAAGGAAGGATCACATGCTGGGATGCCTGAGAGAAGTTTCTCTTTCAAAATGACTTTAAGGCATCCCATTCCTTCCTATGTTTACCTTGACGGCTTCAGGACACAAGTGATGCTGACCTATGCGGGGTAATGACGTACTTGTCGCTTGTGCGGCGCCTATGGCCACATTGCTGTGCATTGTGTTCAACGGCAGGGCTCACAGGCGGATGCTCAACGTAGGGGAGGCACCGGAGGAACAGGAGATGACGGAGGATACATGATTTGAGACGCCTACTTTGCGCAAGTCTTAGAGTGTGGAGGTCGACGAGGCTGAATTGAGGGAGGGAGTGCGTGTAATGCTTCCGGGGAAGCCGAGCTCTTCCGGGCAGGCACCGGAGACAGTAGGTGAGGTGCTGCTTGGTGAGGACAGGGACGTGGAGGCCACCATTGACACAGTGCTCCATGACCTGTTAGGAACCCCAGGTGAGGTCTCTGTTGAGGGGCTTGTGAGTGCCCTGGAGTCTGTAGTGGTTCCAGGATGTGTGGGGAGGGGGGCATGTCGGAGGCCCAAGTTGACGCTGCTTTGCAAATTGGTACTGTTGTGGCAGAAGTGCACGAGGATGGCTTCCGGGTGGAGACTAGGAGGAAGGCTCGAGGGTCACAGAAGAGAGCAGCTGTGATCTCGGATATGGACGATGTGCTCACTCTGGCACAGCATTCGGGTAAAAAGGTTTGGGCAGATGTGGAGGAGCGTGGACCTGGTGGGTCCAGGGACAAGGGACTTGTGAAAGGAGGTACCAGAGGGGCATATGAGGACAGAAGGAAATATTAGGAAGGAGGGGGAAAGGGGTGTAGCAGTGCATAAAGGCAAACCTCCTTTGACAGTTTCAAGAGTCTCGCTATAAATATTAATTGACTGAGAAACGATAGGAAGTGTGCATGGTTTCATGAGCTTCTCATTAGGTATGGTGTAGATGTTGTGTTTGTACAAGAGCACAATCACAAGCCGGGTTGTATGTTGGTGATTGAGGGGTACACTGTATATGCGGCACACTCACCGAGATTGAAAGGAGGAGTATCAATTTTGATGAGGGAGGCTAGCCTGTTTACTGTACATCATTGTGAGGAGGGAGGGGAGGGGAAGGTTATATGAGTGGATGGGATGTGGGGAAGGGACAAGATATCCTTTGTGTGTGTTTATGGTCCGGCGGAGGGGAATGGTCGGGTCAAGAATGAGTTTGTACATGATGTGTTGGTATATCACCTGAGGTCGCTTCCGGTGGTATCTGTGGCAGAAGGTGACTGCAATTGTGTCATACGTCGTAGGGATGTGGAACCTAGGGGAGCATGATATTATTTTGGAGTTTTGAGGGAGCTGTTAACCGGGTTGGGGTTGGTGGATGTGGGGGAGTGGGAGGTGGAGCACACCTTTGTGAGGCAAGGGTATGCAGCAAGGCTGGACAGACTATACATAACGAGAAAAGCAGTGGTTCGGAGAGTGTCTTGGATGTGCTTTTTTCTTCCAGATCACAGAGGTGTTTTGGTGGAATTGGGATGGGAGGGACAGCTGAACAGGTATAAGAGCTATTGGAAATTGAATGTTCAGTTACTTCAAGATGTCGAGGGGAGGGTCTTATTTGCACGTTTGTGGGAAAGTTTGTGGGACGGGCATGCATGAAGGGGGATGTGTTGAGTTGGTGGGATACAACAATGAGAATGAGGATTCGAGAATTCTATGTTTGCCAGGGAAGGCATGAGAATCAGCTGGCTTATGGGCTTATTAGGTATCTTGAGGGGTAGTTAAGGGAGCATTATGAGAGAGGAAGGGGGGTGGGAGCCCCATTGGCAGACGTAGAGGGATTGAAGGATAGACTCAAGGAATTGCAAAATGAACGGTTCGATGCAGTAAGAGTTTTAGGGGGGTTAGAGGAGGTGATATGGGGCGATAGGTCGTCGGCATGTGTCCTGCAATGGCAGGTGCATCGGCACATTGTTATGGAAATGGTAGGATTGCAGGTCCACGAGGACATGGAGGGGTATAGGGAGGGGTAGGAGCTGGTTACATTGGAGGGGATAGGGGTTATGTTGATGCTTTTTGACAGGGACGACAGGGAACAGTTACAGGGGACTATCGTTCAGGAGGTGTGGATGGCATTAATGGGTATGAGTCGGGGTAAGGCACCCGGGATAGATGGGCTGCCTGCCGACTTTTATATGCAGCATTGGGGTGTATTGAAGGACTTTTTGGTGCAATAGTTTAATATCATGAAAGAGCGGGGTGAGCTGAGGGAGTTGCAAGTGACAGCGATTGTAGTTTTGGTACCAAAGGGTGATAGTCAGTACACGGTGAGGAATTATCGAAATATATCGCTCATGTGTGCAGACTACAAACTCTTTGCGAAAATTTTGGGAAACCGTATTTAGAGGGTCATTGGAAAGCTTATACTAGGAGATCAGTGTATGAGGGGCATGGGGTTATTAGAAGGTTTATTGAGTGTCCTTGTGAGGGGGAAGGAGGGGTATTAGCACTGGATTGGAGGGTGGCGTATGATAGTGTCGAGAGGAAGGCTTTATGGAGAATAATGAGGTGGCAGGGATTTGGGGAGGAAATAGCAAAATGGGCACTTACTGTGTGCAGATTAATGGGAGGATGGGGTTGCATGTGCAAATGCACAGGGGATTGAGACAGGGATGCCTGCTATCACAAATATTATTTGCATGTTTACAGAATCCTTTTCACAGGGCAGTGGAATGATGTGTACGGGAGGGGGTAAGGGATGATCTAAGTGGTAGGAGACCTGGTATCATAGGTTATGTCGATGACACGACAGTCCTAATGAGTGGGAGGGAGGGATTGGAGGGTCAGGGAAGGGTCGTGGATTTTTTTGGGCAGCAACAGGTATGGCAGTGAATGTGGATAAATCAAAGCTCATGAAATTAGAAGCATGGAATGAGCGGGAGGGTGAGGGTGAGGGAGCGAGGCGGTGTGTTGTGGATCAGCTGAAGATTTGCAGTGTGGTGTATATGGTCGATGGGCAGATGGTGAGGGAGGTTAATTCAAAGGGTGTAGTAGATAGAAAGCTGGGAAGATTGACTGGGTTGCGGTCGACACATCTTACGCTACACCAGAGGGTCATTGTGGTCAATGTGCTTCTATTTAGTAAAATATGGCATGAGGCAGCATTGTACCCTTTGGTGTATGAGGATGTTTGGAGATTGTTGGGTAGGGTTTTCCGTTTTATTTGGGGTTTGGGATGCGATTGGTTAAGAAGGGTGGTGGTAACACTTCCAGTGGCCAAGAAAGGGGTGGGGCTAATTCACTTGGAATGAAGGTTGAAGAGCGTATATGTGAAGCACAGGTTCCTGCGGGTGTGTGGAGTGGGGGGTGGAGCATTGAGAATTGTGCAGGAAGATATTCGAAGATGGTGGAGGGGATGGGATTTGCAAGATTGTGAGGAGTTGTTGCATATATTAATGATCATCAGAGATCTGAAGAACATGCGGGAAGGGTCTATAGAGAGGAAGCTATGGCCTAGGGAGTCGGTGGCTGTGGAAGGGGTGTACCCGATGTATGCATGGGAAGACATTTGGGGTTGGTTAAAAGGGTTGTGTATCCGGCCGCATGTGAGGGAAGTAATGTATAGGTTTTTCCATAGAATCTTGCCATCAGGGGTAGTTTTACATAATAAACAAATAAGGGAGGGTGGGGTGTGTCAAGATTGTGGTGTAGATGAGTCGGCTTTTTATGTAGTCTACTTTTGCGAATGCCTAGGGGTTGTGGGGGAATCGATGGGGGAAAGTGATTCAGTATGTGGGGGTGAGGGTTGTCGGTTTTGAGAGAGCTCAGTTTAGATGTAGGTGGGGTAGGGGTGAAAGTTCAAAGGGCGGTGGCTTACTTAGTAGTTGATTTCGTTTTTATATCATGTGCCATGAGAGATAAAGGGGTGGGCGAACATAGGATGGCCCTAGCTGCAACTTTTTATAGGACAAAGTGTCGCAACAGGGAAATATATGGGGGGTAGGTGGGAGAGGGATTTTCCGGAGGGCTATAGAGTTTTCCAATTGAGAAATTTATGGGTTTTATAGATTGTCAGGGGTATGAATGGGCTGGCCTCCCCTGGGGGAGGATTGCGTGTCGAGGTGTGTTGCAGAGGTTTGACTGCTTGTGTGTGTGGGATTGTGAGTTAGAAGGGCTTTGGGGGAGGTGGGCTTTGAGTGTGGTATATAATATGTGTGATAAGCTTCTCATATAGCATTATCGTTTATTGTTTGGCGATGCTCTGATATAATTTTGTATTTAATGTGTGTGGCGTTATTGCTTGAAGAGGTTCTGTCACTGTAATCTGGATGTTTTATCCTGTTTGTTACATGTACTTGCTTCAACATTTGTTCTGGGTGCTTTGCACTGAATGGTGTGAGGCCTGAGGTTTTGAACGGTGTTCAGAGAGATGATATGATATATTTTTGTATTTAATGAGTGTGGCATTATTGTTTGTCACTAGTGATCTGCATGTCTCAGCCTATTTGGCCTGAGAGTTTGAACAGTGTTCAGAGAGATAAAGTGTTACACTTTGTATTTCATGTGTGTGGCACTATTGCTTGAAGTGGCAGCCACTAGATAACTGCATGCACGTTCTGGCTTGTTTGGCCTGACAGCTTGAATGGTTTTTGGTGAGATGTTCCGATATAACTTTGTAATTAAGGTGTGTGGCGTTATTGCTTGACGAGATATTGTCACTATATATCTGCATGTCTTAGCATCTTTGTTAAACGTATTTGATCAGCATCTGTTATGTGTGCTTGCAATGAATTATTGCTTGAAGACGTATTGGAAATACATATTTGCATGTCATATCTTGTTGATTAACCCGTAATTAGTTAGTTAAAAATTAGCCGGTATTCTCCCGGCCCGGGCCTTGTCCAAGTGGTGGCCCGGCCTTGGCTCCCTCTTTAGGGAGTGTCTGAGACCTAAGTCTCCCATGGGAGGAGGTACAAGTACCTCCTCATCTTTGGGACCAACTGTCCCCAGGCCTAGCCACAAGCTAGGCCTCTCTGGTCTGCCATCCCCGCCCCAAGGAGACTAATGGGAATGACAGTCTTATGAGCTAAAGGCTCGGGCTCAGGCACCTACCCTACCCTAGAAGGGTTAGGCATGGTGTCGATCGATTAACCCGTAAACGGTCCAAACGTATATATACGTTTTTTTCAACATTTGAAAGTAAGTAAAAAAAGTAGATCTTCTTTTTGTTTTTCTACATTTGAAAATGTGTAAAAAATCTTCGATCTACTTTTTTTTTTGTTATATTTGAAAATATGTAAAAAAACTTAGATCTACTTTTGTAGCACTGCACATGTGAACGTAGATCTGCTTGGACTGTTTACGAGTTAAATGTAATTGTTTAATATTTATTTTGTGTGCCTTTTTTGGTCTGTACATGTTTATGTGCTCAGGATTTTGGGCAAATAGCCATTATTATAATAGTATATGTCTGTTAGGTTGTGAATTATGAAAATTTTTATAGGGGGCTACCTGTATGTACCTCAACATTACATGCATACGAGTAATCTCATTGGGAGACAACAACCATAATATTTACCATAGTCACCCCGTGTAGACATGTGAGAAAACTTAAGGTAAGATAAGATAAGATAAGATTTCGTTCGGATTTTTAACCCCGGAGGGTTAGCCACCCAGGATAACCCAAGAAAGTCAGTGCGTCATCGAGGACTGTCTAACTTATTTCCATTGTGGTCCTTAATCTTGTCCCCCAGGATGCGACCCACACCAGTCGACTAACACCCAGGTACCTATTTGCTGCTAGGTGAACAGGACAACAGGTGTAAGGAAACGTGTCGGAATGTTTCCACCCGCCGGGAATCGAACCCGGGCCCTCCGTGTTTGAAGCGGGAGCTTTAGCCACCGGGCCACACAAGGTACTGCAGTTTCATGCCAACGTCAAATATTTTTCTAATTTCTTCATCTAGGAACTCTGGACTCCACTCTCTAAAGGCTATCAAAAACGAAGTAAGAAATACACTCTGTTTTACTCTAGTCTCATGATTGGGATAGTAGTGAATGTGTGGAAAATATTTTAATTTTCCGAAGCCATAGTGCCTAATAGGTGTTTAATGTGTTGATTTGGGTCAAAAAATGTATTTTAAAATGGAATAGAACCAACAGGGTTCCCTCTGCGCCTGCGCGGATGTGCGGGGAGAGAGGTCGAGACAGACCATGAGGAGCAGGAGTGTTTTGAATGGAGTTAAGAGGCTGGGAAAGCATAGGACCAGGAAATTGGTGTTCATGGCGGCCCAAGGATTAATATAGGCCTCACTTCATAATAGGAAGTGTCGTAACTGTTCCTGGTGGAGAGTGACTGAATGTGATTTATGGGACCACCGTAATAAAGTGGTAAAATTAGTGAATAATGGTAAGACCGGTGGTGACTGGTGCGCCGCCATGGAGTGTGTCCAGGGGAAAATACCTGTGATTTAATCCTCACTCATCGGTCTCAGATGTTAATGGAGTGACCTCTAATGTGTATAATAATTATGAGACATTAAATCATCCTGTGAATTGTAATGTAATCAGTGATAATAACACTAAGTTAAGAGAATGCGTGAAGTGAAATAAGTTGCCTTGCTCCGAGTGAACACGTTAGTCCTCGTGGTTCCTGCCCCAAGGATAGCAAAGTTTTTATGGAGTCACAACTTGTAAACCGGAACAAACCAACGGATACCTCGTCCTGCTGGAATAAGAACCGTGTCGGTGTAGCAGGACATCGAAATGAGATGGTGAATGGAGGAAATGAGGAGTATCAATCACCCACAGTTAAGTAACCCTTCTAGTTATAGCAGATTGATACTGGCCAGTTAGGTATGTTGTAATTGGATAGGTTATGGGTGATCCAGCTACATCAAGTGACCACCAGAGAATATCTGGTAAGTGGTTGGATTATGTACAAGTGTTTTTCCTTGATGGATATATCCATGTGTTACCTACCCCCCCCCCTTCGTTCAGTTAAACTAACATAATCTATACAGTCCACAATTATTTAGTAGCGCCGTACTCGTGGGTGCTGTCCAATTTATGCTGATCTCGGGTAGATATGGATAAGATTGTGAGGTCGAAGGGACCACCTGCAGGGACCAGGGGTGGTTAAGTTTTCTCACATGTCTACACGGGGTGACTACGGTAAACAATATGGTTGTTGCCTCCCAATTAGATTACTCGTATGCATGTAATGTTGAGGTACATACAGGTAATCCCCTTTAAAATTTTCCATAGAATGTATGAGCACACATTAGTGGCCTTCCTGTATACTGTAAACTTAAACTTTCTATCAACGCCATGTATCAACACATCTAAGAATGGAACTTTAAAGTCCACCTCTTTCTCCACCGTGAATCAAATAGACGGGACTAAAGCGTTAAATCTTGGTAAAAAATGTATCAAGGGCCATATCAAGGGCCATATCATTTGGTCAAAGACACAAGAATTCATCCACATATCTGAACCACATGGCAGGATATCTTTCTATAAGGGGGACAACGGATTACCCATAGCCATTCCCTGTTTTTGAGCATAGTATTTCCCTTCAAACTCAAACTTGCACTCAACTACACACAGCATAATCAATTTAATAATGGTATTTTTTACCATACGTCAAAGAAAACTCATCTAATTCTTCTTCAAAATAAGACAGCAAGTCGGGAACAGGAACTCTCGTGAACAACGGAGTGACATCAAAACTAACAAGTGAAAAATCGTTAGATATGATATTTTGCAATTTGTCAATGAGATCAACATTGTTTTTTAAGTCGGCTTCAGAAATGTTGCCAAGCAAAGGAGTTAATATTTTTACCAACCATTTTGACAAGGCATGTGATGCTGATCCTACAGAACTAATTATAGGTCTAGCTGGAAAACCGGTCTTGTGGGTTTTAATCAAACTGAACATTTAAGGGAGTGTCGCAGATCTCGCCGATAATTGTTTAATTAATTTCTCATTACTTCTCAGCAATATTCTAATTTGTTTATTAAATTGGCTATTAACCTGGACCAAAGGGTTCTTATTATGGGGTATGTAAGTATCCCTGTCTTCTAATAATGTATTCATCTTTCCACTATAATCTACCTTGTCCATAATAACCATCACATTTGCTTTGTCAGTTTTCGTAAGATGAAGTCTAGGATCTTTCTTTGTTTCATGGTAAAACTTAATAAATCTTTGAGAACAATTCGGTTCCACAGGTGTGAGCAAAGCACCATATACCATGACTTTGCAGATGTTGAACGTTTCAGAGGATAGATCCCTTGTTTTTCCAAATTGCAAAAAAATTTGACAATGTCAACATAAACAGTGTCCCCGCTAGTAGATGCGAAACTTAACCCATATCCCAATGCTGTCTGCTGGTCACGAGTAAATTTAACACTCGACAGGTTGATAGCAAACTCCGTGTTAGTATGTTGAAACCAGCCACTTTGTGCTATGATATTGTTTAGTTTCCTAGAATATGAACATTCTATTTACTGTTTCATTATTCTCAATCCCTTAGTAAATGATCTTGCCACTCAGGTGGTACAATGTTGAAAAACTTTTGTTTCGCGTTTCTAACTTCAATAAATAACATTTTCCTTTGGTGTTTAATTACCTTTATTCAACACATATAGAACAGGAGTCGAACGCGATTTTCAACCACTAGCATTAGTGAGGATACATTACCAGAAACAACTGGTGAGAGCCCCATTGTTAGTGCTAGTGAGGATAGGAAAGACACAGGTAAACATGCACCAACAGGGAATACAGTCACAGAAACCCAAGGCAAACGGAAACCAAGCCTGTGCACATACTATGCACTTGGTATCTGCAGGCATGGGAAATCTGGAAAAACAGATGGGACGTGCAACTTTGACCACCCTAGAAAATGTCGTGCCCAAATGACAACAGGAAAATGCAAACTCCCTTCCTGTAAGCTTTTTCACTCTGAAATGTGTCCCTCTTCAGTACAGGAAAGACTGTGCTATAACTTAAATTGCCAGGCACACCATCTAAAGGGGACAAAAAAATACAAAACATCCAGACCATGGGAAAACCTGGGTAGCCACAGCCACTCAAGAGGGAGAGGTTTTTAGTGCCAGGAAGAAAAAAAAAACTGGCAGAAAATGGCAGAAATCGTACACCAAATCCAGTCATTCCTGGAGTGGAACCACATTCGTTGGCCTCCACTCCAAACCAACAGATACAGATACTAGTGCCGGAAAAAAAGTCCCCCAGTACCACCAATACCACCAGTCAGATGACATTCTTTTTTGCAAATATACAGGATCTAAAACCAGCAACGAACAACAAAATACCTTTCATCCGTGGACTGCTTGCAAAGGCAAATGCAATATTCGCGGCTTTCACAGAGACCCACATGAAGGATCACTTGGACAACGAAATATGGATCCCAAATTACAACCTATACAGATGCGAGAGAATGAACAGGCAAAAAAAAAAAGGGGGGGGGTTAACCTGTATATCGCAGAGTCACTTGTTTGCACAGAACTGCTTAATTCCTCAAATGATGTAGTGGAAGTTTAAGCAGTAAAGATCGAGAACCAAAACCTAGTCATTGTGGTAGTCTACAAGCCTCCGGATGCAACGTCCCAGCAATTCAAGGAACAGCTGTTAAACATTGACTACTGTTTGGAAAATCTTCCAGCTCCTGCACCCAACATCTTGCTCCTGGGGGATTTCAACTTAAGGCACCTAAAATGGAGGAATATAGCAAATAATGTTGTTGCAGTAATAACACCAGGAGGCAGCTCTGATGAAAACTCACACTCACACGAGCTTTTAAATCTCTGCACAAAATTCAACTTAAACCAGCAAATAATAGAGCCTACTAGACTGGAGAATACACTAGACCTCATCTTCACTAACAATGATGATCTGATAAGAAATGTCACCATATCAAAAACAATATACTCAGATCACAACATAATCGAGGTTCAGACATGTATGCGCGGAGCTCCAGACCGACAAAATGAGATTAGTCATGAGGGAGCCTTCACCAAATTCAACTTCAATGATAAGAACATAAAGTGGGACCAAGTAAACCAAGTCCTAACCGATATAAGCTGGGAAGATAGACTAAGCAACACAGACCCCACAAAGGGGGCAGTAAAGCAACAGCAAAGAACTACAGACCAATAGCACTAACATCCAATATCATAAAAATCTTTGAAAGGGTCCTAAGAAGCAAGATCGCCACCCATCTAGATACCCATCAATTACACAACCCAGGGCAACATGGGTTTAGAGCAGGTCGCTTCTGTCTGTCTCAACTATTGGATCACTACGACAAGGTCCTATATGCACTAGAAGACAAAAAGAATGCAGATGTAATATATGCAGACTTTGCAAAAGCCTTCGACAAGTGTGACCATGGCGTAATAGCACACAAAATGCGTGCTAAAGGAATAACAGATAAGTTGGTAGATGGATCTATAATTTCCTCACAAACAGAACACAAAGAGTAGTAGTCAACAGAGTAAAGTCCAAGGCGGCTACGGTGAAAAGCTCTGTTCCACAAGGCACAGTACTCGCTCCCATCTTGTTTCTCATCCTCATTTCTGACATAGACAAGGATGTCAGCCACAGCACCGTGTCTTCCTTTGCAGATGACACACGAATATGCATGACAGTGTCTTCCATTGCAGACATTGCAAGGCTCCAGGCGGACATCAACCAAATCTTTCAATGGGCTGCAGAAAACAATATGAAGTTCAACGATGAGAAATTTCAATTACTCCGATATGGTAGACACGAGTAAATCAAAACTTTATCAGAGTACAAAATAAATTCTGGCCACAAAATAGAGCGAAAAACAAACGTCAAAGACCTGGGAGTAATCATGTCGGAGGATCTCACCTTCAAGGACCATAACATTATATCAATTGCAGCTGCTAGAAAAATGACAGGATGGATAATGAGAACCTTCAAAACTAGGGAGGCCAAGCCCATGATGACACTCTTCAGGTCGCTTGCTCTATCTAGGCTGGAATATTGCTGCACACTAACAGCACCTTTCAAGGCAGGTGAAATTGCTGACCTAGAAAATGTACAGAGAACCTTCACAGCACGCATAACGGAGATAAAACACCTCAATTACTGGCAGCGCTTGAGGTTCCTGAACCTGTATTCCCTGGAACGCAGGCGGGAGAGATACATGATTATATACACCTGGAAAATCCTAGAGGGACTAGTACCGAACTTGCACACGAAAATCACTCACTACGAAAGCAAAAGACTTGGCAGACGATGCACCATCCCCCCAATGAAAAGCAGAGGTGTCACTAGCACGTTAAGAGACAATACAGTAAGTGTCAGGGGCCTGAGACTGTTCAACTGCCTCCCAGCAGTCTTCAAGCTGGCACTGGACAAGCACCTAAAGTCGGTACCTGACCAGCCGCGCTGTGGTTTGTACATTGGATTGCATGCAGCCAGCAGTAACAGCCTGGCTGATCAGGCTCTGATCCACCAGGAGGCCTGGTCACAGACCGGGCCGCGGGGGCGTTGACCCCCGGAACTCTCTCCAGGCAAACTCCAGGTAAATATTAGAGCTTGTAATAACCCGGGAAATTAGCAGGAAGGAAGAGTCATCTTCTCTTGTTCCTTCTGGCTTGAAAGAAATATTGTGGAATCGGCAATTATTAAGCATGATAGGCAGTCATTATACAATTCCAGTGATAAGTTGTTCAAATAAGACGCGTGTTTAGTTGAGGCAATAGTACACAGTCTAAAAGTGGCTCTTATATGAATTCGTCAGACTGTGTTAAATTTGGTGCCTCACTGAGGAATTAGGGCAAATTTTTCCTGCAGTTTCTGAAGGTTGAACCAGAGTTTGCCTCACAATTATGTGGATTGAATTTTTGTGGCCGTCTTTCCTGTTATTTTGGATGCCCCCCCCCTTTAAATAACTTAATTTTTAATAAGCCCCATTTCCTTTGCATAACTTTTAATTTCTCCCGTCTATATGTTACAATTGTCCCGTGGAGACTACAGTATAATTGCTAGTGACTTCTATATCACTGACAGTATATTTATGTATTTAAAGTTATTGATATCATAGCGGAATATGACCGAATTATTTATTATTGTCACGTTAATATCGTTTAGGTTATTACAATATCAATGCTTGTGGGATTTTTCCAGAGCTATAATAATGATCCTTCTGGCTGTGGGCACTGTTGTGTTTGTGGGCACTGTTGTGTCTGGGGGCACTGTTGTGCCTGGGGGCACTGTTGTGCCTGGGGGCACTGTTGTGCCTGGGGGCACTGTTGTGCCTGGGGGCACTGTTGTGCCTGGGGGCACTTCCGGTACCCTCTCCTCTCTCCCTCCCTTATTCGCTCACTCCAGTGAAGGCGGTCCTCTAGGAACATATTTGCTTGGACATCCTCCTCTTATTCTGCAATTTTGCTTGCTCCTGAGATGAGTTGATTGCAACACAAAAGGCCTAGAGCTATCATTATACTCCCCCATGGATGTTTTGCATCCTTTATCGCTTGGTTTCCAATATTTGCATTATATGTATATATATATATATATATATATATATATATATATATATATATATATATATATATATATATATATATATATATATATATATTATGTATTATATATATATATATATATATATATATATATATATATATATATATATATATATATATATATATATATATATATAATATATATATATATATATATATATTATTATCACACTGGCCGATTCCCACCAAGGCAGGGTGGCCCGAAAAAGAAAACTTTCACCATCATTCACTCCATCACTGTCTTGCCAGAAGGGTGCTTTACACTACAGTTTTTAAACTGCAACATTAACACCCCTCCTTCAGAGTGCAGGCACTGTACTTCCCATCTCCAGGACTCAAGTCCGGCCTGCCTGTTTCCCTGAATCCCTTCATAAATGTTACTTTGCTCACACTCCAACAGCACGTCAAGTATTAAAAACCATTCGTCTCCATTCACTCCTATCAAACATGCTCAAGCACGCCTGCTGGAAGTCCAAACCCCTCGCACACAAAACCTCCTTTACCCCCTCCCTCCAGCCTTTCCTAGGCCGACCCCTACCCCGCCTTCCTTGCATTACAGACTGATACACTCTTGAAGTCATTCTGTTTTGCTCCATTCTCTCTACATGTCCGAACCACCTCAACAACCCTTCCTCAGCCCTCTGGACAACAGTTTTGGTAATCCCGCACCTCCTCCTATCTTCCAAACTCCGAATTCTCTGCATTATATTCACACACATTGCCCTCAGACATGACATCTCCACTGCCTCCAGCCTTCTCCTCGCTGCAACATTCATCACCCATGCTTCACACCCATATAAGAGTGTTGGTAAAACTATACTCTCATACATTCCCCTCTTTGCCTCCAAGGACAAAGTTCTTTGTCTCCACAGACTCCTAAGTGCACCACTCACCCTTTTCCCCTCATCATTTCTATGATTCACCTCATCCTTCATAGACCCATCCGCTGACACGTCCACTCCCAAATATCTGAATACATTCACCTCCTCCATACTCTCTCCCTCCAATCTGATATCCAATCTTTCATCACCTAATATTTTTGTTATCCACATAACCTTACTCTTTCCTGTATTCACCTTTAATTTTCTTCTTTTGCACACCCTACCAAATTCATCCACCAATCTCTGCAACTTCTCTTCAGAATCTCCCAAGAGCACAGTGTCATCAACAAAGAGCAACTGTGACAACTCCCACTTTATGTGTGATTCTTTATCTTTTAACTCCACGCCTCTTGTCAAGACCCTCGCATTTACTTCTCTTACAACCCCATCTGTAAATATATTAAACAACCACGGTGACATCACACATCCCTGTCTAAGGCCTACTTTTACTGGGAAATAATTTCCCTCTTTCCTATGTACTCTAACTTGAGCCTCACTATCCTCGTAAAAACTCTTCACTGCTTTCAGTAACCTACCTCCTACACCATACACCTGCAACATCTGCCACATTGCCCCCCTATCCACCCTGTCATACGCCTTTTCCAAATCCATAAATGCCACAAAGACCTCTTTATCCTTATCCTGTAAACACCTGGTCCACACACCCTCTACCTTTCCTAAAGCCTCCTTGTTCATCTGCTATCCTATTCTCAGTCTTACTTTTAATTCTTTCAATAATAACTCTACCATACACTTTACCAGGTATACTCAACGACTTATCCCCCTATAAATTTTTTGCACTCTTCTTTATATCCCCTTTGGCCTTTATACAAAGGAACTATGCATGCTCTCCTGCCAATATCCCAGGTTACCTTAACCCTCTTCCATACATATTATTAATAATTGCACCAACCACTCCAAAACAATATCCCCACCTGCATTTAAACATTCCCTATCTTAACCCATGCATCCCGGCTACCATACCCCTTTCTCATTTTACCTACTGCCTCACGAACTCCCCTCCACCACTCACAACTGCTCATCCTCACTCCATGCAAGATGTTTAAACCTCACTTGCCCTATACACGAAATTCACAGTCTTCCCTATCTTCATTAACATTTAAACAATTCCTCAAAATATACCCTCCATCTTCCCAAGCCTCCAACTGCTCCATTAATAACTCACTCCTCTCCTATTTTTTAACTGACAAAATCCATTTGTTCTCTAGGGCTATTTCCTTAACTTGTTAAACCACTGCCAAAAACCTTTTTCTTATTCTTCTCAACAAAAATTGTTTGTGATAACATCTCACCCACCTCACTCTATTTGCTCTCTTTCTACATTGCTTCACACTCGCATTACCCTCCTCTCTTTGTCTCCATATACTCTTACCCTTCCTTGCATCACTTCTACTACTTTGTAACAATTCTCATCATGCTAACTTTTTCCTCCCTTATTACTCTCTTTTTAACATTATCATTCCACCAATTCGCTCCCTCTTCCCTCCCACATCCACTTCCTGTAACCACAAACTTCTGCTGAACACACTAACACTACATTTTATAAACCTACCCCATTCCTCTTCGACCCCATTAATGCCTATGCCCCTATTAGCCCCTCTATCCCTCCAAAAACTGTTTATATCTTTCCCTAACTGCCTCCTCTTTTTAGTTTATAAACCTATCACCTCTCTCTTTCCCGGATGCTTTATTCTCACTTGTATCCCAACAACCTTATTTACACTCAGTGTAGCTACAAACTAGAAAGTGATCTGATATTCTGGCCCCATCCATATAAACATGTACATCCTGAAGTCAACTCAACAGTCTTACGTTATACTACCAATACATCATCCAACAAACTACTGTCAATTCGCCCTACAATCATTCTTTGTATACTTAATAATCCTACTTTTACTTAACATATGTATTACAATATAACTAAACCCCTTTCTATTAACAAAGTTCAATCAAAGGGCTATACTCGCCAATATCAAATTACACCTGCACCGGCCAAACTTACCTACCACACCCTCTGCTAAAAGTTTCTCCTACTTAAGCATATCAGGTCCCTACCACAAATACTCTCTCACTTGGTTCAAAGGCTCCTAACTTTACTTAACATCTCCCAAAAACTCTCTCTGTCTCTCACTCCTCTGCATCTCTCTCTCTTTCTCCAGGTGCATAACACACGCTTATTATACCCACTACTCGCCTCCAAACCTTTACTTTAATCCACATAATTTCCTTGGCAATTACCACATTCACATTCTCTTTTCTCCTTCCATAACTGATCATTCAACTTACTGCACCCCATCCTTTGCCTTCTAACTCTCTCAGATACTCCAGATTTAATCCCATTTATTTCCCCCCACCGAAACTTCCCCTAACCCCCTTCAGCATTATGTTTCGCTTAGGGCCAGGACATCCCACTTCATTTCATTCATAACATCAGCAATCATCAGTTTCTTGACATCTGCACTATCATCCACGCACATTCAAGCATCCCTGTTTTTATAAAGTTTTTCTACTTCTCTTTTTAGTAAATGTCTACAGGAGAAGGGGTTACTAGCCCATAGCTCCGGCATTTTAGTCGGCCTCCATACGACACGCATGCATTACGGAGGAAAGATTCTTTTCCATACTTCCCCAAGGACAATAGAAAGAAATCAAGAAGAACAAGAGCTATGTGAAAGAAAAAAGGGTAGAAAACCCTAGATATTATGTATATATATATGCATATGCATGGTCTGTGAAGTGTGACCCAAAGTGTAAGTATGGTGAGTAGCAAAGAAATCCCTGTTATCTAAGTCGTGTATTTAATAGAAGACGAAAAATAAACCAGCAATCCCTACCATCATGCGACAACAGTTAACATGTTTCTGTTTCACAGTCATCTGGCAGGACGTAGTACTTCCCTGGTGTTGCTGTCTACCAACCCTACTACCCTCTATATATTTAAATATATATATATATAATTGATAAATATATAAAAATATATATTATAAATATATATAAATATCTATATGTATATACCAGAGTTTACTGGGGAGAGTTCCGGGGTCAACGCCCCCGCGGCCCGTCCAGTTACCAGGCCTCCTGGTGTATCAGAGCCCGTATCAACCAGGCTGTTGCTTTGCTGCTGGCCCTGCACGCAAAACCAACGTACGAGCCACATCCCGGCAGGTCAGGAACCGAAATTAGGTGCTGTCCAGTGCCAGCTTGAAGACTGCCTTGGTCTGTTTGGAAATCCCCCTAATGTTATGCGGAGGCAGTGAACAGTCTCGGGCCCCTGACGACTTATAGTATGTCACTTAACGTGCTATTGACAACCCCCCTGCTTTTCATTGGGGGGATGTTGCATCGTCTGCCAAGTCTTTGCTTTTACGAAGTGAGAGATTTTCGTGTGCAATTTCGTGTAACTAGTCCCCTAGGAATTTCCAGGTGTATATAATAATGTATCTCTCCCGCCTGCCGTTTCCAGTGAATACAGTTTTATAGGAACCTCAAGCGCCTCCCAGAATTGAGAGAGTTTTTATCTTCCGTTATGGCGCGCCGTGAAAGTTCTCAGTACATTTTCTAGTACAGCAATTTCACCCTAGCCTTGAAAGGCGCCCTGGAGTTTACCTGGAAGAGAGTTCCGGGGTCACGCCCCCGCGCCCGTGTCTGTGACCAGGCCACCTGGTGATCAGAGCCTGATCAACCAGGCTTTTATGTCTGCTGGCTGCACGCAAACCAACAGTACGAGCCACAGCCCCGGGCTGTGATTCCGGACCTGACTTAGTGCTTGTCCAGTGCTCAGCTTGTATGAATGCCGGCTCAGGACTGTTGGAAATCATCCCCATATTGTTGCAGGGAGGCATATATGAACATCTCTGGGCCCCTGACACTTATTGTATGGTCTCTTAACGTGCTAGAGACACCCCTGCATTTCATTGTGGGGATAGTCCAACGTCTGCCAAGTGCTGTTAGTTTGCAGCAATATTCCCAGCCTAGATAAAACAAGTGACCTGCATAGTGTCATCATGGCATGGCCTCCCTAGTTTTGAAGTTCTCATTATCCTCCATGACATTTTTCTTCTAGCAGATGCGATACAATGTTTATGTCCTTGAAAGTGAAATCCTCCGACATGATTCACGCCCCGGTCTTTGACGTTTGTTTTTCGCTCTATTTTGTGAGGCCAAATTTGGTTTTGGTACTCTGATAATTTAATGTTCCTCGTGTTTACCATTCTGAGTAATTGAAATTTCCATCGGTTGAACTTCATATTGTTTCTCAGCCGTGACAGGCTGAAGATTTGTTGAATGTCCGCCCTGAGCCTTGTGCAGTGTCTGCAATGGAAGACACTGTCAGACAAGATTTTCGGGTGTCATCTGCAAGAAAGCCACGTGCGTGCCGTGGCTACATCCTTGTCCTTGACGATATGAGGATAGGAAACAAGATGGGAGCGAGTACTGAGCCTGTGGAACAGAGCTTTTTCACCAGCTGCCTCGTACTTATACTCTGTTTACGACTACTCTCAGTGGTGCAGTTAGAGAGGATATTATAGATCCAACGAACCGACTTTTCCGGGTGGGGTATTCCTTTAGCACGCATATTTGAGAGTGCGAGCTATATGCCATGGTCACCCTTGTCGTAAGTGTGCTTATTTGCCAAGTCTGTATATGTACATCTGCATTCTTTTGTCTACTAGTGCATTTAGGACCTTGACGTGTGATCCAATAGTTTCAGACAGACAGACGAGGGTTGTGTAACTGATGGTTTTTTCTAGATGGGTGTGATCTTGCTTCTTAGGACCTTTCAAAATTTTTATGATATGGGATTGTTTATGATGCTATCGGTCTGTATTATTTGCTGTTCTTTAGCTGCACCCCTTTGTGGAAGTGGGGCAATGTCTGAGCCATTTTTAGTAACCTCTGTGACGACCCCCCCGTGTCCATGCTCCCTCGTCCATGAATGGAAGAACTGCAAGAAGCCCCTTCTGCAGTTCTGATGAATCCGGAAGTTCCATGGTCTGGCCACCTGGGTCAGAGGCATGGGCAATGTCATTTATACGCCTGTTTCGAAGTCATTTTTGCGTCAGGATAACAACGGATAAGCTTGTGTTAACCAAATTTTGTGGCTCTCACAATAAAACATACAATAATTTGATCTTCGACTCTCAGACTGGTTAGCGGCTTGCTAAAAAACTGAATCATATAGGGACTTAAGTACTCCACATCATTTCCTTGCTGTCATCTGTGTAGGACCCATCTTGTTTAAGTAGGGTGCCCAATACTGGACGATTTGATTCTCGACTTTGAATTGTGCATAGGGAAGAAAATACTTTTGGGTTTCTTTCGATTTATTTATAGCTTTAGTTCTTCCCGCGATTCCTGCCTCTATAGAGATTCCTTGGCTTAAGTCGATGCATGCTATTTCTCTGACCTAGTGTCACCCTAGCGCATTTCAGATATAATGACCTCTTTTTAGCCTCTCCTGTTAATCTTTTCCGTCGCCAGTAAAGGAGCGCCTGCCTCTTTCTATTTTACATCTACTCGCTCCTTATTTTCTAGAGGAATAAGCCTTGTGCAAACATCGAGAGCCACCAAAGATAATCTGTTTCTAGGCATGTAGTAGGGGTCTGTGAGCTTTAGTAATATACTTCCCGCTATATCGGTTATGTGACTTGGTTTAGCTTGGTCCTTACATTTATGTTTAAGTTATGAATGTATGAATTGGTGTGAATGCACCCTATGACAAGTCTCAATATGGTCGTCCTGGGCTCCATGCATACATGTCTGAACCTCACTTATTTTTAATCTGAGTATATAGTTTTTAGATATGTGACATTTCTTATCAGATCATCATTGTCAGTGAAGAGAGGTCAATGGAATTCTCCAGACTAGTAGGCTCCTATTATTTGCTGTTTACATTGAATTTTTTTGTGCAGAGAATTAAAAGCTCGTGTGAGTGTGAGTTTTCATCAAGTTGCCACCTGTTGTATTACTGCAACAATAATAATTGCTATATTCTCCATTTTAGGTGCCTTAAGTTGAAAACCCCCAGGAGCAAGACGTTGGGTGCAGGAGCTGGAAGATTTTCCAGACAGTGGTCAATTTTTAACAGCTGTTCCTGGGAATTGTGCTGGGATGTTGCATCCGGAGGCCTTGTAGACAACCACATGACTAGGTTAAGTTTCTCGACCATTGCTGCTAAAACTTCCACTTATCATTTGAGGCATTAAGCATATCTGAGCAAAACAAGTTACCGCAAAGTACAGGCCAAACCCCCCCCCCCTTTTGCCCAGTCACCATCTGTATAGGTTTGAAACCTGGATCAATATTTATACGTTGTCCAAGTGATCCATTATGTGGTTCCACAGTGAAAGAGCCGTGAACATTGCCTTGCCCTCTGCAAGCAGTCCAACGGATGAAAGGTATTTTGTTGTTTGTTGCTGGCTTTAGACCCTGTATATTTGCAAAGAAGAATGTCATCGAAGAATGCTATAAGATCACAGTAAACAGGTGATTTCAGAATATGCAAAATAACCACTCTGAAAGAACAGAGAAATTTCAAGCGCTTTCGTGACTACTCACTTGTCCAGGAACTATGAAAGTAAGAGGCTCCAAGGAATGTATAAAAGGATCAGGCCAACACCCACTAACCGATCCCACAACGGTTAAACACCTGATGCGCGCCGGCCCAACTGGACAGGTCCTTTGCTCAACCCACCAACAAACTATTCTTCCCAAGAAAATTTTTAAAATTATTATTTTTCCAGTGAAATATTAAATTCTTCCCAAATTCTTGTTAATTATAAATAGGATCTAATTTATATTAACCAATGGAAATATTCATAATATTGTCAAAACTGCATTTTAATGCAACAAATTCAATTATAATTCCTTCGACCTGGACTTGCTTGATGCTACTTTCTCAACTTTTTGAAAATCAATTGGATGGTTAAAATCTCTTACATGAAAATAGAGCACTGGAATCTGTCCAGTTTTCTAATGCTATATTTATGTTGTTTTAATCTTAGTTCGAGATTTTTTACCAGTTTTGACCGTAATAAACAGTTATCGCAAATTTTACAGAATCTTACAGACATATCCATCAGGATTATGCGGGAATTCATTATCAAAAAGTTTTTTTTACTGTACAAGATTTTTGAATACAACATTAATATTAAAAGTCTTAAGAAGAGAAGGCATATCAACCAATTTTCATGGTAAGGAGACCAACATACTTATAGTTAATAAGAGGTCAGTGTTGTCCCTTATTGATTGTAAAAAGTATTTCTAGCAATCTTTAAAAGCTTTATCAATTATATTTCTTGGTATTTTAAATCATTTACCTATTTCATAAATTTGTGATATTTCCTCATCTATGAACTCAGACTACAAATTCGTAAAGCTCTCAAAAACATTGATGAGAAAACAGACAGATGACTCAATCTTGATGCGAAAGAATAATAGTGACATAGAACCAGTGTATTGTAGGTTTTCTGTAAATTTTAAATTTGAATTCATTATTTAACCTTTATAAATTAAAACATCTAGAAAAGGCAATGAGTTATTTTCTTCAAACTCAACAGTAAAGTTTATAGAATGGGCTAAGCTATTTAATTTTTTCCATGAAATGGAGTATATCTAAACATTTTTGGCAAAAGAACACAAAAATATCATCAACATATCTGAAACCATTATCTCTATTAGGGAGGATTGTGTTAAGTAACCTTGTTTCAAAAATTCCCATGTATAGGTTACTAAGAACAGGTGAAAGAGGAATTCCCATGCCATACCAAACTTCAGAGTGTAAAACTTATCATTAAATACAAATTTTGCATCAACAATGCAAAGTTTAATAAGTTTATAACGATAGTATGCAACTGGCAATGGTAAATCCTAGTAAAAGGATTTTCTTCAGATAAGAAACTTAATAAATCATCAACAGGAACTTTCGTAAACAAGGAAGTAACATCAAAACTAACCATGTTAAAAATCATTAAATCATCACTAACGGGACTTAATTAACACACCAAGTCTATGTGTTTTAAAAACATTAAAGTTAGAAATTTTGCCAACAATAGGGCTCAAAATATCAACAATCCATTAGGATAACTTAATGAAACCCTGACCCTATGGAGGCTATATAATTGGGTTCTGACTGGAATCCCTTGGTTTGTGTTGATTTTTATTAGTCCAACAGTAAGGTAAAGATGGATTTAGTGGAATAAAATTGTTTGACTAATTCATCTTTGTGCCTTTCAGTAGAAGTTTTATAGTATTTAATAGATATTGACTGTTAACGGTTTCTAGGGGATTTTTCTTCCTAAGTTTAGAATATGTTTCAGTATCAACTAAAGATTACCTCATTTTTTCTTGGTACTCATTTTCTTTCCATAATTACTATTGTCAATTTATTTGTCTGCTTTAGTAAGGCGCAAATTTTTTATTGGTTATTAATGTGTATCATAAGACTTAAAGAATCTCTGAGGGCAATTGTAATGTTTGGTTTTAACAAAGCTATATACCATTCCTTTACTAAATATTCAATTACAACAGAGGAAAATCAGAAATTTTTTCAAAATTTACAAAAGAATTTTGCAATTTCAACATTATTAAGTTTTTTTGAAGTTGCAAAACTTAGAGGCCAAAACCTAGAGCAGTCAGTTGTTATTGTTTGTCTAAATTTCATCTGAATAAGTTAATTACAAAATTGTTATTAGCAATGCTTTGTCCAATCACTATTTTCAAATAAAAATAATTTTTCGTATCGCTCTCGCTGTGCGGACAGGCTGCGCATAGCTCCCGAACAACTGGCTTTACTGCGCATTTTTCATATTCGATCCTCTCTACTCTTGAGAAAGAGGACGTACTTGGAACAGCGCTCTGAGCCCCTGTTGGCAGATGACAGTTTTTTTTCATCATGGCGAGAAGGCTGCAGACGCTGAACTCTGTCTGTTTGGAATTAGTGAGGGGCTTGCTTACTGCCCAGAATACCAACATGGTGCTGACGGCGAAAATTGCGGATACGTATGGCAATCGCTAATGAAGCTCTTTATATGATTCCCCTCACTGAATGGTGTGGAACGCCAATTTCGTCAAGTTCCGGCTGAGCAGAACATAAAACAACATGGTGGCCAAGTATCAGGACTGGGTTTAAGACGGTTTAGTCCCTGGCGAATTAGAGTCCGTCTTCATGACGTATCAAGATTTCAACACCTGGGTCAAGGTGCGTAATGTACCTTTCGAGGCGGATGAAAGTGATTTAACGGCAGGTGTTTTGCTGATATGGGAATCTCCACATGGCGACATTGTGTACGTTAGGCGGGATGGCCACTAGTTGCTTCCCCTGATGGACGTATTCCCTGAAAATGTCCCTAAGAAGGCATCCTTTTCCATCTTAGTGGGAATGGAGGACTTCCGACTCAGGAGTATTAACATAACACAGTCAGAGGCTTACGTGCCGTGTGTGTGGGGCGTACGAAACCACATAGCGCCAACTTGTCCAACAGACGTGGGAAACCTGAAGCCAGAGGCGGGGATCTGATGTACTACAACAACTGACAATGCAAACGGCAACGCAGAACGTAAGCCTTTTCACGGGAGTGGCGTGGAGTGTGAGTGGAAGGGCGGAGGCTTTGTTGCCTGATGTGTGACACTCACTGGACATGAACGAGGACGTATGCTTGGGGTGTCGATGACGAGTGGTGATGGGGGGGTCTGCAATTGCAACCACCATGTTTTGGAAGCTACAATTCAGGAGCCCTGGACGGCATTCTGGATATTTGGTCAATGTGCTTGGATTTTGTGAGTGTAGAGGCTGAGGTGGTGGAGCCTCAATGAAAGGTAGTGAGTGATGAGGGGTGGTTCAGAGTGTGGCAGTGGAGTCCACAGGAAGATGCCCAGGAGGAGGCAAGCGTGGAAGCGTGGCTCTCGCAAGAGGCGGCTGTCATTTCTGACAGTACGGATTGGGTGTAGTTGACGCCTGGGCAAAGGACGGGGAAAAAACCTGGCATGAGATCCAATGCCTAGAGAGAAAGGTGGTTTAAAGTGATGTAGAGCGTGAGCAAGGTAAGGTGATGGGAAGTGTGGGGACGGAGTGGGGTTTCTACGCCAGGGTTCTCTAAGTGTGGTAGGGATGTCTAAGGGAAGCCCTCATAAAGGCCTTCAGTGTCTCTTACTTTAAATGTTAAATGGGATGAAGGCAGTGGGCAAATGTAAAGTTTCGGAGACAGTTATTTGAGAGATATGTGCCAGACCTGTGTTTCTAGCAGAAGCATAATTATAAATATTTAGGTGAATTGTCAATTACCGGATATACGTGTACATGGTTTGCTCTATCACGACTGAAAGTGTGTGGCTATTAATTACGGAAGCCAGCCCCGTTTCCTTTGCATAGGTGTGAGGTAAGGGGAGGAGGGGCGGGTGGCTAGCCGAGGGTATGTGGGGGAGTGGTCCGGTGGGTTCCATTGGGGTGTATGGCCGCAGAAAGGAAATGGGTGTTAAAAATAATTTCTTTAGGGATGGTCCCTGTCTACCAATTTCAGATCGCTGCCAGTATTACAATTATAGGAGGTGATTGGAACTGTGTTGATCCGACGTAAGGATTAAGCCTAGGGGGAGGTTTTTTTTGGGGTATTTTAGGGGATCTGTTGAGAGGTGTGAATGTAGTGGGGAATGATAGGAGGGGGAGGTGAGCCGGAGTGACGCATACTTTACTTAGCGTGAATATGCGGCGAGGGCTTGATCGTATTTTTGTAACTCAGGGGTGAGGGTGACCATTGTGTGTTGCATTGAATGTAAGCTTCTCTGATCAACGTGGGGTTCTGGTGGATTTTAAATTGGGAGGGTTTGCCGAAGCGTTTCATAGGTTTCTGAAGCAGATTGTTGGGTTATTGAAAACGAGGGGAGGGGAGGGAATCTTTGTGCACGCTTGGAAAGTGGTGTGGTCTGATGAAGGGGGGGGTTGATGTCATTGGGTGGTGGGACTTTCGGTCGGTAAGGGAAAGGTGAGTGATTTTTATCAAATAGGGGAAAGGAAAGAGGCAGTTTTCAAAATTGATTTTAAATTACCTGGGGGGGTCAACTACAAGAATGCATATATGGGAGGGGGGGGTGCAAATCCGATGGGTGAGATTGAGGGTTGAAACAACGGATTATGGGATATACAAAATCGCAATATTGATGCTCCAATGGAATGCAGGGGGCCTTCATGAGGTCTTATGGTGGGACCGTACAATCGTGCGTATGTCATTGCGGGAGCAGGGACAGCGTCGTAGGGCAACAGAGGTGATGAGTTGGTGGGTACAGAGCACTTGGCCGATATCTCAGGGGCCGGTGCTTTCGTCTACAGAGGTGTATGGGTTGTTATTTGGTAATGCAAAGGTTCGTGAGAAGAATGGTAAAATTTAGAAGGGTTAATTGTGAGGTGTTTAGGCGCATGGGCGAGAAGTGGTAAACTGTAATCTAGTGCATAAGGATTCGAAGTGAGTTTGGGTGGGCCTATAAGTGAGGAGGAGATTAGGATGGCATGGAGGGGATGAGCATGGTGCAAATCGCTTGGTATTGATGGCATCCTTTGTGATTTTTTATAGGGAAAACTGGTAGTGTTGCGTGAGAGTTTTTTAGTGAGTATAATTAATGCCATGAAAACCAGGGTATAAGGGGAACAGCCGAGAACGGGTGTAGTGTCAATGGTCCCTAAAAAAAAAGTCCTTTTGAATGTGGTGCAAGACTACCGTTTAATCACCATAATGTTGGCGATTACAAGCAAAACTTTGCTAAAGTGTTGGGAAATAGGATTGAAAGGTGTTCTTGGCCAGTGTTTTTGGACGAGGGTCTATTGGAGTGCCTGAGCTGTTCTGATGTGTGTGGGGCAGGGGATTATACTTAGGTTTATAGACGACAGTAAGGGGAAACATCAGGGAAGGTTTTAGCAATAATTGGCATGCATGTATGACGTGTGAGCGTGAGGGCGTTGTGGAAGATTTATGCAATGGAGGGTTATGGAGGGGGAAAACGTCATTGGACTAAGGTGTTTGTATAGAAGGGGGGGGGGGGGCCCAACGTTAGGGTAACAAGTGAAATTGGTAATTAGGGTCAACCTGTAATGATGGAAAGGGGCTTAAGTGGCAGGGAATGCCCTGTGTCGCAGCTTCTCTTGCATTACCCAGGACCCGTTTCTATAGGGCTGTGCCGTTGGGCGTACTGGGAAGGGATGGTGTGGTATGGGGTGTCAGTGGAACCGGCGATCGTTGGATATGTTGATGACACCACCGTGCTATTTAGAGGTCTGTAGATTTTACCTAGGTTATGTGAGCTTGGTGGAGAGTTTTGGGCATGGCAACAGGGATGACGCATAATAGAGACAAGTCGAAATGTTAATTGAGGTGGGGGATGTGTGGGTGGGTATACGAACAAGGGTGAAGGTTGGTCCCTGTGTAATTAGACTTAAGGTATGTGGGGTTGTTCACAAGGAAAAATATCCTGGAGGCACGGAAGTGAATATCGAAAGAGAAGCTTAGATAGGGTTTTTGGTTAGATTAGCGCTTGCCGTACAGGAGGTTTGACGCTGCACCAGCATGCCTATTTGGTAATGTTAAACTGTATATAAGCTTTGTCATTGAGGCAGGTATATAACCCTTGGAAACATGTGATGAAAGCGTCTGTTGAAAGCGTGTGTATCCCCCACCCCAAAAACCTATAATTCTTTTTATGGGGTTCCGGGTAGTGATTGGTTTGTCCGAGATGTTTGTGTGTTTACCGGTACGCCAGGAGGCTGTGGGGGTTAATGGCTGCAGCATCTAAGGTTGTTGGGTATGTACGTTAAACATATTATTTGAGGGAGGGCAGAATCACAGGTACGTTGGCATGGGGAGAAGACTTGGCACGTTGGCGAGGGGTAGGGATATCAGGTGGTGTGAGGGAATGTTTTGAGGTTGTTTGTGCAATGCAGGGAACCCAGGCGGGGTTAAGATAGGTACACAGCTCGGGTGGGTGGTGGGGGAGGTATTGCTAGGGTTGTGGGTTGATCCGATTTATCATGGAGTGATATATGGGGGCGTCCTGCAAGGGTTTGCGATTGAAGGCTGTGGTAGCGGGATTCATGTTTCAAATTTTCTCCATAATAAATTACCGTCCGTGGGAGTATTATGAAATAGGCGGTGCAGGAGGGACGGGAATGTTGTGAGTGTGGGGGCATTGACACAGTTTTCCCATGCCGTATATTTTTTTGTTAAATGGTTGAACCAAGTGAGAGAGTTGTTTTAGCAGGTATTACGTATGGTGGGATTGGGTGGTAATTCTTCTACGGGCGTTAAGCTTGGATGTGGGGGGGGTTGCCGTATACAAAATCCTATGGGTTATCTGTAAGCCGACTTCGTGTATACGTCGATTGGTTTTACGGAGAGCGCCGGATGGGGGAGTTCAAATTATGGCCCTGTCAGCGACTATTTTAGACACAAAGGAGTAATAAGGATAAACTCAGGAAAATGATGTAATTTCAAATTTCAGATGGATACGTAGCTTTAGAGTTGGAGGAAGGACGTACGGTCCATTACAAATTCGGGACGTAGAGGAAGGCGCGGCGTGATTGGTGCATTTGGAGGACAAGAGGTGATACTGTCGAGTTGTGTGGTCACGTGAGTGGCTTGGTAGTCAGGGAATTTAAAGAATGAGTCTGCAAGTGAGGTGGTTGAGAAACTGGTAAGAGTAAGATAGGAAGCTTTAATTTAGCAGGTATGAAGTCTGGTAACTTTATGTGACAGTGAGCACGCTTTGTTCAGAAGACTGTGAAGGGTCTTAATTATGCTACAGTATCATATTTAACAAATGGCTTCCTGTTCTTGCAAGGGTGGTGGCTATGTGGTTCTTGGGATGCTATGTCAGTTTGCAAGGGTGTGAGGCATGTGTGTTGCAAGGTGTGGCAATGTGTCTTGCAGGGAGAGGCAATTTAGATCCTTGCAGGTGTGTGGCTATGTAGTGTTGCAGGGTCGTGGCTATTGTGTCTTGCAGGGTGTGCTATGTGTCTTTGCAGGGTGTGGCTATGTGATCTTGCAGGTGTAGGCTATGTGGTCTTGCAAGGGTGTGGCTATGTGTCCTTGCCGGGTGTGGCTATGGTGTCTTGCAGGTGTAGGCTATGTGACATGCAGGGTGTGGCTATGTGTGCGCGCCGCGAGCTTGCAGGTGTGGCTAAGTGTCTTGCAGGGTGTGGCCTTATGTGTCTGCACCAGGTGTGGCTATTTGTCTTGCAGGGTGGTGGGCCTATGTGTCCTTGCAGGGTGTGCAATGTGGTCTTGCATGGTTGTTGCAAGTGTCTTGCAGGGTGTGGGCTATGTGTCTTGCAGGAGGTGGCTATGTGTCTTGCAGGGTGTGGCTATGTTCTTGCAGGGTGTGGCTATGTGTCTTGCAAGGGTGTGGCTATGTGTCTGCAGGGTGTGGCTATGTGTCTTGCAGGTTGTGGGCTATTGTCTTGCAGGGGTGGGGCTAATTTGTCTTGCAAGGGTGTGTGGCTATGAGTCTTGGGGGGGGGCAGGGAGTGGCTATGTGTCTTTGCAGGGTGTGTCTCTGTGCTTGCAGGGTGTGGCTATGGTCCCTTGCAGGGTGTGGCTATGTGTCTGCAGGGAGTGTCTATGTGTCATGCAGGGTGTGGCAAATGTTCCTTGCAGGGTGTGGCTAAGTGGTCTTGCAGGGTGTGCTATTTCTGCAGGGTGTTGGCTATGATTCTGCGGGTGTGGCTATGTGTCTGCAGGGTGTGGTCTAAGAGTCCTTGCAGGGTGAGCTATGTGTCTTGCGTGTGGCATAGTGTCTTCAGGTGTGGCTATGTGTCCCTTGCAGGGTTGGCTATGTGTCTTGCAGGTGTGGGTCTATGTGTCCTTGCAGGGTGTGGCTTATGTGTCCTTGCAGGTGTGGCTATGTGTCTTGCAGTGTGTGGCTAAGTGACTATGCAGGTGTTGCTATGTGTCTTGCAGGGTGTGGCTAGATGTCTTGCAGGTTGTGGCTATGTGTCCTTGCAGGTTGGAGCTATGTGTTCTTGCAGGGTGTGGCATATGTATGAAAACATTTATTAAGAAAGCTCTGTTTTATAGATATGTTGATTTATGTTTTTTTTTTTTTTGGATTCTAATTGGATTTTAATTTGTATATATTATTAGTTTAATTAGTACTTCTATGAAGTGATGTATGTATCCGTAGACATTTATTATACTGGTATTGATTATGTAAGGGTTTACTTACGTGATTGTAGAGGTATGCTGTGTCTGTTATATCGCTGTACTTGTTAAGTAGGGGGTTAATTACGTGTTTGGAGAGGAAGTTGTGTTCGTGTATACCGCTGTAATTGTTTATGTAGGGGGTTAATTTCGTTTGGATAGGTATGCTGTTTCTGTGTATACCGCTGATAATTTTAAGTAGGGTTTAATTAACGTGTTTGGAGAGGTAAGCTCTGTCTGTGTTAATCGCTTTATTGTTATGTAGGGGTTTAATTAAGTGTATATAGAGTATGCTGTGATCTGTGTAATACCTCTGTATGTTATATGTAGGGGGTTAATTAAGTGGTTTATAGAGGTATGCTGTTCAGTGTAATACCGCTCTATTGTTTATGTAGGGTGGTTAATTAATGTTTTATAGAGGTATGCTGTGTCTGTGTATACCGCTCAATTGTATATTGTAGGGGTTTAATTAAGTGTTTATAGAAGGTATGCTGTGTCTAGTTTAATAACCGCACTATTGTTTATATGTAGGGGGTTAATTACGTGTATTATAAGAGGTATCTGTGTGTCTGTGTAACGCTCGATTGTGATGTAGGGGTTACTTAAGTGTTTATAGAGGTATCTGTGTCTGTGTATATCGCTGTAGTAGGGTAAGTCGGGGTTTATACGTGTTTGGAGAGGTAGGCTGTGTCTGTGTATATCGCATGTATTGTTTATGTAGGGGTTTAATTACGTGTTTGGAGAGGTCTGCTGTAGTCTGTGAATACCGCGGTTTATTGTTAAGTAGGGGGGTTAATTACGATTTTGGAGAGGATATGCTGTGTCTGAGTTTACCGCTGTATACACTGTGGATTTTTGTACGAATTTTATACAAGTGTTTTATGCATTTGTATTTCCTGGGTATCTTCAGGAATGAGGATATGTATGAAGTGGTGTTTTCAGAATGTTATATATTTTCAACCATGTTAATTACTGATATTTTATAGTCTTGTTAAGATAGTGAAGGCAGATAAGATGTTTGGGAATAACGGGGGGGGGGGGGGGGGGGTGTTGTAGTGTATGTTGTATTCTTATAGTACATACAACTGCACCGGTTGTTTATCCGGTTGTTTTAAATGTTATTCTAGTTTTCCAGAAGCATGTGTTTTAGTCATCATGTTAAACATATGCTTCCTTTTGTTAGCGTTTTAATACGTTTATATGTTTTGTTTTTATTTAATATATTGTGATATTATGGCTTAACCACTGTAATGTAACATTATATATGTTATTATGGGCTTGAACCACTGTAATGTAACATTTATAAATTGTTTTTATAATGGGTTGAACCACTGTAATGTAACATTTATAAATTGTTATTATGGAGGTTTGAACACTGTAATGTAACATTTATATATTGTTTATTAGGCTACGAACCACTGTAGATGTAACATTTTATATATTGTTATTATGGGCTTGAAACCACTTTAATGTAACATTTATATATTGTTATTAAGGGCTCGAACCACTGTAATGTAACATATTATTATTGTTTTATGGCTCGAACCACTGTAATGTAGCATTAAATATTTATTATGGCTACGAACCACTGTAATGTTAACAATTATAATAAAGTGTTATTATGGGCTCGAACCACTGTAATGTGTAACATTATATATTTTATTATGGGCTTGACCACTAGTAATGTAACATTTATATATTGTTTATAATGGGCTTGCGAACACCATACACCCTCAACATCTGCCACATTGCCCCCCCTATCCCACCCTGTCATAGCGCCTTTTCCAAATCCATAAATGAGCACAAAGACCACTTTATCCTTATCCTTAAAACACCTGGTCCACACACGCCTCTACTGTCCCTAAAGCCACCTTGTCATCGCTATCCTATTCTCATCTTAACTTTTAAAAATTCTTTCAATAATAACTCTACCATACACTTTACCAGGTATACACAACGACTTATCCCCCTATAAATTTTTTGCACTCTTCTTTATATCCCCTTTGGCCTTTATACAAAGGAACTATGCATGCTCTCCTGCCAATATCCCAGGTTACCTTAACCCTCTTCCATACATATTATTAATAATTGCACCAACCACTCCAAAACAATATCCCCACCTGCATTTAAACATTCCCTATCTTAACCCATGCATCCCGGCTACCATACCCCTTTCTCATTTTACCTACTGCCTCACGAACTCCCCTCCACCACTCACAACTGCTCATCCTCACTCCATGCAAGATGTTTAAACCTCACTTGCCCTATACACGAAATTCACAGTCTTCCCTATCTTCATTAACATTTAAACAATTCCTCAAAATATACCCTCCATCTTCCCAAGCCTCCAACTGCTCCATTAATAACTCACTCCTCTCCTATTTTTTAACTGACAAAATCCATTTGTTCTCTAGGGCTATTTCCTTAACTTGTTAAACCACTGCCAAAAACCTTTTTCTTATTCTTCTCAACAAAAATTGTTTGTGATAACATCTCACCCACCTCACTCTATTTGCTCTCTTTCTACATTGCTTCACACTCGCATTACCCTCCTCTCTTTGTCTCCATATACTCTTACCCTTCCTTGCATCACTTCTACTACTTTGTAACAATTCTCATCATGCTAACTTTTTCCTCCCTTATTACTCTCTTTTTAACATTATCATTCCACCAATTCGCTCCCTCTTCCCTCCCACATCCACTTCCTGTAACCACAAACTTCTGCTGAACACACTAACACTACATTTTATAAACCTACCCCATTCCTCTTCGACCCCATTAATGCCTATGCCCCTATTAGCCCCTCTATCCCTCCAAAAACTGTTTATATCTTTCCCTAACTGCCTCCTCTTTTTAGTTTATAAACCTATCACCTCTCTCTTTCCCGGATGCTTTATTCTCACTTGTATCCCAACAACCTTATTTACACTCAGTGTAGCTACAAACTAGAAAGTGATCTGATATTCTGGCCCCATCCATATAAACATGTACATCCTGAAGTTGAGCATTTTGGGGTTTTTGGGCTTATGTATTCCTATTTGGATACATTTTTTGTTAAGGGAGTGGTTTTTCTTATATTTTTTTTTTTGTTGTAATTTTACGTTTTAATAAAATAAAAATTTATAAAAAAAAAAATTTAAAATTAATTTTCTTGTAGTTTTTTTTTGAGTTCATTACAAATTTTTCTAGTTTTTTATACAATACCCCAAACATACTGGTTTCCATTCTGATGGAACCTGAGTGTTGTTTTGATATTCTAAAACAAGTAAGATAAGATTTCGTTGGGTTTTTTAACCCGGAGGGTAGCCCCCCGGGGAAAACCCCAGAAAGTCGTGCGTCTCGAGGACTGCTAACTTATTTCCATGGGGCCCTTTAAATCTTGCCCCCCCCAGGGCGACCCAACCTCGACAACACCCAGGTACCTTTTTGCTGCTGGTGAACGGGGACAACAGGGAAGGGAAACGTGTCAAAATGTTTCCACCCCCGGGGAATCGCCCCGGGCCCTCGTGTGTGAAGCGGGAGCTTACCACCAGGCCACCTGTTTACTGTGTTTTATTGCTTAAAGGGTACCACACGACTCTTAGAATTTCTCGATAAGCTTTCCTAACATATATTTTTTGTTTCACATTTTTTCTGCATGATCAAGTCCCCAAGTTAAAAAATCCGACTTAATTTTTTAAAAAATTGAAAAATGACAAGTCTGCCAACCCTTTTTACCCAATAACCCCTTGACAAGAGATCGCCCTTTTGAGTTTTATGAGAATTATTCTTCAGAAACAATTGAAAAACTAAAATACGGGGAAAAAGGAAGATTCAAAAATTGAGAAACAAAAAAAACTCTTTTAATAGGCCTTTTCCTCAAAAAGGAAAAAAGTTGTTGGATCATTGCTAAAAAACTCAGAAGTTTTGTAATGAACTCAAAGCAAACTACAAAAAATTAGACTTTTAATTGAAAAAAGTATTGGACAAAGCAGCTAAAAACAATTTTGTAAAAACTTATAGATGAAATTTTAGAAAAAAATAAAATTGCTGCTCTAGGTTTTGGCCTAAGTTTTGCAACTCAAAAAACTTTTGAAAACCAAAAACAAAAAATTTGCGCCTTTTCTAAAGCAGACAAAAAAAATGCAATAGTAATTTTGAAAGAAAAAAATTCAAGAAAAAATGAAAATCTCTTAGTGATACTGAAACCTATTCTAAACTTTGGAAAAATCCCCTAGAAACCGTTAATAGCAATTTCAATAAAACAATAAAACTTCTACTGAAAGGCAAAGATGAATTAGTCAAACAATTTACTTCCACTAATCCATCTTTACCTTACATGTATGGACTAATAAAAACACACAAACCAGGGAATCCAGTCAGACCAATTATTAGCTCCATAGGGTCAGTTTCATATAAATTATCCAAATGGCTTGTTGATATTTTGAGCCCTATTGTTGGCAAAATTTCTAACTTTAATGTTAAATTAAGCTCGTTGACTGACTTAAATGATTTTAACATGGTTAGTTTTGATGTTACTTCCTTGTTTACGAAAGTTCCTGTTGATGATTTATTAAGTTTCTTATCTGAAGAACTCGTTAAGTATGATTTACCATTGCCAGTTCCTACTATCATTAAACTTATTAAACTTTGCATTGTTGATGCAAAATTTGTATTTAATGATAAGTTTTACACTCAGAAGTTTGGTATGGTAATGGGAAATCCTCTTTCACCTGTTCTTAGTAACCTATACATGGAATTTTTTGAAACAAGGTTGCTTAACACAATCCTCCCTAATAGAGCTAAATGGTTCAGATATGTTGATGATATTTTGTGTCTTATGCCCAAAAATGTAGATATACACCATTTCCTTGGAAAATTAAATAGCATAGCCCATTCTATAAACTTTACTGTTGAGTTTGAAGAAAATAACTCATTGCCTTTTCTAGATGTTTTAATTATTAAAGCTAATAATGAATTCAAATTTAAAATTTACAGAAAACCTACAAATAACTGTTCCTATGTCCACTATTATTCTTCGCATCAAGATTTAGTCAAACTGTCTGTTTTCTCATCAATGTTTTTGAGAGCTTTACGAATTTGTAGTCCTGAGTTCATAGATGAGGAAATATCCAAAATTTATGAAATAGGTAATGATTTAAAATACCCAAGAAATATAATTGATAAATCTTTTAAAGTTGCTAGAAATACTTTTTACAATCCAAAAAAAGACAACCTGCCTTATTCAACTAAAAATATGTTGGTTCTTCCTTACCATGAAAACTTGGTTGATATGCCTTCTCTTCTTAAGACTTTTAATATTAAAGTTGTATTCAAAAATCTTGATACAGTAAAAAACTTTTGATAAAGAATTCCCCCCATAATGCTGATGGATGTGTCTATATGATTCCTTGTAAAATTTGCGATAAAGTTTATTACGGTCAAACTGGTAAAAATCTCGAACTAAGATTAAAACAACATAAATATAGCATTAGAACTGGACAAGATTCCAATGCTCTATTTATTCATGTAAGAGATTTTAACCATCCAATTGATTTTCAAAAAGTTGAGAAAGTAGTATCAAGCAAGTCCATGGTCGACAGGAATATAATTGAATCTTGTTTCATAAAAAGCAGTTTTGACAATAATATGAATATTTCCTTTGGTTTATATAAATTAGATCCATTTATAGTTAATAGAATTTGGGAAGAATTTAATAATACACTGGACAAATAATAATTTTAAAAATTTTCTTGGGTAGAATAGTTTGTTGGTGGGTTGTGCAAAGGACCTGTCCAGTTGGGCCGGCGCGTATCAGGTGTTTAACCGTTGTGGGATCTGTTAGTGAGGTGTTGGCCAGATCCCTTATATATCATCCTTGGATGCTTTACTTTCATAGTTCCTTGACAATGTGAGTAGTCACGAAAGCGCTTGGAATTTCTCTATTCTTTCAGGGTGGTTGTTTTGCATATATATATAATATATATATATATATATAAATAAATATATATACATATATATATATATATATATATATATATATATATATATATATATATATATATATATATATATATATATATATATATATATATATATATATTGTAGAATAGGTAAATATGGTCAATCAGCAAGGCCTCATTTAAAATTGAGTCTTTTCAAAAATTTTCTGATGTGCATTTAAAGATACATATTTTATCATTAATGTTAAAGTAAATTATTTTGAAGGGGCAGCGACTGAGGCATGGGAAACAAGCAAGTTTGATACCAAGACGAGAGATTTATTTCTATCTATTAAGATCATTTAACCAGCGTCAGGACACCTGTCTTGAATATTTATTTATGACTCCCTCTACCTCATTCTTGTGTGTTTATATTAATACACTGATCTAAAATGTAAACTTAATTGTAATAATCTCAAGGATCTCACAGCATTTATAATAATCTCAAGGGCCTCATAGCACTTGCAATAATCTCAAGGATCTCACAGCACATGTAATAGTCTCAAGGATCTCACAGCACCTGCAATAATCGCAAGGATCTCACAGCACATGTAATAGTCTCAAGGATCTCACAGCACATGTAATAGTCTCAAGGATCTCACAGCACCTGTAATAATCTCAAGGATCTCACAGCACATGTAATAGTCTCAAGGATCTCACAGCACCTGTAATAATCTCAAGGATCTCAGAGCACTTATAATAATCTCTAGGGTCTCATAGCACTTGTAATAATCTCAAGGATCTCACAGCACTTGTAATAATCTCAAAGGCCTCACAGCACTTGTAATAATCTCAAGGGTCACACAGTACTTGTAATAATTGCAAGGATCTCACAACACTTGTAATAATCTCGGGGATCCCATAACACATGTAGTAATCTCAAGGGTCTCACAGCACTTGTAATAATCTCAAGGTATAGCCAGTGTGCCTACATACCTAATTTCCCATAGTTTCCACCAGAGGCCAGGCCTCTCGGTGGCCACGCCAGCCTGCCTACCCTTGCCCCACTCTCACCTCAGTCTGGCCGCTCACGTCACTCAGTCAAGAGACTGACTCCTCTATCCCTCGTGAGCATGGCCCTACCCGGGCCATGGGCACAAACACACAAGCCTGTGTACCGACCACGACTTTGCAAATAAAGTAAGAAGCCTCCAAAGATGTTTATCACTGAACCCCGCGTTCAGCTATTAATAAACTCATTATAAATGGTGGGAAGCGGTGGTCGCAGCAGTTGTGTTTGCCCGGAGAGAGGAAGGCAGAGGGATGAAGTCTTCACTTCATCACCCCATGCAAGACGCATCCATCTCTCAGCGAATTATCCTGATGTCGTGTCTGCACGTTTCAGCATCCAGACACAGGTACAAGCAGGCTCTAGCTGCTAGAGCATCCCATGCTGTTTCTCAAGTCACGTGTTCACCGTCACTTGTATGTTCTGCTCTTGTTGTTCAGCTCAGCACAGCTATTTCAGCAAGCCAGAGGTGAGTTTTGTGGTGATTTCTGCGTCCAGTGTGTCTCCCTATGTTTGTGGGTGGGGGAGGAGGAGGAGGAGGTAGCCAGATGCTCCCTGGCCATACACTCACCCACGCTCCTCACCACCACACTACCATAAACCACCATGCCATCACTCCCTCTGCTGGGGTTTCTGCTGTTTTTCGTGTGAATTCATTGCCAGAGCTGTGTATCCAAGTGCCCGAGGTCACTCGAAGCCATGTGGATCAGAAAAAGCCACGGGGTTCAGAACCCATGTGGACAGCAGAAAGGCCCGGGGAACAGAAAGCCATGGGGATCAGCAAAAAACTTGATCCAGGGCCACTAATCACAAGCCAGTAAATCACATAAACTAAAACCACCCCAAGGGATCACGACCCCACATGGGGGTGAAATGAAGCCCGGGGGTTTCCCAACCAGTGTCCCGGGAAAATGCTGTGGGCTGCCCGCTTCACGACATCACCGATGTGCCCGACTTCATGACGTCCCTCGAGTTTTCTGCTGACGCCCATGCTGCGACGTCCCCTCGTGACGTCACCCCTGACATCACTGATGCCATTGAGTGTTTCAGTTTTCATATTGTCGAAAAGATTGAGGAAAATATGCGGGGTTTTAAATTAACCCTTCAGTCAGTGTTCTCAAGTTATGCAAGCTTGTGCAGTTTTGTGCACAAAAAAGCATTTTTTGCTGTTTAAGCCTGTTGTACCGCATTACCGCGGGTGTGTTAGTTTTTGTGTGTCCTGTAAATCTGGGGTCAGCCCCTTGGTAGCCCCTTGTGTGCCCCAGTGTGACCACGTGTTTGACAGCTTTATCGTCTCCGGCGGCCCCCTTTACAAAATCTCTGCTTGCATTCAAGAGTTCTGCAAATCTACCTGTACGATTCCCATTTAGATTTGTTTCACTTTACCTCCAGACCTTCAGAGTGCAGTTATATGTAAGAAACAAGTCTAGGGATGCTTAGACTAACCTCTGCTATAACTCCAACTGCTGAGAGAATGATACTCGTCAAGCTGCAGTTAGCCCTGTCGGCAGGCACTGTGTCAGCCTCGTGACATAGCTTCAGTGAGCTCCTGCACAAAGAAGATGTCACTTTGACTGCTAGCTCACTCACTGCAGTCTGGTGTATGATGTTACGACTTCAAGATGTTTCGCCCAGTCGTCTCTGCCACAACTCGCTCCACGACTCACTCCACGCTTGCCGGCAGTGACAGTCCAGCGACAGTACCACTCGAGAAGTGTCCTCCTGAGCTGCTTACCAGAAGTCCTGCCCAGTTACGGAGTTTTGTCGACACCTCACTCGAGGGCACCAGCATGTCGTGCCCCAGGTTGAGTGAAACCTGCAGTGACTCCTACGATGACTGCTTCACCGTTCTAGAAGAGACCGTACCCTGTTACATCACCGCTCAGCTGCAGCAATGTCTCCTGTGTTGCAGTATCTGTCCAGACGCAGGAAGGCATGCAGTGATGCCCTTTGATGCTCACTGCCTTTGACCAAGATGTTTAGCACGCCCCACATGTTTTTTTCTTCCCTCCCTGTAGGAAGTTTTTTTTCCATGTCCATATATATATATATGTTTTTCATTTTGTGTTCTGTGCCCTGTTCCTACGAGAGAGAGACCGAGATTCTTTTACCACCAGTATTGTCGCGTCAGGACGATGCATGGTAGGTGACCGAGTGAAATGTAGCCAGTGAGCCTACATACAAATTTTTCCCATAGTTTCCACCAGAGGCCAGGCCTCTCGGTGGGACGCCAGCCTGCGTACCCTTAGCCCCATCTCAGTCAGGCCCGCTCTGTCACTCAGTCAAGAACCCTGACTCCTCTCTCCCCTCGTGAGAAATGGCCCCCATACCTGGCCATGGCACAAACACAAAGCCTTTTAAAGACCCCCCAAACCACATTTGAAAATAAAAGAAGAACCCTTCGAGCCCTATAAATTTACTCATGCCATTAAACAATCACCAAATATTCTGTTCACAAAGGGTCTCACAGCAATTATAATAATCTCAAGGTTCTCTAACACTTGTAATAATCTCAGGGATCTCAAACACTTGTATTAATCTCAAGGGTCCCCAAAAAGCACTTTAATAATCTCAGGATCTCATGACACTTGTATTAATCTCAGGGATCTCACAACATTGTATAATCCTCGGGTCTCACAGCACTTATAATAATCTCAAGGGTCTCACAGCACTTATAATAATTAAAGGTCTCACAGTATGTTTTATTTGTCAGTAGTGAGCAGGTGTCTCCTGGGTGGAGATACTCATCACTTCTACAAAGCTTATCTTCGGGACGGCGGGCTGTGCCTCCGCCAAAAATCGCAGGCTCACCAGAGACTGGTTCCCTCCTCGGGGTCATCACCACAGTTCCTTTCTTCCTCTCATCCTCTGTGGGTGTAAGTCAGTTTAACTCTGTGGGCCTTGTAACAATGACCGTTTTTAATAGAACCCCTACATACTGTAATTTTAAAAAAGGCCCCTTTGGCTTGTAGATTTCTTTTAAAATTTGTCAGGCTTCCTGTACTAAATTTGTTATAAACTTTGACCATAATTTTAAAAGGGGGTGGTCCGAAAAAACCACGAACCTCGTCCCCATAAACCAAAGCTCCACGGCGGGTCATCATCTGACCAACCCCCCAGGAAACTTGTCCTGCTTCCTAACTATCAAGCTTCCTGAGACTATTATGCGTCCGTAATAAGTATGCTTGGAAAAGGGGGGATTACTTGAATAGTGCTTAGATCGTACACCGAAAAACACCCATAATTATCTTATGGACTTCCAAAATAACAGGATTGTCATCCAGGAAACTGATTTACGTCACAGACGTTATTTAGAATCTGCTATCATCGCTACTACCAACACCTTAGACACAGCCTATGTCATGCTTATCGTGGAGTATGTTGGGAAAAGAGCAAAGGTTTGCAATGAAGCTAGTCCTTAAGCTGAGAGGTTTGACCCATAAGTAAGGAGAAGCTTGACGGCTATACCTGACGAAAAAAGGACCAGGAGTGGACATGATTATGAAGTAAATACTGAGAGTAATTGAAGGTTGGACAGGGAGAGTCTGAGTGGCGGGTCTCAGGTACACAAGGTCACGGTTATTGTTGGAAGTTATACGACCAGATTAGTCACAGAGTTGTTAGGAAATAATTCTTTTGCCTTAGAGTGGCCAGGAAGCAGAGGCAGAATCCACATATATCCTGGGGAATGGAAGGCATTCAGACTCGATTTAATAAATTGGAGCACAGGTCCCTCGAGGGGATGGAGAAACATCTCTCGGATAGACCCCTGGCTGTCTTCAAGAAGGCACTGGACAGGCACCTAAATTCAGTACCTGATCAGCCGGGCTATGGTTCTTTACGTCGGTTTACGTGCAACCAGCATTTAATAGCCTGGTTGATCAGACCCTGATCCATGACGAAGCCTGCTCTCAGACCGGGCCGCAGGGGCGTTGGACCCACAAAACACTCTCCAGGTACACTCTAGGTATTTACATCTCCTTCGTCTCTAAGATATTTAGGCTTAATTTCCTAAAGCTAAACCAGAATAGTGCAACGAGAACCTCAGGTTTTTATAATGTAAAGGAAAATGGAATACCTTTATTTCTTTTATTTTACTGTTAATTATACATTTGTAATTCACAAATAACCCGCACATAGAAGAGAGGAGCTTACGACGATTTTTTTGGTCCGACTTGGAACATTTACAAAGTCACACTAACGAAAAGGGGGAGCAGGAAGGGTACATATAGGCAGGAGGTGGAAAGTGGTAGTAAGTAGGGGTAGTAGTGAGAGGGAAAGGAAGTAGTAGTAGTGGAGAGGGGGTAATGTAGGAGGGGCCAGTCAAATACTAAGTGGGGGGAAAATTACATTTACCTGGATGTATCTCATTGATACAAAAACCAGAAAATGGTAACAAGATAATTATTTATTTATCAAAGTTACATAGATAAGTAGGAATTTTAGGACACCTGGGTCACAAAAAATGTCCCCTTCGATACCTACAACTGTCATATCCAACAATTTGCTCTAGACCTATATTAATTGCAAATGAAATATTCATCGCCAGGAATTCGGGTAAAATTTTATAAAAAATTTTTTGGACTGTATGTTAAAATTATAAAATATACATATACACATTTATATAACAGAAGGAGAATTTATAATCATAACACTCACCAATTTGTCTGGAGATTACTGTGTATCATACTCAAAAACCTGCTTAAATATATAGAGAAAACTGGCCAGAATCTTAACATAAATAGACTGTTTATCTGAAGTTCCTGAAGCTGTCCTGTCCATCTGCTTAATGCTCACATTATGCAGGACTGTACATCCAAAAATTTCAGCTCCTATTTGAGAGGTTTTAAGCCCAATATAACCCCTAGAGTGACGAAAATTATGCACATTTCACTAGTGTGTTTTCACTCCATTCAAAAACAATGGTGCCTTTTTAGTTCCAACAATGCTTCTCCCCGTCGCTGGTTCCATTTTTCATTTACAAATTAAATTTCATTAAATACAATGTATTACACTAATTTTCATAAAAAATACGCTGGATTTTTTCGGAAAATACATTATTTTCCACACTGCAGCCGGCCAGAGTTCATTGCTAAACGACTCAAATTACTCCTTCCTTTAGGAGATGATTCCAGCTGGTTCTGGCTTGAGTGGCTGTTCTCCTAGTAGGTCTTACTACGATTTCATCTTCCTTCATCACTTGGTCAGCGTTATCTTCAATATCACTCATGTCAGTTTCCCTTAGATTTTTATTTACATTTTTTTGAATACCATTTAATTCCGAGGGAATTAATTTATTAATTGTGTGTAAACTTTCCTGGCCATGACGCAGCACTTTGACATTCCAGACAACACCTTGTGCATCTGGGAACAATGTCAGTACTTTGCCCAGAGGCCACAATGTTCGATGTTGTTCAGTATCAATTAACACAATATCACCTGGTTGCATGTTCTGCCGATTTACTGCCTCTGTCGCACCATAAAAGTGTTCACATAGTGTAAGAAGATATTCCTTATGCCACACATTAGACCAATGATCAATTACTTTATTTAACATTTTAAATTAATCACACAACACTGCTACATCATTGTAATCTTCATCACTTTCTTCAGGATTATTTCTGTAGACAGGGGCAGCTTCCAATTTCCTTCCACATATTAGGTGAGAAGGTGTTAACATATCTGCATCAGGTGTATCACTCATGTACGAGATAGGCCTATTATTTATCTGATTCTCTGCCTCCACTAACACTGCACGGAATTCTTCCAAATTAATTCTCTTCCGGTGTAGTACTTTACGGAGACACCTCTTCACTGTGCCTATCAGTACAGCCCCCTCTGCCAAAGGGCTCTAGGAGTAAAAATTTCCAGGTACACCCTCGTTGAGTTAACAGAGATTGAACCTCGTTACTTTTATTTAATTCTATCAAGTGTTGAGCACCTGCTACAAAATTTGTGGCATTATCCGAAATCATCAACCTCGGACAGGATCTCCTAGCTGCAAATTTTGAAACAGCTGTATAAACTGTTCTGCAGACAAGTCTTGAGCCACTTCTAAATGAACTGCCCTAGTAGCAGTACAAGTGAACAAGCACACATACACTTTCAGTGAAACACAATCTGAAGTACCTGTTAAAATGATTGGACCACTACAGTCTACACCTGTTACATCAAATGGTTTCACTAATTGTACACGCTCCATTGGCAATGGTGGAGGACCTGGTACATATAGGATCTGGCATCCACATGGCGACATATTACACAAAATTTAATTTACCCTTTTTGCACTTTTTCCGTCCTTGTGGAATCCAGAAAGTTTCCCTAATACAATTTAAGGTACTTGTACCTCAAACCCTGGGATTGCATTTTTATGGGAATTTAAAAATTAAATTTTTTTAGATGATTGGTTTTGGGCAGTAAGATAGGGTGTTTAGCATAATCACCCAATTCAGCATTTTGTAACCTACCTCTTCACCTAATTACATTGTTCTCTAAATACACCCCAATTTCAATTATTATGGACCCTTTCACAATTTTTTCTTTCCCTCATTTAATTTAGTCTCAATTTCCATTTGATTTCTTTTTGTACCCTCTTTATCTATATTCAAGAGGATGTGAAAACTATATGAGATTATTTTATCTTGTTTAGAAATTTAAACAACACTTAGTTACATTTTATTAGTTTGGGTAAAGAAGAATACCTGTTTATGTCAATGGCTAAGGAAGGACAAACTATTGGAGCGGTGGTCACAGTAATTTCAACAGGAGCAATATACGCCTTTTGTACAGGCCAATTAGCTTTATTTACCAACCAGCTCGGTCCTTTAAACCATGATACAGCATTAACAAATTTAGCATAAGGTAAACCTCGAGACAAGAAATCAGCTGGATTCTCCTCACCAGGTATATGATTAAATGTTAACATTTGCTGACTCAAACTATTATACTTCTCTTGCATCGATTAATTTCAGCGACCTTTTTGTACGTACACAATTTTACTGTTTCCATTACGAATCCATTGTAAGGATACCTCATTATCAGACCAAATTACAGTGTCACTGTATAATTAGCTAATTTGACACCTACATAAATAGCTGTTAATACCAACTGAGGTAAGGTATGTGATTTAATTGGAGACACTTTAGCCTTAGACATAACAAGAGAAATAACACTATTACAGTGAAGGTAAGCAACTGCTCCATATGCCAATTTTGAAGCATCACAAAAAATGTTGAGTATATTTTTCCCATCTCGATTGGCCCCCTGGCAAAGGGAACTCCAACATTGGATTTTTTTTCATAATCACGAATTAATTCATCCCACCTGTTAATGGGAATTTCCCCAGGTAGAATTTCCCCCGAGCACATTTAAGTTCCATGTTTCCTGTAATTTAATAATTTCCCTCTTTAGTAAGGGGTGACACCAAACCTAGTGGATCAAAACATTTGGAAACTTCAGCAAGCAAAACACTCTCTTAGTTAATTTATTGGGCATACTGTAATTATTAGGTTTTAACTTTTAAAAAATCTCTCTAGTATTCCAAGTTAATCCCAATACATTACTACATTTTGGCACTTCATCTCCAGGTAATCTTTACTTATTTTGTCCTTTAATTTGGACGAATTACATTCCCTTCCCTCAAAGGCATATTTGCACTTTGCATTATTTTATTTGCCTCTCCATAAGTCATTAACAGTTCCTCTTCAGTTTTAACATCACACCCAGGAAATTGTCCACATAAAATTGTTTGCTCATTACTTTACTCAATGGACTTTCCATACATTTAAGGTGTGCATTTATCGTCGCTTGAAGTAGGAACGGACTGGATGTAGCACCAAATAATACGCTCCTAAAGCAAAAGGTTTTCAGAGGGCTAAGTGGGTCACTAGGATTCTCAGGCCATAAGAAGCGGGTACAATCCCGGCCAGCCTCTTGTAAACCCACTCTTTGGAAGGCTTTACTTATGTCAGCCATAAAGGCATAATTGTTCACATTAAAATTTAATAAGATATCTCCTAATTTTTCCGTCAACTACAGACCTGTCATCAAACAGTCATTTAAACTAGGAACATTTTTGTTACTCCTGGCACTACAATTTCAACTTAAGGCACCTAAAATGGAGGAATATAGCAAATAATATTGTTGCAGTAATAACACCAGGAGGCAGCTCTGATGAAAACTCACACTCACACGAGCTTTTAAATCTCTGCACAAAATTCAATTTAAACCAGCAAATAATAGAGCCTACTAGATTGGAGAATACACTAGACCTCATCTTCACTGACAATGATGATCTGATAAGAAATGTCACCATATCAAAAACAATATACTCAGATCACAACATAATTGAGGTTCAGACATGTATGCATGGAGCCCCAGACCGACATAATGAGACTAGTCACGAGGGAGCATTCACCAAATTAAACTTCAATAACAAAAACATAAAGTGGGACCAAGTAAACCAAGTCCTAACCGATATAAGCTGGGAAGATATACTAAGCAACACAGACCCCCAACTTATGCCTAGAACAGATTAACTTGGTGGCACTCGATGTATGCACAAGGCTTATTCCTCTAAGAAAAAGGAGGAGTAGATGCAAAATAGAAAGAGACAGGCGCTCCCTTTACAGGCGGCGGAAAAGAATAACAGAGCGGCTAAAAGAGGTCAATATATCTGAAATGCGTAGGGAGACACTGGTCAGAGAAATAGCAGGCATCGAACTTAAGCTAAAGGAATCTTATAGGAGTCAGGAATCGCGGGAAGAACTAAAAGCCATAAATGAAATCGAAAGAAACCCAAAAGTATTTCTTCTCCTATGCCAAATCAAAGTCGAGAACAACGTCCAGTATAGGGCCCCTACTTAAACAAGATGGGTCCTACACAGATGACAGCAAGGAAATGAGTGAGCTACTCAAGTCCCAACATGACTCAGTTTTTAGCAAGCCGCTAACCAGACTGAGAGTCGAAGATCAAAATTAATTTTTTATGAGAGAGCCACAAAATTTGGTTAACACAAGCCTATCCGATGTTATTCTGACACCAAATGACTTCGAACAGGCGATAAATGACATGCCCACGCACTCTGCCCCAGGGCCAGACTCATGGAACTCCGTGTTCATCAAGAACTGCAAGAAGCCCCTATCACGAGCCTTTCCATCCTATGGAGAGGGAGCATGGACACAGGGGTCGTCCACAGTTACTAAAAAACAAACAGACATAGCCCCACTCCACAAAGGGGGCAGTAAAGTAAAAGCAAAGAACTACAGACCGATAGCACTAACATCCCATATCATAAAAATCTTTGAAAGGGTCCTAAGAAGCAAGATCACCACCCATCTAGAAACCCATCAGTTACACAACCCAGGGCAACATGGGTTTAGAACAGGTCGCTCCTGTCTGTCTCAACTATTGGATCAATACGACAAGGTCCTAAATGCACTAGAAGACAAAAAGAATGCAGATGTAATATATACAGCCTTTGCAAAAGCCTTCGACAAGTGTGACCATGGCGTAATAGAGCACAAAATGCGTGCTAAAGGAATAACAGGAAAAGTCGGTCGATGGATCTATAATTTTCTCACTAACAGAACACAGAAAGTAGTCGTCAACAGAGTAAAGTCCGAGGCAGCTACGGTGAAAAGCTCTGTTCCACAAGGCACAGTACTCGCTCCCATCTTGTTCCTCATCCTCATATCCGACATAGACAAGGATGTCAGCCACAGCACCGTGTCTTCCTTTGCAGATGACACCCGAATCTGCATGACAGTGTCTTCCATTGCAGACACTGCAAGGCTCCAGGCGGACATCAACCAAATCTTTCAGTGAAAAGCAGGGGTGTCACTAGCACGTTAAGAGACCATACAATAAGTGTCAGGGGCCCGAGACTGTTCAACTGCCTCCCAGCATACATAAGGGGGATTACCAACAGACAACTAGCAGTCTTCAAGCTGGCACTGGACAAGCACCTAAAGTCGGTTCCTGACCAGCCGGGCTGTGGCTCGTACGTTGATTTGCGCGCAGCCAGCAGCAACAGCCTGGTTGATCAGGCTCTGATCCACCAGGAGGCCTGGTCACATACCGGGCCGCGGGGGCGTTGACCCCCGGAACTCTCTCCAGGTAAACTCCAGGTAATAGAAGAGAGGAGCTTACGACGAGAGCAGAATGGGTATATATAGGCAGGAGGTGGTAGTAGTGGAGGTGGAAGGAAGTAGTAGGGAGAAGGTGTAAGAGTAGGAGGGCCCAGTCAAATACTAAGAAAGAGGACTTCATTGAACGGGTTCGCCCTCTACCGACCTCTTGACGATGTCCTTGATTTTCTTAGAGAGAAGGCCGATGAAGCGTTTCTTTATCTCCCTATACCTACTGATGTCTGCAATGAAAGACACAGTCATGCAGATTCGGGTGTCATCTGCAAATTAAGACACGGTGCTGTGGCTGACATCCTTGTCTGTGTCAGATATGAGGATGAGGAACAAGATGGGAGCAAGTACTGTGCCTTGTGGAACAGAGCTTTTCACCGTAGCTGCCTCGGACTTTACTCTGTTGACTACTACTCTCTGTGTTCTGTTAGTGAGGAAATTATAGATCCATCGACCGACTTTTCCTGTTATTCCTTTAGCACGCATTTTGTACGCTATTACGCCATGGTCACACTTGTCGAAGGCTTTTGCAAAGTCTGTATATATTACATCTGCATTCTTTTTGTCTTCTAGTGCATCTAGAACCTTGTCGTAGTGATCCAATAGTTAAGACAGACAGGAGCGACTTGCTCTAAACCCATGTTGCCCTGGGTTGTGTAATTGATGGGTACCTAGATGGGTGTCAATCTTGATTTTTAGGACCCTTTCAAAAATTTTTATGATATGGGATGTTAGTGCTATCAGTCTGTAGTTCTTTGCTATTGCTTTACTGCCCCCTTTGTGGAGTGGGGCTATGTGAAGGCTTGCTCAGCTCTGTAATAACTTCAGACAGTATTACCAAAGCTGGCTCCTCCTCAGGAAAATTAATGAATAGAAAACGAAATAATAATTAACAAAGATAAACACTTTATTATTTATTAAAGCAAACATAAAACAATAAAACATGACAGGTATATCCTATTTGAAAGAAAAATGAAAAACGAAATGAATAAAATAACATTTGAACTCAACGCTAAGATATATATATTGGGGTGTCTGGTGTTGGTGACACTTCGTGTTGTTGAAATCTTAGCCGTTGCTGATGTGGGGGGGGGTCGCAGGTGTTGGTGACCACCACCGGCTAGTTCTTCACAGAGTATCGCCGTGAGTATTCTATCCCGATGACAGGAAAGCAGGTTCTTTACCGCTGCAATGATGTGGGGTTATGTCCTGCAATTTCATACAGGTGCACAGGTAATTAAATCCAATATGGGACGTCTCCAAGACGTTAGTCCATCTCCGTCAGTTTTTCTCGTTGATTGACAGGCGACCCTCTGTCATCCAAGCTGAAAAGATAGACAGGTTACCCATTGCTTAAATAATCACTCTCCATGATAAGTACAATACCTAAAAGACGTGGTGATTATTACAACAGTCAACTTAGAGCAAGGCTGAAAAGACTAAGTTTATTATTGGTCCAAAGTGAAGCTTTCAACCAATAAATCCACTAGAATACAAGGCAGGCATGTACTTACAGTAGTGTTGGGAGCTGTGAGTCGAGTGATTTACTGTTTGACCAGAGCCCCACATGTCACCTTTCGGGGGGGGGGGGGAGAGGGAGGGGAAGGGATAGTGGGAGCTAGACTGACCCTACGTTAACAAGCAGCCGGCAATCAAACTATCACTTTAGGGGTGGGGGAGAAAAGGTGGGAATAGCGGGAGCTGGACTTACCCTACCTTAACAAGTAGCCGGCAATGAAACTATTGTTACTATATATTCCCTCGCTACTCCTATCTATTGAACTTTTCCCTCACAGGCTATGTCTGTTGTTTTTAGTAGATGTGGGACGACCCCCGTGTCCATGCTCCCTCTCCATAGAATGGTAAAGGCTCGTGAGAGGGGCTTCTTGTAGTTCTTGATGAACACGGAGTTCCACGAGTCTTGCCCTTGGGCAGAGTGCATGGGCATGTCATTTATCGCCTGTTCGAAGTCATTTGGCGTCAGGATATCGTCGGATAGGCTTGTGTTAACCAAATTCTGTGGCTCTCTCATAAAAAATTCATTTTGATCATCGACTCTCAGTCTGGTTAGAGCTTGCTAAAAACTGAGTCATATTGGGACTTGAGTAGCTCACTCATTTCCTTGCTGTCATCTGTGTAGGACCCATCTTGCTTAAGTAGGGGCCCAATACTGGACGTTGTTCTCGACTTTGATTTGGCATAGGAAAAGAAATACTTTGGGTTTCTTTCGATTTCATTTATGGCTTTTAGTTCTTCCCGCGATTCCTGACTCCTATAAGTTTCTTTTAGCTTAAGTTCGATGCTTGCTATTTCTCTGACCAGTGACTCTCTTCGCATTTCAGATATATTGGCCTCTTTTAGCCGGTCTGTTATTCGTTTTCATCGCCTGTAAAGGGAGCGCCTGTCTCTTTCTATTTTACATCTACTCCTCCTTTTTCTTAAAGGAATAAGCCTTGAGCATACATCGAGTGCCACCAAGTTAATCTGTTCTAGGCATAAGTTGGGGTCTGTGTTGCTTAGTATATCTTCCCAGCTTATATCGTTTAGGACTTGGTTTACATGGTCCCACTTTATGTTCTTATCATTGAAGTTGAATTTGGTCAAGGCTCCCTCATGACTAATTTCATAATGTCGGTCTGGAGCTCCGCGCATACATGTCTGAACCTCGATTATGTTGTGATCTGTGTATATTGTTTTTCATATGTGCGGGTTATTTGTGTATTGTTGCAATCACGGTATTGTGCCTTTTTGTTATTTACTGTAGTAATTCATTACCACACTGACAGGTTTCTGCCAGAGTCTCCTCGCTGGTTGCTGTCTCGTGGCCACATAGAGCAGTGTGCTGTGCTGATGAACACCATCGCTGCACGTAATGGCAAACAGGTTCCAGATAAGTTGAAAGAACGTCTACAAGCGATCTCCTTCACTCACAACACTGAAAGGAATTATGGTGTTGTCCAGCTCTTCAAGTATTCCACTGTTCGTCTCCGTACTTTGCTCCTCGCAGCTTGCTAGTGAGTTTATATATTTAAATATCATAATTCATATGTAATAATTATATTCATTGGTATGAGATAAAACCCATATAGATCATACAGTACCTCAGTAATGGGAAGAAATTTAATATAAATAAATAAATATATATAATGAAAAAATATATCTTTAAACGTATAAGAGAAAATTTTAGGAAGGACTTAATTTTAAATGAGTTCTTGCTAATTGACCAGTTTTACATATTCGGCACGACATATATATTTATATATATATATATATATATATATATATATATATATATATATATATATATATATATATATATATAAACACTGATCTCTGGCTGAAGGAGACTCGAACCTACGAACCTTAGGACAAGGTACGCAGTGCTTTACCAATCTACCCACACTGGACCAATACCTTGGCGTGTAGCATTCGCTACACGTTTGATCCAAGGCAGCCAGCTTTCAGGGAGAAGGCTTACAGCAGGGGATGAGATGAAAAGCTGTAAGCCTTCTCCCTGAAAGCTGGCTGCCTTGGATCAAACGTGTAGCGAATGCTACACGCCAAGGTATTGGTCCAGTGTGGGTAGATTGGTAAAGCACTGCGTACCTTGTCCTAAGGTTCGTAGGTTCGAGTCTCCTTCAGCCAGAGATCAGTGTTTGTGTATATTTCGCATGCTCTCGCGAATTCCTTGCATTGTTCAAATCTCTAGTAAGGCTGATGGATGCAGGGGATGAGATGAAAAGCTGTAAGCCTTCTCCCTGAAAGCTGGCTGCCTTGGATCAACGTGTAGCGAATGCTACACGCCAAGGTATTGGTCCAGGTGGGTAGATTGGTAAAGCACTGCGTACCTTGTCCTAAGGTTCGTAGGTTCGAGTCTCCTTCAGCCAGAGATCAGTGTTTGTGTATATTTCGCATGCTCTCGCGAATTCCTTGCATATATATATATATATATATATATAATATATATAAATATATATATATATATATATATATATATATTATCCATGGGGATGGGGAAGTGGAATAAGAATCTTTCCTACGTAAGCTATGCCGGGAACAATGGGCGAGTAACCCCTTTTCCGGTAATAGTTACTAAAAATAATAAGAAGAAAATTGTCAAAGTGGGAAGTCTGAATGTGCGTGGATGTTGTGCAAATGATAAGAGACGATTGTGGATGTTATAAATGAGAAGAAGCTGGATGTACTGGCTTTAAGTGAAACAAAGCTGAAGAGGGTGGGAGAGTTTCAGTGGAGAGAAATAAATGGGATTAGGTCAGGGGTTTCAAACAGAGTTAGAGCTAAGGAAGGATAAGTTATGGCAGGAAAATAGGGAGCATAAATGTATTAATTCAAGTATTATGTGGAGTAAAATAAAGGTTGGATGTGAAAAGTGGGTTATAGTAAGTGTATATGCACCTGGAGAAGAGAGAAGTGTAGAGGAGAGAGAGAGATTTTGGGATATGTTGAGTGAATGCGTGGAGAGTTTTGAACCAAGTGTGAGAGTACCTGTGGTTGGGGATTTCAATGCTAAAGTTGGCAAAAATGTTGTGGAGGGAGTAGTAGGTAAATTTGGGGTGCCAGGGGTAAATGAAAATGGGGAGTCTTTAATTGAGTTATGTGGAGAAAGAGATTTGGTAAAAAGTAATACATATATTATGAAGAAGAGGGTAAATAAATATACAAGGTAATGAAAGTAGTTTGTTAGATTATGTATTGGTGGATAAAAGGTTGATGGGTAGGCTCCAGGATGTACACGTTTATAGAGGGGCAACTGATATATCGGATCATTATTTAGTTGTAGCTACAGTGAGAGTAAGAGGTAGATGGGACAAGAGGAAAATGGCAATAACAAGTAAGAGGGATGTGAAAGTGTATAAACTAAGGGAGGAGGAAGTATGAGTAGTGGGGGTGGGGGGTGGAAGAGGTTTGGAATAGTTTTAAAAATGCAGTATTAGAATGTGGGGCAGAAGTTTGTTGTTACAGAAGGGTGGGTGCAGGAGGAAAGAGGAGTGATTGGTGGAATGATGAAGTAAAGTGTGTGATAAAAGAGAAAAAGTTAGCTTACAAGAGGTTTTCACAAAGCAGAAGTGTTTTAAGAAGAGTAGAGCATATGGAGATTAATAGAAAGGTGATGAGAGTGGTGAGAGAGTGCAAAAGGAGAGCAGATGATAGAGTGGGAGAGGCACTGTCAAGAAATTTTAATGAAAATAAGAAAAAATTTTGGAGTGAGTTAAACAAATTAAGAAAGCATAGGGAACGAATGGATTTGTCAGTTAAAAACAGAGAAGGGGAGTTAGTAGATGGGGAGATGGAGATATTGAGTAGATGGCAAGAATATTTTGAGCAGCTTTTAAATGTCGACGAAGAAAGGGAGGCGGTAATTTCGTGCATTGGCCAGGGAGATATACCATCTTTTAGGAGTGGAGAAGAACAGGATGTGAATTTGGGGGGGGTGCGTGGCATTAGGTAGAATGAAAGGGGGTAAAGCAGCTGGAACTGACGGGATCATGACAGAAATGTTAAAAGCAGGGGGATATAGTGTTGGAGTGGTTGATATTTTTGTTTAATAAATGTATGAAAGAGGGGAAGGTCGACAAAATCATTCTGAACCTAATGAAAAAAATATATTTCACTGTCTTTGTTTAGTATTAAATTATTTTAAACAAATCTAAAATATATTTAGTTGGTGTGGAAAATATTTTAATCTTCCCAAGTTATAGTGCCTAATAGGTGTTTAATGTGTCGATATGGGTCAAAAAAAGGTATTTGAAAATGGAATAGAACCAACAGGGAAGCTCTGCGCCTGCGCTGATGGGCAGGGGAGAGGTCGAGATGGGGCATCAGGAGAGCGGGAGTGTTTGCAATGGAGTTAAGAGGCTGGGAAAGCATGGGACCATGAAATTTGAGTTCACGGTGACCTAAGGATTAATATAGGCCTCACTTTATAATAGGAAGTGTGGTAACTGTTCCTGGTGAAGAGTAAGGGAACGTGATTTACAGGACCACTGTAATAAAGTGGTAAAATTAGTGAATAATGGTAAGACCGGTGGTGACTGGTGCGACGCCATGGAGTGTGTTCAGGGGGAAATACCCGTGATTTAATCGTCACTCATCGGTCTCAGATCTTAATGGAATGATCTCTAATGTACATAATAATCATGATACATTAAATCGTCTTGTAAATTGTAATGTAATCAGTGATAATAACAGTAAGTTAAGAGAATGCGTGAAGTGAAATAAGTCGCCTTGCTCCGAGTGAACACGTGTAGACCTCGTGGTTCCTGTCCCGAGGATAGTGAAGTTTTCATTGAGTCACGACTTCTAAACTGGGACAAACCAACAGATACCTCGTCCTGCTGGAATAAGAACATTGTCGGTGTAGCAGGACATCGAAAAGAGATGGCGAATGGAGGAAATTAGGAGTATCAATCATTCACAGTTAAGTAACCCTTCTAGTTATAGCAGACTGATACTGGCCAGTTAGTTAAGTTGTAATTGGATAGGTTATGGGTGATCCAGCTACATCAAGTGACCACCAGAGAATATCTGGTAAGCGGTGGGATTATACACAAGTGTTTTTCTTTGATGGATATATCCATGTGTAACCTACCCCCCCCTTCATTCAGTTAAACTAATATAATCTATACAGTCTACAATTATTTAGTAGCACCGTACTTGTGGGTGCTATCCAATTTATACTGGTCTCGGATAGATATGGATAAGATTGTGAGGTCGAAGGGACCACCTGCAGTGACCAGGGGTGGTTAAGTTTTCTCACATGTCTACACGGGGGGACTACGGTAAACAATATGGTTGTTGCCTCCCAATGAGATTACTCATATGCATGTAATGTTGAGGTACATACAGGTAACCCCCTATAAAATTTTCCATTTCTGCTTAGGCTAAAAAAATTCCCTTTGTTTAATAAGGTTAGGTAAGTCTCTCAGTTTTTTTGGGGCAAAATTATAAATTTTTTTCATTAACATTAATGAAAAAAAATCTTAAAAGTATAAAGAGAAAAATTTTTCAAAGGGCTTTAAATTTTTAAAGAGTTCTTGCTAATTAACCCGTTTTACCCATTTTTTCCTTGATAATGTGAGTGTCACGAAAACGCTTGGGAATTTTATTATTCTTTCACAGTGTTGTTTTTTCATTTGTGATCTTATTCCAATTAATAAATTAAAAATATAAATTTTTAAAATATTATATATTATAAATTTTTATATATTTTTATATATATATATATATATAATTTAAAATAATTTTACATAACAAATATATATTTATATATATATAATATATTTTAAAATATAAAAAATATAATATATAAATAATTTTTTAAAATTTTATATATAAAAATAATATAAAAATATATATATATATATATATATAATATATAATATATTTTATATATATTATATATTTTTAAAAAAAAAAAAAATAAAAAAAAAAAAAAGAGTGTATTTTACAAGCGGCCCCCGCTCAGCAGTCCTCTCAGAGCGGCCCCCCCCTCAGGGATCCCTTGTCAGGCGGTCTCCTTTTTTACACTAGTGTAAAAACCTTTTTCACCCTATTTAATGACCTTGACCCCGCCCACGCCCCCCCCCACAACCCCCGCCCACGACCCCCGCCCACGACCCCCCCCACGACCCCCCCCACATTTTCCCCCCCCCACGAACCCCCCACCCCGAAACCCCCCCCGCGCCCCCCCGCGCCCCCCACCCCGCCCCCCCACCCGCGCCCCCCGTGCCCCCCCACCGTCGCGCCGACCCACCACCCTCGCCGCACCCTCGCGCCTGCCCCACCCCTCAGCCCCGCCCCGCCTTCTGCTGCGCCCTTTACGCGTCGCCGGATCCCCCCGCGCCCCGAATTTTTTTCCGATTTTTTCGAATTTTTTTTTAATTTCATTTGCCTCCCCGAATCAAGTTTTTTTTGGTTTCCCCCCCCATTTCCCAAACCCCCCCCCAAATTTTTTCTCGATAATACAAAGTTCCATCTTGTCAATTTTTTTCATATCAAGACCCCCCGGAAAACTTTTTTTTTCGAAAACAAAATTCCATCCCCCCTGGGTCAAATTTTTGAGGTTCCCCCTCCCCTTTCCCCCCACCCCAAAATTTTTTTTTTCCGATAATCAAAACTCCAATTCCCCGGGTCAAATTTTTTTTTCGATAATACAAAAGACCTCCATTCC